>CM070094.1:16414419-17014419 GCA_036178185.1 Liparis tanakae
ACACACACACACACACACACACAGTGCACTCAAAGAACACAATTCAAGCTGTGCCTGTGAGAGTGAACATCGGTTGTCTCGACGACGCAGGGAGCCACCTACAGCCGAACAGTCCCACAGAAAAAGATTGACAAGATTGACGGGTGGAATTGGAGAGAAATCAAAATGTTCATGGCGTTCAGCCCGTATGGCGTATATATTTGTGACTTCAAACAGGATTCATCTCGTTCTCTTAGTTGTTTTTTGTCTCTCAGCTGAGTCATCTAACTTCACTCGCCCCCCCCCCCCCCCCCCCCCAATAAAAATATCCTGCTTGATGTTGACTTCAAAATAAGGCGGCTTTTTGCACCGCGTTATGCTAAAGACGAGTGGTTTTATAAAGGACTGCATTTTTTTTATGTGAAAACTAATATTCTGAATAAAGGTAAAACACTCGGAAATGAAGAAAAGCTTTGTTTTTGCATTGCATTTTAACCATGCTTCAAAAAGTGATTTTTAATGAATAATAAAGTAAATATCACATCTAAATATCGCTTCCCTCAGAGGATTGGCTAGCATAACGCAGTGGTTCTCAAACCGTGGGGAGCGCCCCTCTAGTGGGGCACGGTGGTACTACATGTGGGGCGCAATAATAAATACAAAAAGACCTTTATTGAAAACTTCACATCTTACACAAGTTCAAAGTACACATGCATTAAACTGAGTCATTAATAAATACATGTTGAAATGCCTCTACCTTCGTGTACATGTTTACCTTACACCGTTAACACGTTACACTTGCGATGGCCAAGATACGCCGATTCTTGCCATTTTGCCAAAAGCCAATCTCCGTGAGATCAGCTTTCCCGTTTTTGCCCTTCAAAATAAAATCTCAACATTGAGCATGAAATAAGAGTGGCCGGGAGTTTGAGAACCACTGGCATAACGTAAATACATCTCGTCAAAGAAGGAATTACACGATTTGTGTGTGTTTTTCGAACAAATGCAGGTCAACTTTAAACAAGATATTTTTTAAGAAAACATACAACAAAAAATGTGTTAATATCACAGATGTATTTAAGCTACATTTACACTTTCTTTCATCCTTTTTCACACTGCTTTTCTGCTTTTCCTCCCAAAGTCTCCCTCTCTTCCCTTCCATGTGACTGACTCCCGAAAAGCAGACAGAAACATGGAGATGGAGAATTTAAGTACATCAGATGGTGGTTCTGTTTACAAGTGACTCAACCAAAGTATTTATTGAAGGAGAAGTTGGAGAAATCCTTGTGAAGACCTGAGCAGAAGGGCCAGTCGCGATTGTAGTTTCCTTTACATTATACACCAAACAAATTACTGAAGATTGCTTCAGGTTGGGGAAGTAGGTCAGACCGACGCCGACTCTTTACACAGCCAAACAAGTTGAGATGTGACTTATGTTACAACAGAGCACTAGGAATTGGTCATTTGCACCAAACCCGCCAGTAAGCGAAGAGTGGGTGGTACTAAAAGTGACGGAAAACAACTGCAGAAAGCCCAGAATAATAACGCTGTTCCACATTGCACGAGGATAACGAGAAGTAATGCAAGCTCCCGCCAATCGTCGCATCTTCAGAGAGCTGAATAGACTTTCTGGATAACTGTAGTGAAGCGTCAGAAAGTCTGACACGTGTTCACTTGAGAGCCCTTCAGGGGATACGCGGCGGTTTCGTACCGATATCTAATACTTTTCTCCGTCACTGTCGGGTGAGAAGAAAGTTATCGTTTAGAAATGTATTGCTAAATGAAACAAGGTTTTTTTTCACGTGACAGGGTCTCCTTCACTCTGCATTGGAGGGCGATGAGGTTCCCCTCAGCGTTGTCACTTCTCGGGATTCGTGTTCCTCGGTGCAGTGATGGAATTTCCTTTTCAATAATGTGGAATACTAATGTTTTTTTTTTTTTAGCTTAAACTTAAACTTAAACTTGGCACAAAAACAATCCAAAACTTAAATTGATGAGATCTCCATTTGTGGGAGATGATGTCAGCAATGTGCTTATTCAATTGTGCGTCACGGCAAAAATTAGCTTAAACTCTATTTCTAGCCTAAATTAAGAGATGTGAATTTACACAAATAGAGATTCAAATGCCACATATCAACCGAAATCAGTCGAGACTCGTTGCTAACAACTGCCCCCCCCCCCCCCCCCCCCCTGCTGTCATGTGCAGAGGTTAAAGTTATGGATTTATAATTAAATGATCCGGGGAACGTTCCACACGTCGCACTGATCCATAAGACGCAGCAGGCATCGCTCGATCAATGCCGGCGTCTTCTTCACTCCCCTCTTGTCTTTAACCTTTTTCTTGTCCCCTTTTGTATTTCACGTTGACATTCTGAACGAACGGATGTGGCGACGACGTTGACATAAAAAAAGGGGGTTGAACCGAGCACCCTGTGTGTGGAGTGTGACCCTTTTACTAAGGTGAAGTACAACTATCTCTCTCTCTCTCTCTCTCTCTCTCTCTCTCTCTCTCTCTCTCTCTTTGGAGCCGGTCACTACACACTTTGAAATTTTTAAATGTCAAAATTAAAATGAATCCTGTTCAGTTGAAGGACTGAAGTCAGAAAGTCGAACAGTGAGGCTAAACCAAAGCAAAATAAACTAAGCTATAATATTTTTATTTTTAAAGTGCTTTAAAAGTGATTATTAAAATCGTTGGCAGCCAATGGAGAGAAGCCAAGATTGGGCAACCCGGTATCACTCACGCAACTCGACGAATACACTTCAACGCCCCTCGTCGTCAATCTAACTGACACATTGGGATCTTACCTATTTGTGTCTAAACCTTTCATATTCCAAAATAAAAGGGAGATAAAAACGTAGAAATAGACTCAGACTACAGCCATGTGCTCTGAGCTAAATGTTAACATGAAGAAATGTGTTGTTTATTGTGTTGCCATCTTAAAAGTGAACACAGAGAACGGCACCGACAATGGAGGGAAGCTCCGCCCACACAGGGCCGTCAGCTTCCTCACGTCCGACGTGCACACGAGTCAAGAGTCGAGAGTGATGTCATTCATCCAACTGTTGACCCCCACCGGTCCATCCCTGCTGGATTACAGTGAAAGTGTGTCGAAGGAATGAAGCGCTACCTTTCTCCTCACTATCCGGAGGTGATCCTAGTTTTCTCTGGCCAGACTAAAACAGCTGGGCTTCTTTCCATTCCCAAGTGATTAATACGAGAGCGAGAGTGGACGAAGCACTTTATCTTCACTTAAAGATCGCTACGCTAAAATCTTGTTCACGGGACGTGCGTTCGGGAAGATGTGAAGCGTGGAAGCTCTTTATTAATGGTTCCATCAACCTTTCAGGAGGACGTGTCTTAATGGAACCAATTCAGGTGTACAAGTCCATCCTATGGATGCAGGGAGGTGTGGGCAGTAATAACATATTCTACACATCGACAACGTTGGAGGGTTTCCGACGTCTGAGAGAGGAGGAACTGAATCCATCAGAGCTCTAAGGGAGGCATGTTCATTTTGTATATGCTATATACACTATAAATGGCATTCATCGTATACCTATGGATGAACCTACACTAAGACATGTTCTGTCTTCAAAAATGTTGGATAAAGAAAAAGATGTAATCTCCCCGATAAATGTTATTGAACATTTGGAGTCATTCCCTTCGGCTTTGCGGAATTGGGATTTTCATATTTTATAGGCTGAATTATTATTGATTGATTAGAACAATAATTGAGCGCTAACTCGCTAATTAATTTAAATACATATTATTGCAGCCCTGAACATAAGTTCTCATTTGAGTTGTTTCACAGGATAAAACACTCGTGCTCCAAACCATGTCCCGGAGGTCCACATCGGTCTGTGGATACGGCTTTAAGGCCTTGAGTTTGGCATTTTGGTTTTCTGGAACCAGGAGTGAAACGAGAACGCTAACTAAGAGATATTTAGGCAACCAAAATGTCACAATTAACTTTCAGGAACTGAAACAATACTGTGAAAGGGTCATAGTTCTAAGACGAAAACACCCAGACCAGACAACGCCATTATAGCAACCTGTCAATCACACAGCCACACCCTAAAGCAGTGGTTACCAACCTTTTTGAGCCCAAAATCCCTGACCTCCGCCTTCGTAAAAAGCAAGATCTACCTATTGAGGCGTTGAGAGAGAAAAAAACGGTCCAGACTGGATTCATGACTTGAGGCTTTTTATTTGGCCTGAATCTAATTGAATGAAATCAAAACACTTTGGTCCAGCTTTTAAATTGATGAGACCAGGAACACAACATTTAAGTGCAATTTAAAAAGTACAGTATTTGTTAACCCCACACAATATGAACAAGAAAAAACACATTCGCAATGAGCAGCTGGATGAACTAGTAATATAAATGTTGTTTATCAACTGACGTCACAACACAACACTGACAAAATGATCAGTCAGTGCAACTCATGTAAGTTCAGCTCTGTGTCATGACAACCCCATCAAGTCATGTGACTTAATTCAGTGTGATGGCAGTGACTGAACTGTCTGTGAGTTTGTAGTTAGTTCATAAGCACAGACAGACAGTCTGAGGCAGTCTGTGAGCTGTCTGTCAGTAATCCGGCTTCTGGTTTTTGATTTTGTGATTTTCTCAACTCCACTGACAAGTTTTTCGGGGCAAATTTGGTATTCAGGAAAGTTTTCTCATCTGGGATTCATTCTGAACTCAGACCGGGGGTGATTACATTCACATCAACTCTACAGACATCCTCAGATTTAAATACTTATAATAATAATAAATATGAGAATCACCATTTGTGACTCCTGCATCTGTGCTTTTTCAAATAATAGAATACATTTAATTGCAATCACTTTCAAGTAAACCAGATTGCTCCACCAGACAAGAAAAAAGCTCAATGTTGAGCTTTTGTTTTGAAGGGCAACAGCAGACAAGCCGAACTCACAGAGGTAGGACCTGGCAAGTCGGCAATAATCTCGTCCATGGCGCATGCGGAAGAAAACATTTCAGAAGACACTTCAGAAAATGGTCGTGAATGAGGAACAATGTGTTTCTGAATTTATTTTCATTTTATCTTGGAGAGCGACAGGGAACGTCTCCGAGATCCACCGGTCGATCGCGATCGACAGGTTGGAGCACCACTGATATCATATATCATATAATATATCATATAATAATATTCATTACTCTTCCAAAGTGATTTAAAAAAAACTTTCTGCCTTAGTTTTCCCATTAATGCATCTTATTAATCGGACCTACAGAGGAACAATAGCCTCTCTCTTGGCTAACTCGGACACATTTACATAATTTTTTTTTATGAATGTGCACTGTCCCTAAGTAAACATAAAAAAAGAAAGAAAACAAAATGAAATATGAAAATATTGTCTGTGACATCACGGAGCACAGACCAGAGTTTATACATAGCCTGACCAGCGCAGTGTCTTATGTGCTCCCCCCCCCCCTCTGAGGGTCCGGACTCCGGAGGGGTCTGAGTCGCTGCTCCAGACCAGAGCGCCGAGTGGTTCAGGAGGAGTTCAGGTTATCTAGCATGTGTTAGCTGGCTAGTTGAACCGACACAGCCCCAGAACCAGGAAGCTCTTCATGGGCGGCTCCAATAGTGTTTTGATTAGAATAGAATAGAATAGATTAGACTAGAACATAGAAAATAGAATAGAATAGGTTAGATTAGAATAGATTAGAATAGAAAATAGAGAATAGAAAATAGAGAATAGAGAATAGAAAATAAAAAATAGAATAGGTTAGATTAGAATAGAATAGATTAGATTACTTATACCATAAGTATTATAAGTAACACCAAAAGTCATCCTATAAGTAATACCATAACTACTACTATAAGTAATGTCATTAGTAATATCATAAGTAATACTATAAGTAATACCATGAGTAATACTATAAGTTATACCATTAGTAATACCATTAGTAATACCATGAGTAATACTATAAGTAATACTAGAACTAATACTAAAGCATACCTACAACCATCCATTTAAACGGGACCATACATTAAGAAGTTAACATCATGCTGTATCGATGAGAACTAACAAGCGATAGAACGTTTACTGAGGTAATAAATCAAGTGAGAAGTAGGCTAATTTTCTCAATAGACTTCTATACAACCAGACTTCATTTTACAACCAGAAGAGTTGTCCCCTGGTGGCAAATGAAGGGACTGCAGGTTTAAGGCACTTCCCCAATGGCTTTCATTTTAGACGGGTTGTCTCTTGCTTCAAAGAAAGAAACAGAAACTGTTCAATATTGTTGGTGTGTGTATGTGTGTGTGTGTATGTGTGTGTGTATGTGTGTATGTGTGTGTGTATGTGTGTATGTGTGTGTGTGTGTGTATGTGTGTGTGCGTGTGTGTGTGTGTGTGTGTATGTGTGTGTGTATGTGTGTGTATGTGTGTGTATGTGTGTGTGTGTGTGTATGTGTGTGTGTGTGTGTGTGTGTGTGTGTGTGTGTGTGTGTGTGTGTGAGTGAGTGTGTAATCCAAACTATCATGCTTGTAATGGCACCATGTTTTTAATTGCAATAAATACACCTGTGGGGTGAGAAAGTCAATCACCTTCCAATCCAGTCAGTTTATGTATTTCATTGTGCTCAGTATGAAAGAATAACATTAACATAAGCACTGCAGGTAACATATATAAAATAGACTGTGCTGTTTTAATTTACATTTCAAACTGATTGCTCTGAGAGAGAATTAAGTGTCCACGCCTGTAACTTCAGAGTGTACAATCAAAACATGTTCAAAGTCCTTTTGTGGTTTGTGATGTGCGACGACTGGGATGAATCACACACCAACAGACAGCCTCTCTGTGGGGACTGCATGGCACTTACTATTCATGTTCATCAGATGGTTATTATTTGTGACTTTGGTAAACACTTCAGCTTTTCATTCGACAACGTTCCTACATTCAACCCACACCGCTAATTTCTAAACTTCCCTCTCTCCTATACAGACTGACAGCATGCCAACAAAACGCTTTTCTCGTGTTTGAAATAACTCAAGGTGGAAATAAATCAAACACTCGCATAAGGTAGATTAGTGAGGACCTGGATAATAACCAAATCTCGCCTTTTCTATTTTCATATTTTCCTCACGCTTAAGTTTTGGACGTTTGGCTGGCTGTCAGGTCTGAGCGTTCACACCTAGAAAGGTTACAGGGTGTGTGTGTGTGTGGGGGGGGGAGGGGTAAAAAAAAACTGCCAAGTTTATTCTCAAAGTAGATGTCTGTCAAAATGACAGGCTTCGATGCACTCACCAAAATATATCACACACACACACACACACACACACACACTGGCTCTCAAAGGCCGCTGCAGGCCACATACAGCCGCTGCATGGCGACCACAGGACGAGTTGGGACACGAGGCCAATGCCTGCTTCTGGAGACTGGAATGAAGGGTCTCCCAGTGAATGGTCTCCCAGTGAATGAAGGGTCTCCCAATGAATGAAGTGTCTCCCAGTGAATGAAGGGTCACCCAGTGTATGAAGGGTCTCCCAGTGTGTAAAGGTTCTCCCAGTTAATGGTCTCCCAGTGAATGAAGTGTCTCCCAGTGCATGAAGGATCTTCCAGTGAATGAAGGGTCTCCCAGTGAATGAAGGGTCTCCCAGTGCATGAAGGATCTTCCAGTGAATGAAGGGTCTCCCAGTGAATGAAGGATCTCCCAGTGAATGAAGGGTCTCCCAGTGCATGTAGGATCTCCCAGTGACTGCTGGCACTACCAGCAGCCACCTGAGCTAAACAGTTCACATCACCTGCAAAACTCATTCCAAGCAACACAACTCTTAACACACGGCTCAAAACACGCTCAGTGCAGCCATCACACTGCACACCCCTCAGTGAGATAACACACACTGCACACCCCTCAGTGAGATAACACACACTGCACACCCCTCAGTGAGATAACACACACTGCACACCCCTCAGTGAGATAACACACACTGCACACCCCTCAGTGAGACGACACACACTGCACACCCCTCAGTGAGACGACACACACAGGATTACAGTAATGAGAAAAACATTGTAGAAACTAAAAGTACATACTGTAATTCGAACAAATAATTGAGAGACTAATCCTGCCTCTCTCTAGCATCAGGCCACATGTTTTCATCAACATCACATCTCATGTTCTCTCTTGCCATGCACCTGGGGAAGAACCTTCTGGATGCCTATCCATCCCCGGCAGTTCTCGGGACTCCTCATCTGAAGTAACAGCTCTTTGTCTTCCTCCACGCATCCGCCCTCTCTCTGCCACCCTCCTCCCTCCACGAACCCGTCTTCCTTGTTCCATTTCATAAATGAGTCTTTCTGAGTTCTACATATATATACTGTAATATATATATATATATATATATATATATATATATATATATATATATATATATATATGTATATGTGTGTGTGTTCACTAACAAGTCTAAAACAAGACACCTGGTTAGACTTTCAGCTGAAATTGCAATCATCAGTGTTTGAAAGGCACAAGACTGACATCTATTCTGTTTTGAACGTGTGGTTCACAGTTTTGACAGCAGTTTGTTATCATGTGAACAAAGTGCTGTAAATCCACAGTGTTGTGCAGGTTGTGGTTAAAGTCATGGGATAAGTGTGTCGAGTTTTGAAAACTGTGTTCAAGCAATGAAAAACCAACTACAGTTTGGTCCACATGAACTGCTGCTGTGCAGACTGGAGTTAGAGTTTTGCACATGTGACTCCAGTTGTGCTCACTGTCGTTTAGCAAGCGGAAAAAACTGTAGTAAGAAGTGTAAGTAAGTGCAAGATTAGTATTTCTAAGTGGACCCATTCCCTCTCGTATGGAAGCCCATTTCCGCCAGTAAAAAATAAAATAAAAGAATTGTAGCTGTGAAAAAAATAAAAAATAATAATGAGATAGAAACTCATAATAATGAGATAGAAAGTCATAATTATGAGATAAAAAGTCATAATTATGAGCCTGTGAGGTATGTTCTTCATGTTTTATGTTCATGTTTTCATCGTGCAAATTTCTGTCCAAACCGTTTTTATGTCATGTGAACGCCAACCTCTGTTTTAATTTAATGAATTAATTAAAACAGCCACGTGCCGATAGACCCCTAGTGGTGCTCAAGCACCTGCCCTTTTGCCCTGGATCAGAAAACTGACCCTTTTTCTGGGGACATATTTTCTCCTCATTAATCAGTATTTAATAAAAATCAATTCATCAATTCCCTCCAAATGTTTTTTGATATCTGACAGTGCATTTATGTTTTACCCGTTAGCCAATCAGAACTCTTGTACTGTCGTTCTCATGTAATAATTCATATTTATTCATAAGGAAAACTTACGTAACGTATTCATACGTAAGCTAGCTGTCTAATATATGTATTTTAGTATTTAGTAATTTAGTATTAGTATTTAGAATTTGTATTTTAGTATTTAGTAATGTTGTATTAGTATTTTGTATTTTAGTAGTAGTATTAGAATTTAGTATTTTATTTTTTATTTTTGTGCTTTGTGTTTTTATTTGTGCATAATTAGTGTAGTGCTGCTTATGCTTCAACGTTGTCATACTAGATTTTTGGCCATGGGTGCCCTTTTTTGGCGGTTTGAGCACCAACATGTCTGCACATGCAGTGATTTTCCTGGAGGGAGTGAATGTTCAAATGAGAGATGTTGTGAAGGAGAGCAAATAATGGACTCAAGTAAAAGACACATGCACATCCGATTCAATAAACTTTATCGAAACACCAAAATAGGTACAAATTACACTGTATTCCCTAAAGGCAGACATGAAAGAACCAAATACAATTAAGTTATTTACATGTGACACACCAAGCATTATAAGAACTACAGAGCGAAACTAGATCTGACATTTCATCCAGATGTCATGAAGACCACACACTGTAGACAGTACTAAAGTGCTAAGTGAACAGTATGATCCGTCTCGAGAAGGAAGAGCCTGAAAAGATACCCCATGGAATGTTCTAGTCTTCTCACCCAAAAGCAATTCTAGATGCATCCTTGAGGCCTATAAAATTAAAAACAATCAATGCCAATCAGTGGAATAGAGTGACACCATTGGAAAGAATATGCATCCAGTCACCTGCATACTCATGCAATCATCAACATGTTGCATCACAGAGCTACAAGTGGTCAAATATAACACAGGGTACCTTTAAATAGGACTTCAATATATGAATGACATTACAGATGAACTGCAGACTTTCCCAGTTGATTCATTTACATTCGTACCTTTTAATGTTAAAAAAAAAACAGTTACAAGACTGAAAAAAGAAAAAAAAACAATATGTTACCCCTGGATCAGTATGAAATGTTTCCTACAGCTGAATTTTCCTCCAAAGATCAAATGCCCCCAACAGGAAAGGAAAGACCAGAGCCAGTGCAGTTCATCTTCAATAGCATGAATTCACCATGAAGGATTTCTTTATAAATAATGCAGCTTTACCAGCTGCACTGTGGTTATTAGGAAAACACATTGTTGTTAGTTATGACAAACATGGAACATAGATATACGGAACAGAGAGGCTTTTTTGGTGAAATAAACCAACGCTCACTTCCAGATCACACTTGACCTTGGCTGACTTGACCTTCATACATGAGGGCCAATGGGACTCCTTCACGTTCAGCTGTAGAGCTTCATGAGCGCATACCGTCAAGTCTTGGGCGGAATGAAACAGAGTCGGTTGTTTCAAAGTCGAATCTTCAGAAAGTTGAGTTTTATATGGAAACCTCTAATTTATTGATTCAAACTACATCCTCTAAAATCTGAGACTCGTTCATCAGGTTAGGGTCACTATCTTCAGAAGCATAATTATACTCATATAATGTCACAATACAAATGATATATATATATATATATATATATATATATATATATATATATATATATATATATATATATATATATATATATATTCATATATGTACACATACATTTGATAAAGCAGTATGCACCACATAGCAATGATATGGTGATATGAGCTGAGTGGAGGTGTTGATCCCCAGGTGTGTGTGTGACGTTGAGGCTGGGAACCCACTCAGTCCTTCACCGGCTGATACGATCACAACGTGGAGCCGCGGCAAAGTGACGATAAATTACAATTCTCCATTATTGGTGGCTTCAGAGCAGGAGCTTGGACCCAAGAGGCGCTGTGCACATCGTATTACACATTGATGTGCACAGCATCCACACGATGGATCCAGCGTCCCACAGTTACACGGGCATGGTAAACTAAGAGCAGCTGCTCTATCACCTGACATCATTTTGACATATTATTGGTACCATTTTATTTTTTGACGTGACCTTTTTATCAAGGTTCCTCTGTTAACTATCCCAGTGCGTATCTCCTCGTTCCTGTACATGTGAATGGACTTTGTTGCAAACATCTCGTCAGGTGGGCTCTCCTTTGCAGCTCCTCTTCTCCAGCTCCTCTTCAAAAGTTCTGCAGCTCCGGAATGTTCTTGTAGAGGTCCAGTGAGTCGGGGTTGGAGAACGCTCCTCTCTGTGCCACCTCCCGTCCAGCGAGCACCTGTTTCACAGCCACCTCCACCTTCTTACCGCTGATGGTGTACTGCGGGGGGGGGGGAGAGAAGGAGCTGTCATTCAAGCCAGAACTGACTTTTTACACTTGGGAGGATAATGTGACGGGTGTATTCACATCTGAATGGTATTCATATGTCTCTTACTGGAATGTCACTGGTCTCCAGCATCAGAGACGGGATGTGTTTGGCAGACAGAGCTTTCCTAATGGCTCCTTTTATCTTCGCCACCAGCTCCGGACAGAAGGACCGCCCGGGCGCCATCTTCAGGAACAAAATGACTCGCTCCTCTCCCTCGGCGTTGTACTGAGGCACGCAAAGGCTGTCCGTCACTTCCTCGAACACCTCCACTGCAAAGAGGGGAGCAACGGAAAAAGGGGGGAGGAGAGGAAAAGATGGAGCGTTTTCAGAGAAAATTGGCGACAACAGAAAAAGAAAAAAAACAGTCGACAATAAGAAGAACATTTTGGGTTTTTATGACATCATGTTGGCTACAAAAATAAGTGAACAAACCTAAAAATGGGATAGAATATCTTTTTACTAGCAACACAAAGGGGCCTTTGTCTGCATCTGAAATGCTGTTCCTTTCCACATCCTTTCATCCCGTCCTACACCCACCAGCCGGCACCTCCACCTGTAGCGTTCAAGACTCACCAATGTTGTAGATCTCCGAGCTGCCAAATCGGACTCCGTTGGGGTTCAATGTGCCGTCGCTGCAGAACAAACCACAAGTTCAAGATCCCCCAAAAAACTCTTTTGGTTCCGTCTTTGAGAAGCTGTCTTACCACACACGAAGAAAAGAAAAGAAATCTACCAGCATACAGAGACAATTTCAGTTTCTAGAAGTTCGGGATTTTTAATTTCTTCATGCTATATGGAGAAGATGTGTTTGACGAATTACTCGTTTCATGAATACGTTTAGTTTATCTGGTCAGGTGAGTCGGGTTTGGTGGCCTGCAGCAGTGAGGTGGCAGATTGACCGATGAAACGTGTGGAGGAGAATTATGGCGGCAGACACAAAACACAATAACGATAGTATCTAGATCCGACCCAGGCTACTGGAGAAACATGGCGGACCCGCTCCCCTTGTAGGTATAAACAGCTCATTCTGAAAGGTGACAATAACACAACAAATGACAGTATTTTATATGTCTGCTCATAGATCCCCCTAACCGCCGACACACTGCACCTTTAAGACCTTATGTGATAACGCTGTTTTCTGAACGCTCACCTTCTGCCCAGCATGACGACGCCTCCCGTCTTTGGGTTGATTTTGCAGTAATCTCCGTGAGCCCACACCCCTAGACGGAAATTAATAAACATTAAAAACAAATGTTGAACCATTAAACCACAACTTAAACAATGAAATGAAGAGAAAATCACTATATTCAGTGTAATCATGTAATAAAAGATGTTATTTGTATGTATACAGTGTGTCGGTTCGTGTATCCGTGAGATGTTTCGGTGCTTACCAGGATATGTGGAAAAGTACGCTTTGTGGTATTTGCTCCCGTTTTCGTCATTCCAGAAGTGTGTTGGCTGGCAGGGGATCGGTTTCAAGCAGACGAGCTCCCCGCTCTCTCCCCAGACGGGCTTACCTGTCCACACACACATGAACAAGAGCACAAAATAAAAAGTTAGAGGCTCTGGAAACACACGCACGCACACACACACACACACACACACACACACACACACACACACACACACACACACACACGGTAATGTATCCCACCCGATACACTTTTTACTGTGTGCTTTCACACAGACATCTCCTCCTCCCTTAGGAGGGTGTTAGAGGCTCAGATAGCGACTCAAATAATCCCCAAACTCTTCCCACAAAACTGCCTTTAAATTATCACTCGATCCACTCTCCTTTGAGGTGGTGGAGACGCCAGTACAGCCTGCAGCTGGCATCGGGAGCTGGGGAACAAGGGACTCAAATCAATGAGGAAAACATACGGGGAGAAGAAGACTCACATCGAGGTAAACACCTCTCATTTCGGTTCCGATCGTTAATGAAGAAGTATATATCGCCCCTCAGTTGATGCCTGTATTTACTCAGGGTGAGTTCTCTAATTACTCTCTAAAGGCTAGCTGGCTAGCTTTGAATGGATGCCAAAGCATCCTGGTGCATCGACATATGGAAGTAACCAAGCATCCCCGCGTTCTGCTTCCGGTAGCTACGAAGCAGCTTCAGAAGCAGATGGGTTTGCTCAAGGGCATCGCAGCAGTTTAGAAACATTCTGCCAGTCACTCCGAGGATTCAAACCAGCAACTTCCTCTACGTCATCTACTCGACATGACGCCCTGCACTCTGTTGGCAATGGAATGGAATGAAAAAGCAAGGGTATTACATTGATAAGTAACACACACAAACACACACACACACACACACACACACACACACACACGTTCTCTCTTTCCCTCTCGCTCTCTCTCTTACCATCAAGGCTCCAGGCTTCCACAGCAATGCCGAGGTTTCTCGTCTGGATCTCACCCCGATACACAGGAACCGTTGGGTTCTGACCCATGAAGCAGGACACGATGTCAGTGCCACCTGAGCCGAAAGACATGGGGGGGGTGGGTGGGGGGGGGAGACACAGGGGAGATTTAGTAGGTTGATAAAACAACTCGACACCTTTACAGAGCTTGTTGGTCTCTTTTAGCTGATTGTTTTGGATGTGGTGGTGGTGGTGGTGGTGGTGGTGGTGGTGGTGGGGGTGGTGGTGGGGGTGGGGGTGGTGGTGGTGAAACACTCATTCACATCTTTTCCAGCCGAAGCCGTTTACAAAACCAGCAGTGGACTGCAGACACAGTTACAATTAGCTGGTGAAAACAACACGACACAATGCTGTGACATTGTTGTAAACAGGTTGTATTTACATAGAACTCTTATCCAAAGTGCCTTACAATTTATCTCATTCACCCACTCACATCATTGCGAGGCCTAACCATCAGGAACAACGTGTGATTACAAAGCTGCTGATTGAACCACTGAGTCTTCAACGGGTGGATGGAAACCAGTATCATCACACACATTTCAAGGGTTTTAACCGACAAACATTTGGCATATTAGCTTGATTAATAACTTAAATGATGAATCCATCACTAACCCTTTTCGCACTAACATGGTAATTATATAGGTTGTGTTATGTATCTTAGTGGCACAAAAAAAAAGGTAAATTAAAGTTTAATAAAGCTGAAGTTATAGCAATCTAATCCAAAGAGATCGGACACAAATTGCGTAGTTTGTTTATAACCTGGTGAATAAGGTAAAGCATCACGGGACCAGCCGAGAGAGACATGTCTCAGTATTGCTATCAATTACATCATGACAACACACACTGACAGTCCCTGCTCCACCTCCATTGACCTATATAGGAGTTTGACACTGTTGCAGAACATGAACACACACACACACACACAAACACACACACACACTGTTTTCCTCTGGTGCACCATCCATTCATCTCTTTCTACCTTCCAATCATCCACCATTTCTGACACCTTCTATTCATCTCCCTTCCAATTGTTCTCTACCTCCTTGTTTCCTTTCTTCTCTGTATCCATCCATCCATCTTATTTGCTTCCTCCCAACATTTCTCTGCCCTTCTATCGCTCTCTTACTTTTCTTTACACTTGTTTCCTCTTTTTGTCTCTCTATCTCTCTCTCTCTCTCTCTCTCTCTCTCTGCCAGGTTATTTATTAGGCTTTAATTGGCTCCCAGGAGGAAGTGGAACTTAAAGTAGAAAGACACGCAATTATTGTATTATTACACTCATTTTAATGGGTGGGTTCCCACACACATACACGCAAATATTTTGAGGACTAAGCCGCTGCCGCTTTCTTAGGAAGCCTCCCATCGTCAGATATCTAGTGTGGGAGTGTGTATCGTTGTGTACATACACAGGAGGGTAACTTGTCACACTGATCTCATGCTTCCAACAGAACTGACTACTCTGAACAACGAAGAAGCAGATTTTCTTTTTAACTCCCCGCTTTGTGTGTATGTATTTGTGTGCATGCGGTATGTGCAAGTCTGGTTTCACAGTAGTAGGTGAGACTACTTTGAACGCCCTCTGACACAGTTTGGGGTCACACAGCCCCCAACTGAGACAGAGGGAAAAACAGTTAACCAACGCATGGACTCAAGGATTAAAAACGCAAATTTTTAAAAGAGTGCAGGTACTCAAAGCTCCAGGAAGACTTTAAAACACACACATCCAATATGTGTGCACACACGGTAAACTCAAACCAGAAGAAAACATTTAAAATAAAAGCTGAGGGGTATTTCACTTGTCCTTCTCTTACTGAGAAGAGGAGAGGAAGGGAAAGGGGGAGAAGGAGAAGGAGAAAGAGTAGAGGAGTGACATATGGGATGTCGGGCGGAGGTATATTAGGATGGAGGAAATCCAGCAGTGAAAGTGTTAATGTACCCCAATGAGGCACGACGGGGGTCTGACATCCCTGCTGACACGATAACACACACACAGACACCCCCTCACACACACACACACACAGTCATGGAGGGTGAGAAAGGCAAAGGGGGCCTAACACATATGCCACCATGACCACCAGTCAGCCCCATATGCTGTGATAAATACTAAACACACACACACACACACACACACACACACACACACACACACACAGAGTGTTGAACTCAGGGGTCAAGGTTATGTTGGTTGGCAGCCAACCGAGCTGGAGCCTGGCTGTTGCCCTTGGCGACCAGGAGGAGACTGATGGGGCAGGACCTGCTGTTCTGAAGAGCATTCACACAGACACACAGATCTACTCTAATTCAAATAATTACTCTTCTTAAAAAGGATCATTTCAATGCGTTACAATTGTGCCTCAATTTTATCGTTTTTGGAAATCCTTTCTATCATAATGATACATAATGATACATTTGGAGGTACAATTGAAGCCCAAATTGTGGGTGGTAAGTAGAGTCCAATTTAAACCAGGAAACTGTGATAAATGCTTACAACCCTCTGGTTATGCAAAGCAAAGCCAATGGGGAAGTGCCATAAACCTATATTAATGATAATGGTCAGCGGGGGGGGGGGGGGGGGCTCATGCTGCAAAAAGAAGTCTGTTTATATAGAAGTTTACGAGAACATTATAATACTTCTCTCTTTATTTAATACCTCAGTAAACATTGTAAACATCAGTTTATGGTCTCCTCAATCGCCAGTTTCAAGACCACTTTAATCCAGAATGGTCATTTTATAAATTGTGTTCCCAGATTAAGAGTCAAATAGCCGATTATGCAGGATCTGCTTGAGGGCGTGGCTACCTTTTAACGGACGGCACGTCTCAGCGATCATGCAAAGCGAAGATGATTGTCTGAAATCGTGGTTTTAATTCATTATAGAGTGAAATATTGAGCATTTAATATGTAGAGAATGAGGGAATGACGGAGTGATAAGCCATTAATATTGACATCACCACTTGATTACGACAAAGGCTTTCAGCATTAGACACAAGTACAAATTATGTGCAGAGACATGCGAAAACTAAATGAATACCATAGATACAGAAGTGTAAATACAGATTTCTGCCTTGTGGGGGACATTTCAGGGGACGCTCTTGAGTCCCGTCCTTCTGCCTGCATAACTGTGTGTGTGAGTGTGTGTTTGTGTACGATGCATCTGTGGCTGTGTGCTTTCCCCACCAGGGTTGTCATTCACAGTGGATGCTTAGCGACCGTGAGTCCCTGTGTCTGTGACACTCCCAAGCTGCTACTCAATGTGTGTGTGTGTGTGTGTGTGTGTGTGTGTGTGTGTGTGTGTGTGTGTGTGTGTGTGTGTGTGTGTCCATAATACGTCCGTCAGCCGGGCTGTGCTAAATGTTAAACGTTTCAGGACTCGCAAAGAGAGACAGATAGCATTCTACCGTCCTGTCAACATAACAATGGGCTGAGAGGACCTGTGTGTGTGTGTGTGTGTGTGTGTGTGTGTGTGTGTGTGTGTGTGTGTGTGTGTGTGTGTGTGTGTGTGTGTGTGTGTGTGTGTGTGTGTGTGTGTGTGTGTGTGGTGGCGCTGTGGGTGGGGAGGGAAACGTACACTTCTATGCAATTTATTTTGTTCCAACTGCCTTTGTGTCCGTCAGTCCTTTTGTGTCACAAATGCTTTGCCGCTCTATTTTGCATTTGTGTGTGTGTGTGTGTGTGTGTGTGGGTGTGTAGCTGTTAATTGTTAATTGAGTACACACTAATAGAATCTGAAAAAGCTGCCGCTATTTTCCTGTCATCTTAGATTCTTAAGACAATAATGTGTGTGTGTGTGTGTGTGTGAGTCACCTGAGATGGAGCCCAGCAGCACGTTGCTCTTGATGCAGCGGTAGACGTAGTCGTAGCTCTGAGGCTTGAGAGGAGATCCGGTGGACAGGATGGTGTGCAGAGACTGGAGGTTGTGTGTTTCCACTGGGGAGAAGGAGAGAGGACAAACGGATAAATACAAACAGAGTATAGATGAGTGTATATCAGAAACATCATGGGATCCTTTTAAGCATCAATTATTGAAAATTGTCAAGTACAGATCACATTGTCAGTTTCTTTATTCAGTTTTTAAATGAAATAGAAAATTATCTCACACACACACACACACACACACTCTCTCAACCTGTGCACAGCTGTGGCTCCATGCACCCCTCCTGTTGTGTTGAAGCAGTTTGACACACTGATGTGACACAGCACACAAGCTCGCATGTAATACCACACACACACACACACACACACACACACACACACACACACACACACACACACACACACACACACACACACACACACACACACACACACACACACACACACACACTCTTAATCTCCGTCCCCAAGGTCCATGCATGCATGCGCTCTGTCACACACATATGCCCAAGCCACAAGCACCCTGTAAACTAATAAGCTTCCAGCCACCTACCCTCACCCCCCCAAAAAAACACACACACACACTCACACACACACACACACACACGCTCAGACACAGTGGGACGTCATGCTACCCCCCACCAGGCCTCCAGGTGTCCGGTCCAAATGTCAGCCCAGGGAAAAGGGCCCCTCCGCTGGGGCAGCTAGTGAAGAACCTCCCCCTACCCTTCCAAGCCCACTGGAGGAAGGCAGGCACACACAGGCACAGGCACAGGCACACACACACACACACACACAGACAGATCAAGTGGCTGGCTGACTGAAGGGGATGTAGCAGAGAGAGACAGAGACACATTTTGTCTTTGGTGTCTTCCGGTTTAGCCATAAAATTGGGAATGTGTGCGCTTCATTTATAAAGTTGCAGACAGACCGACGCACAAAGGAGGCGCCATGAATAAAGATGTGTGGAGATTAGAACGGCGCACTGGGAACTGAGACACACAGCAACAGTTTATGCAATAAACATTGGTAAGTGCTAATTTAGGAAAGGAGAGGAGTGGATAGGAGAGGAGAGGTTAGGAGATGAGTGTAGAGGAGAAGAGTGTAGAGGAAAGGAGCGGATAGGAGAGGAGAGGGAAAAGAGGAGAATTGGATTGTAGAAAGTAAGGAAATGTAAGGACAAGTAAGAAACAGCTAACCCTTTTGAATTAATCCTAAATGGTGATTTACATGACAATGAGAAGAACAGGAGGATCATTTGAGAGTTTAGACAAAGGGATGACAAAGAGCACACAAAGAAGGTGAGAAACAGAGGAGCCAAAGGTCTGATGAATAATTATGTAAACCAAATGCCAGCTTATGTAGTAATTCAATATAAGTGGTATTTCTTTGTGTTTCACTCACAAACAGAGCTGCATTGTCATAAGTGTGAACCAGGTATAAAAGTAGAAATGTCATCACAATTTACACCAAATTGAGGGTGAAGCCAACAATCAATACAAAAACACCTTGTGCTTTATTCCATTACAGTACCGTATGTACCTTTGCACAAAAGCATAGCAAAGTAGCAAGATTGTTAGCATGCACTCTTAAAGGGAATTATTTCTGTGACAGAAACCGAGGAGAGAACATCCCGTCTGAAGGTTAGCAGGGAGGCTAATAACTCTGATTATGTGCAGAGACCTGGTTCCCTCTCTGGAGAGCTGTGACACTCAGAGCAATTAGTTGGTCCGATCCATGACTCGTATGAATTATCACAAAAGCACTTTTATCCATTCAGTTCAGTGTCAAACACCAGAACAAAGGGCAAACTGTGGATTCATGCAGAGTCAAAGTGTAATGATTATTGTGTCCATCTGCTCTTAATGTTCCACGTTCCATTCTCAGATAGTAGATATGTGTTAGTATATATAGTATATATATATATATATACATACATACATACATACACACATACGTATATATGTATATGCATATACATATATAAGTAAATACAAACACATATATAATGTGTATATACATATTGTATAAACACATACACATTTATATATATATACATATACATAGAAACACACATATATATACACATATACATATAAATATAAATACATATATACACATTCATACAGTGGTGGGCCATCAGGGCCTGCAAGGCCTTCTCTGCTGACCTAAGCATTTTCAGAATCTAATTTTTTTTAAATATATGTTCCCACAAATATGTATTCAATTATTCCCCAGATTAAGAGTTATTCTCTTCATTTCATAGTCTTTGTCTTGGTTGCAATGCTGCCAGCACCAGGTTGAGATTTGGAGGGCTGGTCTTTATGTTAGATCTTTTATCCAATCATATTCAGCCATCATGTGTTGCTAGGGGTCTAACATCTGACCTTAGGCCTTCAGGGTCGACATTGCGGGCCTTGGTAGCTTAAAGTGAATGAGGATGAGCATTTTGTGTCAACCAATCAGCGTTAGAGTTGGCTTCTGTAGGCCTGCTAGAAGGCCCCGGAAGGAGCACAGGAGCCGGCTAGCAGGACGTCTTTTGATTGGATGACCAGTATTGAGAGGCGGGGCCTCTGGGCAGGTATATGCAGAACCTCAGAACTAGGAAACTGAATTTGATAAACGGATTAATTCGCTCACTACTAAGCTGTTTTTTCAACACACAATGACGGAAGGAGGAGAATATATCGATTTGGTCGAGGATATCATTATAACGCCACTCAAGACGAAGCCCGTCATCGCGGGAAAGAGGCTCGCCACTGCATTCATATATATACATATTTACACATGTATATATTAGGGCTGGGCACATTAACGCGTTAATCGTGCGTTAACGCATCATTGAATTAACGCCGACAATTATTTTATCCCGCGTTAACGCAGGTTTAATTATGTATTATTTATTCCCCCGTCAACACAGCTCGGCTCGCGCGGGAGCACACTGCGGGCACCGACATCCATTAGAGCTCAGCAAACAATACCATTGTTTAAGTTGAGATTTACTTTATTTTGTTTAATTGCTATACAAATGCTGATGTTAAGTGTTTGTTTGCACTTTCATTCATATGGCACAACATTTAAAATAGAAGTGTGCTATACACTACTTTTGAATTAATTATTGGATTTTGCGTATACAAATGCGATTAATCGCGCGATTAATCGGGGAAATCATGCGATTAATCGCGATTAAAAATTGTAATCGTTGCCCAGCCCTAGTAATATATATATATATATGTATCTATATATATATATATATATATATATATATATATATATATATATATATATATATATATATATATATATATATATATATATATATATATATATATATATATATATACACACACATATATATATGTGTGTGTATGTATGTGCGCGCGTGTGTGTGTGTGTGTGTCAGTGACTTCATTTCTGTCTTGATTTCTGCTTGTTATCTATGTGCGTCCATGTGTGTCTGTGTGCATGCTCATGTAGGTGTGTAGTCTTGTAGACGTGTAGGTGTGTAGACGTGTAGGTGTGTAGGTGTGTAGACGTGTAAGTGTGTAGGTGTGTAGACGTGTAGGTGTGTAGACGTGTGTGTGTCCGGGACCACAACTCACCAGGCTTCAGGTTCCTCTCCTGCAGCACAGACAGCCACTTGGCTCCGGTGCCTAAGATCGTGATGCTGCAGAGGACAAAAACATGGACAAAGCCAGAAGAAAAAGGCGGAAATTATTTTTCCAAGCATCCCAATATGAAGGATCAGCGAAGCGTTCTTTTAATAATAAAAAAAAACAGTTCATTATTTTGTGAAAAAAGATCATTTGCGTCAGAGGTGCCAACAATGACAGTCATTGCAAAAGCCCTCCTACATGCATGTGATGTGCTCTGCATTGTGAAAGCAGAAACTTTTTAACAGCCGAACCAAATTAGCAAACAATATGAATCATCCTCTAGGGTGGCAAGAATATCAGTACCAAATTTTATGGCAATCTGGACGATCATTTTTTAGATATCTTGCTCAAGATATGAAGTGGATGGACGGACCGCTTGACGTCAGGATCTTTTACAGCTGTTATCACGGCACTGACCAAACACAGGTGGGATAATATGTCGTCTGGCTCTCACACACGGCTTGTGGCAGAGGATGTGATGTCACATTAGAGCCTGCTCCATTTTAATAAACATAAACGTACATGAACATGAGACTTTAGGTTGACAATATCAAAAGGTTGAATTGTAAAGTTGGGTGGTGAAGCGAGCTGAGACTGCAACGTGCCTGTATTGGCAGAGTAATAGTGAGAAGTGTTATAAAGGGTTTATACACTTGTATAAATATGATTGGATGGTTACTGTTCAGCTGCTGAGTGAGACACTGGTGGGGAAGCATGGAATGACCTGAAGCCAGCATGACACCAACGCTCAGAATGAACTGACTATGCTCCATTTGTTGCCCTGAATCTATCCAGGGCGAGGCATCGTCTCAATGGCTGTGTGCAAAAAGGCCAAAAGTTGAACAGCGTTATTCCTTAATCCCATCTGCTCCAGTGGAGCTGCGCAGTCGCCGGGTTGTACTGGGAAGCTCCCGTGAGAAGAGAGCGTGTCACTGTGCAAATGAGAAGCAAGGTGACGCTGAAACCGAGCTGGTGTGCTCAGTCAAGCCTCCGTGGCGAGATAAGAAAAACAACTGATTGGGAATTGACTTTCAAGAGAACAAACAAGAGAGAAAGAGTCAAACACAATAACGGTCAGTGTAGCATGAGCGGATACCATGTCTTCTTTGTAAAAGATTAGTTCAGAGGAGACCGTATTGACCGGATGTTCGCGCGCAACAACCCTCGAATGCAATGATGGCGGACGCTCTCTTTCTTCTGGGTGAATGCAAGTGTTCCTGACAACAGCTGGGCAACGTCTGGAAAGCAAGAAGTGGCATAACGTCACTTCGGTGTTCACCTGCGCTTTTAATTCTGAAAAAAAAGGCCCTTTAAAGTTTTCCCGCGTCGACGGCCGTGTTTCCGTCTCCATCGGCATCCTCTTTTCTTCTCGAGATATTTGTGTCGACATCAAAATCAATCAAACCCGCCTCTTATCGCCAGGGTTACCGTGTCCGTCCATCACAAAATATTTTCACAAAAATAAAAAGAAGAAGTGGTCGTCTTGTCGCTCGCCTGGTCAATAACCAGGAGGTGTGATTTGTCCTCGCATGTTCGGGTCGACTGGTGTTAATGGGGTTGTTGAGAGGGTGGAGGAGGGAGCACGGGGTTAGAGGAGGTGAAATGTTCAAAGAAGTAATATCTCAAAAGGAATGATTTGAATGATGCCGGACAAATGCGTGCGCACGCACGCCTCCTCCATGCTGCCTCTTCGTGCCTCTCCCTTTGTTCCCATTGTGCCTGCTTGAAATGTCATATCTTGAAATCATAAACTATGTACGATCTAATCTGAGTCACTGTGAATCCAAAATCTCGATGTATTAAAAAGACCGTTCATGGACACTGTGGACTGAGCAGACATGAATGGATAACCCAGCAAATAAGAAGTGACAAATTAAGGTACTTTATCACATCGATGGAAAGATTATAAAAACACTGTGAAACCGTCCCACTCATTGATTTACAGCGTTGTCAACAATGGCCTCGGACAACAAGAGATATTCAAGGGATGGCAAAGTGGTAAGGGTATGACAAAACTCTCAAGATGATATCATCATGTTGCCTACCCTTTGATCTATGAGGGTTACAACTGTTTGAATATTACAACGTACTGCAGAGCTGATTTACTTATCTTTCAGTCCGTCTACATACATACATATAGATATATATATATACACACATACATACATATATATGCACATGCATATATATACACACACACACATATATATATATATATATACACACACACACATATATACATATATATATACATACATACATAAACATACATACATATATATATACATACATACATAAACATACATACATATATATACACATATATATATACATATATAAATATATATATATATACACATGTATATGTGTATTTATATATGCATATATATGTATATATATATATATATATATATATATATATATATTGATGCTACATATGTATGTATGTATGTATATATATATATATATAACAACTAAGGACAATTATGTTGTACTGTGTACAGTGAACACATTTATATTTAAGACGGTACACACATACACACACACACACACACACGGTATGTCTATATTTCGTAAAAGCTGTACCACTATAGTCTACTCCTGTTCTTACAGCCATCAGATAAGGCGGACGACACACATACATAAAAACATGCATCACCTGCCCCCACACACAGTCCATCTCCATTCAATCTGTCCCCCCCCCCCCCCCCCCCCATCCTATCTGGAGTTGCTTCACTGGAAAGGGTCAGCCTATTTTGATTGGAGGCAGGTGGCCAGGTGTGGCTGCTAATTGGGCGTTTAGGATGGAGGGCGGAGGAGTCGCTGTGAGTGCCCGTTTGTGAACGCCGGCCCGCGTTAATGCACGCGCGTCCGTTTCACGGGAGACATGCCGCTGGAAGCCGCAGAGCCAATAAGAGACACTCGAAGCCAATCAGACACGAGGGTGGCCTCGGAGCCGCCGCCGCCGCCGCCTCTATGCGCGTGTGCTTGTTTCCTGTACTCTCGCACTTATCCTCCACCCTTGTAAGTATTGTAATATGGAAAATGGACCGTTGCTCTCCAACAAGAGAGGAACAATTCGAAACCGCCGTGTGATGGCGTAACCGTTCACCGATTTGCACATTTGAATTATTCAAATTATGCTTCTCTTGCATGAACGTTAACAAACTCTAACTCGGTGTTAAAAGTGTCTTCGTTGGATTATTAATAAATACCAAATTCGCTGCCATTAATACAAGAGGATTTGTTCAGTATGACGGACGGCCTCCTTATCCTGTCAACACTATGGAAATCACACCTATTTCTTACGACCTCTTCCACTCACAAACAGGACACTGGTACACCCCCCCCCCCCTCCTCCAGGAATGCAATTCCATTTATGAGTTACTGGGGAAAAAATACTTTTCCATCAGCACTCCTATCCTCCTGTCATCCAGTACTGTGAAGCCCTTTCTGGTGTGTTCTATAGAGCGTTCTCCTTTAGTGATACGATCTAACCCGGTGGCAGCCAATCACAGAGGAGCAGCAGCAGATGGATATAGAAATTTGTTTTTGTTACAACTATAGATGGATATGCTGCATGTAGCACTGGAGGTAGTTTAGTTTGTGAATAAATAATCTTCGTAAAAGCTTTGACGAGTTACAACATTCAGACGCGGCGAGAAGACGAGAGGTTATTTAAAAGATTATGCCCACGTTTCTAAAAGTGTAACTGAGCAGGCGAGATGCAATCTGCTAAACCGTATCCGTAGTCGTCTCCTCCAACGAGGGTAACTGGGAATGTCGCATTGGCAAGGGACAACATTTCTATAGTTGGTGCAAAAGTACAGCAGGGATCTTATTTCTCAGCTCGACACACAATGAACAAAAGTTGGAAGAGAGAAGACGCTCCTCCGAGGAAACAGAGGAGCCTCCCAAGTCCCGTTAATACGTGGAACCTGTCACAGGTATACATGCTGTAACCTTTTGCTTTGCTTTATCCAGGAATGCTGCCGCTTCCGTTTTTCACCACGGCCCTCTCGATAAATCTCTCTCTCCCACCTGACACGGGCGGGGGAAGTTGTGAGATAACTCGTTTCATACATGTGATTTTCTCGAAATAAAAAAGGTATATCTGGAAATAACATGATACATTAAGGACCTCTCCTCTCCAGTGGCTCACATTGGTTAGTCTCTCTAAAGCAGATGTGGTGGAGCACAGAAAACGACTGCAGCACTAACAAGAACGTCTTTTGGGAGCCTCCCCATGCTTGAGCCTCCCCTCACCTTCCCTTTTGTTCCCTTTTCTCAAAAAGGCCGCCGATCAGCAATAATCCATTACAACCAACAGAAAGTGTGTTGTGCAAAAGTTACAGTCCCTCTTCTTTCTCATAATTGAAAGTGCAATCTTTCAAAAATAAATCTATAAAAGAAATTTTAAACTGGTAATACAATACAATACAATTCCACAACTAACCAACAAAAGTAGCATTTTCAGGAGGCCTCAACGCGAGTTTAGGACTCTTAGAGCTCCGACAGATTTATTCCCGATAAAAGAATGTCCAACGTCGACTCAAAAGATGAGGATGTAAAAAAAAGAATCACGTCAGCCTCTCCCAGAGGGTTTTTTTTCCAGCTTCGCGTTAGGATCTGGAAAAAGTGTCGGCGGTGGCAACATCAGCACTTAATTGGTTGAAAAGATCTTCACGCCGTTTAACAGGTTGCATGTGTTCCGTCACACCGACAGCCCCGCGATGAATTCCTCTAAGTGGATAATATTGCCGACGACATTTATAACCGTGTTCACTTTATTTTCCTCGTTTGAATTATTTTCGGGCAAACGAGCCTCGAGGTTTAGAGACAAAAGAACAAAAAGACAATCCAAACAACAATGCTGCTGTTAATCAAGCGTACAGCATTAGAAATGAGCACGATCCTACTCCGGTCGTTATGCTACCAGAGAGCCAATCATCAGATGAAGATCCTAAGCTGGTAAAGTTGTCATCTCCAAACAAATCCTGCTCTGAAGGTTCTGCAGTGGAAGTACTTTAACAAGGCATTTTGCCTCTGGGACCCCCCCCCCCCATCTGTGTCATTCTTTTCTCCCCATAACTCGCCTCCTAGCTGAAGGCAATATGCCATCCCGGCTGCACTAAAGACGCGTCTGAGGTATCACTGCCTTAAAACTGCCTCTCACTTCTGCTGACCGCAGTGCATTGTTTTCATTCGTTAACCACGGGCTGACCGAGTTGCTCAGAGCACATCCGTTTCACTTTTATAGCCGCCATTAGAGGTGAGCGATTTCCTTAGAAAATATTAGTAAAATGACAAATTTCTTTGCAGATGACTCACATGTATTTTTTTTTATGTTCTTTCCATAACATTTGTCTCTCGTCGGTCCTTTTGTATTACATTGTGCCACTTCAAAAGATAGGAGTTCTCTTCTCCTTGATACTTTTTGGCCCGTGGAATACGTGTACAAAAAATTGCATGAAATGTTGCAAAAAAATTAACAATATGAATGAAATAAATATAATGCAACATAAGGCTTAATCTAGAATAAATAATTAAAGGAAAATAATTGACTTTCACAAGCAGAGCTCTAATACGTACCATTACACCGTCCACAGAGTCAACAATGGAACATATTTAAATGAGGGCCAAGTAATGGCTTACCTACAAACACACACACACACACACACACAATATCTTCTCTCTGGACTCGATGCTAAACTTTAGCTTCCAGCCTTCTCGGCTGCCGTGTGGTCTGACCCGGGTCATCCAAATTTACAGCATCCCCATCAATCTCAATAACGACACGCTCAAGAGACGGCTGACCTGCTGACTTCAGGTGGCCAGTTCAGCTGAGTAAGCCACAGAAGTGCAATTTCAGGGTGACAGCGAAGGCAGCTGTGCTAATCAATAAGGAAGTTGGAGTGTTTTGTATGTGTGAACTTTCAAAGTTATGTGAAACTGCTTCTAGAATTAGGTCCAAATCATACAGGAGAGTAAAACATGGCGGCATGACGTTTAAAAAGCCTGATCTTGTTTTTTAAATATCAAATAATAATAACCGGACTAAAATAAAATAAAGATGAATCTTCTTTGTTTATACAAAATGTCTCCCCTTTACTTTATGTTCTCTTTTATGTTTGTTTACAACAAAGACATCTTTTTCCCCTCTTCTCTTCTCTCACTTTAACAAGGGGTGACACATTAGTGGGTAAACAATGAATGTTTATTGTATGATCGTTTGCAGAGGGTCTACGTTCTCAATACACATTATAAACAGACTAAATCTTTATTCATAGGTCCACTCTTGTGTGTGTATGTGTGTGTGCACAAGTTGTCAATTAGGCAAACACATAATCAATTCTTTGGTAGAAAACAAACCTCCAAGGAAAACCTTACCCTTTGCCCGTGCTCTCTCTCTCTCTGCCTCTCTCTCTCTCCCTCTCTCTCTGTGCATCCAACACCCTCTTTCTCATTTGATTGTCTATTTTTTGTCCGTACTTTCGAGGTCCCCATCTCTGCTCTTCGTTCCACAACATATTGCATTAAAAAAGGAAAACCAGCCTTGCTTGGTTGTGTAGCGGTCGCACTATTTGTGTTAGAAATGCATTGTGGGTAAGGCTGCACTGCTTTCAGTGGAGATGTGTGTGTTTTCATGTTTCAGATGTTTCATAAACATTTAATCACCTAAAATCGTCATATAAATGGAGGCTTCATGACCATTGTCCGTCTGTCATCTGTGTGTGTGTGTGTGTGTGTGTGTGTGTGTGTGTGTGTGTGTATCTAACTTACCCCAGCTGGTCTGTGAGGTTCCACAGTACATTGGGTGTGGGCATTAGTGGAGAACCATCATACAACACCACAGAGGCTCCCACTGCCAGAGCAGACACCAGCCAGTTCCACATCATCCAACCGGTCTAAGCAGAACACACAGACAGAGAGAGAGAGAGAGAGAGAGAGGTCAGTTCATTTGGCACAGTCCTTTCTCACTACATGGATAAATAGGTGGCAACATTGGAAACTCATACAGACTGCGAGTTATGTATCTGTGGTTCACAGAACTGAGTTTCACTTTGTATTTGCTGCTGCTGCTTTGGCATTATATACTCGATACTTTCGCATATTGCTTGTAACGTTAGATCTCCAGACAATAGTTTGCGTAGCAAATAGAATGTATATACTGTGCGAGGCACTTATACAATAACCATTATGGAAATGGTCAGTCAGTTAACCGATAAGCCGATTGGAAAAAATGAAGGAAGGATTCTATTAATCGATGAATCATTGAGGTCATGGATCAAGGAAAAAATGTCAAATATTACCTGGATCGCAGTTCTAAAATGTGCGGCCTTGTAGACGCTCTTTTTATTTGTATAGGATTGAAAATCTAATACGGTCAGAGATGCACCGATTGATCCGCTGCAGATCAAAACTGGCAAGTCGATCTCACATAACAATGTCCCTCTGTGTTTATCATAAAAAAGGAGGAATAATCTTCTAGGAACCACTAAAATGATGCACAGCTCTGACCTTTAGCACTCACTGCTATCTCTGCTGGTGAGAATCTCTCTCTCTCTCTCCCCCCCCCCCCCCCTCCCATCTCCCCTCCGCAAATCTTAAACATTTATGGTACCATGAGCACGCCATGTTTATTGTGAAAAGATTGCTTTCCTACCGTGGTGTAGTAAATGATGACATCACTGCTGGTCATATTGCCATGGAGAATGTGTTCTTTCAAGTGTTGGATGAGCGTGCCCTACAGGAGCCAACAGACAAAGGGAGGAACAGATAAATAATTGTTTCAGGTTTTTATTCATACATTAATTCATGACTTTGACATTTGATGATTGCTACCCCGGTCTGGATAGTTGAGCAACGGAGGGTAGCAAAGGCAACACGGCTGACATGTTGCATTCGATGCACAGAATGCCAAAGACACCTGCGTATTAGATAAATAAATATATATATATATATATATATATATATATATATATATATATATATATACTTCATTCATTTCCAGGGGGAATTTGTTTGAAATTAGAGTCTGTGATTAAAATACTATATGATTAAATGATATCAACGACTGCAGTTCCCATTACTACTGTTCATCGCTCGTTAGCTGCAGGGAAGCGAAGAAGAGTTGTGCCGTTTATATACCCAGCATGCAACAGCAGTCAATGAGCCACGGCCTTTAGAGGCTTGTTTGCGGACCAGAGCCCTGAGGCTCCGCCCACGCTGCTGTCTTGTTTATTGATATTGAACATGTTGCGTGTCCAAATGGCACCAACTGTACAGCGCATGTCCTCTGGTCCCCAGCAACACACACACACGCACACACGCACACGCACACGCACACACACACACACACACACACACACACACACACACACACACCTTGAGTTGTTGAAAGATAGTACTCCTAAAGCACCACCTATTAGCCAAATGGGACCACGGTTGTCATGGTCACTCAGACATCGTATCTACACATCCACCAAATGTCTCAGCGTTACTTAGCACAAAGCATTCGAGGGGCATATTATTTGCAATATAAGCCTGGCACACAACTTATGAGCAAACTTTGAGGGTCAGCAAAAGCTAAACTTCCCCCCAAAAAATCTAAAATCATAACTAGAAATCAATCCTCGGAATTTAAGTAGCAGGGGAAAAAACTGATTCGGAGGCAATTTAAAATAGTGGAATTTAGACCTAGGCGTAGCGCGGCTTCCGCGGGTAGAATCCAGGTGAAAAACATATGTTCCCGAGACTTATGGTTGAACAGTTACACGCACACAACATGTACACTCTGTGTTATAGCGCCCCCATCTGGCCACATGGCACCACGTTTGACACGTCCTCGGGTCCCCGGCTGAACACTCAGCAAGTATGTCGATCGGAGGAGGAAGGGTTGTCGAGATAGTTTACAGTTTTTTTATAAATGCAATTCTAAGCACTGCAAACAAATGCTTCTGACCCAAACTATTATACACTAGCACAAATTGTGCTAAGTGGAATTGTTCCACAGTCACCACCCCATCACAGTTGTATGTTATTATTGCTGACGGTGAGTGTGTGTGACTGTGTTTAAACAGATGCTCCATGTATGTGTATGCACAGTATATGTACGTGTGTGTGTGTGTGTGCATATAGTCTTTGGCAGGACTCCATTGCCATACCCGTCCTTGGGTGCGTGCCGACAGCATGTCAACACACCTGTAACAAAGCAGAAAGCGCAAAAGTGACGCGGCTAATTGGCGGAGGAATGCCAGCGTCGCAAGGCGAAGAAATGTCTTCACCGACGCAGAAGGGTCCAATTACCAGCGGCATGGAGAAGAACGAGGGGGGGGGACAGAGAGGATACAATAATATAAATCAAACAAGGGAGCTAGAGGAAAGAAGAAGTCTATCTGGGGGGAGAAAAAATACTAAAGAGATACTCAGGAGGGAGCCATGTGGAAAGAAATGTGAAAATGCATGCGAGTAAAAGGATAGAAAAGCCAATGTGAAAGACGGCGGGAGTGTATCAAAGAGGGAAAAGGGAAAGAGGAGAGAGAGAACATTTTGTGAAGATGTGTGAATGCATATGTTCAAGTGTGTTAATCCATTCTACATGTTGAGTGTCTCAGGCTTCAAATTGCAGTGGTCCTTTTGAAATCACATCTGACACTCTCCTTCACTCAGATGTAGCAGGGGAAAGGAAAGAAAAGTGATATTCATGCTCCGGAGAGCGGATAACCTATTGAAAGATATGCCGATGGAGGTTTGTTGCCATCTTGTGGCGGATAATGTTATGTAAACCAATAAGATGACAGGCAGGCAGACGGAGACTTCTACTGACTTCTAGCTCGCCAAGAGTGACTCATGTTTGCTTCTAAATGTGATTAATGTGATTCCTTTATCTGAAGTACTGATGGATAGAAGTATGATGTCATCTTAAGGCATGGCAGAAGACACCCACGGTTGTCACTTCGTCATTCAAACTTTTCTCCACGGTGGTTTTGCTCTTTATGTGCAAACCAAGCATGTGTACCATAACTAGATCCCTTTGACAGCTATAATGATGTGAGAGTGGGAGCTGCTATTAGCCTTCACATGATGTTCGAGAACTTTAAGAAATGAGGCTTCACTCAACCATTTTGATTACTTTCCTCTCTTCCTTCTTTCCTCGCCAGTCTTCATCCTGTAAACGCAGGTCTTCTTGAGAACCTCGGCTTTTTTCCCAAAATTGTTCATGTGTAATATTACAAATGGTGTGCACTGAATAGCAAACTGTACATGTGGGCCGACCCAGGAGAGCTCTGCAAACAGATGCAAGCAGCGTGTGCTCATGTGTGTGTGTGCGCTCATGTGTGTGTGTGTGTGTGTGTGTGTGTGACAGAGACACAGCTGTGATCCACATAACCCTTGTGGAGTAGTAAGAAAAAAATCTGCAACAAAGATTTTCGTGTCCACTCGACACAAAGAGGGAGAGTGATCCATATTTATGAACGAGGTGACGATGGAAGTGGAGGCCAATGTTTTCCTTACCCCAGCAGAGTGGACCATGCATTTGGGAGCTCCTGTGGTGCCGGAGGAGTACATGATGAACAGGGGATGGTTGAATGGAAGCTGCTCAAACTCCAGCTGAGGTAACTGGTCAGCTTCGCCACGACCAGATGCCAAGAAATCCTCGATGAATATACTGCCGACCAAAAACAGAGAGAAGAATGAGTCGAGGAAGTAATGAAAGAAAAGATTGATGCAATATTTGGGCGAGGGAGTATATTTGAGGCCTGCTCACAGTCTTACGAAAGCATCTGATCGGTTTCTCAGTCTCACACAAACACACACACACACACACACACACCTGTTGGGTATCTTGGAGAGGTCGGTCTCTTGTTTGGAGCGAGCGTAGGGAATCACCACGACTCTCTTCAGGTCCGGCAGACCTACAGCGAGACAGAGAGAGGCTGATGCTTCACACGACAACCGTATGAACATTCATGAACAAGTTTTGGTTCTTTACGGAGGACGATCATGTTTTCGGTGAGGGGCACAAAGATGTTTTGTGATTCTCTGGACACTTCATACTTGACATCTATCAAGCATCTGTTGTGCATCTGTCTTCCAACTGTTTAATTTGGAAGACGTGTAAAAGGTAATCTAGTGGTATTACCCTGTATTGGCTCATCCTATTTGTTCGTATAAGTTCCTTCTAAGTTTTAATTGCTGAATGAAATGTTCGGCAGGTTTTACCACCAGCTCGTTGAAGAAGCCAATATATATTTGGTAGTTTCTCTCATGAAATGATGGTAGACCAACCTTTGACAACACTGATCAGCTTTTCCATGTGGTCGTGTGTCTTGCCGTTGTAAACCACCGCAGCAACAGAGAAGATCAGCTTGGGCTGGATTTGAGAAAATCTATCAAGGACACCCTGAGACAAATAAAGAGAGAGAGAGAGAGAGAGAGAGAGAGAGAGAGAGAGAGAGAGAGAGAGAGAGAGAGAGAGAGAGATTAAGGAGATGCACAGGAAAATAAAATCCTTAATTTACTGCAGTAAGAGCAGTAAACGTGGACTCTGAAATGCACAACTTCATCTCGTGTTCAACACATTTCTCGTTAAGTACAGTTATCACCGCCACAAAACAGGAGCATATGTATGTAAGCAGAGAATGAAAAAAGCAATGGCCGAGCACAAAGTGATTCAGATGGAGGAGATAAGCTCAAGCCACATGTATTTAATGACGGTTCTGCACAACAACATATACCTTTCTCCTGTACATTGGTACGTTACCACCTACTTAAGGAGTAAACAGGCCACAACACAACAACAAAAAATAAAAATATATATAGTTAACTAACTTCCTTCTAGGGCTGAAGACGTGTTTTTATTCTGAGTGCAGTTCCCTGAGCTGCCAGACGGGGCAGCAGCACACCAGAAATAAGAAGCGAGCGGAGACCGAGATGACAAAAAGACCCTTGAGGAAGACGTTGCTGAAGGAAGAGGTGAACTACTCTATACACTACTCCTCACTCACACATGATACGCTGCCAGACAGCCATGGTTCTGTATTTCCTCTTCATGTATATGTGTGTTTGCATATGCCTAGTACAATGTATTAGTATAGATGGATGCATTAGCTCCAGGATCAGGCGACCTTGTGTGCTTGAGAGTTCACCAAAAGACATACGCTATGTCTAGAACAGCAGGTTTTGGTTTGATTAAGTATATTTGTACTTGGAGAACAAACACGAGCGTAATGCCCTACATGGGAAACTGGTTTTATTATCAAATCTAGCTCAAAAAAGTGTGGATGATACAATGGAATAAATAAAAAAACTCAAACATAATTCAAGATAAACAAGCCCCAAACAGTAGCCTAGGGTCCTTACGTTGACTCCAAAGTCGACCGACGTGGAGCTCCAAATGGCTCCGATGCTGGCTGCTGCCAACATGGCCTCCACGGCATGGATGCCGTTGGGCAGGTAGCCTGAAGGGGGAGAGATGAGATAAATATATATCTATGTCAATAGAATGTGCATATATATGAGTCATTGGCTTTCTCAGACTAGTGTGCATTTACTGAGAAATACTTCTGTATGTTATCATCAAAATGCCCCATCGAACTAAATAATTGATTGTGTATTATTAAATGAATTATGCAATGTGTTTGCCCAGACCACACATCATTTGTGACGTTTGAGATACAATATGAGATAGAAAAATGATGTACTCATAATGTGCACAAACATAAAAGGAGAGTCAGTAAATCAGAAATATCAGAAAGTATTCGGTTGATTATAAGATTCAAAGTCATCAAGGTTGCATTCAGGAAAATGAGTGCAGTTGGACAGTAGATCACCTCACTGAGGGATGGTAGAAGACCACAAAGAAAAACAATCCGCATAAAAGGAGGAGAGAGAAAAATGAGTTTGTCAAAAGAGAGGGAGAGTTGCAGAGGCGACATGAATATTATCCACCGGGTCAGAAGAATATTTAATTCTTAACAAGCAGGGCTGAGATCTGCTGTGATATACTGCTTCAGCCAAACAGGGGCCCAAGGCACGGACATGGGAAGTCTTTTCACGGCAGGGGGGACAATCACAGCTAGAGAGACAGGCTGGGATATAGACAAGTGCACCATGGAAAATGAAGAATACTTAACACAATATTGAAATTCTTATTATCTGACAACCATTAATTGCTTAAAAGGGCCAGAACTTAGTGGCAGCTACGGCACTACAGATGCAGATTGCACCCAATAACCCTCTGCTCGCCGCTCGCCGCTCGCCGCTCACCCCGAAAGAGCCTTTCTGGACCTCACAATAAGTGCAAATGTAAAGTGTAAATGTAGAGTGTAAATATGATTTGAGAGATGTTTGTAAGTTCACGGTACAAAAGGCTAAAAAAGGGATTAAAGGAAGATGTATTTCTGAATTTTCTGTTGTAGGAGTCCAATTATGGAATAATGTTGAAATGGATGTAAGAATGGTCAACTGCTTTTTGGTTTGCAAGGGAATTATTTATAAAACAATTCTTGAGAGTTATAAATGTGATTAAAAACGTATTTATATGGAAGATGTATGTGGTAGTATACAGGTATATAAATATATATTTCTTTTATTTAGTTTGTTGTTCTTTTACTTTATTTTATATTCATTTTCTGATTTATTTTTATTTCAATTTGGGATAGGAATTTATAAGCATTGTTTGCTTCTACCTATACCTTTTCAGTCTTTCTTTCTCTTTTATATAACATACCGCGGTTATCGCAATTTCACGAGCTCTCGGAGAACTACGGTGGCCTTCGGGTGACGTGACAATACAGAAAGGCCATCTCTCTAGCCAACGGATCCCCTTCAAGCCAACGCACTGGCTCTCTGTGGTCAGTCAGGCCCAAGTGAGACCATTTTCATCTCACTGCAACGCTATCATGCTGCCATTATCTAAGGGTTTACTCACTATACAATCAGTCACGCCTGAACTACTACAATACTATATTGGCCAGACTCGACTCAGGAGCTCTCATCATGTGACACTGGGCTGCCTTGTTGATAACAATTATCTAATCCAACACGATACGCAATAACAATACAGCCGGTAGCTCCAGCAGAGCCCTCTGGCAGGTCAAAGGCAAACTGGAACTGCCACTCCCCATGAATCAAAACCAATCAGGTGTTATTGGTTGCTCTCCTGGCTCCTGCTCACCGGAACAAGGAAGATGACATCCGACAGATCACCATCCCGCTATTCTGGTTCTACAGACGCTTTCGTAAATCAATTTCCTCTCTCAGAAGGACCAGTGTAACCAGCGTCATGGATCATAATCTTACTACAATGCCTTGCTTTACTGCCTGCGTTGCTTCGTGTATGAATCAACGCCTCGCCGTGCTGCAGCAACACACGGCACGGCAACACGTCGCCGCTGCTTTCTGATTAACCGATCACAATGCAAGAAACATTTTCACCCTTTCCAACCTGCCCTTATGGGTTGTAACAGATGGCAGCATCTCAGTGCTATTCTTCAAACATGTGGTTACTGTTTCCTTAACCTACCAATTCATGAAACAGAAAAGGACTTTCAAGGACTCAAAAGCATCTTTGTTGGCGTCTTCCCATGACAAGAGATGTTTGAGCCCTGTGCGTTGAGCAGTAATTGGATATGAATGTGACCTGTGGACCTCTGGTCTGAAATAAGATGAGAAAAGTTTGTGTCCCATGAATGCTTCCCGGACAATTTCTTGGAACAGACCCTGGAGGAAGGCACTTAACCCATGGGAGGCCAGCCTGTGGTCACCGGGCAGTTTAAATGGAGAGGGTGAATAAAGCTGAAGCATAACGGCTGTGGAGTTCTCTCATAAACAAACACATGTGTGTTTACATTCATTGTTACTCAGCAAAACACATGTTTATCCTAGAGCGCTTCTTCTTCCTCATAAAACATTTGCCAAGTTGTCTTATCATTTTTTTAAATAAATCATTATTATTAAATCGTGAGTTTACAACCATGTTTTCTTCTTCACTATCTATTTGCACAGTATCAACACCTAGTTGCGGGAAATTGAAGAGACGTTAAACAAATGTCTTAACCAGAGTTAAACCATCGACCGGACAGGAGCAACAAGGTCGAACCAACGTGAGGTTGATACAAGTTTCTTAGTCATCTGGAAGACTATGGGTGGAGTTGGTGCAGCTTTCGTCTTTTAAAAACAACTTCTAATATTACTAAAGAAGAAAATAATGATATGAATGACATTGTTTTCCTGCTAGCATGGACATAGTAAATGGCCAACATACGTACAAGAGAAATGCATGGTGCGTTTGTGAGTCGCATCCCATTCCTCATCCAGGAAGTGTGCGCTACAGCGAAATGTGACACGCTGGTTAATTCAATTCAGTTTATTTGTGTAGCCCATTTTCACAAATTACGCATTTGTCTCAGAGTGCTTTACAATCTGTACACATAGACATCCCTGTCCCAGAACCTCACATCGGATCAGGAAAAACTCCCAAACAACCCTAAAGTCTTCTTTAGTTTCAATGTAAAGAGGTTTAATCTCCATAAATGAAACCAGTTATATTTCAAGTGATAGTGCTGCTATATTTTTGCTTCATATAGGTGACTTCAGATTGGTATTACTCAACAGTAGAAGACTGGTTGCAGTGTGTGTGTGTGTGTGTGTGTGTGTGTGTGTGTGTGTGTGTGTGTGTGTGTGTGTGTGTGTGTGTGTGTGTGTTTCATGACAAAACCTCCCGGATGAAGAGGAGGCTGGAAACAAGCTCCATGACGAGGTGGAGGGAGATGCTGAAGATGATAGGACCAAGGGCAACGGAACTGAAGTGCACCAACGGGATCAGTAAAAAATGGTGTGTGTGTGTGTGTGTGTGTGTGTGTGTGTGTGTGTGTGTGTGTGTGTGTGTGTGTGTGTGTTTGTGTGTGTGTTGGATGTTTTAGTGCTATGAAGCTTGGTTGGCTTCATCAGCTAAGTGCTCATATATCTTCTGGATTACAGACTGTGACGAGGTATTTTAGTTACAACCTGGGGACAAGGACATCTCTCTGTCACATACACACACACACACACGCACACACACATTCAAAGCACACACACACATGTCTCCCTGTGAGGAATCTAATGGGGGGAAAAGACATAAGGAAGCTGCAATCTCCCGCTCCCTATCTGTCTCCCCCTCTAGTCTTTCTAATGAGATTCCCAAAGAGCTAAAGTAATCTAGCTAATGGATTGCCCGAACGCAATATCCAACTTTACACACACATATACACACACACACACACACACACACACACACACACACACACACACAAACCAACTACTTGTGTCACACTGGTGTTTCCAAATTACAGCCACAAACACACCCAACACACACACACACACACACATGACTCACACACACACCAGACATAAACACACACACATACACCGCCGCTACTTGCGTCACACTGCTGTTTCCGAAGAACAGCAGGAAGCTGTTCGACCAGATCCTTTAGGTCCCTTGATTGTTTTTATGAATATGTGGTCAGGGACTCACAGTGAAACTCAGATGTTCTTTTCCTCGGCATCTGAGTAACCTTTTTTTCCCCTTTAAATATCAACAAGCCTTTTCTGGGACCTCTGTGCCCGTTCTCTGCCATCTTTATCCAGACAAATTGTTTGTAACCAAAGAGCTTCAACAGGAAGGGTTCAATCCAACTTGAGCAGAACCAGAAGTCGTTTTCACGGAATGAAAGGTTCAGACATCATGTATTATCCACTATATTTGACATCCTCTGTGTAACTGAAGTCCTCGATACGGACACAGCACAAACAGATCGATACACGCCGTTATGGCGAGAGCGGAGGAGGAAACGGAGACAGTGATGGATAAGACACGTTTGCTGGAACAATTATTTCAGTACGACAAATTATATATATATATATATATATATATATATATATATATATATATATATATACGCAATATAAATGTGGGTGGGTCTCAATATTAAACATCAGACTGGGTTCATGCTCATACTAAATGTCTTGTAACATTTACTGAAAAGCTAATTAAGGCGACCTCTGACCACAATAAGACCCTTTCTATTAAAACAAATACAATACAAACTAGAACGGGCAGTCGGTAGAGCACATATCAATGCCCAATCAAAAGATTGGGCATTGAATTATGAAAATGTTGGCATTGGTTGCAGGCCAATTGGATAGAAGATAAGATGTTGACCTTGTCATGGCCTTGACCTTGACCTTTGGCCAGATCGATCCCAAATCTAATCAAATGGTCCCCGGATAATAACCAATCATCCCACCAAATTTAATGTGATTTGGTTTAATACTTTTGGAGTTATGCGAGTAACACGCATACAAATAAATACATAAATAAATACACCGCGATCAAAACATAACCTTCCGCATTTTCAATGCGAAAGTAACTATGGTTAACAACTGAGTGTGCGGTTGTATAATTTGAGATCACAATGCAACCAAACATGTCTGTTTATTATGAAGGTAGATTTGTGTCTTTATTATGGAAACAAAAAACAAAAATTTGAGAGCAAATTTCACATTTTGAGAGCACATTTCTCGTTTGTAAGTCAAAATATATAAACTGAGAATAATTATTTGTTAGTTTTGTTTATGAAACTATAATTTTTGGCTGCAAATAAAAAAAGTTTGTTCTCAAAAAAAACAACCTTGCTCTCAAAAAAAAAACCTTGCTCTCAAAAAAAAGAAGCTTTGCTCTCGAAAAAAAGCTTTGGTCTCGGAATAAAAAGCTTTGCTCTCGGTTTGAAAAGTTGCGATTCGAGTTTTGGACGTAGTGGGCGGGGCTATACGCTGCTGCTTGAGCCAGGAGTTTCTATTGGTGGGTTTGACGTGGCTCTTCGCGCCTGGCGATCTAACGGGAGGTTACGGTGGGGAGAGAGGGCGAGTAATCACTGCCGGCGACTCGTCGCAAACACGCCGCTGAGTCGTCGCTGTAAGGCACCGAGCGGCGCTTGTCGCTGAGTTGTCGGTGCCAAACTCAAGTGGCAGGACAGCAGCAAGCGAACGAGTAGTAGCAACACAATATTCAATATAGTACAGCAGTATTGTACAGCAATATCGTATTGCATATTGTAAGTAAGTCTAAAAAATACACTATTTGTACACTTAGGCAATAACAAAAGAAAAAACCCACAGCTCCTCCATTCTATGTGTTGAACATATTATTTAGTACCAAAGCCATGTTGAATGCCCTGTGTTATATGTATAACAAGTTCATGTGTACCTGTGTACATTGAGGTGCTGTTGTGCGCATGCGCAGAATAAACTCTGAGTTCCCAGACTGAAGAGACGATGGTCGTCTGTCCTTTTTCTCCCGTGAATGCGAGCTACTAGGAGCTAGTCGCAAACTATACTTTGGTGACTGCAATAACGTAGAGAGCTGCAAGAATGTCTCACGCTACACCAGTGGTTCCCAAACTTTTTATGTCAAGACCCCCTTTGATGATATAGGAACATTGGACCCCCCCCCCCAGCAACCCGACCCCACATTTTTCTTGTTTTTTAATGAATTGCATTATAATGCATGAACTGTATAAAATATTTGGATTTCTTTCTAAAATAAGTACATATCACTTCACAGTTTATTCTTCAGTTTGTTTAACTGGGAAAGAAAAAAATAGCAATAATAAAATATATATAAAATAAAAGATATATAAAATAATTTGTAAATACAATTAACTTAATTTCAAACAAAGTTCAAAACAACATATACTGTATTATACTGCCACGTCAAACCCACCAATAGAAACTCCTGGCTCAAGCAGCAGCGTATAGCCCCGCCCACTACGTCCAAAACTAGAATCGCAACTTTTCAAACCGAGAGCAAAGCTTTTTTTTCCGAGACCAAAGCTTTTTTTCGAGAACAAAGGTTGTTTTTTTTGAGAGCAAGGTTTTGTTTTTGAGAGCAAGGTTTGTTTTTTGAGAACAAACTTTTTTTATTTGCAGCCAAAAAATATAGTTTCATAAACAAAACTAACAAATAATTTATTCTCAGTTTATATATTTTGACTTACAAACGAGAAAGGTGCTCTCAAAACGTGAAATTTGCTCTCAAAACATTTTTTTTTGCTTGCATAATAAAGACACAAATCTACCTTCATAGTTTATTGTCTGATCAACGAATGGTTGAGAAGTCGGACATGCTTTTGATTAGCCAGCCTAAAGTAACTAAACCACAGATAACACAAGTTAAAGAGGTAAGCTCAAGCAAAAAAATGTAATCGGAAAATTGTGAATTGTGGTTAGGAAAAATGTAAATGACGCTGCAGCGGGGCTGTTGACTTTAGTATGAATGTGCAAATCTAAATGAATGCTCTCTCCAGTGAAAAATTGCAGGAAAAACATGAAAATCAGCCGGTCCACCTTGCACAAATATGAACTTTGAAAAAACTAAATGGAAACTTTCAAAAAAGGCTGAGACTTGTGCAAAGACAGAACGCCTCTCTTTACCAGCGAGCATAAAGTAACTTGTTGAAGCATACAGAAAGAAGTAGAAAGGAAAGAGTGGATGAAGAAGATTGGAGGACAAAGTCCGGATGAGAGCAATTCATTCATCTCACCAAGTCGTGATGGGTGGTGGGTAATCAACCCTCGGCTGTGAGTGAAGGTTCCAGAAGGTTCGGTTATAAATAAGAGACTCACCTACGACTCTGTCTCCAGTCTGGAGGCCCATCTTCCTCATGGCTGCAGCAAACAATGCCACGTCACGCCTCAGCTCCCCAAACGTCACCTTCACGATCTCATCGTTTGCCTCCGCTGGCAGACACAAAGAGAAAGTGAGAGTCAGAAAGGGAGGTGCATGTGCACCGCGTGTTTCATGAAAACACAACAAGCTACAGACACTTCTACACATTTTGATTGGTTTAAAAATGCAGGCTTTGTGCACCACTTTGTAAATATTGTTTATATGTATGGGTTTGATATCAATGAAAATGAAAACCCCTGAAATTAACATACAAAAGAAGTGAAAAACAACAACAAGGAGGTGTAAATAGACAACTATAGCGTGTCAGGACAAAGCCAGAAAGGAACGGTCCTCTTTGTCTCTCTAAGTAATAGTTTCCTGACATTCACAGAGGCTCCACAGCATCGTGTCCAATGAGCCGTCTCATAATTACATTACAGCTCCTGTAGAAGGTTGTGTGCATACCCCCCCCTCATATACACAGTCAGGGCAATAAAGAAGTGCCTATCCATTAGTGTGTGACAGCTCTGAGAGAGAGCGGAGGGAGCCGCAGTTCCTCTATTAACAGAGTGACGTACGCAGACGCTCGCTCACCGCTGCTTCGACTCCTCAACGAAATTTCTGCTCACTTTCCTTTAAGATAGCGAAGATGAAATATAAGAAGATGCAAACTCAGGAGAGAAACGCCACAATCGCCTCATAAATGATCTGGTAGGGAGAAACCCACGTCTTGGAAAAGTCATAACCATGAGAAGAGCAGCAAAAAACATCAGTCTGCAGAAACTGGATTCAAAAAGGTGTGTTTTATGAGGGGGGATAACACAAAAAGGGTGTTATTTTTTTTTGCTTCATCCCTTAAAATCAGCATCATATGTTGCACTACTTACTTGCAGCATAGAGAGCTACTTTGTCCTGGTCTGCATGTTTGAGCAGGTTCTCGGCGTAGTTGAGCCGAGCTCCTTTAAACCACTCTGGGACATCCGAGATCCGTTTGGATAAATCCACCACCTGGTACACACCCACAGAACACACACAGGAGGGACACACATTGTGGTTGACGGAGGGGACCACACATCGGCGTCTTTGGCTGCCGGAGACTTTGGTACACAAATTGGATTGTAAAATAAAAGCCGCTGCTTTACATATTTATCAGGCCTATATGCCTCTCCCTTGGTAACCGCTGCTTGTGTTACTGTAAACAAAAAAGAAAGACAAGAGGTCATAAGAATTCATGGCCACACTGGGATTTAATAAGTCAGCCTGTGCATCATTATTGCAACATGTTTGACTGACTGGTTCATTGTTTCCCTTCTTCAATGTCTGCAAACAGCATGCATGCTTAAAAAACAAACATGGGACGTGTCCTCCATGTGTATCAATCAGACAGTAATGTCTATGTCGAAAGTTGTTTTATGAATGAACTATGTATCATCTTCTCATTAAAGATTAATCATACCAGATATTTGCCTTTCCATAGAGAATAATGACAACGGAAGACTTCTAACCAACTCATAGCACAGCTTTAAAGTTATTTAGTAATATTACTAAATTAAATTGTTATTACACTTTAATGGGCCTCTTTCACTGTTCATAGGATGGATGCGCGCAGTGGATACACAACCTTTCGTAGTGAAAATAGCAAACCGGTTTTACGTCATGGGCTATTATCAAATATATCATCAAATCAACCTTTTTTATTTGCTCTTTGATGCCCTGAAAAAGACACAATCCATAATAATAACGTGTGCATATTGATACACTTTTTAACTAAATGTTGGCTACCCCCATCATTTGTTTTACAGTGTAAAATAAAGGGGTTAGTTTGAGGTATAACAATAAAGGTGGTGATGTACTGAAGAATGCAGTTAAAATAACCACCCAAATGAAGAAAAGAAAAAGGGAAACATTTGCTGGTCATTCATTTAATATTTATATTGATTTTCTCTACAGTGCCAGCCATTTCAAACCCCCCCCAAAACATATTTGTTGGAGAAAAAAAAAAAAAAATTCTAAAGATTCTCCATCAGGATAGAGCAGCAGAGGTTGGACTCACCTCTTCATACAGCTTGGAGCTGACTACGCCGCAAAACCGCCACACTTCTGCCCAGAAATCTGAATAACTGTCCACCGACCACTGGTAGAGCTCATTGTAGTTGACTGGAGGACAGAGAATCAATGATTACTACAGATGTATAACAAACAATTGGTTTACAGGTGTGACTATGAGCTCAAGTATATACAATCTATATTGCATCCCTTGGGAAATCCTGACTACCAAATGTTTAAAACACTGATTTCAAGAAAAAGGTTGTTATCAGCTGCTTTGATAACTTATGTATTTGTGTTGATAAAGTCAATAAATACTGAACGCTTAAAATAGATATCCCAACCTCTCCCCAATTATATAGTTATATCTCTTTCTTTCCACCTGAAGGAGCAGGTTTTTCAGCATTCCTCCAGTCTCTCTCTCTCTCTCTCTCTCTCTCTCTCTCTCTCGTAAAACAAACGTAAGAGCAAGGCAGAGAGCTGCAGTGTTATAAACAGTTACTTAATTAATAAAACAAACTCATAATAGGAGCAAAAGGTTAATGTGGTCATTATTAATGCTCGTATCTGCAGACATGTGATCAACAAGACACATGGGTGCACACCGAAGCTAGCTAGAAACAATGCACACTGCAAATTAGCTTCATAGGGTGGTAGTGTAGCTACAAATAAATAAACAACAACAAAGAATCTCTGTTTCTCTCTCTCTCTCTCTCTCTCTCTCTCTCTCTCTCTCTCTCTCTCTCTCTCTCTCTCTCTCTCTCTCTCTCTCTCTGTCTTCGTCTGTATCTCTCCATCCTCCTCACTTGTCTCCACTCACCGAGATTAGCCCCGTAGTCCCCGTTGACCTGTATCCTGAACTTGTCCATCTGCGTGTTCCTCTTGGAGTCCGGGTACCACAACACTTTGTTCTCCACGTCCATAATTTTCTCGCTCTTTCCTTCGGTGTCTTTCGACATGTTTGCCGGCTTCCGTCCTTTTCGTCCGCTGACAACCGCCGGTTACCGCTCGGGCCTCGGTAGAGCTAGCTGTCCCTGAGCTAAGGGCTCGTGTTGAGGTTAAATTAGATCACCGGCTGGCTACTTAGTTTGAATGGCTGGAGAATTACAGCGCGCGACAGCTCTCAGGGCTCTCTGTCAGAGGCAAGCGTGGGGCGGCCAGGGAGGACTGACAGGCCACGCCCTGGGGTGGTGACGTAGCAAGGCGGACTGTGTTCAAGAGCGCGTATTCAATAACTAACGTTGCACACACACAAAAAGTGTTTAATTACTTGTATGTATATCTATGTGCTTTACACTAATATTTGACACTAAAGTTATGCAATAATACTACAATGATACGGATTCCTTCAGTGAGATAAGGGTATTCATTGAAAGGATATACGGTTGTTTCCGAGCATCTCTGCAAGATCTGTCTCACAATCTTTAGCGGAGATATATGCCCATTATACTATCAATATTTAAACCCCTAATCTGATATGCGAGATTAAGTAAATATTGTAGGTCATAAAATGATTTGATTGATTGAGACCAATGATATGGAAAAGGTTGCACCCAGCAAAAGCATAAGATACATTTGTTTCACATAGTTGCACATGTCCACTGTCTATCAAATATAAAACACCCAGCATGTGAACATTAATTACAGATATGAAAGTAAAATATCAAAGGCGTGTATTCAAATCCTGGAGACCAACAACTGTTCCTGCCAAAATGTTATTAGAAATAGTGGAACTTTATGACTTCATATTTCAACCATTTCATAGACTCAAACTTTAGAAAGAAAATCTAGATATTTTGTAAGAAAATAGTGTTGTGCAATCGTGTAATGTGCAGCCATTTGCTCAGGACTTCACTTGATGTGATCTGTATCTCTTATTTGTTTAGTTTTGTTGTCGCAATGGAGGCCAAACGATATTTCCCCTGTTGAGTCATCTCATTGAATCAATCTTTAAGTATGCAAATTATTCCACGACCTCGCTGAAATATGTAACCCTATGTTGGCCATACTAAAATGTTATAGTTTCTGATTATAGTGTACCTGCCAGTAGAAATGCAATTGCTTTTTTCGAAACATTTATACATTTTGTGTATTTTAAAATAATGTCACCACGCACAAGGACCGTCGCGGAACACCGTAGAAGTCTTGAATATCACCCAGACGGGAACGCGCAGTTGAACAGGCGAGTCTCGTGCACGCAGGAAACTTGCCTGTCAAAATAAAGGCTTTTGATTGGTCCTCGGCGGACTGGTTCCACATCAGCCGACGGATCAGTCTATGTTGGAGGCGTATCATCGCCGTTGGAATGGCCTGTTGCTTGGTCAATAGCAAACTGGTTCGGAGGCTTCAAACGAGGCATATAAGCCAATCAGAGAGCAATAAGGCAAGAGCGTTTAGGGGTGTGCCCAATCAATGAAGGGGAAGAACGACTGGCGATGACATCTTAACTTTGATGCAATGATTCCAACCCTTCTTTTGGTTAAGCCATGTTCTGTCTAGTCTTGTCTAGTTTGTATTACTGTATGCCCATACTTATTTTAATTTAGGCTATTTCACGATCAGAAAACGAAAATCTTTGCACACTTTTTTAAACAAAATTACAATTTGTGAAAATAAGTTTTACAGTCTCTCTGGGGGCACCATGTCAATCCCAGTGCCCTGCATCGTTCAGTTATCAACCGAGTACATTTGAAAATTGCAATCTAAAATGCCACCAGCACATTAAAGCATTAATTAATGCTTTTGTGATAATTAAAAAATAACTCTCAAGCTAGCTGGCTATATTTAATGATCTCAGCATTTAAAAAGAATCTGTAGTTTCAATAATACGCACAACTAATTAACATAATAATGTTCATTCAATGTTAAATGTTTATTTAATTTACAGTGCTCATAAATCATTACAATGTCTCATCCAGAGTCCAGAGTGCAAACACGGTGGCCATGATCTCAGTCCATCATAAAATTCAAGCAAATATGTGGGTCAGATAAATGCTGCCAAATTACACTGAGTCTCCTGAGTTTTGCCGAGTCATTATAATATGGTACATTCCCCTTGAAACCATACATGTTTTGACTATGCTTCTATTAAAGGTAAGACCTTGAGTAAAGCATTATAGTCAACACAGAATGTAGGATATGATGATGCCACTAATGGGTTGGTGGGATTATTTGCATTATGTTGCACTGACATGAATTAACTGAATCCATGGCTGGTGCAATGTGAGGACCATTTAGAAAGGTCCAAATAATGTTAGAAAATAAATACGCTGTGTTGGATTCAATCAATATGAATGCCAATGAATTGTATGCCAAAAGCATATGCATTAAACTGTTTTAGTTTTGGCAGTAAGTAAAATGTCACATGGTCATTTAAAGACTTGTTTTAAAATAAAAACTCTGACATTGAAGTTGACCTGATGGAATGTTATTTTGTAACAGGCAGTAGTGACATCTGTTATTATATTTCATCATGGAATTATTACCCAATGCTGGCTCTTTGGACCCTGTTAAACGTGTAACTGACTCATGCATAATGTCATTTCATTATATTTTGCAATATGTTGCATTTTGCAGCATTAGTTATTATATTGCGGCACACTTTCGTATATATCTTTACAGACACATGTTTTTTTTACAATCTTACAGTGAACCTTTAGCTTGACAATGAATTAGCCTTCTGTGTCAGACCAATTTTTCCACCATCATTGATGCTGCTGAGCTCCTTAACCTTCATGCACCCTACTTTTACTACTTTTACTACTGTTTTCACACTCATTTGGCATATTTTTAAATATGGTTTATTTAATAAGGGACAGTGCACATTGATAAAAACATTTCTGTAAATGTGCCAGAGTTAGCCAAGAGGCTAATTTTCATCTGTACTACTATATTACTACATCCCTGTTTACATCACACTTTGCTTATCTTGCAATTACTTTCGACCACAATATTGTTGGTTTGATATTTTACACATGTTTCGTTGTCAACCAGACTACATGTGTGTTTGAGTACTCCTTAAAGTTATTGCATGCTTCTCTTGACCTCCTTCTTAGTAAAATGTAAAATCGTGCGACTTTCTTTAATGTATTTCTTTCTAGCTTAGCATGGATAAGAGAAAATATTAAATTTTTCAGTGGGGACATGATCTAAAATATCCGTAGAATCTTAAAAAGGAAACACAAATTATTTAAAAAAAATATATTTAAAAAAAATGTTGACTAGGTTTGGCAGGTTTGGCAGACTTCACATTTATATCTTCATTATCCAAACATGGTGATTCAGTCATTCAAACATTCACTACTGTGTGTGGAGGCTCTATTTGACAGATATGTATCCAGTAGATGGCGTACTAGTCCACAATATGTGAACTGCAATATTACTATCCTTGTGTGAATCTATAGATATGCAATATGTTATATGTTTTAACATTTGAAACCAAAATATTAATATTAAAAAAAAAAAATTAATTGCCGTAGTAAATGTGCCATTACTGTATAGTTGTACCTTCTGCAATAATAGGAAGACATATTATTACGTATTAAATTACATGTCATTTAGCAGACGCTTTTATCCAAAGCGACTTACAATAAGTGCATTCAACCAAGAGTACAAACTAAGAACAACAAGAATACAGAAAGTAACATTTCCTCAACATAGTCGAACTGCAAAAGTACCATAAGTAAGAGCCATTTAAATGCCATTGAAGTGCTAATCTGTGTTTTAATCCCGATATAGTCGGACACTATGATTTGCTTGTAAACTACATTTATTCTGGAGCTCATGAGTCTCAGAACATTTTATTACGGTCGGTCTATTTCTTTAGGTACTCACAATTATTTGAACACACATTTTCAAATGTTTACTGACTGAATGACGCATTTAGGTGTCTAAATTTCTAGCACTGTGAGATTATTTTTGAATGAAAACGGCTTTATAAATACAAATATAATATTATTATGATTACTATTAAGTCTTTTCATTGTGAACACAAAATTGCTTTATTGTCATACAATATGTCACACTTGAAAACATTGCGACAGTTATACACAGGAAGAGACGGAGCATGCTTATACTTTTTTTCATCGTAACTTTCTCCCCCCACCGCCACCTACATCACATGACTTAATCGTGCCTCAACGTCATCACCCTTCACGGAAGTCAGCACTGGCGATGGTGGCGGCCTCATCAGCCTAGCAGCAGGAAGAGATGTTTGCTTCCAGTGACACACTAATATCAGCCGATTGAAAGCCTTCAGGACAGAGCAAACCGTCACCGGGGGCTTTTTCTTTCTTGAGTCTGCTGGGACTAAACGGCGCGTTTCCCCGCACCCCTGTGAGAGAAGCAGGGCGCTGGATACAGAATGTCCCTGTTCCAGTCGGCACTGGATTTCCTAGCCGGGCCCGGCTCGGCCGGAGGGGCCGGCCGGGACCAGAACGACTTCGTCGGACAGGTCGTGGAGCTCGGTGACATGAAACTACGGATCAAGAGGGTTATCGCGGAAGGTGAGCATGAACAAAACGTGTCGATAAATAGAGAGATAGAGAGAAGTCTGGCGCGGCTCGGCACGCTAGCTAACCGAGCCCAGACAGCTAGCAGGCTAGCGCCGGGGTGACACACTTCAACTGGTCGTCAATGACAATAAAATCCCTAACCGCGGAGCTCCGAGGCACCACGTAAACACCGGCTGACCGGTGAGGCTCGCGCGGGGTCTAGACGGACAGTAAACGGTCTGTGCGTGACGGCGGTGCGTGGTCTGGACACCAGCTACAGACCAGCTGCGTTGGACTTGTGCACCAAAGCCCACTGTTTAGACCACCGGCGTCTCGCAGCCCACCTCAGACCTCAGCTTCTTCTCGGGCAGCAACACACGTCCGACTCGAGAGATGCATGCCGGAGGAGTGGGGCAGCGGGCACGAAGCCACGTCGTGGCACAGTGGACATGTCCGCGATGTTGTTGTTGCAAAAACGACTTCCCTGTAGCTGCGTCTGTGTGGGCAGACAGTGCGGTGGCCTTGGGGCCCGTGGGGGAGGGAGGGGGGATTGGAAGAATAATAGCAATATAGCATCTGTGAGGGATAGTTAAATGCTCAGTATGTCTATTTGAAAGACTTGTATAGCCTTTTTTAATGTGACGCCTTATTGATTGTGTTACCACAAACAAAAGCAACTCTAGCTCTGTCATGGTTTTTTTTTAAGGGAGGGGATTAAAATAGTCTTCAGCAATCTAGAACAATTGTTTTCTTATTCTGCTTAAATTGTTATTAAACCCAACATTTAAATACATATTTCTTATTTGCTATGGTTTTTGGTCGTATAGGCTAAAGATATGCAATGAAGTGTTCTGGCTGAGGTGTGTATGTTGATTTTTCATCAAAGTCAAGCCTATAATTGGGGGGCAATACATGCTGTGTGCTTCATAACTAGTACATTTAGATGTGTTGAAACGACTGTACACCACTGTTTAACTGGGTGTGTTTGGGAGCCCTTTTTTTAAAACTAAAACAGACTCATCTATGCACCTGCAGAGCTTTGCTTTGTTCTTTCTTGTCATCGAGGGAGAGATGTGTTGGGAGCTGGCACGTATTTTCTGAATCCACCAGTTTGATCTTTTTTTTAAATGCTTCTTTGTGGCTAGGAGGCTGCAACAGATGAAATGTTTTGATGATGAAACTTGATGAAACCTCATTTCTAATTTGGTTCTCGGAAGGTATGCATCCACAAGCTTTTCGTTTGCTTGGAATCTTTTAAGTTTGAGCAGTTTGACGGTTAAAAGCCATCTCAGATTAATAAAAAACATTAGTATATATACTTTATTAGAATATTTACTCAAGTAAATTGAAGCTGTATTTAATATATGATATCAAATTAACCACACAAATACAATTTGACTGTCAAATCATCCTACGCTGTAACATTCTAAGGCAATACTAATTGAAGAAGAATTAGTGATAATATTTGTATACTAGTTTCAATCTGATATAGCAGTGTGTCATTATTTGTCTGTACAAAAGATAATGTTTCTTCTCTGTGGAAACAGGGATTCTTGCCCTCATTGAGAAATGGCATGGCAACCTTTCTATTCTACCATTGTGCATGTTTAGTTAGCTAACGCCAATCTCTTATTGGTGTAGTCTGTTTAAAAAAAATACCGGGTGAATCAGCTTAAACCTCAAATTGTAATTTATGCCACATTTATTTTTACATGTTTTTTTTTTAAACATGCAGTGGGATCAGTTAGGCCCAACATTATTGTTTGTATTCATTAGTGTTCAGCTCAGTCAGACCAGGAGGTCACAGTTTAGCTCGTCCATTGAGGCTTCAGTAGTTCAGCAAATAAACTTGCTTCACTTTTCATTATCATGAAATTCCTACAAAACAAAAAAGCAAAATTACTTTTTTTTTGGCAACCCTTTAAACAACGTTGTCCATTGTGGCGCTTACTTTTAATTGGTCCTTTCCGCTAACTGTTGGCTTTCCAGTTGATGTAGTGTGGGGAACGAGTGAAACACAACTCAAGTTGACATTGAAGAAGTTGGAAGGCTCTTTTCAGCCGTCTCTGTCCACCTTACTTGGAATTTGCTGACTGATTCTGACAGATTGCTTCATCGCTGCTTTGAAACCGGTTTTCCTTTGTAACTCAAAGTACCCACTTCCATGTCCACTTTTTGCAACTCTGGCTCATTCTGAGGGTATTCTGTCCCAACTGCAGTCTAAATGTATGTGTAGAAAACAATGCTTTTTCTTTTAGATGTAGTTATGTATCTGGTATAAAAACTAGAAACGGGGGATTGAAAAATATATCGCAGTAAAGGCTGCAAACGCATCGAATAACGTCTTTTAAATGCCCACAATCCTATCATTCAACTTCAAATGATATCAACAAAGAGATGTCTACAAATTAAGAAGCACCAGTTGATGCTTTACATTTTTCTTGCCTAGCTTTCTGTAGATGTACCATCAGCTGATTGGTTGAGCACTACTTCCCCTCTGACCAACAGTGTGGTCACCGTGTTGCGATTGAGCATCCTGGGCTGCCATGGTTGGTTGAAGAGAGGTAAAACGAGAGTATTGGAGATCAAAGCAGGCGGTAAAACTCCAGATCATTTTACACAAATCCTTTTTAACCCTTCTAAAACTCTCATCCGGCCCCTTTTTGAAAAGGTGTCTTTGTGGCTTTTCCCCTCGACAAGATCTCTGGAGAGCGAACACAATGGCCGGCTGTTACCAGATGGGTCCAGTATTTTAGGACCATGACTAGTTTGTCTATCTGCTGAATCAGCCACTCGGGCAGATAGGCCACACTCGCACAAGCTGTCCTCCACTTCAAACATTTTGTTTGTGCAGCCCCACAAGGCTGTCGGGTCAATTTAAGCAACGAATCGGTTGTGTTGCCGATGTAAAGAGAAATGTCACCAGGCAAGTGGGGATCGTCGTCATCGTCTTTGTTGCGTTGAGCAACCGCATTCTCTGTACGACTCCTCAGGTTAGTGAGGCAGAGAGACCTCCTCGCATAACTAAACCGGTGGTTTGGAGCAGCGGCACCTTGCAGTCTCTCCTCTGTTCCTCTGTCCTCCGTCTTCCTCCGTGCAGGTGAACCGCTAGACGAGAGAGCTCTCTCTATTCAGAGTGGATACGCTGTGGCTCATTCCTCATTTATTCCTGTCATTTAACACGGCTACCAAGAATATGCCCGGAGGCAAAAAAAAACGAGAGAAAAAAAGTTGGGACTGGATAGGAGCAAAGGAAATGGAGCCTTTTAGTTGTCAGCCCCGCCCCGTGCTAACGCATGACAGAGGAAGACACGTGACCCCGCACCGGGGAAGACTGTGCCTTCTCAAAGTCACTGGCGGGGCTCGTACGTGTCGCTGTAACGGACATCAAGTCCTCTTCTGGTTGCGCTTCGTGCTGAGCGTTAGTAATGAGGGAGAGTGAGGCCGGGCACTTAAGAAAGGCAATAAAAAAAAAACCAGTGTTGTCCTTTTTAATGCTAAAGAAGTACGGGGGCATGAGCATCCGGCTGCTGGTTTGGATCCCGGATAAGGTTCAAACAAATCGGGACTGTCGAAATAAACGCCAGTGGACCCTCCTGAAGAATCTTCTCTGAATAATTAAAGATTACAATCTTAAACGTGCCCATTTAAGTTTTCACAGAGCAAAGCAAGCTTGGTAGTTGATTTACTCATCGCTATGGTAACCTCCTCCCCCCCCTGGCCCTGTTTGGACTGTGACTTGCTAAATACATAGACATCCGCAGTCACACTCGATAAACAAAAAGGGCAGGTTCTCGTCCACGAGCTAAAAGTGGCTTAAAAAAAAATCTTGAATAAATGATGAGCCATCTTGAGAAAATATATTGTGAAGTAGCGACGTCTACAATTGGTCCTATTATGTATGATGGGGCATGATGTGAATATTGAAGCGGTGCACAGCTCGTTTCTCTGCGACAGGTCAGGGAGCGCCCTGGGAGGCCGACCTGATGCAGCTGCCCCCTGACATGCCCTTCCATTGAGACTGCAGGCACAGCACCAGAACCAAGGCCCCGGCCCATCTAGGTGGAGCTGGGCCATAATTCGTGCCGTTGGTTACACCGTGGTGTTTTCCCTGCAGGTACATGTGAGAGTAGCTGCTGTGAAAAGGGGCCCGCACCTCGCCTCTGTAATGCTGCAGCATTGTCACACCCCGAGGGGACTTGGCGGCGGCCCGGAGGTTAGAGGATTGAGCTCATGACACCGAGGTTGCTGGTGTTGTCTCGTTCTGGAGCAAGGCACTTAAGCTCCGACCGTCTCCACTGCGGCTGCTCCGAGGCAGAGTCTGAGGTTGTGTTCGCCAGCTTGCAGCTTTCAAACGTTTATGAGCGCTGCTGGAGGATTTTGGGCTGTCTGCGTTCACAAGAGAAATCTAAATGTTCCGGCATCGTGCCGCCGTTATCTCCACCTACACCTGATGTGTTATCATCACGTTGTTTTTATTAACTGATCTTAGTGATGTTAAAGAGCAGTGCCATGAAATGAAAAAGATTCACATGATATGTGACTGATTTGTCTCGGTACTCGAATGCACCGTAGAACCATACAGCCGGTCTCACACACCGGAGTCCACCAGTCATACCAGAACAAACCAGAACAAGTTGACATTCCTTTGAGACCGAAGCTACATTAAAGTGAATAACAACACATTCTGCTCTGCAGCGCACTATTATCGCGATACATCGCAAAAATGCAAATGAGGATTATGCATGAGAGAGGATGTAGTGTTCATGTACGTGTAATAACTTCCTGCCGGCCCTCTGTTTCTGTTTCCTCAGGTGGATTTGCTTTTGTGTATGAAGCCCAGGACATGAGCGGTGGTAAAGACTATGCCCTCAAGGTGAGATAAAGGTGTATGTCTAATTAAAGGATCTCCTGATCACATCAACAAACTAGGGATGCACCGATGTGACTACTTCCCCGATCAGCGGTACACAGCATTAAGATATTGATGCAAGTCCTCATGCCAGTGTGTATTTCCTAAGGCTTTCAGGTTTTCATGCATTAGGCTTCACTTCAACATTGCTTGTTTTCTTAAATCTCTTAACTTCAGAAATCACGCGGCTCCGTGAAGCTGCACTTCCAGCTATACTTTGAGCCGAATGCTAACGTTGGCATGCTTTTCTTTCCATACTTTATGATACTTAATGTCGATGTTTAGCAGGTATTTACCATATTCACAATCTTAGTCTAGCATTTTAACATTCTAACATTAATGAGCGCTAATCATTAATTATAGCTGAGGCTGGAGGGGAATGTTATTAGCGTTGCCAAATCAAAGCTTCAATATGAATTTTTAAATTCCAGTACATGATGCAGTACAAACGCATAGACTTAAATTGGACCGATCGGCCCCGTCGTCACGGAGCCCGATGTCCGCCATCGGTATCGGTGCTTTCCCACAAACGGTCTGTGTGCGCTTTTTGTTTCAGAGGCTGCTGTCCAACGAGGAAGAGAAGAGCAAGGAAATCATCCAGGAAGTCTGCTTCATGGTATCCGTTATCATTTCCAGACCGCGATGAAAAAAGAGAGGAAGTGTTTTTGTGATGATCAATAAGCAGCCTTTCTGTTTTCTGAGGGCCACGTGTGACAGAGGCGAGTTAATCCGTCACCCGTCAACGAGGCTTCTCACGGTCGTACGCCGTCATTACGAGATCGCTCGCAGTTTACTGGCAACGCCGCACAACACAGGACTAATATATGTTTACAGGGTTTGACCTTTATAATAACATCGTGGTTTCATGATGACAGCCGAGCGTTGTGCGACTCTTATAGCTCGCCAGTGTTCATGCAACTAAATGTCCAACCACCGACAGTCCACTTTCCTTCAATGTCACTGGAGGGGATTTATTTTGTGTGACCGTTTTTTATCAATGAGATCGCTCAGTCAGTGAAGGGGAGTAAAACAACTTTTTTTTAAAGCACTGCAGCTTAATGCTGGGACATCTCAATGGTGGTTTCAGGCTGTGTAGCACCTTGTGAAGGCAGCACTGTACCACTGCAACATTTTGTGATTTTAAAAAGTGAATTATTTGCCTAATGTTGCCGATGAGGCAGGACAAGGTAGTCTGAAGTCAGCCGACCGTTATAATGACTTTGTTGTCACTGGTTGACCAGCAACCTACTGGGCACTTTTAGAAGGCCGCGTCTCCTTGGAGGCTTTGCTGTGCGTCAAAGTGAATGTCAGAGCAGGTCCCTTTAAATAGTTGCACATGTAAATGGTCGTGATGAGCGACTTTTAAAACTCACCGTTTACTTCATCATACGCAACACCATACAACGGGGTCGGTTGACTCTGGACCGGCTGACCTGGAGCCATGCTCGATGCTGTGTGTTCCTTGACCTGCTTGCTCTCTAGAAAAAGCTGTCGGGTCACCCCAACATGGTCCAGTTCTGCTCCGCTGCGTCCATCAGCAAGGAAGAGTCTGACACCGGACAGGCCGAGTTCCTGATCCTCACCGAGTTGTGTAAAGGTAACTTCACGTTCAGACACCTTTTTTATTTTATTTTTCCGCACTTAAAAAAAAAAAGGTGGGGGTGTGTTCTTCCTTTCTTTGTTTACTTCCTGGTGATTTTAATTGATGCATTAAATCTGGTCCAAGACCCATGGAGTCCATTCCCTCGTCACTTAGAAAATGCAGTCATGATGAAACGGTTTCCTGTCTGCGGCCTTTCTACTTCCTGCTCTACTTCCTTTCGGCTCGGTCTGACTGTTAATTTACAACCAACTTTTGTTGTCATTCATATATTCCAGCTTTATTTATTAAGGCAGCCTTGCTTCCCCATGAAAAAGATGCATCAACACCATTCATTAATTTATTGGCGTGAAGCACCTTTTCTCTTCTCTCATCCACTTGTTTTAGTACACAATACTTTTATCTGTCCCAATTGAATCTGACAATATACAATCGATAGATTATTCATTTTTTTAAACATCTGTGTTGCGACGGGTGTTGACGAAGGGCCTTTTCATGAATGTCTCCGCTTTGCGCCTCAGGTCAGCTGGTGGACTTTATAAAGCGGGTGGAGCAGAGGGCGCTCCTGTCATGTGACACTGTGCTGAAGATCTTCTACCAGTCGTGCCGCGCCGTGCAGCACATGCACAAACAGAAGCCGCCAATCATCCACCGGGACCTCAAGGTCTGTTGGTGCTTGGCAGTTTGGATGAATGAACGTCGTCTCACATGATTACGTATCCATAATATCATCATAACATAACTACACCGTTTGACTGCGTTGTGTATCAAATGAAGACGATTCTGCAATTTAAAGCCTAATTTACGTAAATTATAGGCTGTTATGATTACTAACTGGTGATTTAAATGTGTACTCATAAACATCTAAGCTCTCTGCTCACTTGATATGTTGCAGATTGAGAACCTTTTGATTAGTAACCAGGGCACCATCAAGCTCTGTGACTTTGGCAGCTCCACCTCGGTGTCGCATTACCCCGACTACAGCTGGTCGGCACAGAAGAGATCCATGGTGGAGGATGAGGTGCACACACACACACACACACACACACGCACACGCACATCAGTCACGGGTCATCTCAACAGGGCACTTCTTAGACAGTCATGTTCTTTCGTATAATATTTAAATTGTCTTTCATAAAGTTTTATATACATAGACCCAACAGATTTCAAGTTCAGGGTTTGTTTGGTCATGGAAAACCTGGAAAAGTCATGGGATTTTGAAATGGTCATTTCCAGGCCTGGAAAAGTCATGGAAAAAACTTAAATCATAAAAGTTTTAGAAAAGTCATGGAAATGTATTATGGTCACATGTTCATTTACGCTGAGTTTAAAATAATGAATATGTTTTTTAAAGAAAGACGCTCAAAATATAAGCTGGCGTACGCTCTCAATACGCACACTTTTCTAAATATTTCATGTTTATACCGAGAGTTTAGTTTGGTCATGGAAATTTGATTTAAAGTCATGGTAAATTCCTGGAAAAGTCCTGGAAATCCATTGGTCAAAATGTGTAAGAACCCTGCAAGTTAATTTGGACTATATTATGTATACTCTGAGTATGTTATGGTCCTTATCTCTACAAGATTATTTCTGTCACACCAGTTGTGTGTGTGTGTGTATGTATATATATATATATATATATATATATATATATATATATATATATATATATATATATATATATATATATATATATAATGATTCACAGAGAAAAGGTTTATTAATTGCATGAATATTGCACAAAAGACAATTTGTTATCTTAGTTGAGGCACTCATAGTTTTATTCCTGAGTGCATAATATTTTCTCAAATTTCTCCAGAAAAGTCAGTTCTTCAATTGAAAGAAGGACAAACAGATTGATTATTACAGTTACAACATTGACGGAAACCAGGAACCTTTCATTGAATTAACAGCTCGAGGTTCAGGAAGCACCAATCAATCTAGTTAATTATATTTATTCCATTAACACACACACACACACACACACTTTGCCACAGATGACCTCAGGATGCCAGTCTCTAAATGTAATAACCAACCCGCCACCTGTTTTCAGGCTCGTAGCACAAAATAGACGCTCGAGTGAAGATCTTTTTATGATGGAAATATTGAAATCTGCAGGCGTTTAGCTTAAATTAGAATATTTATTTTTTAGAAAGCATGCTTAGCTTGTCTCTATGGGAACATATGGCGGTTTCTTTTCCATTAAAAATAATAATAAATCGGATTAAAATGACTACATTACGAGGCAAGAAGTGAGCCTGGCTGGATAATGTGGCTCTGGTTTGATCTCCTGCAGGACCCCACAGTGGTCCCAACAGCTGATTCAAGTGTGTTTTCTTTGTCCTATAGATTACGAGGAACACCACTCCAGCGTACCGAACGCCAGAGATGATCGATCTCTACTCCAACTTCCCCATCAATGAGAAGCAGGACATCTGGGTCAGAGAATGTGCCTTTTTTAAATGTCACACCTCATCCAAGAAGACGATCAAAGATCAAAACGTGCAGTTTTCTGTTTGGTTAAAGACGGAGCTCAAAGCTAATTTATTTAGTTTACAGGCCTTAGGCATCGGTCTTTTCCGGTTGTCTTCTGACAATGTTTTGTTTATTTCTCGCTTTGCTTTCTTTGCTGTTCATGAACAACGGGGGCTTGAGAGTTTGTGTTTGTCTTCATTTCCACGCAGGCCCTGGGCTGCATCCTCTACCTGTTGTGTTTCAAGCAGCACCCGTTTGAAGAGGGGGCCAAGCTGCAAATCGTCAACGGGAAATACTCCATCCCTCAGAACGACGTCAAGTACACTGTGTATCACAACCTCATACGTACGGACCTCCAGGCTGTGTCCTCTACTTTCTGCTTGCTCCTTTCCTTCTTCCATCCCTCAAATTCTCTCTCCTCCTCTCAAGACACAGTTTGGGATCACACCTTTTAAACATAACTTTCATGTACATATAGCAGAGATAAAAGCCATGACGAGAACCAGCAGTACCTTGTTGCGGCTAATACAGTCGGGTTAAACAGTGCCACCTGCTGGAAAAAGTACATCGGTATATCCTCTGCAAACGGTGGCACAAAAACACATAGATACTAATTAACTTCAACATCCGAATTATTACCTTCGCATTGAAAATGCAGAAGGTAATGTTTTCGCCGGCGTGTATTTATGTATTTATTTATTTGTGAATTTGTCCGTTATTCGTCTAACTCAGACAAAACTGAGCCGATTATTATGAAACTTGGTGGGATGATTGGTCATGACCCAAGGAACAATCGATTAGTTTTTGGGAGTGATTGGGTCAAAGGTCAAGGTCAAGGTCACGAAAAGGTGAAAACCGTAAATTGCGAAGGTATGCGCTCTAACGAGTGACAATTCTAGTTTAAATAGTACATTTGAGTTTTTTTCATTCTTCACATTGATTACTGTGTATGTGATTAATGACTTCTCTTTAAATAATTAGTAATATACATCCTTGATCTCCATATTTAAAAGTCAATGATATATCTGTATCGCCTCCTCCTCCTCCTCAGGTTCCATGTTGAAGGTGAACCCAGAGGAGCGTCTGTCCATTACAGAGTTGGTGAACCAGCTCCAGGAGATAGCGGCAGCTCGCAACGTCAACCCCAAGTCCCCCATTACCGAGGTGTGTGGGTGTGTGTGTGTGTGTGTGTGGGGTTGTGTTCAGGACGGTTGCTGTACACAAATATTGTTGTTCGCCATCAAGTTGTTCTGCTATCATTGGCACAGAGGCCTTTGCCGTTCGCGGTGCTATTGAGCTGCTGAAAAGTCATTGGGTTCGTGATTGAGGTTAAATCGCAGACAGATCTTCAGAAAGCATCTCCACTGAAATGGAGCCACATGGTGACGGAGGCTGATGAATCGGGCCAGGAGACGAGGGAGGATGCATTGGAGGGTGCTATCCTTACCTCCTCACTGTTTACTATTGACTTCTGCCTCAGGCGTCAGCTTTGAGGAGGTGACGACTTTCACCAAGTGGCTTTTGGAGTAAACAAGTTGATTGGCTGGGACGCAATCTCAGCCTGTGAAGAGACCATTGACAGGCTGAGGCTGTGTGTGTGTGTGTGCATGTGCGTGTGTGTGTGCGTGCATGTGCGTGTTCTCTGAAATTGCACTTGCTCAATCTCTCATGCGACACACACACACACACACACAGTGGCGGGCTCAACGGAGGCTGTATTCTCTTCCCCAGGCTCCTCTCTTCCCAGCTGACATGGCCCGAAGAGAGAGAGAGGTGGAAAATTGATGTAGCTAAAATTCAGAAAACGAGCATAAAGTGATCCCAACGCTTCAGTAGTAAAGCAGTGTTTTTGGTGGCAGAGTATATCGGAAAGGCCAACATTGGTTTGTGGGTTTTTTTCTCTCGCACCCACAGTAGCTTATTCTGCATAATCAGATTTAAGATTACAGCCACGGTTTTGGAATAGAAAAGCATGGTGGCTGACAGCCTAAGCCGCCGCAGCCTCTAATGATTCTTAAACACAAAATCCTCCTACTTAACACAAAATCCGCGGTTGTCATTTAACAGAAGGGAAAGCTGATTTCCATGTGAAAAACCTCCCAGTTTTACAGTGATTCTTCCATCTTCCTGCAGCTTTCTGGTGTGCAATGTACACATCGCTGATTGTACCGATCAGCCATTGTATGTATTCTGAGTCACATTTATCTCAGTCAAAAATGAATAGAAAGAGTACTTTTTTTTTAAGGAAGTTTTTTTTCTTATGTATGTTATGCTTTTCTTGTAACCACTGAAGGAAATTCAGTTGTTCCTGTGCTTCAGTACATACGCGCACACACACACACGAACACACGTTTATGCCATCGCTCTGAATACATTAGTAAAGTGAAGCCCTGACTTCTTCTGTACCCCAACTCATTTCTGACCAAGTGGAATCCTGATGAGGTCGCTAAATGTGTGCAGAGCGAAGGCAGATTTGTCGATCGCTGATCTGATTAGGCTTAAGGAGGGGTTCCCTGCTGGACATAAGGAGATTATAATCCTCCACCTTCTTCTGGCCCTCCTCCTCCTCCTCCTCCCTGCTGCTTCTCGGTGCAGGCATATGAAGAGGCAGACTGTAAGATGGAGCCGAGAGGAGGGAGCACACACACAACTTGTGAAGGAAGGGTGCAGACATGAAACACAGAAGACGTCTCTGAGGGGAGGCGCAACGCCGGCTGGCTGCTTTAACGCTGACCCGGACGCTCCTGTTCAAAACATTATTCATTCGGCACAATATCAAAAGTGTTTTGATTGCGTCTTTTTTTAAATATTCTTCTTTAAACTGATGATTCAGAATTTTGGGGCAAGACCTGTTGCGCCACACTCAGGATTTGATCGATGCTTTTTCTCTGTTCCTCTCTTCGTGGTCCCCTGACCAGTTTTTATTTTTGTTCTTTGCTGGAACAGAATTTAATATCTATTTCTTTTAATTTCGAAGGAAATTTTGTTTTTAACATCTGAGGCAAATCCTCAAGGGCTGTCCGTTTTCCTGTCGTCACCCCAGTCCTCGTTGTGTTGACTTGCCTGTGACGATGTTGAGTGCGTACCACTGTTGGCGCCCAGTGTATGACGGCTATGAATGTCTGCAGCTGCTGGAGCAGAACGGAGGATTCGGCAACAACGGAGCCCAGCCGCCCATGCAGGTCCACAACGTCCAGAACAACTCGGGTAACGGCTCTCTGGGTTTGTTTTATAGTGGTCATTGATTTCAACCAGTCATTGCTTTGCTGAAGGACCACCAATACACCCACAAGCAGCCTTTGATATATCCATCTGCTGCAACCTAACTCCGCTTTATTACTTCAAAACAGCCATACAGATGGTTTTGAAATGGTTCTTCTGAGGTGTGGCTGAGCAACACGCTTACTTTCACTAAACTAAAACATCGTCTAACCTCCACACACACACACAGCACCCATCGACATAAGTAATGGGCTAAGTTCACCGATGACAATCCAAACTAATAAAGCTCCTCCTCTATAGAGTATGTCAGTGCCATGATCCTCATGTGTTACAGGTTGAGGTCTAAATGAGGGTCAAAGGCTTTTATATATACAAACGACTATACATCGACTACCATCCATTAAGAGGATTTCTGTACGGCCATACAACCATCTGTCAAAAGGCCCGAATATGTTTGTTATTTTCCTTGAGTCGCTCCGGTCCTCCTATCCATCCATACTATCAGATCTGGCCGATACATAATGTGCAGTCATCTGCCTGTTGTTGTTGTTGTTGTTGTTGTTGTTGTTGTTGTATCTCAACATCTGGAAGCTTCACCAAAGCTAAAAGCAAGTGATTTACCTCTAGTCAGCCATTTATTGGAGCTTATTCAGGTGCATTCATTTTTTTTTTTTTTTTTTTTTTTTTTTCTATTATTTGTTTCTATTTTATTATTCGTTTTTATTCACTTGTGAGAAATGCTACTGTGATCCTGTAATTTCCCCACTGAGGGACTAATAAAGGACTATCTTATCTGATCTTATTGTAATTTAAAAAAATGCAAATATCAATGTGCCCACTGTTTCATGCTATGACTGTCCGTCTGAAAATCTGCAACTTCACAATTCTCTCTGTTCCACCCGTGACGCCTGTAGGCATCTACGACCCTGATCAGTCGGGCAGCGGCCTCCTGGATATCTTGAGGGGTGGAACAGAGCGCTTCCTGACCAACATAAAGGACACTTCCTCGAAGGTCATCCAGTCAGTATCCAGGTAGAGTGCTCCAACCTTGTTATCGTGGCTCTCTTTGTTCTATTTACCCTCTATTTAACCTTTCATGTCGTTCACATCATTACACATCAGTCGGCACTCGCTGGGCTTTTGATCACCTGACACGTGTCGCTGAATTGATCTCATGAGTCACAATATGTCTAAGTACCTTTGGAGTTGCCTGAGCACGCGGTTTAACTTTTCTCAATTTAAACAGGCTACTTTCACTTTATGAAATGCGTTACTTATTTAACGGAAATAAATCCCACCATTGTATTGGCAAACATTCATTGAAATGTGATGATTGAGGGGGCAGGGAATCATCAGCTTTCTATATCATTTAAATGTATCGTATTTAAGATATGGTTTGTAATTTGTTGTATTGACACCCACTAAATGGCATAACAGATGTTTTTAAACAATCCTGTTTGCCAGTTTCATCACAGTTGCATTCATCTAGAGTAAATGAAGATGATGGCACACCTGTAAATTGTCTTCATAATCAATCATGCTCATACCTTCCCTGCCCCCAGTTTTCCCCCAACAAAAATTTAAAGGAACATTTTGCTTCTTGGTTCTTGTGAGGACTTTTTTTATTATTATTGTGACCCTCCCAGAAAATGACAAACCTTTTTTTGTCAAGTTATCGCTCTTTGTTGTTCTAAGACCAACCGCTGGCATGGCCAGTGGATGGTGGGATTAATCAAGGTACCCTTTGCTGCGACGATGACATCATCATTGAGAATGGTTGTTGATGTTGAGAGCCAGCCTCCGTCACTAATCTGTTTAAATGAGTTGAGAACCAGCAACGTGTTCCTTTAAAAGCCGCTCATCCACATCTTTCATTTGATTATTCTTTCATCGGTTTGTTCCATTTGTTTGGTAGTTTTGTTTATTTTTTGTTGTTTCTTTTCTCTGTCCCAAACCCTCATGGTTCCCACTATGTGTCCATCACCTAGCAACCCAAGGTAAATATGGGTCGGGGAAGTGCGTTAACTCATGCGTCGCTCTGTGTGCTCCCGTAGATTATGTTTGAATTTAGAGGAAGACCCCCCCCCCCCCCCCCCGACTAAGCCTTTTGCTGTGCCGTGTCCGCTTGCTGATCCTAACATCACACATACAATAATTCCGTTGAATGAATGCAGAGCGTGGCGTGAACGGAGAGAAGAGTATCGTTAGAAGAGTGAACGGCGGCGCCGGGTGATTGGACCGTGATATCGCTCGGTGCCAAAGCCGGTGGAGCACGGCCTCTATGAACAGCTGATGCTGGGGAGCAGCGAAACAACTCTTTATGGAGTTAAAACTGCATCATCACAAAACATTTAAAGTTCAGTGGTCTTGCAGCACCTTGTCATATCGAACATTTAGTTAACATATATATATATTTTATTTATTTGTTTTACTTCTAGCTGTTTTCAAGCAGACCTCCTCCTCCATAGGTCTATTCAGATGGTTCCCAACCTGTTTCAGTCCGATGTAACCTCTTGTACCTCCTCGATACTTCCATTATGGTCAACCATTACTTTAAGCTCACTATTTCCAACAGTTCATCCATTACTTTGAGCTGCGTCAAATTCAACAAGAAACTTTAACTTTAAGCTCACTGAACTATCTTTCTTAACCATTTGTCCATCACATTGAGCTAAAATATACTTTTATGTATCTCTTTATAATGTCTCTGATCACTTCCCAACTGTTCATACACTTGCACCACACGGCTTTCAGATGTTACTGTATAAACACCTGAATGTTATTTATTCATAATTCATCATATTTATCATATTTATTTTCAAAATAAGTCAAACTATTATCTTTCCCACGTTCCCCCTAGCGACTCCAGATGATCTCCTGGTTGAGAATCTCTTTCCTTTATGTGAGCGACTGAATGAATGCGTGTCTGGTCATTAAATGTAATATCCCACTGCTAACAAAATCACCGTTTGCAGCAATATGTGTCCGAACCAGCACTTCCTGTCTGTCCCGACACCATACAGATACAGTTGAGTGTCATCAGCATAGATGGATTAATTTCCTTGCTTGGCCTTCAGGTTATTGTGTGTACTCATAATTAATATTCAGTGGGAATCATTTGGTGTCGTCATATGATTTTATTTTGCTATATATGTAGCCTACTTTCTACATCAATTAACTACCAAGGAGCTTATGGCAGCAATGATCCTCAGAGGTTTTCCCACGCACCAGCAGGCATCTGCCAGAAGCATGTGCTCCATCCAAAAACTGAGAAAACAACACACTTGGGTCTAATCTGCATGACTGTGGGACAGCCGTCAGGACAGTAGGTTAAACATCTGGAGTTGCCCATTCGGACATCGAATAGTCATATCAGCATACCGGAAATAATACAACGCTTCCTTTTTCTGAACCAGGCTGTTAATTGGCTATATGTGTGTCTCCCAGACAATCAAACGGTTATATCATATTTTATTTCTTGTTGTGAATTGTGTTTTTCCTCCCTATATCCACACTTGTATCTCCTCTTCCAGCTACGCCAAAGGGGACCTAGATATTTCCTACATCACCTCCAGAATAGCAGGTAGGCATAATACCCGTCAGAAAACTTCTACATGTTTAACCCTCTCTTACTTCATTACGCTGACAATAGTATTCTCTTGTACTACATGATGGGGGACATTTTTAGAAAGGGATAAAACGTTGATGTAATAGTTACACGTGTGTATGTGTGTGTGTGTGTGTGTAGTCATGTCTTTCCCAGCAGAGGGGGTGGAGTCGGCGATAAAGAACAACATTGAAGACGTCCGTCTGTTCCTGGATTCACGTCATGCCGGCCACTACGCCGTCTACAACCTCTCCAAACGATCCTACAGGCCTTCTCGGTTCCACAACAGGGTATGAAGTGTGTGTGTGTGTGTGTGTGTGTACACGTGTGTGTGCATGCACCTGGATGCGTAACTGTGTAATTCCCTTGTCTCAGTGTGGATATGTTTTGCGGTGAGTGGATTGTTTGTTGATTCTGTCACTATAATGCACGGGTTTATTCTTGCTAAAGTAATTGCTCTTGTTAAAGCAGGATTATCTTTTCAGCCGTGTGCGGCTGCACGAGGTTCCCGTTGAGCTTAGGGGTGTGTCTGTGTTTGCAGGTTTCAGAGTGTAACTGGCAGGTGCGCCGCGCCCCCAACCTGCGCAGCCTCTACAGTGTGTGTAAGAACATGCACCTCTGGCTCAAACAGGACCAGAGGAACATCTGTATAGTGCACTGTCTGGTAAGTAATGGAGGCCGAAGATGACTCGGGCCTTCACGATCGGGGGAGAGGACACGACTCCAGTCGATGAGGAGGAGGAGGAGGATGACGACACCTGCAATATCCTTAATGGTTGCCGCCCCTTTTCCCTCTCTGCAGGACGGCAGGGCGGCGTCGGCCGTGGCCGTTTGCTCCTTCCTGTGTTTCTGTCGCCTGTTCACCACGGCGGAGGCTGCCGTCTACATGTTCTCCATGAAGCGCTGCCCGCCTGGCATCGCACCCTCGCACAAGAGGTAGCCTGATCCCCGACGGCCCCGACACGCCCACGGTCTACAAAAGCTGAGAGTACAGGAGCCTGACCTCGTGGTTTCTTTGGCATTGTTGCAGGTATATGGAGTACATGTGCGACATGATGGCAGAGGAGCCAATCGTCCCCCACAGCAAGCCCATCATGATCCAGTCCATCGTCATGACGCCCGTGCCGCTGTTCAACAAGCAGCGCGCCGGCTGCCGGCCGTTCTGCGAGGTCTACGTCGGAGACGAGAGAGTCCTCACCACGTCGCAGGAGTACGACAAGATGAAGTGAGTTTGTACGCGCTCGAGAATGACGCTCGGCTTCCCGAAGTCACAGGAATAAAAAATACAAAACGATGTTCCTGCTAATCGTCGGCTCGCTCGCTCTTTCCAGGGATTTCAAGTTGGAGGATGGAAGAGCGGAGATTCCCCTCAATGTGACGGTCCAGGGAGATGTGCTGGTGGTGATCTACCATGCCAGATCTACACTGGGAGGACGTCTGCAGGCCAAGGTACACATACACACACACACACACACACACACATGCATAAGTGCAACACACGTCAGCTGTCAGCACATTATTGACAAATAAAAGCTTATTTTCACCTCTAACATGTTCCAGATGGCATCCATGAAGATGTTTCAGATCCAGTTCCACACGGGCTTCGTCCCCAGAAATGCGACGACTGTCAAGTTTGCCAAGTAAGTCCTCCTCTTTTAGAGAGACGATGCTTTCAACTGAACAAGATCATTGCCACCCAAAGAGTCGCCTTTCTCATTGCCTGTTCCATAATATCAACTCTTATTTTCTAATTAACTCTTGAAGTGCACTCCCTCCATAAGTTCCCGTTTCCAATCCGTCTGTTGTGCTGCCAGGTATGACCTGGACGCCTGTGACATCCAGGAGAAGTACCCGGACTTGTTCCAGGTCAACTTGGACATCGAGGTGGAACCCAGAGACCGACCCAGCACCAAGACGCCTCCCTGGGAGGGCTTCCAAACCAAGGGCCTCAACCCCAAGATCCTGTTCTCCTCTCGGGACGAGCAGCAGGAGATCCTCAGCAAATTTGGTAAGTGACGTTGCTTTGTGGAAGCCGGGCTCTGGGGTGGGGAGTGTTACGCTTCCCCATGCTCAGTTCACGTGTATGTGTATATATAGCCCTTTCTTTTCCGCCTTCAAGTCCACTGAATGTGTGGTTTTTTTCATCTTTTTTTCTTTTTCTAATTCACACATTAGACTAAAATGAAAACCTCTCTCCCTCAGGTAAGCCCGAGCTGCCTCGTCAGCCGGGCTCCTCTGCGTTCTATGACTCCGAGCTGCCTCAGCCGGCTCAGACCCCAGAAGTCTCTAATGCGACAGAAGCGGAATCCCCTGTGAGCACCGACGGCAACGCCAACAACTTTTTCCAGACACTGGATTGGGAAGGTACTGTACTTGCAATAATACTTGTGAAAATCATCTCGATTTCGCTTCAACAAAGGCCTCAGTGCTACGTGCATTTAAAAGTTCCACTGACCATCTTCTTGTATCTGTAGATGTGAGCGGCGCTCAGGACGCCTCAGACAGTCAAGGAGGAGGATCCATGAATGACCAGGAGGACCTGAGTGATCAATCAGAAGGAGAGTCCTACTCCTACTCGGCCCCCGGTGGAGAGCCGCTGTCACGTGACCCCAGCGAACCGCTGTTTGATGCCGACTTCGAGGTGCGGAAAGTGATGAAGTTGGATGGTTGATTATATAAATATATTATATTTCCCTTTTTATAATGCACCCTGAGTTTCATGAAGTAGGAATTATGTTATTCCTCCAGCAGTCCATTATTTGTTCCTCTTTCCTTCCAGAGCTCCCCTCCTGCCGCCCAGGTGTCGCCTCTCGGGGACACAGCTGACCTCCTGGGGTTGAACGCTGACCCTTCCATGTCCTCGACCTCCTCCTCTGCTCCGCATCATGGAGTCCAGGGAGGAATGAAAGCGGCCTCCAGCAACAGCGACCTCCTCAACGACCTGTTTGCCCCCCCTGCTGGTCAGATAGGAGCAGTGCAGGACGACTTGTTCTTCAGCGGGCCGGCCACGTCGGACTCAAAATGTGAGCGCAGGGCCTTTTAAATATGCTAACTGCACTGTTGCTTGAGTTCTCCGTGACGCATTCTCCTCCCTCTCATCCGCAGCCATGGGCGACCTGTTTGATCCGTTTGGCATGGCGTCCGGCTCCGGGGTTGACGCCACCGTGGGGTCATCTCGGCAGGACTCTGGACCGGACCTGTTTGGAGACCTGTTGGGTTCTGATGGTTCCGCTCACAATAACCCTGCTCCAAACACGAGCCTCTTCAACCTCAGTAAGTCCATCAGCTGCTGTGACTCCCCTCTGCGTCCCAAATGTCCCAAAAGTCCCAAAGGTCATCTTGGATTTGATGGAAAACAGTTCTTGTGTTACATTCCACCTTCTTTATTCAAATCTAAACTTACTTGGGGATACTCTTGATGATTTTGTCTCGACAGATAAACTGGTGGGTGATGCCCCTAAGATGACATCATCAGCCAGCCAACCGGACCTGCTGGGTGGATGGGACAGCTGGGCAGCCGGCACCACGACGAGCATGAGCGCCGCCGCTAGCAAACCCAGCTACACCAGCACAGGTGACTGGGGGAACTGAAATGTACAGGTGTGTGGTTGACGGGACATACGAGTGGTCAGTTCGTATACTCACATATTCTGACGTTCTGTAGCTCCCGGCGTGGCATCGATGTCGAAGGCCAAGTCTCAGAGCTTTGATCCTTTTGCCGACCTGGGAAACCTGAGTTCCAATTTAGCAGGTAAGAGACCTGCTCAGATATCCACTGTGGTCAATGATCTGAAAAGCCCTTAAAACAGAGAAACAAGTACACTTATGAGCTCGTGAATCTATATATTAATCATGGATTCATGTTTTTGCAGGTTCCTCCAGCAGCACTTTCTCAGAGCCGCCTTTCCCAGCAAAAGCTTCATCCTCCTCTGGGAAACCTCAAGCCCAGCCGTGGCAGGCCGGGAGACCCACGGCCGCCCAGAGCAAAGCCTGGATGGCCGGAGCGGGACCCGGGACGGCACCGAAAGCCTCGTCTGCCTCCCAGGCTGCAGGCGCGCTGCCCACCAAACCCAACTACAACCTCAACTTCACCAGCGTCATCGGCGGGAGAGAGGAAAGAGGAGCTCGCGGGCCGGGCTTCGGTGAGCAGCGTCCAGTCACAGCAATGTGATTAGTTTGAAATTAGTTTTATTGACGGTGTCGTATTGAGTTGACGCTCCCTTCCCGTGTGCTGTGTTCCCACCAGGCCCCAAGCCCAAGGTCAAGGTGGATGATTTTGAGGACCTGCTGTCGACTCAGGGCTTCGCCTCTCGGCCGGATCGAAAGGGACCGAGGACCATCGCTGAGATGAGGAGACAGGAGCTCACCAAGGATATCGATCCGCTGAAGTTACAGGTGACCGACTAAGTGCCCGAGCACAGCGCACGTCGCGCGCTGAGAAACACATTCCTTGGCGGATGAAATTAGGGCTGCGAGTAACGATTATTTGAATAATCGATTAATCTGTGGATTTATCGAACATTAATTAATTTCCAACCCTTTATTAAAAAACAGAACTTTACTCGCGCGAAGATGTGTTGATCAGCCGTGCTTGAAAAGGGCCGCAGCGTATCTCCTCTGCCTTGCTCCGTGGTTATCGTCTCCTTCATCCACCGCGGAAGAATGAACCACGAGTTCTGCTTTATACTTGTTGAGGACGTCGCACAAACGTCGGAACAACTCTGCGACCTTTTGAGTCCCGTAATAATCACGACACAACGAATCGATAAAGAAATCCGTTGCCGACTGTTCTGATATTCAATTTTTATTGAATCGTTGTTACATCCCTAGATGAAATCTGGAAAGTGAAAGAACAGTGCTTGTCTCCACTGAGGTGCCCTCGGGCCACGACCTCAGCCCCCAGTGGTCGACCTGGCAGCTCCCAGTTCTTAAAGTGTGTGAACAAAAGAACAGAGCGCTTTGAGAACCAACCTGGAATATATAACAAAGGAAAATATGTTTTTAAAGTGTTAATTACTCACAAAATAATCTTTGTCCACTGTTTTATGCGCCAGACGATTTTACTCGCACAGAATTAGGAAGGAGTGCCCGTCTCCGTCGGCCGGTGACGCTCGGCGCTGATCGGTGTCCGCGCCTCTCTTTCCTGCTACAAGTGGTGACGGTTTATTTCATTTGTTCACTCTGCAGATCCTGGACTGGATCGAGGGGAAGGAGCGCAACATCCGAGCGCTGCTGTCGACCCTGAACACCGTGCTGTGGGAGGGGGAGACCCGCTGGAGGCCAGTGGGCATGGCGGACCTGGTGTCCCCGGACCAGGTGAAGAAGTTCTACAGGAAGGCCGTGCTGATCGTCCACCCGGATAAGGTGCAGCGCAACAATTAGAAACATGGCAACCCTTCATCTTCACTGTGCTTTTATTATGTATTAAGAGGCCAACGTGTTCCCTCTCCTCTCGCTCCGCAGGCCACGGACCAGCCTTATGAACATTACGCCAAGATGATCTTCATGGAATTGAACGACGCCTGGTCAGAGTTCGAGAACCAGGGTTCCAAAGCACTCTTCTAAAGCGCAGGTCTGGATCCCAGCTGAACCAGACCGGACCGGACTGGATTTGGCCTAACCAAACAGGGGTTAGACTGGGCCAGATTGGACAGGACTGAGCCCACATTGGGCCTTAGCCTCTGAGAGGTGTCCTCTCTAGCATTCCCTTCACTCCCTCCTTTTACTTGCTTCTGTTTCTACAGTCAAGGAAGAGGACCTTTTTGCCTCATGGTCTGCCGGCTGCTGGGGAAAGGTCCCGGCTGGCTCATAAACAGCCAGTCAAATAAACAATGTGATAGTTCTTACACTCACTGCCTACCTGTACAACTGCCTGAGTGGTGCTGCAAACATCTGGAGGGAGGAATGGCTGACAATCACATGAAGAAGACGGAACGGGGGGGGGATAAATTAGAATAACACGAGCTGATGATCTTGACGGTGGTGTTCAGATAGAAAAATATTCCATAACATGCTGGTAACTGTTGGCTGTGGCTGGTTGGGTTGTCCTGTGTGACCGGGCCTCCTGCTGACTGGACTTAGCTGTACATGTTTCAGCATGCCAGGCGATCTGGAAGTATTGTTTTTAAAGCTTTGTTGCCTCAAAGAATAGTGAATGTTGCAGATGAATCATAGTCAACCAGCCACCGCAACCGATGAACAAAAGGAAAAGAAGAAGAATCCTCTCAAATCTGCACGAGGATTCTGAAGCTCGGTCTGTTGATAATACTCATTGTTGTTTGGGGTCAACAGTCGGCTGGCTTTGTTGTTGAGACCTTTTCCTCTTCAAGAAAGACGAGACCATTGCCTGCTGAACACTACTACTGCTGCTTCTACCGTTACAGTTCCTGCTACACACACACACACACACACTCACACACACTCCTCAGATTGATGTTTAACCTGCATCCCGAGCTGCTGACGACGGAGCCCAGCTGGCCGCGATGCCCCATATAAACCTGAGCGGGCCGTCTGTTGTTTTTGAAGTGCTCTTTTTAATTCCACCCACTCAGGCTATATACCGTGTAGCTAACCGCATGCTCTCCCAGCCCTCCGGCCAACGGTGGGTCGGTGTGTGTGCGTTTGATTTCTAAACCAGGGTAGTCCAAAGGGAGGGGGGGAGGGGGGCTCTTTTATTGAAGTGCTCTTTCTCTCTTTTTCTTTTTCTCGTAGCAGAAGCGTAAAGAGTGGAGCGGCCGGACACACTGCTCGTTGCTTTTGAGCCTCCATCAGTCGTTAGCCCCTCCCCTTTGTCTCTGTAAGCCCCCCCCCCACCCCCCACCCCCTCAACGCCTAGTTCAGTGGACATTTTTACGTCAGTGCATAGGAGGAGATTACAAAGTGAAGGAATGAAAAGAGAATACAGCGCTTAGTTTTACTCTTTCTTGTATTCTTTTTTCTTTTTTTTCTTTCTTGGGTTGTTCATCCCGTACTTTACGCTTTTGTCAGAAAATCATCACTTCAGTGTAAATATACAAATATTATCATCCATCAAGTGGCTTTGTGAAGACTACAGCCTGGGTTATTGATGTGTTGTCATCGGTGTGAATGCTCGTGTGTATGCGTGTGTTTCTCTGGGGGAAGATAATGAAACCTTTTTGGACATCATGCTTTCTTTGTCTGAAATTACAATCTTTTCTTTCTTAATTTAATTATTTTCCGCCTCTCCCACGCGTCAAACTAATCTTTCCACTTTTTTTAATTTTACATTTTACCTCATGGACCAATCAAATCACTTGTTTTCTTATTTATTATGTTTGTTTTTTGGGGAGGGGGAGGGCAGGTTCGAATGACATGTATTCATGCTTATTGATGGCACAAGAAAAAATCTTCAGATAATATATAAGAGGAATGTTTTGAGTGAAAGTTGTTTCTCTTTGTCTCTTTGTTGCTGTTTTCATTCCAAAGCATTTATTATTACCAATTTACTTTTTACAAATATATCCCCTCATTAGGCGTTGTTTGTCTTTCCAATCTGTCTTTTTTTGTTTCTTTTATTTCCTCTGGCTTCTGTTTTGCATTTTGTTAAAATTCCAACATGAGGGGCCATTAAACCTAAGTAAGAAAAAAATAAAATAAAGTGATGTTTAAAATTCTCTTGCAGTATCGTAGTATAAAGAGGGAGGATTGCAAAACCACACATCAGCAGTGTTTTCTGCACCAAATCACATCATAATAATATGAATGTAGATTTCAATGCAAAAAGAAATTAAAAACCTTTTGATTTGAGGCAGATATTTTTGTTTTATTGTCTTTATTTTGAAGGATTCAAAGGGGCTTCATGTTCACATCTTTACGCCATGATAAGGTTAATTACAAAATATTATCAGAGGAATGTATTTTAAAATAACTCTGGACTTATCTTTAAGTCTGTACTTTGGTACGTTATACTTTTTGATGCATCTCATTGCGTTTCCAATTTTTAAAACATCTTGATTTAACTTAAGATTGTTAAGTATATATTGAAATGATTAATTACCTTTTTTATAACGAGGCTCCCCATTTTGTATACCAACAGTGGTGGGACAACATTAATATCTGAAATGTACTCTTTGGTAATGAGTCATTTAGTAGCGAGCCCAGTTCTAGAGACACTTCCTGTTGTGATTAGAATTTTCAAAACAAAAGTATGCCTGACAATCAAGCTTGTAATAATATACCTAGATCATTACCCCCAATACAAGCCAGTTTATTATTTGCCTTTTTCAGCTACTAGTACTGACCATTTTATTTGAGTAATTTGTGATTGTGTTCCAGTTGTTTCATAACCAAACAATAATGTTATAGAATGTCATCTTTGAGAGCCAGTTATTGCCAGAACAGAACTGACCTGGAAAATGTATCCAAAAGAATATACTGCATTTTATATCTTTGGCATCCACTCATATTTCTACATCTTAGATAGTTTGTGCAATTTGTGTGCGTGGAAAAAGCCAAACAAAAACACGGGGCATCACAGTAACAGCTTTATTTAAAAGTTGGACCAGCGTCAGTTCGACAGTGATCCTTTTCACCAGATCACAGACTTTGAACACAAGACTGTAGCACGTTATATAGTCTATACAAAATTAATTTTAAAAACTGAAGGAAGAAAAAGGAAGAGGGGGAAAAAAGACCTCAGCTCAGCCCCTTAAACTGTCATTTTCCAGTTGCCAAAAAAACCTGAATCTCTAGCTTTGGGATGCGCTTTAGTGTCGCACCAATGGCACTTATTGAGGCAGAGAGGAGAACTGGGGGACAGAAATGGGGGGGCTATGAAGAGGTTTGTAGGAGTCTTTTTTGGGGTGGGTAAAAAGAGCCGTTAAGATGTGAACAAAATCAACGAGCATGGGGTCCCTCCCACCCATATGAACATAGGCCCAAGTACATCTATAGCCATAACTGTAGCCACATTCAACGGCGCTACAGAGTTCACCTGCCATGAGTGTGTGCCGCGTTGAAGCCGAAGCACTGGAGACATGAACAGAAAAGTTAGGCACTGCCTTTTCTCTGGGATTTTTTAAATCTCTAAAGCACGTCTGCTTCCACTCTTAATGCAAATTCATTTTGTTCTTTCACCTTTTTTAAATTTATTTTTCAAGTGTTGGTTATCGACTTGTTCTGCTGCCTTGAATGCTGCGGGTTTTTTTGGCATAGTGACATCTGGTTTGGTGTTACGCGACAGGAACCGGGGCCAGAAAGGCACTTCAAAGTGTGGACGTCCTTTTGAGATTTCCATGCATAAGCCCTAAAAGATGAACAAGATCAGCTGTATAGCTTTGAGTCCTTCAAATGGCCAAAGGGGGAATCTGAAAGACACAAAGAAGACACAGGCCTAGTTATTGGCAGCTGCGAGTGGTTGAAACTGAATTTCTTTTTTTCTTTTCTTTATTAAAATAAAGCTTCTCAGAAGGTCAGAGAAAGAAAATGTGATTACATTTACGAGATAATTGACGGATTCCATATTGCGAGAAACTTACAAAGACAAAAAAAAAGATCTCCCGAGGTGTGTGACGGGAATCTAGCCCTCAATGGAGACCTCTGGAGCCATGTGTCCATTCAGGGTCGCCTCCGGAGCCATGTGTCCATTCAGGGTTGCCTCCATTGACATCTCCTGAGCAGCAAACACACACATTACATCAGGTTAGTGTACTGGGATATTCCCATTATTGATAAACATTGACATTTATGAGTGTAATAGTAACGGTGTTACTCACCATTGCACTGAGTTGCACCATCTGACACGGTATGTTGCAGATTTCTAGCTTTGGCTCTTTTGACAGTATGTCCGAACTTGTCTCCTCAGCACTGGTGTCCTGGTAAAGAAAAGGAGGTAGAGAGAGAGAGAGAGATCGGTGGTTAGAGAGCCCCACATTTATGATTATTTTTGGATAATCTGACTAAATTAAGAAAGTGACACAGGAGGACCCATGCGTTTATTTGTAAGTAATGTCTGTACACAGTGACTCACTACGGCCATCTCCTCTGCAGGGGCAGCAGCAGGCTCCTCAGCCGACATCACGTCCACTGATTCTGATTTGGTGTCATTCACTTCCACAATTTCCTAAATGTAGCAGGCAGAGAGAGATGGAAAAAAAGAAGCAAAAATGAAATTTGCACAAATGGAATCTGGAGCAACAGCTCATGTCAGCTTTGCCAATTTAACTGGAATTATTCTGATTATAATTATGATTATGATAGTATTATTATTATTATTATTATTATTATAAGAGGCAAAGTTTACAAAGCGCTCTGCAGAGAATCAAGGAAAAACAAATAGAATAGTAACATAAAAAATTTAAAACAGACAAACTAAATTAGGGGAACCAAAGAACTGCATAAAAAGACGACATCACTTAAAAGCTCCTCTATAAAAATGGGTTTCAAGAAGTGATTCAAACAAAGTTACTGATAGGTCAACTGTTTACTTTTAGTTTAGTTTATTGTTAATGTGTAATATTTATTATGCTTGCTATGTTTTATACATAATATATTGTTTTTATTGTTTGCTTCAATGATTTGTAAATTTTTTTTGTTGATGTAATCTTAATATTTTATATATAAGATATTAATAATAGTAACAATTGTGGTTATTGATGATAAATCCTGTCTGCAATCCTCACCGGCTGGACTGCAGCAGACTCGGCAATGGCGACCTCCTCCGATGATTCTGTGACGACGAAGTCATCGACCAGGCTGTCTGCAACACTCTGTGTGCGGAGACGGAGAGAAGGAGAGGAGGGCATTTTAAGATGTTCAACATACCAGCGCCCACACACATACACACACACACACACACACACACACACACACACACACACACACAAACACACACGGGACAGACTAAGTGGAGGAGGCAAATTAATTAGTTAGCATCCCAGGAGAAACTGGCAAGCGAAGCCTCTGAACTAGTTATTTTAAATGGCTTAAAAAGGTTAGAGCGGAGTATATTTGCATCAATGTACATCATGTATTTAAGATGGGGATGTTGGATTTGTATCAAATCCAATAGAAGAGATCCAAACAGTGACTTAGTAGAGTCAGCACATTGTAGCGTAACCCATAAAGATCTGATTTCAGGGTGATCAACATCCAGAATGCAAGTCGTCCCAACAACAAACATGTCCGCATAACATGTAGAATCAAATGGTTTCAGGGTTCAGGTTTTACCTCGCTGACTTCAGTGGCGACGGCTTCAGCCTCTTCTACCTGAGCCTCTGGGACGGCTTCTGGCACCTGGAGGAACAACAGAGAAACACATTCAGCAGAAACTCCACATTTCTACTTCTGTATTATTATTCATACAAAGCCTTCGAGAAAGTGCGCCTCTTAAGAAGTTAATAAGTTAACTGTATAATGTCTTTGATTGGGGAAAGAATAAGTACAATACTCACCACTGGGGTTTCCACCGATGGGGCAGGAGCATCCTGTAATGAAGCAGGACACATTAGTCTTTGTTGTCTTCAAGTTACACATTATATGAATAAAGAACCATGCCGGAAAACAGACGTAGCCTTGAAGACCAGAACAGTAACAAGGTTTTTTTTTAATTATCTTTTTAAAAGGATTTAGATAGATAATTAAGAACTGGAAACCGCCACAACTGTTCAAACCACATGCTGCACACACACACACACAACACACCATCACACTCAAAACGACACTAGTCCAAAACGCACTTCTGCATCTTCGTTCTCGGCAGATGAAAGAAAAAGAAAAAAGAAGTTCGAGAGGCGAGGAAAGTAATTTGTTTTCGACGTGGCACCTCTGTGACGGCGACAGGCGCGTCTTCCTCAACCAGCACTTCTATTTCAGCATCTTCCTCTGGCTCCGCAGGACAGGCGACGGCGACAGCCTCCTCTTCTGGCTCGGTTATCTCTGAGGCGACTTCCTCCACCGCTTCCGGAATTGCCTCGGGAATTGCTTCCTCTGCAGCGGGTTCGGCTTCAGCAGGAACCACGTCGATGGTTTCAGGCTCTGGCTCTGGCTCTGGCGTGGCGATATCGGCCACCTCAGTCTCAACGGCCGCCGCCTCCTCCACCTCTACTGACGCCTCGGCTTCCGGCTCGGAGGCTTCATGCGTCTGCACGTGCAAATCAACACGGCACACATTGAATAAAAGCATGCCGCATGCAACAGGGCGACAGACGGGCAACACGCTGTTCACGGGAATCATCGATCAACGAAGGTTTTCTCCCTGGGCGGGAATATAAAGACAACACGATGCCCTCTCATGCACGACACGATCTAAACTGCAAACGTGAAGCCTGGCTTCTAAAGAAGAGCAGCATTGCCTGTTCAGACTCTGTGGTTTTGACTGCAGCCACCTCTGTCGGAATCTACAGGATGGGAAATAAAGAACTCACTTAAGCAAATGGCTGCATTGGCCGATGGACGGATGGACTTGGAGCGACACGATAATAACCGTTTAATAAATATAAAAAATATGACGCACAGCTTGAAGTTATGTTCAACGGTAAAAGCTAAACGATTATATTTTTTTGTGCTGCTTAATTGCAAATTTCACAATTGCTTCACTTAAGTCACCTGAAAGCTTTATGTTGGTTGTTTCTCTTTTTGTTTTTTGTTGGCGGTGATTAGTATCGATACTGCCACTCGTGTTATTAATGAGTAAACATGAGTAGGAGGTTTTCTTTCTTCTCTCCCTGACAAACATCTGGAGAAGGCGTTTCTGGTCAGGAGTGCCATGTTATGTAAGAGAACGAGCCGGGGGGGGGGGGGGGGGGCTTGTTTTCATAAGGTGTGAAACTTATGTCATGGGAAAACTTTTTCCGTTGAAAGACTTCAGTCAGCGCTCCGAGAAGTGGCAACACCTGAGTTACTTGTTGGCGTCTTCCGCGACTGTTCTGGTAGCACATGCACCGAAAACGTGTTCAAGGTTTACTGAGCTGGATGAATGCTCTGCTTTATGCCGTATGAATGGCACACAAGTATAAGTCATGTAACCCAGACTAATGGAGAAGTACTTAGGGGTCCAGTGGCTCTCTAAAGAACACCTCAACATGCGGACGGTAGCCAGGGATACTTTTTCTTACCGTATCCGTCCAAGGAAAACTTTATGAAACATGAACCTTAGTGACACGTCGAGTTGTCTCCGTGAAAAGTTGTTACAATAATCACGCTGCGCTCCACAGATACTCGTTCACACTTGTGCAATTTGCCGCCGGCCTGAACCGAAACGATATACTGCCTGAGCAAGTTATAGGCTTGACAACGTGTGTGTGTGTGTGTGTGTGTGTGTGTGTGTGTGTGGGGGGGGGGCAGTTCTTACCTCGATCTCAACAGGCGCTGTTACAGGAGCCTCAGCTGGGGGTATGACCTATATAGGGGGAAGAAGAAGAAGAAGAAGAAGAAGAAGAAGAAGAAGAAGAAGAAGAAGAAGAAGAAGAAGAAGAAGAAGAAGAAGAAGAAGAAGAAGAAGAAGAAGAAGAAGAAGAAGAAGAAGAAGAAGAAAGTTAAGTCACACGTCAGCAAAATTATACTTCACTCTTCTTTGGGAATGCGTGTAATTTGAGTTCAGGAGAGGGGGAGGTACCAAACGTTCAACGGGAATGTTACAAGTAGTTATATACTGGAAATATATAGTATATGCACACACACACACACATGAAAAAAAAATGAAAAGACAATTCTAAAACTACATCTTTTAAAAAAGTTATTTACATACTTTTTACTACATCTATAGAAATGCTTATTTGCTAGACACATGTCCATATAAGGACAGAAGGCACCTATATCTTTACAATGTTTCTCTGTCAGGGCGACTTTCATAGCCCTGCGACCCATTCGGTATGAAACAGTTGGCAGTAGCCAAAATGGCCACTGGCGGCAACCCGCTGTGCATCCAAGTGTGTTGAGCTATAGTGGCTCCAACAGGGAGCAGCACATGAATAATGCAAATCTTTATAGACCAACAGTAAATTATTTACACAGCGTAGCAGCCTGTCTTCATGGGACAGGTCCGGGTGCAACATGCTAGCATGGAGTCTCTGTATCTACAGTAGTTGGAACAGAGTGAAAACTCACACAGTTCAAACGCTTTTTCTTTACACTTTATTTAACACAACCTTTCTTTGTTTTTCAGCGCTACTGGGGAGGTGAGAAATCCTGTTCTCCAGGATTTTATCAACTTCCAAACCAAAGGCCAGTGGGGGGAAATGTGCACATAATTGAGAGGAGTAAATATAAACTCCAGCTATAGTCTGAGAGGGACGGTATAGGGGCGAGTGGGAGGGAGTGGGGCGGACTATGGGCCTTCCTCTTGCTATACAGGAAAGCACACACACACACACTCGCATTAAGCTGACACACCTCCTTCAGTCTTTCCCAGTACAGAACACTTTGTACCAAACTGATCTGTTCTCAGATACTGCCTCAACAGTTACACTAAAAGACTGATAAAGCTCAAACTAAAGCCGATCTAGAAGCAGCCGCTCTTAAAAGGACATTGTGTATCTTAAGGAGCCACGCGCTCTAACCGACTGCTCTCACACACGCACAGTTTAGGGAAACAATTTCATTCCTCTCTACTTATTTGCACATGAATACAAACATAGTCAAAAGAAATCGTCAAATACGTGCAAAGCAAAGAAAGTAAACCCCAAAAAAGGCCTGTTGCCTTTTGACTGCAACAGTGTATGGTCAAGCTAACAAAGCCCTATAGATGCCTATAGAGCCCTGGAAAAACAAACCCATAAAAAATGCTCGGAAATGTGGTGAGGGCTCCGTGTGCGGAGCTCTGTGGGAAGAGGGGGGGTCGTGCCCCAAGTGCTTCGGAACAAGGTGCACATTTGAAAAAACTTTAAATGTATCACATCGCACATATTTGTCACCCAGCAGTTGTCTCTAATGTGATCAAACGGACAAAAAACGTGCTCACCGATTAAATCTTAAAACACGTTGTAATTAGCATAAATGAGAGCAAAATAAAAGCAGTTTAATCATCCAAATACTAAATACAGAAGTTTAAAAAATCACACCAAAGGATGACCAATATCCCAATTTAAAGACGTAGTGATAAAACCGTGGTCGGCACTAGGTGTGCGCATGTGCGGGGTTAATGATCTAATTAAGGAGGGGGGGGTGACAGAAGTGAAAGAGGGAGGTCATAGAAAGGAGAGACGGAGAGACGGAGAGGAACCAGTGGTGAGAGGGAAGGAAGAGTGATGGGGGAGAAGAGTGAATTTACGAGGGAAACAAGGGTGAGGGGCTGTGGGGGGGGGGGGGGGGGTTGGGCTGGGAGCCAACTGGTACAAAATGTACAGCCCCACACCCCGTTGCCTCAGACCGGCCCGCACACACACACGCGACACACTCAGCAGGTCTTCGAAACCAGGTGGTGGGTTTAAACTCACCTGATTCTCCGCGGTGACGGCCCGAAGCGGAGGCACCGGCTCTCTGGGGTCCCACAGCCAGCTGATTATCTGCCCCATCTTAGGCCCGCTCTGATCAACTACTGCCCGACTACGCTCGTGGTGACCGACTCTAGCCTGACACGAAGGTGTCACAGAGCGAAGATCACTTTAAGGCCTCTGACGGCAAAGTTTCATTAAGTCAAGGTTGACAAAAGCTAATTCAACAAAGCACAACCCACAAATCAAACCTGCCACTGTGTGCGCTTTGCGGTCTAAAAGCACCAGCGCGGACAAATTCTCACTTTCAAGTGCGTGTGTTTGTGAGCGACTGAATAGGACACATCTGCGACCAGCGAAGGAGCAGAGAAGGAGCGAGGGATGAGGGGAGGCACGCGAGGGGAGGGTGGGAGAAGTGGGAGGGGAGGGGAGGGAGGAGGGGAGGGAAGGGGTGGCCAGTATCATGGCTTAAGTATAAACTGGGCCGGCTATTTCCAATAGAAACCTCTTTGTTTGTCTTTTATTGCTGAGTGGCTACGCTAATGGCACCTCCTGTCTCCTCTTACTGGCCAGCGCTTTGCATTCTAGCACATGCGCATGTCCGCACATGCATGTGCACCATATGTGGTCATGGCTCAGTGTGTCTGTCTGTGTCTGTGTGTGTCTGTGAGTGTCTGTGTGTGTGTGTGTGTGTGTGTGTGTGTGTGTGTGTGTGTGTGTGTGTGTGTGTGTGTGTGTGTGTGTGTGTGTGTATGTGCTGAGGTTAGGCGCATGCATGTACAGTTTGCAGCTTGTGTGTTCACATAGCCTGCAGTCTATTTGCTGAACGGGAACATTTTGTTCCCAAAAGGCTGTACATGTCGGCAGCATGAAGCAAGGCAGTCTATCATTTTAAGACTTGCACACACACAAAGACATTGTTGACTTAAAGAGTAAGGCATGTTTGGGAGTTGGGACATTGTTTATAGTGATGTTATAGTAAAAAATATAGTGGACAGACGGCAAGCTTTTGCCTCTTACTCTGTAACTTCATTCTCTGTAAATCTCCAAATGACTTCATTGAGCAAGAATATATTTTTTAAAACAGGTCGTATCAGATGAAGGCGATCCAACGTGGACCACCTTACTGGCAGCGCCATCATTAAATGAAGGGAACGCCTCGATAAACAACTAGATAACAAACTCCCTATCAAGCTTATCCAAGCAGCCTATTTAAAACCCGGCCACGTGTTTGAAGAAGCCTTCATGGCGCAGGCATGTTCTCGTGGAGGTGATAATGTACCACGACTGCTGAACTGGCTCCGTGTTCCACCCCTTCGCTAAATGGAACACGTTGTTCCCTCTGTCTTCACACCCCAACCCCCACCCACCCACCCATCCCACCTCCCTTCTCACAGAACAAAGCCACGGCACACACACACACACACACACATACACTACACGTCAGCTCACAGCAACTAAAAGAGACACAATGTATGAATATTGGTCGATTCAGATATAGCTGCTCAGAAATGTACATATTTAATGTTGATGGTGGATTTATCGGGTGCCGTTGTGTGCTGCCTTTACCAAAACCTCAACAAGTAGATCATGTGTATGACACAAAGCGGTTCTTACCTCTGTCACTGGTTCTGGTTCGGGAATGATGGGTTCAGCCTCCTGCACGATGGCGGCTTCAACTGCCGAGGGCTCTTCAGGTGGACTCTCAACAACGGGGACTTCTTCAGGTGGACTCTCAACAACGGGGACTTCTTCAGGTGGACTCTCAACAACGGGGGCTTCTTCAGGTGGACTCTCAACAACGGGGGCTTCTTCAGGTGGACTCTCAACAACGGGGGCTTCTTCTGTGACCGCGACTTCGACCTCCACCTCCGTTGTCTGTTCCAACACCACAACCTCTGGCTCTGGCACCGCTACCTCAACTGGGACGGGCTCCTCAACTGGCACCTCAACTGGCACATCAATTGGCACCTCAACTGGCTCCTCAACTGGCACCGAAACCGGCTCCTCAATAGACGCCGAGACCGGCTCCTCAACTGGCACCGAGACCACAGGAACTGAGACCGGCTCCTCCACGGGCACAGAGACCGGCTTTTCCACAATTGGTTCTGGTTTAACGATGGGGGTCTGCACAGTTGGGACAGCAATCGGAACCGCCTCTGCGATCTTTACTGGTGCTGGGGTTTTAACCGCTTTCTTCGCTTTCGCTGCAGGGGGCGCACTCACTGCAATGGCAGGAGTCCCTTTGACTGGCGGGTCGGCCGCATGCTGTTCTTCAAGGACTCTCCTCTGGGCCTGCTGCAAGAGGGAAAAGACACATTGGGGTTCACGATGATTGTCTAGTCATAACAATGGGAAAGGTTTTCATGCATTAAAATGGTAGTTTACACTCTATTAATAACATTTTTAAAGTTTCGGGTAACTTGGATTGATACTTGTCAAGTCAAAGGGTTTAGTGACACAACATCTATGAAAAGGTTCATGAATGTGAGTTCAGGGGTTTGATCCAGGGGTAATGTCCTGTTCAGATACTGGTGTTGTTGTCAGGCAGCCGGCCGTTCTCGCACATTTCTGTCGGCAGGAATACCAGGCATGCCATCCGACATGTTTTTTCTGCCCCGGACAAAAAACCCTCAGGCTTTGATAGAGATTTTAGGACTCCACACCACTGGAGGGAGGGGCTGGGCAAATGGGAGAAGTTAGATAATGGTGGCTAATTAGTTGAATCAGAGCCATCTTGACAGGTCTGGTGAAGCGGGGATGGAAACTGTGCGAGTCAGCAGCCCTGGCGGGCACCCTGCAGGCCGGACAGTGGGCCTAATCACATTACAATCACGTTATAATCACGTTACAATCACTGGCCCAAAAATGCTTTTGTTAGACTGGCAGCCAGTTATTGCCTATGTCTCTGTCTGTCCACTAGCCACCATCAAAACACCACCCCCCCCTCCCTCCCGCCCCTGCCCCCTTTATCTACGCCCTCAAATAGTTTGCCCCAAACTACGAACTATAACTTTAAATCGATCTAGGGCAGCCGTGTAAGTGACTTTAGGGGCTTTTTATTTGAGTATCGCTCCCAGACTGAGTGAATCAGAGAGATTGTGCAGACTCCATTCTGGCAAAACTAATGCAAGACATTCCTCTCGTCAACACACTACCAAATACAGTTGTGTGGTACCGAAGAGAGGTTTCAAGGAGGGGGGAGGGGCCGAGAAGGAAGGCCACAAACTCATGCACACATACCTAGAAGTTTTGTCTGAGAACGGGGATTCAAGCGAGCATTTAGTTGTTGAATTGAAATTATATGCAAAAATGTATGTTTACTGGGAAATAAATGACAGAGAACTGCACTCCTTTTTCTTTTTCTTTTCTTTCGGCACCGGATGTTCAGAAGTAGAAATGTCTCCCCTGCTGCTTCTCCACATTGTGAAGTCTGACTATTGATATGACGTGAAGCAGTGTATCATCATCATGTGACGTATTGTGTGTACTGTACAGTATGTACTATATGCATGGGAGATGGGGGGAGGGGGAGGGGGGAGGGGCTATTTATGCTCGCAAACAGATTTTTTTTAAAGAAATGTGATACATGTTATATAAATCCATATGAAGTGAAAGGGTGTATGTTTAATAACAATAACCCACAATGATCCAATAGCCTGCAATATCCCCATCCCAGCATGTAACGTTTTATCCAGAGCGCGCTGAGAGCGCACGTGGCGCACGAGCGTAAAAACCAGAATGTGCACAGTTATCCTTTTCTCCTGTACCTACTTGCAAGCTAGAGGCGTCTGTCGTGACACTTAAAAAGTTTGTATAATTCCGATTTACTCTATGATGTACATATGTGGCGCAGTCTTCCATGAGAGCGAGATTTTACGCACGAGGGTTGGAGCGTTTTGGAGCGCGACTTGGAGTTCAGCGCGTCGCAAGAAACGCGTGGAAATAAAAACTTCGGTCACTTTTAGCTTGATATTTTAATGTTCTTGTGAGACACGTCATTTAAGCACAGGTGCAAAACACGCGTTTTTACTTATCAGCAATCCCTCCAGTTTTCCTTTAAAGTATATATATATATATATATATATATATATATATATATATATATATATATATATATATATACAAACACACAGACACATATGTATACAGTATACATATAAAAGGATTCAAATAAAGAGTTAAAATAACTACGTTAGTTGTAGTTAGACAATTTGCGTCCACGTCTTTCGAGAGATGGACGGATTTGAGTTCATAGTGCAAGCAATACATTGTGTATTTGATCGTGATGAGATTATAAACTTGGTGAAGAAAGTGCACGCTGCCACCACTTACCACCCTCTTCATGCGACGGGCGTTCTTCTTTCTTTTGCTCGGCATGTTGCTGCGTGCTGGTGGAAAAACAGAGAGACCGAAAAATGGGATAAAAAAGGCAGAGAAAGCGCAAGGACAAAGTGGATCTTTATAGAGCCCCCGTCGCTCTGTTACCTTTGCATCGAACCTATGAGAGGACTGGGATGAAAGATGGGGGGCGTGGAGAGACAAGAGCGCGAGGCATACACACACACACCCACGTCACACACGTGCACGTGCACGACGGCTCAGAGAGAAGATTGAATTGGAGTCGGACTACCCTACTGGCTGGAAGTTATGCAACCATTCCATCAAAGAGAGGGAGAGAGTGGTCCGTGGGCTCTCGGAGTGCCACGCCCCCCCTTTCCCGGACCAGAAATACGTTTTGACTCAAGCACATGGCAACAAAGGCGCACATGCTCTCAAATACATGTTTGTCGTTTACTCTCTGTCCTCTCTTGAGTCCGTTTTGTAACCGGCAGATCCTAAAGCATGCTGCGCGTACATTTTATATCATATTATTGGAGGAAAAAAGGAAAACACAAGAGGAAAACACACAAAGAGCTACTCTTCCGTAGCAAATAACTTGTATGCATTCATTAAATCCCCCGGAGCCAGATAATGGATTTCATTGTATGTGTCTCCTCCAGGGGATGAAGAGAAAGAAAGCACGTTGCCTACATGCGTTGACATCCCCCCCCCCCCCCCCCTTCTCCTCCTCCCTGCACTGTACCAGCTGTGAGCACCAATTGTCTCCAGCTCCTTGGAAGCAGCTGTACCATGAAACATTTGTGCTACTATATCAAACGTATCCTTCTGAAAGTGCCAATGAACCATTGAACTTCCATCACAGGTGTCTCTATATACTTCACATATATATTGCCGTGAAGGGAATTAAGGCGTAAATTGTTATTTCATTTTGGGGAGGGAGGCGATGATATGATATTCCTCGTCCAGTGGGGACATTTCAATATATATATATATATATATATATATATATATATATATATATATATATATATATATATATATATAGTGTATAGAAACAGAGTTGGCTTTCTACAACATGGCGGCCTGGCCTGAAGGCTCATAACTTGATTTACTCCTCTGCAGTTTGCGAGTGCAAATGGATTCCGTGCATTAAGTGTTTCTACACAGCGTATGTGATCTTTCCACGATATAGTCACCGTAGCTCAGGAATTTTTTTTTTTCAACAATTGGTTTGAAATGGCAAACAGCTTTCGGGGTTCATCTTTTCATTGTGGTTGTCGATACCATGTTTTAAAAGTAAGTTGATCTGTGAAGCAACAACAAAACTGGTGGGAGGAGAAAAAGTGAATAAAGAATAGAGCGAGTTTGATCTCCGTTGCATGCTTTGGATATCAGTAGTTGCACAAACTAAATGAATTTCTGGGTGTGGAGCTGTCGGGGTTGTGAAGGGCACGATACAAACCGCAGGGCTCTCAAGTGTTGAAGACAGGCAAGCGTGACATTACATGACCAGCGATAGGAAAGTGACCCACGGCGAGCGTTGAGACGTGGGTCTGAGCTTGATTCCTCCACAGTGAGAGCGGCTCATGTTGGCGCTGCGGCACATTCAAACCTTAAATAGCCAAGAGTATTTTTAAGCGTGAGAAATACGATGTGTGGCGGGAGTGCGTGAGTTAAGACTGAAATGTGTGAGTCTCACGCTCAATGTGTGAGACTTCAGAGCCCTGAAACTGCAGACTTTCATCATGCTTAGCTGGATTATGTGAGCTCAGCGCTAACATGCTGGCATGCTAATGGAAATGTAGTCATTAACTTTTATTAACTTTTAGTCATGTGTTATTTAGTATGTGTGTTGTCTGCATGTGGACCCCGTCTACATCCGGGATATGGTCACACCGTACACCCCGGCACGTTCGCTCCGCTCGGCAACAGCCAACAGACTTGTGACTCCGTCACCTCAAGCTAATCACTCTACATCCAGACTGTTTGCTGTCCTGCTCCTCAGTGGTGGAACCAGCTCCCCACTGACATCAGGACAGCAGAAAGTCTCTACAGCTTCCGCCGGAAACTAAAAACACATCTTTTCTGACTCTATCTGGATTAAAACACAGATTAGCACTTCAGTGGCACTGAAATGGCTCTTATTGTGGTATTTTGTAGAGTTTGTACTCTTGGTTGAATGCACTTATTGTAATTCGCTTTGGATCAAAGCGTCTGCTAAATGACATGTAATGTAATGTAATGTTCTATGCATGTTGTTTGCATGTTGTATGTGTTGGAGGAGACTTCAATGACATGATAATAGTGACTCTTTGTTTCTTGTGAGTGGACCGTGTATAACAATCCTGTTCACAACAGTTTCCCGTAATAAAAAGTCATGTAACTTTCTTTCTTTGCTATGACTTGCGTTTTCTTTATTCTACTTTCAAATGCTGTTGTGAAATTCTTGCAATATGTTGTTGTGAAATTTGTTTAAAAATGACAGTTATCTAGTAATTTCAAGGCGTTATCACTCTCATCACAACAGTTACTCCTCTCAGATATTACCAGTGAACTCACTGGCCATAAAAAGCTATCAGAGAGGTATTGTAACTATCTCTAATAGCATTGCATTGCATTGTGGGCCGCTTCACAGTCTACGTCTCACTAGCGTGGTATTTCTTCAATAGCTGTAGTTATCATCATGATAAAACGAGCTCCCGACATTTATTTTGAGTTAGGATGGTAGAACATGCCAAGGATGTTTGCAGCACATTGTTACTGTTGTCAAGAAATCAGGAGAACCAATTAAGCTTATATTCAAAATATGCTGTATGCTTTCAGAGGCTGTTTTCAGCGTACTGAGGTCAGGTTCGACGTCAAGACGTTGGTTACATGCAAATGCAACTCGAGCACATGTGTCACAGAGGAATGTGTTGCTGCTGAGCGGAGTGAGCTCTGCAGGTTTGTCAGGTCACATAGCCAAAAGCGTTGCTGCTTATTTAAGTGCGTACAGAAAGTTTACTGCTCTTTGGGGCTCGCTGGAGGTTTAAGGGCCACGTCACAATCCTTCAGCCCCTGAATACAAGGCAGTGTTGTCACTGAGGGACCCGGGGAAACTGAGCTGTGTTCAGAAGCTCCCCCGGTGCCACCGGTCGACCTTCAGCACTTATCTGCTGGACGAGGATGAAGATGTACAAAGCGCCCCTCCCCCCCGGCTCCCATCTTCTTTTGGTTTCACGTATAATTCTCTTTTTTTAAACCACAAGACACACTCAGTTGGCATACATATGCATAATGCTGTTGTTTGGGATGTTGGTATTTATTGGATGCAATCCAGCAGATGTTAGAGGCGTGACTGGTTGATTGTTGTCGCACATGAGTTAAAACTAGGAAACAACAGGGATTTGGTTTTGTAAATATGCAGGAAAATATATATTCTCAAAAATATCTGAGTACTCAGGGACTTTCTGTGTAGTTTCCGGGTAGAATAACACAGAATAATGCTCAGTAACGTGGTCCATCAGCTGGTCAGGGAGAGAATCATCGTCTTTAAATAGACGGATGATGTTTACCTGCATGAACTGGGATTTCACACACACAAACACACACACACACACACACTCACACACACTGACTTACACTGGAATGTTGTTCATCAACAAACACCCCTCCCAGGTCAGCTCCATGGTTACTAACACTGGCCCATCAGTGCAAACACACAAGACATACACGACACACACACACACACACACACACACACACACACACACACACACACACACACACACTAACCCATGTGAACAAATATAATTATTTTCAGGTTTGGGGTTATCACATGTATTGTTTTCAACCACGACTAAGCAGACTATACATTAATAATTAATACATCTACACATTTAACTTTGAGCAGGGATGACTATGCTCACTCTTATTTGGTGTTATCTTAGATATTCTTTGATACATTTGGGTTGTTTTGGGTTCTCAAATGACATTATTGAATGAAGCCAGAGGGGAGTACATATTGTCTTAACATTTTGGCTGTGCAGGTGAGCAAATAACATTAACGAGCACGCTAGCACACCTAATTTACATATAACTTTTAGAAACAGGAGATAGAATAGAGAGTACTTCAAGAACAATACATAGCGTGAGCTTCAAAACCATTGTTTGCTTTCAAATTAAATATCTTCGTGAAGAACTGTAAAGCTAAAGGAATCCAGGGAAGTTCTGATAATGATGATAATACACATAGCAGTACATCTGAGATCTTTGACTCTGTTTAACAGATTATTATAAGATTATATATGTTGACCTCTGACCGACCGACAGGAACGTCTATGTCCCTCCAAAGCTACCAACTCTGCAGGTTTATTGTGACCCCTGACATTAATGCATCCTACCAGTAGCTAAAAAATGTGTCCCTTTTTGTTTCAACATGAGGATAATGTCATGTGAGACATTGCCATTGTATTTTTTTAACTAAAAAAATAATTCCTTAGTAGTGTAAAGAGGCCATGTTTATTTACTAGCACCAAAAACGGAAGACGTATGCGTATCAAATAAAACTTGTATGTTTCTCACGACGTGTCCTTCCCTGATTGGTCACGATCCCATCAGGTGATCCTTCCCCCCTAAGGCCTCAAACCGTGAACACTCGGGGACTTACAGAAGTCACCTGTAAAGAGGTTGAGGCTGGGAGGCCTTGAAATGGTGTGAATACAAATGGGACAGCTCTTTGCTGGAAAAAAAACCCGTTACCGTGACAGCGTCCCAAAATATTGCGTAAATTTGTTGGTGTATATTTTATACTTTTACTCCCTAATTTAAATGTCTTTAGGCTCCTTCCTCACGGGATTAGACAACATTTCAAATCATCTATTTACTTCTTAACAAAAGAAAATGTTTGATGAATAGTTCTATGTAAACTATATATATATATATATATATATATATATATATATATATATATATATATATATGTATTTATATGTGTTTATATGTGTTTATATATATATTTATATAGTCTCTACTTGCACTCCTCTGATGTCATGTGTTTTTATGTCCCGTTGTTGTGTAAATGTAATTTTCCAGTCTGAACATCCCTCTGCAGTCCTCTTTGTTTACTTTTCTTCTTGTTTTACATCTCCATCCTTGGTAACTGTGTTTTTAACGCCACATTGCTATAAATTGTGGGTAATTCCCTTGGGCAAAATCTGCTTCAAATGCGGACTTCCAGAAAGGGTTCATAAACGTCACGGTCCCTGCTCGGCCTCGCCCTCCTCCTGGTATCCTGCCTGTCGGTCCCCGGTTTGTCCTGTGTGTGTGTGTGTGTGTGTGTGTGTGTGTGTCTGCCTGGTCGTGGCCTCCCATCCCCTCCTGCTGCCAATCAATCTGCACACATGCAACTCATTCCCTCATCTCGCCCCACTGTGTATCAAACCCAGTTCTCGCCAGACCGTCGCCTTGAAACTACGGCCTATTTTGAGTCCCAGTGATTGCTTGTTTACGACTCAGATAACCGGAGCTTTCCTCAGCCTCTCTGCTCCCCTCGGGACATCCTGTCCAGCCCGTGTAGGATGCCAATCCCCGATCCTTTACCTGTCACCACCTCTGGTTCAGTTCAAGTAAAGACACCTGTGAACTCTTGCTCTGGGCCCAAAATGTCCGCCGGGGACTCAAACACTCGACTGAGGGGCAGAACTAAACCCTTTTAAGGACTTTACGGAGATAGGCTACCATTGTTTAATTTCACATGATAACTGATGACAAGCATTGCGGACCTCGTTGCCTATACTAGCAGCTGTTGTGCAATTAAATTCAGCGTTCATTTGTATAGTTCTGCTGCTGTGACCTGCGGAGGAAGCAGCTGTCATTGGAGCGATTAGCGAGCGGCGTGTCTCCGGCCGCGTGATCCGCCCTACGGAGCCGACGCTTGAAGTCAGAGTTTGCAGCTTCGAGGACGACAGACACACAACAAAGGGACTTTCCTTTTCTCACTAATACCTATTGGTGTTCTGCAAAAGTATTGTTAAGTCCACAGAGAAACTGTAAGGGAACAAAAGCACTGAGACCTCGCCCACCGGCAGTGAAAAGGATGTAAAACACGACACAATGGATGGATGTTGCTGCCCACACAAGAAATAGATCCCAAAACAAACATCAGCAGAGAAATGAGATCCAGTCGGAGAAGACATTGTGTATTAATGTTGCATTCATTTAAAAAGAAAATGTTACTTAAAGTCTGATAACAGCTATCACTCAACATGGAGCATGTTAGCGTGACACACTTGTTCAGCCAAACGGAGGCAAACTGAGAGGCGGGGCTTGTACACACGGTTTGGAGTTTGTTATGACGAAGATTCACGGCCCCGGTGGTGAGGAAGGCCAGACGAGCACAGCAGGGCAGGGAGAGACTCGGAGAGAACGTCATCAGACAAAAGAATGCCAGGGGGCTCTCCAGTAAGTATTCATATCACGGAGCGGTGGGGGAGGATGAAGAGAAAGGGAGGAAGGTACGCAGAGAGATGGGTCATCCTGGTTAATAAAAGCAACTGTACTCAGCTATCATTCAGCGCAGGGCAGACGCGCGAACACAAACACACACTTTGAGCAGGCTCTCTTTTCTCTGACCGACATGCTCACATGCACAGACACAAAAAAACACATCCCATCGATTCCTTTTTAAATAATCTGTACCCTGGGGGGAAGGAGGAGGAGGAGGGGGGGGTTATTCCTCTAAAATCTATTCCAGGATAACACATATCTCCTCCAGAGCAGCACTACCCAGACTCACCGTGAAGGGTTGTTTGGGAGTTTTTCCTGATCCGATGTGAGGTTCCGGGACAGGGATGTGTCTATGTGTACAGATTGTAAAGCCCTCTGAGACAGATTTATAATTTGTGAAAATGAGCTATACAAATAAACTGAATTGAAGAACTGAATTGATAAAGTCACTCAGAGAAAGAACTTTTCTCAAAAGCATCACATCCAAAATGAACTTTTAGTTTAATGAACACTGATGTCTCTGTGGTTTAGTGGACAGACACCTGTTAATGGTCATTAATACAAATGCATTAACCGGCCATGTATTATTAATACCCAGGAAACAATATTTCAAATTGGAGTCCTGAGCTCACAAATCCTGTCAAATAATAGAGAAAAGTGTAAAGAACACAATATTCCCCAAATGATTGCTTTTGTGTTTTAACTCTGATCGCAAGCAGGTGATTTAAGGTATTATTTAAGGGGAGTTAAGGAATATCAGTTGTTTAAAAAAATAATTTGTGCTTCAACTGTAAGCGTGCGTGTTAAAACGCTGTCTAAGGAGTACGGAATAAATCAGAACTGCAACTTGTTTTCTTCTGAACCGGTTTAGCTCCTTCACCTGTGAATACTAATGAACCAAACTCAGAGCCACAATCAGGAACAACAGTTTCAACATGAGTGTGGAAAGGAAACCTAATTCCTATTGTTGGCCAGGTGGAGTAACATCTAGATATGCAAGTATCAGCATGTACCTTCTATAGTTGAGGGAAGGGGTCCCAATAAAGGGTTTCATCTTATGAAATTTGAGGAGGACAAAGTATTCCAGTAAGACAGACATTATTAAATAAATTTAAAAAAAATGTTGTTGTTGGTGCATTTTTGTATACAAAAATCAAATGTCTGATTTGTGTAGAGAAAAATGCAAAAAAATTTAATTTTAAAATTTATTTTAATTTTACATTTATTCTAGCAGAAAAGGCCTCTATTGAGATTAAAAATCTATTTTACAAGATAGTCCTGGCCAAGACAGCAGCAGTAGCACATTACACAAAGTTTTCATAGAATACAACATCTACGACCATGAACCTCCCTCTTACATATACACAAACACGTGCATGTGACACACAAAGTTATATAATAATAGTTATGAGATATTTTTGAGTGCGGCTTTTGACGTTTTCCCTTGCGAGCTTCCTTCTCCCTGAAGATTTATACTCAACCGAAGCACCACGCCAGCCAATGTCACACTTAAAGCTACGGGGGATTAATAAGCCCAAATAAATTAGTCATAAATCAGGTTAGCTGAATGAAATACTCCTCAGACGTTGTCCTGCTTTGTGCTGCTTTGGGCCAGGGGGGTCCTGAAGGGGCTGACGGAGGAGATCGGGGAGGGATCGGTACACGAGCCTCAGGAGATAGATTTAAGAGAGGGGGGGAAATGAGGTAGAGCCATAAAGTGACAATGAGTGGAGAAAACAAGAACAGATGGAGCCAGAGAGAGAGAAGGGGGAAGTGAGAGAAACAGAGGTCAGAGGTGAGGAGGACATGGCGTAACAGTAGAGGAGGAGTTTGGTGCATTTATCCTGCTGCTACTTCACACAGATATTATTTTGGATTCTGCAAGGACAAACTAAAATTTAGATTAAAAAACAAAAATTTGCAATTCAGAAGACAATATCTTGCTTGTAACTAACTAAAAGAAGTTCAACGTAGTCTGTCTTCAAAGAGTCAATGGCCATGAACAGGGTTAGTTGTTACCTTCGCATTCGAGAATGCGGAAGGTTATGTTTTGATCGCTTTATTTGTATGTGTGTGGGTTTGTGTGTTATTCGCATAACTCAAAAAGTATTAAACCGAATCGCATGACATGTGGTGGGATGATTGGTTATTATCCGGGGACCATTTGATTAGATTTTGGGATCGATCAGGTCAAGGTCAAAGTCATGCAAAGGTACCAAAAAAGTGCCTACGGTGAAGGTATGCGCTTTACCGAGTGCCTGTTCTAGTTTATTATTTTTCTATTCTCTCCTAAAAAATAAAATGTCCTCTCAATATTTTCTTTAATGTATTGCACAAAGACAGATTACATGGATGAGTTTAAACCTACTTGGCAATAAACATTGTTTTGATTCTGCTTCGATTGAACCTTGGACTAAACTTATTTAACCGATTAAACTTATATTACTTACTTGCATCATCAACTCTCTGAATCATATTTTCCCACTGATAACCTCTCACATATTTCCAAAAACAACATTTAGATACAGAGTAGAATCTCCATACAAGGGAGGGCTGGCTGCATGGGCACAAACTATTGAAATCACCAAGCTGTGAGATGACTCGACGCCTTGACATTAAATATTGGAGATGCATTCCTGTAAACACAGATGTATGCATCGTGAAATATTGTTTCCTAAGGCAGGCTGAGGAAGTGTGGTTTGGCCAAAATGTTCTTTAGTTTACCGACCAGCTTCAGATTGGTTGTGAATTTTGTGTCTAGAACTACAGAGAATAAATCCAAATAACAACAAGCCGTGGACACGAAGCGACACACTTGCACTGCCCTCTGGTGTTTCATCTGCACCACACAGTATCCTATCGCTGTGCAGGCCTATGGCTATGCACTTGGTGCCATACAATTACACTCTAATGCATCCACACAGACATACACACAGAAACACATCCATAAACACTCATACATGTACATGCATTCCAATTCATGCATACCCCCTGCACCTGGTGGGAGAGTATGGGGTTGTATAAGAGGAGAGAGGTTTCCCTTACGCCGGCTGGAATACGACTCCACATCCAGTTGCTGTAAAACGGAGAGAAAAGGCCACGTTAGAGCCTCCATGCTGTCTGTGGTTTAAGTCCTCTTGTCTAGGATTACAGATCATGCGTGAGACACATTGGGACATGTGTGTCTGGACGTCAGCCTGTCCACGCTGGTGACATCTGGGCATTCTGTGTGATTCCCTTTCACTCTGTCAGATCAAAGACTGTATGAGAGGTCGTGGGTGGAATATATTTTAATACTAATGTTTAGACTTTGTGAGATTTGGATTGATTGCAAACCTCTACATGTGTGTTCTTAAAGCGGAAAATGTGCCTATCACCCCAGAGTCGTTAATGATGTCTTTTAAATGTAACAGTTAGTTTAGTAAGGATAAAGCATGTGCTTATTCGTTACTAGTTAAAAGGTTGAATTGTGGTAGTATATATAAATATTTTTTCTTTTCTTTTTTTTTTCTTCTTCTTTCTTTTCTTTCTTTTCTATTAATTTTCTGATTTATTTTGATTTCAATTTAGGATACAAATTTATAAGCATTCTTTGCTTCTATCTATACCTTTTCAGTCTTTATCTTTTGTATATTATATAGGATAATATTTTTATTGTATTTGATTTGATTGACTGAATAAAATACACAAACAATTAATTATTAAGGAGCTTTTCCTTGTAACCGTTATCAGCATGTAGAGATTGTAGGTCCATCATGAAGACAACAAATTCTCATAGATTCAGTAAAGGTTGTTGCTTGTGTAAGTAGCAGACTAACATGGAGGTCATGCCTGCTGTAAACATGACTTTCCACACCACCTCATTGTTAATGTTCAACAGAAAGTTTCAGTTTGAGGGCTGTATCTATTGTTTGTGGAAAAACACCCACGATAATATCATTAAACACATCTTATATTTACATAGAAATATGGTGTAACATTAAATATATAGACAAGAAAGGTAGATTTAATCAAACCGATATTTCCAATTCATTTTTCCTTGACATTACAGACGTATCTTTGGAGCGACACATGTTTTGTCGTTTTATTCAGAGTTCTCTTGGTAGACCAGCTACTGTATTCATACAATTCACATGTTCCGATTTGCTATTTGCTCATCAACACAGTTCATTTACAGTACAGTCATTGTTTAAAAAAAGCAACTCTAATTGTTTTTAAAATGTAGTTCCTCCTCAGTACGTGTCATTTAGGAAAGACTGAAGATAAACAGCATTTCTCTGACCTTAAAATACTGCCTTCAGATTCAAGGTAAATGCCCGTTAACTGACTTTTAACATGCAATGACAACATAATCATATAAAGTCCTACAGCCAACTTCAAGTTGGATTATATGATTACCTGATAACAAGCAAGTTGTTCCGAAAGTTGTTACTATTTGATTTGAACGCATCATTCAGTCACTGAACTTGTGTTTTAGCTCATGGCTGCAACTCAGTTCAGTATTGTATATTATATTTATATCAAACTTATATCAAAATATTAACTTAAACAAACTCCTGAACAATCCTCTTAACCTGTTATTTTGATGCAAAGAAAACATTTAGATGTTTTTAATCAGCATGTGGATCTGTATTAAAATACCGATGGTAATACACAATAGTGTTTATGATTTAATAATTCCGTTTATAACTATTTAGTTTAGTACAATGATGAATTGTGCACACAAAAAAATGTAGTAGCCATTTAAATGTCATCATGTTGCTGTGCCACCTATCGGCAATAGGCTGTCAACATTCGGATTGCACAGAACTAGCCACAACTTCAGGATTTTGTCAAATATATAATGTAAATTATACACTACATAATTGATAAGTAGAAGTAGGGAAAAAGACATGATTCAGGAGACATGAGTTAAAAACAAAGAGCTTCATAAATGGCCACATAGTGGCCCCATTGGATTCACATTCACACCTGAATTTACACATAGTTCATTAATACTTTAAAAAGGCATTTACTGCTAATTAAAAAGAAGCAGACGGATGTGAAAACAAACCTTGTTGGAGAAAACAAGTGGAATCAAGGAAACGATGCACACTGATCGCATTTTAACAACCACGGGACTAAACATCTCTTTTAGTGGCTTCGTAGAATGTGCTGTCCTCGTGGCATTGAAGCTGTAAACCTGCTGCCATTTTTGCAGCTTCTATCTCCCAGCTCCCGATAAAAAAAACTATCTTTGAGACATGGTTTACTTCGGAGCCAGCTGCCACCCAAATCCACGAGGCAGTTAAATAACCAACACTGTCCATAACCTCAGTCGAGGCTTAGTGGGGTGCCACCGGCTTATTGCTGTGACTGAGGTGGAGCTCCGATGGGATACATAGGAACGTGGTTCTCCGTGTAGGCAGGGGGCAGATCGTCAGGCTTCAGTCCCAGCTGAAAGAAATGCAAAGTTCAAATATAAATATAAATATGCATTGAAGACGATTGGGCGGGAATTGCTTTGTTTTTTCGAGAATCACCTCGTTGTAGGAAGGCGGGGGCCCACAGAGGACTCCGTTGCCATATTGTGGCGGTGTGTGGAGCTCCTGGCTGTACCGAGGCACCCTGTGGTGGTCTTCGCCGTCCTGCTGTGTCCTGCTTCCGTGGAAGGGGATGAAATATATGGGCGAAGGGTTCGCGTCCTGCTGCTCGCCGTGTCTCCACGCTTCCCTGACGATCTGCTCCTCTCGCAAGCGGCTGCACACTCTGCAGAAGGTCGTGCAGAACATGATGGAGAGGCCGAAGCCCAGGATGCCCAGGAAGATCCTTTGGAGGTGGAAGAGCAGGAAATGGGTGAGAGGAGGATGAGAAACAGGGAGATGGGTACGGAACAGAGGAAGGTGGAGAGAAAATTAAATTAAACAAGTGTCATTTTGGAAGGTGGAGGCATGAGAGGAAACAAATAGTCTTACTCCAGAACGGGAATGTTAAATGGCATTATTTGAAGCCTGTGGATGAACTCCAGATGGACCCAAATGGAAACAATCAGAAAATACTCTACGAACCTGAAGAGGAGACAGAGAAAACAATTGTTGGTCAACACAAATGTCCACAGTTTTCGCCCTAGGATGTTTTGGCTAAAGGTCAAATGTGTGGTTGTGTGGAGGGCTTCAAACCAATGGGGGGGGGGGGGTCTTTCACATAAAGACACATAACTTCTGCCAAACTGTGATTGATATAAGTGAGCCCTGCCCTCTTTACTTCAGCCAAACCTCCTCCACAACTCATCATGTCTCTTGTTTATCTAAATATGTATTATTTCTATAGCTGCCCGTTCATAATTTAAACATGCATGTCTTGTTTTTCTCTTGCTGGGTCAACAGAGAAATATACTTTGAACTTAAGACCCATAAATGTTTGGTCTGAGACACCAAGGCTACTTTATTGCCCGTCCCTGCTTGTGGGCGGAAAGATTAGGAATTTATACAAGCACATCGCTCCCTGGAAATCAGATTATTCTACCATTACCTCCGATTACAATCCCAGGGATAAAATAATTATATGTGTTCCGATATGCTAGGATACCTTATCAAGTAATCAACAAGAATATTGAGACGTTCTCATTTGAATTTGGCAGAAAAACTTTGGATAGGCCTTTTCTTTAGCCTGGTTGCCTGGTCATTCATCGTCACAAGCTGAGAAGAGGGCTGTTTCTGGGTCATGACAAGTTGATGGAATTATACTGATCTCTGGTCAGCAATCATTGGCATTTAGTCCCCGTATGTTTTGTCAACACCTTAGTCAACCGGTCGTGGCACACCCATGAATCACAAGTGGATTACTGTCCCGTCATCAGACTAAATGTAATTCAGGTACCACTACAGTTCTGCCGAGTCATTATTAAGAAGTTATAACTTCCGGCATGATGTTGACTTTCTCTCAAGTGAAGTGGACCCAATACGGAGCTGATTGGCTCTGTGATTAAAGTCTATGGCTTTGATGTTAACATTATTATTGATGATGGTTGCTATTAGCACAACGAAGGAGACGTGTTTTGATCAAAATCAACTGTATTTTCACTTAAACTCCTCGTGTGGATTTAGTCCTCAACATGATCGTGAATCTGTTGCTACAGGGAATCGAAAACTATCCATATTTCAGGCGGTTTAACATTACTACTTTCGTATGCCGAGTAGATTATTAAACCGAACCTAGCAAACAAAAAAGCCACAAAAAAATGGCCAGAGGTAGGTGAGGTCAAAATTCACAACACAGGGAGCACACTGTAACAGGGTTAAGTCTGTAAATATACTGGCTAAACAAATAAACGGCTCCTAATACGCTTGATTTAAGATCATGAAATTGAACGGGAAGCAGAAGTAGGAAGACAAAGTCTTACCTTTAGCCCACGGACAGCTCTCGTCAGGTGTACGACTGGGAGGGAAAACTCACTGGAGCGGAGTACAGTTTGATGAGGGGGCGGTGTGTGTGTGTGTGTGTGTGTGTGTGTGTGTGTGTGTGTGTGTGTGTGTGTGTGTGTGTGTGTGTGTGTGTGTGTGTGTGTGTGTGTGTGTGTATGCACTGGACTGAGTACAAAGCCCAGCATGTATATCCGCCCCTAAAAACACCCTCAGAAATAAAATGTGTTATATTAACATTATGTTTAAACTTTGACACGTCTTCTTGTTTTTTAAATTCTTACACAAGTTTTGTGTATATCCTCAAAAATATATAATTTTTTTCACCAAGGGTTTTCAGCCTGACGGTCTGTTTTATTAGGTTGTGCTAAAGGTCCATCAGAAGAATTTATGGCAACATTAGCCGATTTAAAGTAACAGCTACCTCTACCCACAAGGCGAGTCTGAGGTGATGTGAGAATCCTTCAGAGCTCGCTGTAGGGAAAGAACTTAACAGACTTTGCTTACTCTGGGTTATTCATGGGATTTTATTTTCGTTGAGCTTTGTTTCTTTCATTTAACTGGTTGTTTCTGGACCCAGTTTAAGGTCAGGTAAAGGTAAAGAAGGGAAAGAAGTATATTGTCATTGTAAGAAAAACAACATACAACGAAATTAAGTTGGCGACTCATTCGGTACAGCAGCAACAATAGAAACATGTATAAAAACATTAAGACGGGACATTTGAAACAAGACATTTAAAAATTTAAATAAATAAGTGGGCTGAGGAAACAGCCCTGAGGTGCACCAGTGCTCAGGATGTGGTTGTCGGTTCCCTATCCTCACATTCTGTGGTCTGTTGGATACAAAGTCCAGAATCCATGAACCGAGTGATTCAGAAAGTCCAATGTGTTTGAGTTTACTCACCAGTTTATGAGGGATGATGGTATTGAAGGCAGAGCTGAAGTCAATGAAGAGCATCCTGACGTATGTGACAGGCTGCTCCAGGTGAGACGTGGCTGTATGAAGGGGGATGGAGACCGTTGATCTATTACGCAAAACTGGTGGCTGTCTAGATCTGCTTGGAGGATGTTCTTGATGTGTGGTAGGATCATCCTCCCGAAGCACTCGGGGATGTCTGGGCGGTAGTCATTAGGGCATGGTAATGTGGTCTTTTTGGGGACGGGGACAATGGTGGTGGCTTTAAGGCAGGTGGGGACTGCAGCTTGTTGCAGGGAGAGGTTGAAGATGTTCGTGAACACCCCAGCCAGCTGGTCGGCACAGGAATTGGGAACAAAAGGTATAAAGGTATCGCCAAAACTAATATATCCTCAGTTTTAGACCCTCTTTTTTTAACCATACATTTAACATGATGCAACTTCCCACCCATGTCTAACGAAATCCCCCGTTTGTCAAACTGACTTTCTGAAAAAAGCATCACTGTGACATCACCAGAGGTCATTTTGAGAGATTTCTCCAGAGCAATGAGGCACAGTATGCAACATCTGTCACAGGTCGACGAGCACGCCACCGCGATGACGACGCTTCAACATTTGTGGAGTTTGGTTTTAGAAACAAATACTCATCAAGTTGTTTAGCCACCTGCTCAACGCTGGTGTTGCATTGTATGAGTGTGTGTTTATGTGTGTATTTGTGGTGTAAAAATAAACCAGGAAATATAATCTTTACTGCTGGCAAAGTATTTGACCTGCTGATCAGGAGTGAACATGTACAAAGGTTACAGCCGTGACACATAACTCCCAGGGTTTAATATGCAAGTATTACCAATATTATAGACACCAAAAAGAAAACAATATCTGTCCAATATTTAATTTAACACATGTTTATTTCTCATATTTCACAGTCTTATCAAAATAAGGCATGACATGTTGTGTTGAATAAATAGATTTCTTTTTTTGTAACACAATCCTTATCGAGCGCCGTCTTTTATCGTTTATTTGAGAATTGTAAAATGTGACATAGAAGGTCCAAAGGCGTCTGTTGAATTCATTTTCATTTTCATATCTACTTGATCTGATTCTACACAGTGTTTTAAAGGGAGTGGGCTGGTCCTTAAATATTTGAGGAAAAAAAAATTGCAGAACACTTTCTGCAGTGATAATGCAGCAGAAATGGAAATTCACTTTGCACAGGAAACACTAAACTACAACATAAACAAACAAGCAAACACACAGAAAACTCTGAACACAAATGGTTCGTTGTCATGACTATTGCGTTGCGAATTTCATTGAACTTTTATCCCCACTAACAACTTTACAATATTGGGTTTCTTTCAGGAAATCTGCAATAACTCTCTTTGAACCTGAGGGGCAACATTTTTAAGTTGTAGTGAACAGAGGCGTCACAAGTAAGTCCTAAATGTTGACATTAAGTGCCATGCCAGGTCATTGTGATTTTGGATTATGAATAATATGTACTCAGATAACTCAGCATCCAAAGGATTTTTTTTCCATCTTTACATGCAGGAGTCACTGGTGTTGAAATCAGTGAATTTTGTCCAAACTTGTCATTCAATCGGACTCCAGATCTCGTGAGTTGCATCCTCACCTCTTGTAATTTCTGCCTTCAACAACATGATTGTCCAACCCGGAGTTATAAATCTTCCCGAGGGGCGGCTCTGCGGCTGTGCTTGTCCAGCCAGGCCTGCAGCAGAGGCCGGTTGGTGTCCATCCAGCGGATGTTCTCCTCGATGGTCTCGTAGGTCTGCCGGATACATCTCATCTCTGAGCCCAACTCCTCCGTCAGAGAGCCGAAGAAGCTTCTCACCTGAGCGCAGAGTAGCGAGACTTAAAAAACACGTCCGAGAATCTGCATTCATTCATCTAATGGACGAGCCTCGAGCAGCACAGTGCGTCATCACATTGTCACGTTGTTCAAACAAAACAATCGGATTTCACATTGATGAACAGATCAGCTAACGGCTGCTCATAGCTACCAAGTATCTCCCCCAGTTTTTTAATTTATTGTTAAATTAGGAGCTAAGTTATAGCAAACAGAAGAAGACACATAGAACACGTGGGACATCAACCCGAGCGTGGATTCACGCGGCTAAATAACGAGATACATTCCAACTAAAAAAAGCCACGATCTTGAGACAACAGCACCCATTTTCTATAGATAGACGTAAGTAATTAAAGCCCAAAAGTATGGCCTCCCTCACCTCATCTAACATCTCCCTGGTAGAATACTGGTTGGTCACTTCCGTCACCAGGTGCGATATGGTGTTCGAGCCCAAGTCAAATCTACGGAGACGGAGTTTAAAGTTTAGAAAACACAACTACCATACCTTGTTATCAGGCTCTAAAGTACAACACTAACAAAGGACAACATATGGAGTTTAAGAACAAAAACAGTGTTATTGAACAGGAAACTTACTGCAAATACACCAACATATAAATGTCATTTATGTATATTTAGTATTAGTATTTAGTTTTTAGTATTTAGTTTTGTGTTTTATAATTATTTGTATTAATGCTTTGAATGCTTGTGATTTTTGAAATGTCCCCAGTGTGGGACGAATAAAGGTATATATCATATCATATCATATCAAACTGCAGTTTTAAGACATTTGTGACTATGGTTCTTAGAGTACACGCAGTTAGAGAGGCGTGGAGGTGAATGCGTGATGGACCGACTGACTTCTTGATCAGAGTGGGCCAGTTGGCTCGGAGGAAGTCCCAGGCCAGTTTGTAGCCCCGGGGGTTCTGGCTGACCGAGATGACCACACCGGGGAGGTCCTGAGTCTTCATCAGCTCGCCGTGGAGGCTCTGCTCCATCATCCTGCAGGAAACAAAATAAAAGCTGAAGGAATCTAGAAGTAGAAACAGTGGGAGGAGCTAAACGGTGTCGTATGACCTACGCACCATTTGAGCTTGTCCTGCAGCGGGCTGACGCTCATCGCCGACTTCATGCGGCTCTTTACAGACATTTGCAGCGAGCGGCGGTACTCCTCGAACAGGAAGTCCCACCCCTCTGGTGTTCGAGCTCCAATCACAAACACAGCCATGGTGATGTCAGCAGGGAGGCTGGGACCATGAAGAAGTCAGAGTTCAGCCACAACAAACTGAAAACGTGTAATCTCTACATCAAAGTGCCTGCTTAAAGCTCATAGTCAGTAGTGGGGAGCAAGAATCGTAAACAATGTGCCGATGTGCCCCCTGACCTCAGGCTGCCGTCAGAGTCCCTCCAGCTGTTAAAGAGGCGGGAGGCCTTCGCCACACAGGGAGCGTAGTTCCTGACGCAGCCGAACAGCAGCAGGTAGCTCCTCAGTACTCGCTCAGACACTGATCCTGAGTCAGTCCACTCCTGCCGATCAATCAAGCCCCGGAACAGACCAACAATGTAGTCCTGAGGAACACACACAGTCAGTCACACACAGAATGATCAATGAGGTCATCAAAGACACGCTGGAAACCATTTCCAGCTTCAAGCCTCCTTCAGCTCTTGAAATATGTTAACATAAGTAGATACTATTACAGAGGTACCACAAGTCCTTCCTCCCTGCTGCTGACAGGCTGCACAACTCACTGCAGTAGATCTCTGGAGATCCTGACAAACTCAACACTTTACTCAGCACTTTACTTACTTTACTCAGCACTTTACTTACTTTACTTTACTCAGCACTTTACTTTACTTTACTCAGCACTTTACTTTACTTTACTCAGCACTTTACTTTACTCAGCACTTTACTTTACTTTACTCAGCACTTTACTTTACTCAGCACTTTACTTTACTCAACATTTTACTTTACTCAACACTTTACTTTACTCAACACTTTACTTTGTTTTCCCCTTGTAGTATTTAGTATTTTAGTATTTAGAATTTAGTCATTTAGTATTAGTATTAGTATTTTAGTAGTAATATTAGTATTTTGTATGTTTTTATTTTTATCTTTTATTGTTATTAATGCTCTAATGTACATCCACGACTGTGATCCTGAAATGTCCCCACTGTGGGACTAATAAATGAATAAATGAATGAATTAATTAAAAAAGGCAAACTATAATAACTTCAAGAGGAAATAACTTGTGTCTCCTGGTGGCTGGAGAGGAATTTCTCTTTGTTTGAACTAACAGAGTTATAAGGAGCGCTCTGCTCACACGACATGGGCACAGTCCTTTTGTTGTTCAGGTTCTTAGAGCGCTCATGCGAGGGACCGTGGACTCGGTGTGTGTAACTTTCCAGCTCCGCAGAAGCACGAGCAACTTGGAGCCGTGTGTCCAGGAGCAGCTCCTCTTTGTTGTGCGTCTCATGCACATTCCTGCCCTTTCCTGAGTTTTATAGAGTAACACCAAATGTAAACAGAACTTGTGTCTGCTTATAAACTCCACGAGGGCATCTTTGAATGTTAGAAGACATTCATCTCTCGATTTTTAAGCGTATTTGTCTGACTGACGGACATGTGACCCATTGGCTTCATCACTGCTGCATTGACCAACCTTCATCTGGGTCTCCAGAGCAGCCATGTCTCTCTTCTCCATCAGCTTGTAGAGCGGTACCAGCTCCCCGAAGCCCTGAGTCACGGCCATGATCTCAGTCTCCCTGGACAGGTACAGAGACAGCTCCAGAGCCGTGTCCAGCCTCACCTTCCCCGTGCTGCAAACACCACCAACACCATCCTATATCCCGTTATTCACACGATGAAGGACGCACGGCGGCTTCAGCGCGTGGTTATCGTCCGATCCGTGGACTCACCTGACCAGCTGGAAGACGTCGTGGATGAGGCTGGCGCGGTCGTTGCTGCTCAGGGCGGTGTGGTTGTGCTGCAGCAGTCGGATGAGGGAGTTCCAGCCGTCAGCTGCGTAGTGCACCATGTAGTAGCCGCTCATGTCCACGTTGAACTTCACCCAGTCCGCCTCCTCCGGCAGGCGCAGGACGTCTGCATGGAGGAGGGGTTAAAAAACAAGATTCACAATGAAGGGAGGTCTTGCATCATTAAAATGCTGCGGACAATATTTTGGCTGAAGTATAAACTAATATAGCAATATGGAAATCAGGGTTATCTACACACTCACCGGTCTGTGTCTTCAGCAGGAAGCGATGAGTGGTTTTAGAGGCGCTGGTCATGTAGGTCAGTGGGATCTGCCACAGGAACCTAGAAGGAGGCAAGGATCATTTTTAGAAGATAATTATGTTGAATTCAAATGTAACAATTACATTGGGTTAAGGATGACACACTTTACTTCATTACAATACATGTAAAAACTACACAAATACCATGAGTAAGTAAAACCATGAGTAAACCCACAAGTAAGTGCCATTAAAGTGCCACTGAAGTGCTAATCTATTTTTATTTACGGTATAGTCGGAACACTTCACGGCATGCTTCAGAAACTGCATCACGTCGATGCTACATCCCATGTTTTCTTAGAAGTTGAACATTACGACAAATGAGAGCCATACGGCCACGAATTGATGGATTTTTGCATGAGAACTACAACTAAATGTGAAGTTGTAGTCATTTTTTTCCGTCACAATCTGGCGGTAGTACAGAGAAAGGCACCGTGGCTGTATATTAATACACCATGGTATACTTGTATAGTCTCGAGTCTCGATGCTGTGCACTCTTAATCCTAATCTAATCGGACATTCTACCCTTTGGTGAGGGAGTGGTCGTCTGTCTTCAGGTAGCGCTCCTGACTGAGCCTGACCTCCCGACCTCTGACCTCCACCGTGACTAGAGGGAAGCCCTCCTGCAGCGTCCAGGTGTCCATGATGGCCCGGACGTCCAGCTCATCGGTCAGGCTCTCCCACAGGTGGCTGCTGACTGTGTTTTGGTAGCTGTAGCGTTTGAGGTATCGGATGATACCGATCTCAAAAGCTTCGGGAGTCATGAAGTCCTGCAGCATATTCAGAATACACGCCCCCTGGAAAGAAAAATAATTAACATTGAAAATAATTGTCATTGTGCTTATGTACTTTATTATTACGTTATTGTGCCCCGAGTATGGGGATAACTTATTCATGCAATTGTTGATTGATGCCAGACTACGGCGGACCTTGTCATATGAAACGCTGTCGAACATCTCCTGGATCTGAGTGGGGTTCTCCACATCGGTGGAGACCGGGTGGGAGGAGCTGAGGGAGTCGACCTCCATGGCAGCAAAACATTTCCCCAAGAAGAAGTCAGCCTGAGACAAGTAGAGGAGAGAGTGAAGAGGGAGGAGAAAAAGAAATGAGCCACACATACAGAAGCCGTATCTATTAAAAAGCTGATGGCACAAGATATTCAGCTCATGCACAGTATTAGACTTTGTGTATTCTCTGACCGCTCGTTCTCATATTCTCAGTCAGATACCGGTCGGCTCCCTCGACTCTCACCACTTGCAGCTCTGGGTAGGTGATGTCGACGGAAATATACTCCATGAACTTGGCGAAGCCCTCATTGAGCCACAGGTCGTTCCACCACTCCATCGTCACCAGGTTACCGAACCACTGGACACAAACAAGAACAACCACACGCATTCATTTCATATGCGAGAGCACTATTAAAACAGACCGACGCATTGTTGGTATTTCGATGTGTAACTTTAATCACACCCGAAAACCAGGTTAGGAAAATGATATCTTTTTTAGCAGGTAATTCTTGTCCCCACTGACTGAAATCCAGGAGCATTTAAAAATAAATTGGGGGCACCTTTTGAAACTTGTGAAATAACATTTAACTGTTGAATATACTTATTTAGGCTTTGTCTATAAAAGCAAATCTCACACAAATGGCAATAATAAGTCTATTAGGCAGTAGTCAACTGATTCAAAGTGTTTTCTTAACAAAATGACAAACAGAAGACAGATAATCATATTCAATTGTATTCTTATTTCTTTGTGGTTGTTTATTGTTATTACATTTTAGAAACAACTATTAACAATTAGGACTTATTTATTTGTTTTAATAATATGTTTCGTCTATCTACCTAGTACAGGAAATACAAATAGGACAGACAATAAAGAACAAGCTATTAAATCATCAAAATGATGGGGGAATTTGTTGCCCCTCTCCTAGTGATATCAGGGGCAAAATCATATTTCATAAGGGCAGTTTTTCCCTTTGCCCTGGAGGATTTCTGACGCTGCCTAAAACAGCGAGCACATTTCCCTGTGTAACTTCCCAACCGTACGGAATGATGAGGCGCGACCCCAACGGGTTATTGCAGGTAAGCTACCTGGTGTGCGAGCTCATGGGCGATGACCTTGGTGATCCCCAGCTTGTCTGAAGCGGAGGACTTGTCGGGGTCGAAGAGGAGGGCCGTCTCTCTGTAGGTGGTCAGCCCCCAGTTCTCCATCGCACCCGACTGGAAGTCAGGGATCGCAGCCAGGTCTGCAGGACACAGCATCAACATGAACTACGTCGTGTGCACTCACATCCTCTTCAATTGTTATTATTACATGATTTTTTTAACATGCTGCGGTCTTAAAAGGGGACATATGATGCTCATCTTCAGATTCATACTTGTATTTGAGATTTATAGAGAACATATATTTAATGTTCAAAGAACACATTATTCATGTGTATGACACTCTGATTGACAAATATGGTTTTGTAGTTCTTAAGTGTGGGTTGAGATACTCAGATAACTCAATCACTGAAGAAGCAAGTTGAAATATGTCGGTCCCAAAACATATAGGACTGCTCCGGCACTGTAGAGTCGACCCGGACATAAACTGAATCATAGAGCTCAGCTGGTATGGCAAATATAGATATTACAGGGTTCTATAAATTACTTCATATGACAGTGTGTACTGAAATCCCCTTAAATAAAATACCAAGTGTAAAACATAAAGCCCTGACAGTTCTTTGAAAGTCACAACAACTATTTTTTTAAATACTGACCTTGTTTGGGAAGTGGGTAGGGAATATCAAAATAGTCGTCGTAGAAGTCCAGCAGCTTGACAGCAGCGTCCAACGCAAAGGCCGTCTGGTCGATCTTCTCGGCTACAGCGTAGACGGAGATCTGATGGTCGTTAGTTCAGTTCAGTCAAAGAGCGTTTGTGGCGTGACATTTTATAACGTATACCATTTAAACTGTTGGGTATGTCTCTCCAAAATACTCTAAATGCAAAGATATACTTCTATTAAAACGTGTTTCCGGAGTGAGAGAAGTCGTCCGCCTCACCTTGACGCCGTGCTGGGTGGTTTTGCTCACGGACAGGAAGTCAGACACTATGTAGGCCACCAGGTACGTGCTCATCTTTACGGTGGTGTCGAAGTGATCCTCAAGCAAACCGCCCGGCAACGCCACCGTTTTTACCTGAGGAACACAGGTTTACGTAGCGAGAGAAACGGAGAAGAGAAAGCAGAGGTCAAGAGGTCAATTGCAGACAGAAGACAATGAATGAGTACTTGTTTTATTGTAATGCTTCTTTACTGTGTAGTAGCTTTACTATTTATTTAATTTTGTTAAATTTGACAGTGAAGATGAAGGCATAACTCAATTTTGGTAACCAGTTTTTATTTGGAATCATTCTACTTTTGTCCCTAAATCAAAATAAAGTGATATTGCTGCATGTGTGTGTACCGTGGGCATGTTGGATATGGCTATGTGGCGTGGCTCTCGTATAATCTGTATGGTGAAGTTGGCTTTGAAGGCGGGCTCATCAAAACAGGGGAAGGCCGCACGTGCAAAGGTGGCTTCAAACTGCGTGGATGCCAGAACCCTAATAATAATAGTAAAAGACAAGTTACATCATGCTAAGAATATTAAAGGGTAATGAAAGCTGCTACACGTAGCATTTTAAAAATCGACTTTTCATCGGCAACATTTGTTGTTTGGTCAAATCTTTGGTAAATGCTGTCGTTACTGCTGGTCCTCCAATTTAGATTGGTTTCCCATCAACCCTTCTGTTTCCAGATGCATATTTTTCTGGAAAAACAGCTTCCATCACATCCGCGGTATCCCGTAATAGTCAGTGAAAAGCTGTTTGGAAAGGCCTCCAATCATGTGGTCACTTATGGTCTTGATTTATTTATTTATTTATTTACTTTTATATCCCAAATTAATGTGCCTCTGATTCCGTGATGTTAAAATGCTACATACGTCTTCTTTAAAACGTGAGCTAGAAGAAAGAAAGTCAGTGGTGCCCTTACCGGACTTCCCCACTGCTGCTGTGGTAGCTGCTCTTGTAGAAGCCATGGAAGCTGTCAGAGAGGTTGGCAGCAAACTCCAGCTGGACTTCATACCTCCTACCTTTGGTCAGCACCGAGTTCGACAGCAGGGCGAGCTGATGGAAACGAGGGTACTCCAACACCCGGAGGGGCCTCACACCTTCGGGTGCCAGGAGCCACACTTTGGACACCTGCATCTGCTTGGCGTGGAGAACGATGGCGCGGGTGTCTTCGTGCACATCCAGCTGGATGCGAACAACCCCTGTGAAGTCGAGAGTGGTCAGGTTGGGGTGGAGGCTCAGGTCATAGTGGGAGGGGGAGACGGTTTTGGGAAGTCTCATGCTGTCCCAGGGGAACGGCTGCCCGTTGGTGGCCAAGAGGACTTCCTTGGCTTGGCCCGGGTTTGGTAGCTGTGCTGCTGATGAGAGAGCAAATGGGGCGAGCAGCAGCAGCAGGACAGGTACAGCCAGCATGGTGACAGGCAGGAAATCCTCTCCGCTGTAACACACACATCATACACGTGTAGGGTTATGTTCAGCGGCACTCAAGTTATAATGTTCATCTTCAAAATCCTATTTAAAAAACACATCTCACTTCCCAAAGGATCTGTGGACACTGACAGGCTGGTTAGGGAACAACATTGACACCATTCACCATTCACAAATGTTACATCGCCTTTCTTATTATCTATCTCACGTTTTCTAAAAATGTTACGCAAACAAACGGCGAATACCAATGAGGCACAAACATGGCTGGACACAATAATACAATACAATACAATACAATAATTATTCATCCAAAGTATTGTTTTTTTTAAATGTCCACTTACCGTGTGTTCTTCAGCACGCAGTATTATCCCATCTTGTACAAATTAATTCAAGAGTGAAAGTGAAACCGATGGTGGGATTGCATTCTGGGAAAGACGTATACAGACATCGTTCAGCAGCCTGTAGCTGTGCTGGCGCGACTGTACATTTCGAGATGAGCTGATTCTGCCCCACTAACTTCGTCTTGTCAACTCTGGAGCGTCTTCTCCCAGTCCAGGAAGTATCAGGTAGAAATGCAGAAAACGTCTTCTGTGAACAGGAAGTTACTTGTCGTTATGTGCTGCAGTACTTTATTTCACCACCAGAGGACAGTATTGCGTCGATTGACGGTCATTTGTGTTTATTTCGGCTTCCAGTCATTTTATGTCTAATGTCGTCCCGGAAGTACTGACTGAAATTAATTTAATTTACAGAACTGTCAGTTATATATACTTTATTTAACCCTCTCATTTTTTCTTAGTGACATTGTGTAGTGTAAGTACTCTCTCACTATCCAAAGCATGTTTCCTGACTGATAGTTAAACAGTTATATAAAGGCACATACACAAATGTACATACAAATTTAACTTTTGTGTAAATCAAAACTCAAACTCACTCAAATAAGTGATGTTTTTCCCACGAACCCTGAAAAGAAATTCAAAAACGCCTTCTGTGAACAGCAAGTTCCGTGTATGCATTACTCTATTTCTACCGCCAGAGGGCAGCATTTCTATGATTAACGGTCATTTGTGTTTATTTCGGCTTCCAGTCATCTTATGTCTGAATACAGTCGTCCCTGAAGTACTGACTGAAATTAATTTAGTTGAGCTGAATTGACGGAACTATATATATATATATTTATATATATAACTATATATATATATATATATAGTTATATATAGTTATATAATATATATATATATATATATATATATATATATATTGTTATATATTGTTATATATATATTGTTATATATAGTTATATATTTTATTTTTTATTGTTATTTTTATTTTATTTAACCCTCTCATTTTACATGCATCATGAAACATTAAAACCATTTAAATAAAATATATTAAAAGATTTATAATAAATAACCAGTTAATAATAAATGTACAGAAGAATGTGAATTGAATAGATTAGCAGTCAACATTAAATGTAAATAACAACATTTAGCCTCTAGTCTGTTTAACCATGATTAAAAAATCTAAATTTTTCTGTATTTTTACATTCCGAAACATGTAACCAATAGCTTGTTTGCTAGGCTGCAGCTCCCTGAAGGCGCCTTGAATTGTTATTTATCACCGCCGATTGTCTTATCACCATCAGGCGTGTGACCGGGTCGTGGCTTATTTAACAAATCAGTGTCTGTCTTATCATTATCTCAATAAAGAAACATGCATATCGAGGCAGAATGTGGGACACTTCTTTTCCTACTATCACAATACAACTAACATCTTACATTAACAATCACATAGTCAACTTTACTGATGATCATCATTAATTATTTACATAATGCTCTAACATTAAAAGAAACTATCAAATTGGATATCTTTTATCTGTTTAACTATTCAATTTCATATGTGTGTTATTGTCACATAAGTTGAATATTGAACTAGAAAGAGTAAATCATATACCACCCATACAAAGAGTATGTTTATGAGGTAGAATAAAACTGATGTACTATTATGTCTTTAAACTCACAAGATCCATGGAGAACTTAAGTAACTCAATCATCTTAGTTATTTGTAGGCGCATAAGAGTTATACATTTAAACATTTAATTTAAGCGCTGACATAATTGTATTGTACATAAAGTTTTGTTTGAACGGTGTGTTTTTGTTGATTGTGTGAAGTTACTTTGTTATATTTAAGTGGATAAATATATAGTGGAGAGCAGCTAAGACGAGATAATGAAATTGGATGAATCCATAATTAAATCTGGTGTTTAGCAATAGATTCAGTGAAATATAAACCATTTAGCTTTGTTAAAACATGTCAAGTTGTTGATCCTGTACGATCACTTTTCAAATCATAATCTCATTAAAGAAACTTGTGAGGATTTTTTTCAAACACAAAACAATGCATATCAATTATAATTGAAATATGTGTTGCATACACAGAATATTTTCACACACACACACACACACACACACACACACACACAAAGGGATGAAGTCCATCCCGTATGTAAACATCAATGAGTAACCTTTACAAGCTTTCTTATGGGAGGTCACCACAGCAGCTGCACTGGTGTTGCAGTGATCATTTGGGAGTTTGAAGCGAGGATTTTCTATTTCATAAGCAACACCACATCATTCCTGAACTTTGGAGAAAGCTCCCTGTCCGGCACAAGATTCGGGCTCAAATAGAAAGGACGGCTATTTTCTTTAAAGATTTAATTCCACGTTGGGAGAATGATAAAGCAAGTGTTGATTGGGATTCTGTGTGGCGCTGCCGTCCTGACCGCGGGTATCCTAATCGGCCACTATGGCGTCACTAAGGGCAACGGCTCCGCACCGTCCTGGGTGAATGAGGTGGCGAAGGATGTGGATGAGAGCCTCATTGAGAGGTTTCTGTCTGAGGTGGACAACATCCAGATTCAGGAAAACCTCCGGTGAGTTGGCGAAGGATCACATTCAGATCGTGTTGATACGAATTGTGTCGAAAAAGAAGAGAAAAAAGACAAGAAACCAAAAGAGGTGGTTAATACAAAATATTCAAACCTATATTCAAGCAGCTCTTGTATTTGGTTTTCATGATAAACATTAAAACTGAAAGGTCATGGGATTCATTCAGCATCGTGAAGCTTCTCCCCGGATACAACACGTTAGCATATTTCCTAAAAGTTTCTTGGGGAACAACACGTCACTTGATCCCTTTGTGGTTTCCCAAAGGGATCAAGTGACATGTTGCTCCACTTGACATTGTTCACGGTCCTTTTAGGTTACAGAGAGTGAATCCTCCCAAATACACTACAGGACCTTTCTTTATCCTCATCCCCCTCCACAGGGAGCTGACCAAAGTGCCCCATATGGCCACCACAGCTGGAGACGAGCAGACAGTACAGTTAATGCTGAAGAGATGGCAGGACCCCGAAACGGGTCTGGACCAGGCCTGGAGAGAGGAGTACATGGTCTACCTGTCTTTCCCTGACCCCAAGAAACCCAACAAGGTCACTGTAGGTGAGTCATTGGAACATCACCGCTACCAGTTTCCTCCTCTTACCTGTTACCATCACTGCACACACAGCTGATTACAGACACAGGTGATTGTGATTAGCTGATTACTGCAGCTGACACATCTGTCATCTTTTTTGTGGCGTCATAACATTGAGGAGGTTGGTTATAATTCAGTGTCCTGCTGTGCTTCACTGTTCGTTCCAGTGAGCTCCTCTGATACCGTGCTGTACACTGCGAGAGAAAAAGAGAAAAGTTATACTCCGGACCAAGATGACCCTGAGGTGGTGCAACCATACGCTGCATACTCCCCTGCTGGACAGCCAAAGGTAAAAAGCTACACACTGCAAATCTGAAATTCTGTGTTTAAAGATCCCTAACAGTCTCCTGATCCTTAATCCTTCAATATCCAAAGTTGCTGTCATTATTATTATTAACATGCCCTTTGTTAGCACCAAGCAGAGCTGACAACGTCCTAGTATACAGTAGACATGTAAATGATGAAAATAGCCATATAAATATATCATTTCACTTACAAATGATTCAAGAGTTTAGAGTTTTTATTGTTGTTATGCTGACGCGCCGATCTCCTAGAATGAATGTATTCCATGGAATGCTGCCTGGGGGTCCTGTTGTCAAGTCATTTTATTTCAGTCTGCAGAAATCACTTACTTGATGTCAGGAAAGTAAATCTAGTTTCCTCTGGGAATTAACTTTGACATCACTGGATGATTTCCACCCTTTGCTTAATGTAGTATTGTTAGGAAAAAAATATTAATCTGACAACCTTTGTCTTGGAAACCACATCTACAGCACTTAATCTGTACGCCATATGGAAGCCACATAATGCAATATAGTGACAGAAGAAAAGTCCAGTAGTTGAAGTATATGGGTGAACAGATGGGTGGTCAGATGCAACCATAAATGTGTTTATGGGATTTCCACTTTAACTACATAATTTCGTGGGAGTAATTTACAGATGCTGTAAACATTCTGTAACATTCCCTCTGAAAGAAGAAATGATAAGAGACATTTATTCTGAGGTAAATGCCAGTTAAGTAGTGGTGCAACAAATGTAAATCTGGAGCGTGGGGGAAGGTTCAGTTCAGATATTTCGAAACTGTAAAGAGGGAAAAGCACAGGAGAAAAAAACAGTTGGAATAATTGCTTTTGACCCGTCAGATATGACTTTACAAGTGCCACTAAACTGCATTTCTTAATATATATGGCATCATCAAAGCTAAAACACTTTGCATGTCAAGTACTGATAACATTACACTTTAAGAGGTCGACTGCTGATAAGCCAAGAGGAACCCATCTGTTGTGGGGGGCAAAGATTGGTTGTTACCTTCGCATTGAAAATGCAGAAGGTAATGTTTTCGCCGGCGTGTATTTATTATTTATTTGTGAATATGTCCGTCCGTCCGTCAGTTATTCGTCTAAATCAGACAAAACTGAGCCGATTCTTATGAAACTTGGTGGGATGATTGGTCATGACCCAAGGAACAATCGATTAGTCTTTGGGAGTGTTTGGGTCAAAGGTCAAGGTCAAGCTCACGAAAAGGTGAAAAACGTAAATTTGCGATATCTCGGTTAATTGGAATCCGATTTGCGTGAAACTAGTGCCAAATTGTTCATAATTCAATCTTGTGATATGCGAAGGTATGCGCTCTACCGAGTGCCCATTCTAGTTACTATCTATTTTAGGAGAAGAGGGGGCCATAATAAGACTTGCGATGAGGAATGTAATAAAGTATTTCATTATATAGTAATATATAACTGTCTTTCAGTATTGTATTTGGGATTTAGTCAAATGATTTGTGGGAGGTTACATGATGTTTTGTGATAATATTTGGGTAATATGAATGCATCATGTTGGTGTTATGTAATTACAGTCTTTCTTTCAAATATTGTCTATATGTATCTTCCCTCTGCCGAATCACCATTCAGCCTTGATGATCTGACTTAATCCTGGCGTGTGTGTGTGTGTGTGTGCGTGTGCGTGTGCGTGTGCGTGTGCGAGTGTGTGCGTGTGTGTGTGTGTGTGTGTGTCTTCTATTGGGCAATTATTGTTGTTTTTATGGTGGTTTTAGGGGAAACTGGTGTACGCCAACCAGGGGAAACCAAGCGACTACCAGATGTTGAACGAGACACTGGACCTGAGAGGAACCATCGCAATCACCAGATATGGAGGAGAAGGAAGAGCAGCTAAAGTGAGGGACTTCTTATCCTTTTAATGTTTGGCTGTGTTTTATAAAGATAGGCAGAGACCAAACCTCCGTATCAGTAGAACATATGATGGCAATGCTTCCAGGTGGAAATGGTGGTTAAAATAAGTTTATTAGGTGTAAACCAATGAATCGCATTGTTAATCAAATGTCATGTGTGTCTCATTCAGGCCATCAATGCAGCACCCTATGGAGTCATTGGTGTGCTTGTTTACTCAGACCCTTTGGACATCAACGATGGTCTCATGTCGGACAGCAATGAGACATATCCTCACTCCTGGTACATGCCGCCGTCTGGTGTGGAGAGAGGTTCTTTTAACACTCATTATGGAGACATGCTCACACCCTACCTGGCTGCCAAAGGTAACCAGTGACTTGTGTAAAAATGGTACACAATAGTGTTGTTCTTTTTTTAATTGTACGTTTCTTCTTCTACCGCTGCACTTCGACTCCAACACAATCTAGGGAGGGACTTTTACAACAGTGTCCAAGAGCCCAAGAAATCTAATCTAATCTGGTCATTTAAATTGAATTTTCAAATAAATTCTCCAAAAATATTTTGCAGAGGAAACCTACAGAATTCCAGTCGAGGACATCACTGGGATTCCTCCCATTCCAATTCAACCAATCGGATTTGAGGATGCCTACAGGCTAATCTGGTTTGTGAAGAGACACGTCTGCTTGTCGGATTATTAAATTCCAAATGGGTTTTGTTATGAATTAATTCTAGCTTGTGGTTCCATTGATCCTTTCAGTGAGCTAGGTGGAACAGCAGCTCTCGTTTCATGGCAGGGAGCGTTCAACTGTACCTACAACGTTGGCGGTCCAGGGTTCAAACCAACATCTGTTTTCAACAACAGGTAGTCAACTGCCCGACACATGCAGGCATTAGCTGCATTTAAAGTTGATCTTGCAGCATTATTAAGCAGTTTAGCCATTTAAATTATAAAATAAATATCATCAAACAGTTAATTTTTACTTCACATTTCTGCTACGGCAAAGGATGACAAATATAGGCTTTTCAATAAAATAATTATTTTTTCTCATAGAATCTCTTATTCATGACGCAGCGATGTTGCAGTGGAACATTATTTTGTCTTAATTTCTTGTTGCATCTGAATTTCTTCCAGTGACGTGAAACTGGACATCTTCAACTATGAAGAGTTGAAGAACTCGTCCAATGTGATGGGAGTTATCAGAGGGAGTGTTGAGCCAGGTCAGACTGCTGACCAAGTCCAAAATAGCCATTTTATAACATCTATTTTCACATTTTGCACATCTTAATTCTTCTGCGTGTGTGTGTGTCTCCACAGACAGGTATGTGATCTATGGGAACCACAGGGACAGTTGGGTCCACGGTGCCATCGACCCGAGCAGTGGGACGTCGGTTATGCTGGAATTAACCAGAGTGCTGGGCATGATGGTGAAGCAGGGTGAGTTGCAGTCGTAGCTGAACGGCAGACTAATTATTTTGTTTTTATTGCCGGATACAATTGTAATCTCTTTTCATTTTAGGCAAATGGAGGCCTCGCAGGTCCATTATCTTTGGGAGCTGGGGAGCGGAGGAGTTTGGCCTTATTGGGTCTTCAGAATACACAGAGGTGATTAGGGATTAATCCACCAAGGAATATGTTCATGTGTTCACAAGCAATATAACATTCAGGAGTTTTGCTGATACAACCTTTCTTGGCCTGGTATGAACGGTAGCTAATGGTGGCTAATGTTAGCACTCTTTAGATGGGCATTCCTAACAAAAGTTATGTTTCTGAGTTGTTTACTCTTTACTTGTTCAACTGTTTCATCCAATGTACCTTTATTCCATGATTTACATTTGCTTTAACCCTCCTGTTACCTTCAAATTTACTCACATCTTTTACCCTTTTTGACCCCAGCAATTAACACCTCCAGAAAATGATTATTATTTATATTGTTTCCCAAGTTTAAGTGTCAGGTGCTTTATGTTTGTTTGTTGACTACCTAAATAGCCCTGTAAATAAATATAAAAGTTGATATTTCTTATATGTTTTACACAGTGAAAAACAGCCTGGCGTCAAATTGAACCCAAAGAACACCGATGGGTACAAGTTGTGCACAGGACATTGAAATCATATCATCATTTGAATTTTAGGTTTTCCAAGTTGTCCCCAATAAATTAGCAAAAGTCATGCAATATGAAGCAAAACAATTATGTCAATCTTATTTTTTTTTTCGAGACGTTAAACATTGAATGGGGTCAAATTGACCCCAAAGGTAATAGGAGGGTTAAGTGTTGATAGTTAGCTCATGTACAGTGAGACATATGACCTTGTTCTTGTCTTTTCTCCAGCAATACTTCACAAAGCTCAGTGAGCGAACTGTTGCTTACATCAATGTGGACATAGCTGTTTTTGGTAAGAAGCTCCTGCTGCACTCTGTCAGGAGTAAATAAGAACATATTGAATTACATGCAGCCATGGTTGGAAAAATAATGCAACACGTCCTCAAAACAATTAGTTAATTTACAATTTTGATTGATGAATGATTTTTCAGCCCTTAGTTTTCATAAGTTTGGTCTTGAAGCTAATTGACAGATGTGGATGATTATTTGATGGTACAAAATGTTAAATGCATGAAGACATTCGTCTTCCACTCTGCAGCCAACGCCACTCTCAGGGCTTCTGGGATGCCGTCACTTCAGAACGTCATCTTCAAAGCTGCAAAACAAGTGAGCACTTAAAATAAACAAAACCTGTTCATGTTCGTTTTTTCTTGAAAATTAAAATGGAACAATTGAACAAACACCACCAGGAATCTGTCACATTAAAGTACGTTTGATCCCTATAGGTCGATGCACCTGGACTGGACTCCACATCTGTGTACGACAACTGGATTCGATATGCTAACAGGACGAGCTCGGCCCACGGACCCATTCCCAAGTAAGGAACAGTTACACTTCTCTAATTTTCCCACACCTTGGATGTCGCCTGTTGTTCTAGTCGAAGGAGCTTTATCCTTAATCCTTAGTGGATAGGTTTTGACTTGTGATTGACATTTGAAGCAATAAGGTTAGAAGGTTAACTGTTAAAATCCTGTATTGGAGTGATTGAGAAACTTGAACCACCTTGACCATCAAAATGCTTTTCCGTAGGGAGCTAGTGAACTAATCAGCGGTAATTAGGCCTGTGATTCGCAAACAAAGTTATAGTATCACTGCACAGGTGTAAATGTGTGGATCTGCTTGTTCGCAGCTGAAAAGGAGCATGCATTCCCAGCCACAATGCATATAGACCATTATTCAAGTATACCGTATGTACCCCACGGAAATCTCAGGTCTCTCATGCGCTCAATATAAAATGTTTTTTGTCTTTCTTTGACAGGGTGGGATACTTGTCAGGAGCAGGGAGTGATTACGCTGCTTTTGTCCATTACCTGGGAATCACTTCCATGGACATCTCATACACATACGACAGGGTATGCAAGACTCCCTAGTGCCTACCCTTTACTGCAATAGATTTGTGTCAGTGTTATGTGTTTGTGGGTTGTAGAAACCTTGTATTAGGACAAATGAGCAGACTCGGTACATAAGGCAGTGAATGAAAAAGTGTAACTTAAGACAGAGCTCGGGTGTTTTGTATAAACAGGAGAATCTATCAAAAGCGTTAAAAAAAGAAAGAAACTAAGACCTAAAATGCAGTAACAGTGTTGATTGCTGGTAAACTTTATTCACGTAGCGCTAGAATAAACTGGCCACAAACATGAGCACAATGAATAAATACTACGTTGAGGAAGCTTGATGGGAGAAAACGCACGAGGGTAGGAAGTGAAGATTTCTGAAACAAGAGGTGAGTATACAAAAGTAAGACAGAAAATAATCACTGACGGTTGGAAGGAATTCAAACAGAACAGGATGTAATGCCTTGTATGGTAACAATTCTAATGTCAGAAAGCTTTGTCTATGCATTTTCTGCTGACATGAATTGAACTATTCATTGGTTCAAAGACCCAATCCTCCTCCCTCAACCATCTCTGGTTATATTTCTTCATACAGAGTAAAACAAATGCTCGGATATACCCAGCGTACCACACGGCATACGACACGTTTGACTACGCTTCAAAGTTCATTGATCCAGGTGAGCAGTGACGTCACACTCCATTCTTATTCAGAACTAAAGAAAATGCTTTAGTTTATGTGATGACATGCACACATTTTGCATATTCAACAACAACTTTTATTTCTCAGCCAAACTGTTTCTACTCAATTTGTACATTTTATGTTGTTAAATTTGACATCTGGAAAGCTGGCAAAATGTTTAACAACAACTTATCTTGTCTAACATCTCATGCTACACTTCCTCCTCTCAGGATTTGTCAGTCACCAGGCCATTGCCAGGACGGCAGGAAACGTCCTGATCCGGCTGGCTGACAGCCTGGTTTTGCCATTAAACTGCAGCGACTACGCAGAGACTCTGGAGGACTACCTCAACACAGCAGTCACACTATATCAGTCCAATCTGCAAGCTAAGGACATCTCCATGGGTAAGCACAGGACAGTTAAAGATGCAACACACAGAGCCGTCAGTATTTCTAATGGAGCCACGGTCACTGCCACAATCATCTAGCTTACTGCATTGCCTCCAAGTGTTTGACCTGCGGTTGGCAATGTCTCTGATGTGAACCAAAATGGTCTATGTGTGAGGAAAAACATAAAGAAGGAAGTGCTAATGGGAAGTATCTGAAGGCTGCACTTGAGAACAGAGCAAACAGCAGCAGCAGCAGCAGCAGCAGGTTCTCTCTGTCACGGAGGATTAAAGAGGGTGAAGTCACAAGCTGATCTGTGTCATGTTTCAGAACCACTCAAACACGCAGTGGCCAGCTTTCGCAGTGCGGCTACCCATTTGGACCGGGTGATTCACAGGTCCGACCTGGCAAATGAAACGTAAGAACACAAACATATATGTGTTTATCTCTTTTGCCGTAGACATAGAAACAAATGCTGGGCCAACCTCTCTCTCTCTCTCTCTCTCTCTCTCTTTTTCTCTCTCACAGACCTCTGATGGTCAGAAGGATCAATGACCAGCTCATGCTGCTGGACCGAGCCTTCTTGGACCCTCTGGCCTTTCCAGATAAATATGCATTCAGGTAAGATGATGATGTGTCAGTCTAAAAGCCCAAAGGAGTGCATGTTGGTTTCTGGTGCTGCATGTGAAATCTAAAGAAGCTGCCATGTGTAGTTTGCAGTGTGCACTGTACTTGATGGCCACAAGGTATATATGTCGCAGGAATAAGGTGCTGCTTATTTTTAGTTACCTTGGTAAAAGTCATTCTTATTGTGAACATGCTCAAATGGCTGTGCCTAAAGAAAGCATTTTTCCCTTATGAGTTTTATTTATTACCCCCCGTGACCTTCTCCTACTCTCCTCTCATACCACTTTCGGGATAATTGGTGCAAATAACCCCCTCGTAGGAACTCGGCACATTTCCATTGTTCAGTTGACTTTTCTTGTTTTATCATTCTTCATTTCCAGGCATGTTATTTGGGCCTCAACTAGTGCCGGCCAGCCAACCTTCCCGGGTCTGGCTGATGCCTATGCCAGCGCAGAGTCATCAGGAGAATCCAGCGCCTGGGCCAAAGTGCACCACCACCTGTCAGTCCTGAGGCAGGCCATCGAGGGCGCTGCCCACACACTGGTTGATGTCATCTAGACGAAGAAGAGGAAAGAGTAACTGTCCTCGCTTTGGGAATTTTTTGTTTTTGTAGAGACGGGGACCTGCAGTCAATGAGCTTGGCCATGATGAGAGCATGGATGATATAAAGTGAGGGCATTTAGTAACAAATGAGCAAAGCTCATTGTCAAACAGCGACATGAATGGTGTCTTACATCTTCGTCATGGGATTAGAATGATGCATGTTTTTATATTACAGCTCTTCACTTCAGATGAGCCGTAAATGCAGTCGTAGTTTATTTTTATGGGCACACCAACTGTTCAAATTAGCTTACACTACAGATTTAAAGTACCTGTTTTCCCTGCAAATACTAATACTTTCTGAATTGTGTGAACAGCAAGAAGGAGAACAATAATTGAGAAAAGGCCAATACAATTGAAACGAATGATCGCAAATGACATGAGACAATTATCCACCTCAATAAAACAGTACAATCCATAATCTTGTCATGTATTTATAAAAGAGAAAACAAGCAGTCTTTGGTTTCTTTACAACATCAATGACCAGCTCTTACATTTTTGGTGATGTCTGAAAAGTTCTCTTTTGGCAAATACCTATTTATTCATAATTAACATGTATATGGTGTAGACAAAGAACAATGTTAGTATTATGTGATCGTAAATGACATTTACGTATTATATACAAAGATTTTGTATATAATAAAGATCCTTTAGACATGTTATGCAAAAAAGATATCTTCTGGTCTGTGTGGTTTCTTATATGAATTTTAAATTGTTATGTCTCATTAAATAATTTTCCACAGTATTTGTAAGAATGTGGCTTCTCACGTGTGAGTTCTCAGGTGGACCGTCAAGCTACTACTCCATCCAAAATCCTTTCCACAGGTTTTGCAAGAAAATGTCTGCTCTCCCGTGTGGATTGTTATATGAACGTTCAATGTTGATGCGTTACTGAATTGTTTCCCACAGTATTTGCAAGAAAATGGCTTCTCACGTGTGGATTCTCAGGTGTGTGTATACAAAGTAGACCTGCACTTAAACTTCACCACGTGTGTCACATTGGAAAAGTGATTTCCCGGTTTGAGTATTATTGCAAATCTCTACGAAGTTGTCATTGTCACAGTGATTTCATTTTTTGGGATGTCTTTGGTTCTGGCTCCAGCTTTCTGGTTGATTCAGAGTCTTTATGCTCGCTTCCTTTCTGATCTGGGCTCTCAGCTACATGAGACATGCAAGAGAGGAGCTGTTGGTTCTAGCTCACTGTGGCCCCTTTCCTCATGAGTAGGAGTCAACATGAAGGTCTCAGTCTCCTGCTTCAGCTCAAGATGCTCTTCCTCCTTACAGGTGCAGAGTTCCTCTTGTTCCTCTTTAATCTGTAGAGGCGCTTGGTTCAAACTGAAGCTCCTCTCCTGAATACAGAGCTGCTGCTCACAGAGAACCTCCTCTTCCTCCTTACACACATGTTGCTCTGGAGGGACAGAACAAAAGGAAATGGGAACTAAGCTGATGATAAAAATTAAAATACCAACACATTGAACCAGGCATTCAGCACAGTGGCTATCCTGACAGTGGACGAGGACAGAATGACATCAGTATTGAATCACATATTTTAACTTCAATCTTCCCCCTCACACTGGAGTTACTTACGTTTCCAATATAATATTAAGAGAAAGCACTGTTACTCCTAGATCTATAACGTTACATTCTGTGAATAATTAAATAAAACAGTTGACAGGAATATATATCTCATGCCACGGACAGCAAGTGTACCGTGGAAGGTAGGTTATGTATTTTTTGCCTGCTTCACTTGTTCACTTCATTTTGCCAACCTGTTCTCATCTGCATGAATCCACGTGACTGCACTATTAATTAACACCAGTACATTAAATGGACTTCCTCTCTTCAATGCAATTAACATGATTACATTTCACACACCTGTTCTGTGTAACTTTATTTCAGGTTTACAAACGATGTGTTTTACCTCTGCGACGAGCACAACATCGTTTCCCCGCTAACTTCCCAGGTGCGAGCCACTGACACCACTTCCGTTTACTTCCGTTGGATGTCACACTGAAGTTCCGTTGGAAAGGAGTTGTTGCTTTTTATTCGTTCCCGCCTTTTACCTTTTTACATCAGCTGATGTTGAGTTATTTCAAAGACAATCATTTAAAATAAAATCTTGCCGATAGATAAAATGTTAGGAATGACCCTGTAAACAATTATCAGCCAAAGAGCAAGCACCCTCTGAGCGAATTATCTGTTGCTTTAAGGATGACCCACAATCCTTCAGTAGGGGCGAGATCCCCGTAGCGGCACTGGCACTCAGTGGCACTTGCCAGTAGGTGCCGCAGCTACTCAGTGGCACCTGCCGGCACTTGCCGGCACTTGCCAGCAGATGCCGCAGCTAGTCAAAAGGTGCCACAGCTAGTCAAAAGGTGCCACAGCTAGTCAAAAGGTGCCACAGCTTGTCAAAAGTTGCCGCAGCTAGTCAAAAGGTGCCACAGCTAGTCAAAAGGTGCCACAGCTAGTCAAAAGGTGCCGCAGCTAGACAAAAGGTGCCGCAGCTAGTCAAAAGGTGCCGCAGCTAGTCAAAAGGTGCCAGCGGACGGAGGGTCGGCCAGGCGCGTCTGCGGCATGTCTGCACAGTGACGAGTCTGCGACGACTCAGTAGCAAGCTCCATTAAAGTGCCCGGACAGCGGAAGAAATCACTTTTATGATCAGAATGGAGGAGCTGCGGTTTAGCTAGCTAGATAGATAGCTACAATAGATAGCTAGATACACAGATGGATATATATAATTAGTGTTTTTGTAGACACTTACTTACACTTTTCAATAAGGTAGTGCTGTACATTACTGCTATACGATATTTAATATTGTTTTGCTACTACTACGTTTCACTTATATACCATGATATTGTAACGTTTCGGACGTTATGGACTGACGACACGGAAACGGGCCGACGGTCTTAACCTTCTTTTATTGGACATCGACGAACAACGACGGCGTGCTCCTCTTAGGTCTGTAGCTCGAACCTCAACAACCACGGTTCCCGTCAACCACACTTAAGTTCTGTTTTTGCGACAGGCCAATCACAGGCAAGCCCCCTCAACCAGCATGCATGGTGCCACACTGTGATTGGCAGCCACTTCACAGGGTCGTTACAATATGTATAATGTACCCGCCTTTCTTTAATAATAAATATATTTATCCGGGCACTTTAATGGAGCTTGCTACTGAGTCGTCGCAGACTCGTCACTGCGCAGACATGCCGCAGACGCGCCTGGCCCGACCCTCCGTCCGCTGGCACTTTTTGACTAGCTGCGGCACCTTTTGACTAGCTGTGGCACCTTTTGACTAGCTGTGGCACCTTTTGACTAGCTGTGGCACCTTTTGACAATGCAGATGGTGGGACGAGATGGCTGACAGTGAAGATGAGAGGGACAATGACAATATAGATAACAGCAAACAACGCTGAAGTTCCTGAAGAAAATCCTCCGCCTTGTCCATTCAGGAAAAGGACCAGAAAGACTAACAGATGTGAAGTAGAGGAGTCCGAGGAGGAGCAGGAGGAGAAGGATCCACATCAAGGCAGATCTAGAAAGAGGTCGAGGGAGAACGATGAAAAAGAGGATAAACCCACCTGGAGGGTGGCTGGAGGGTCAAGGAAGAGGTCCAGAGAGGACGATGAAGAGGACTTCAATGAGAGAAGCAGCAAACAATGCAGATGGTGGGACGAGATGGCTGACAGTGACAATGTGAGGGACGATGACAGTATAGATAACAGCAACAACGATGAAATTCCTGAAGAAAATCATCCGCCTGGTCCATTCAGGAAAAGGACCAGAAAGACTAACAGATGTGAAGTAGAGGAGTCCGATGAGGAGCAGGAGGAGAAGGATCCACATCAAGGCAGATCTAGAAAGAGGTCGAGGGAGAACGATGAAAAAGAGGATAAACCCACCTGGAGGGTGGCTGGAGGGTCAAGGAAGAGGTCCAGAGAGGATGATGAAGAGGACTTCAATGAGAGAAGCAGCAAACAATGCAGATGGTGGGACGAGATGGCTGACAGTGACAATGTGAGGGACGATGACAGTATAGATAACAGCAACAACGATGAAATTCCTGAAGAAAATCATCCGCCTGGTCCATTCAGGAAAAGGACCAGAAAGACTAACAGATGTGAAGTAGAGGAGTCCGATGAGGAGCAGGAGGAGAAGGATCCACGTCAAGGCAGATCTAGAAAGAAGTCGAGAGAGAACGATGAAGAAGAGGATAAACCCACCAGAAATAATGTAAACGTTAAGATGAGAGACTGTCAATGAAAATGAGACTGGGTCGGTGACGGAACATGGGGGACTGGAGCCGGCCGGGTCGGCGACGGAACACGGAGGGAGCTGGAGTCGACCGGGATGGCGACGGGACACAGGGAGCTGGAGCCGTCCGGGTCGGTGACGGAACACGGGGAGCTTTAGTAGACTGGATCGGTGAGGGGACACGGGGAGCTGGAGCCGGCCGGGTCGGTGACGGGACACAGGGAGCTGGAGTCGACCGGGTCGGTGACGGAACATAGGGGTAGCTGGAGTCGACAGGGGTGGCGACGGGACACGGGGAGCTTTAGTAGACCGGGTCGGCGACGGGACACAGGGAGCTTTAGTAGACCGGGTCGGTGATGGGACACAGGGAACTGGAGTTTACCGGGCGGCGACGGGACACAGGGAGCTGGAGCTGACCGGGTCGGCGACGGGATACAGGGAACTGGAGCCGACCGGGTCGGCGACGGGACACAGGGAGCTGGAGTCGACCGGGTTGGCGACGGGACACAGGGAACTGGAGTCGACCGGGTTGGCGACGAGACACAGGGATCTGGAGCCGACCGGGTCGGTGACGGAACACGGGGGGAGCTGGAGTCGACCGGGATGGCGACGGGACACGGGGAGCTGGAGTCGACTGGGTCGGGGACGTGACACAGGGAACTGGAGTCGACCGGGTCGGCGACGGGACACAGGGAGCTAGAGCCGACCGGTTCGTGACGGAACACGGAGGGAGCTGGAGTCGACCGTGATGGCGACGGAACACGAGGAGCTTTAGTAGACCAGGTCGGTGACGGGACACAGGGAACTGGAGTCGACCGGGTCGGCAACGGAACACAGGGAGCTGGAGCCGACCGGTTTGTGACGGAACACGGAGGGAGCTGGAGTCGACCGTGATGGCGACGGAACACGAGGAGCTTTAGTAGACCGGGTCGGTGACGGGACACAGGTAACTGGAGTCGACCGGGCGGCGACGGAACACAGTGAGCTGGAGCAGACCGGGTCGGTGACGGGACACGGGGGGAGCTAGAGTCGACCGGGATGGTGGACTCCTTATTATCAGGCTGCACTAATAAGTCTCTTAGGTCCCTCCAATCAAGAGTCACTTTTAAAATTCTTCTCTTAACCTACAAAGCCTTAATTGGTGATGCACCATCATATCTTAAGGAGCTTGTAGTACCGTATCGCCCCACCAGAGAGCTGCGCTCACTAAATGCGGGGCTACTTGTAGTTCCTAGAGTCTTAAAATGTAAAATGGGAGCCAGAGCCTTTAGTTATCAAGCTCCTCTTTTATGGAACCAACTTCCAATTTCAGTCCGGGAGGCGGACACAGTCACCACATTCAAGAGTAGACTTAAGACTTTCCTCTTTGACAGAGCTTATAGTTAGGGCTGAATCAGGTTTGCCCTGGTCCAGCCCCTGGATATGCTGGTATAGGCTTATAGCTGCTGGGGGACGTTTTAGGATGCACTGAGCACCTCTCTCCTCTTTTCTTTCTCCTATGAATGAATCTTCATCCCTCAATCACACATGACTAACTCTGCTTTCTCCCTGCAGTCCTTCTGACTTCACGTCTCATGGGGTCGTCGGACCCTATGAGATGGCATAGATCCCATCTACTGATGGACCATCCAATGTGAGTTCCTGACACCAGCTGTGCCACTGCCCTGCTGGGACTCCGCCCACTCCTCCACTCGGGAGGTCTCCAAACTCTCCATCGTGGAATATGCCTAAATATGAACTATTGATAAACTGTCAGATTCCTTGAATGTATTTTAACTCTAAAATCTGTCCTTCTGTACACATTACATCCATTGCATCTGTCCATCCTGGAGAGGGATCCTCCTCTGTTGCTCTCCTGAAGGTTTCTTCCCTTTTTTCCCCCTGAAGGGTTATTTGGGAGTTTTTCCTGGTCCGATGTGAGGTTTTGGGGCAGGGATGCCTATGTGTACAGATTGTAAAGCACTCTGAGACAAATTTGTAATTTGTGAAACTGGGCTATACAAATAAACTGAATTGAATGGAATTGAATTGACGGGACACAGGGAGCTGGAGTCGACCGGGTCGGCGACGGGACACAGGGAACTGGAGTCGACCGGGTCGGCAACGGGACACAGGAAGCTGGAGCCGACCGGGTTGTGACAGAACACGGGGGGAGCTGGAGTCGACCGGGTTGGTGACGGGACACGGGGAGCTGGAGTCGACCGGGTCGGCGACAGGACACAGGGAGCTGGAGCCGACCGGGTCGGTGACGGAACACGGGGTGTTGGAGACGGCTGGGTCGGCGACGGGACACGGGGAGACGATCACAGTGCCAATGACAGCAACACCGCTGAAGTTCCTGAAGAAAATCCTCTGCATGGTCCATTCAGGAAAAGGACCAGAAAGACTAACAGATGCAAATCAGAGGAGACTGACGAGGAGCAGGAGGAGAAGGATGCTATACAAGTTCCGAGAATAAGGCATGGAACTCAGGCAATTACAAACAACAAATGAAAGGACTAAACAGCAATCTGGCAGGGGCCAAGGGAAATAATGGGAGTATAAATAAAGGGGGAAACCACAGGTGTAGAGCATTTTCAATCAGGGAGGCAGAGAAGTGACTGAGGGCCGGAGAAGAGGGATAGAACAATCAACAGACACTGGGGAGAAAGACACAGAGCTAACATGGTGCTGACGGACTTGGTATTCACTTGGGCGTTTCGCAGCCAAATCCGGAGTGGCAGTTATGAGAGAGTCAACACCTTGTTGAGGTTCACCAGGATCTCCACCGGACGGCTCTGATAGGAAAAATACAGCGGTAGACTTTACTTTAAATCTATCAAGCCTTTTATTCAGAATCAGGATACAAGTAGGCAATCATGCATGGACCCAATCAGTCTGATACCTGTATGGTGATCTAAGATGTAAGATGTAGATCTAAGATGGCGCCGCAGATGGCAGCCTCGGTACTTCGCTCTCTCGTACTTTTTCTGTTTTTGTTTGTTTGTCTCGTCTCCAGCTCTCCCTCTCTGATCACATACAGCAGGGAGGTACTCTTAAACCTTCAGCAATCCACCGGTCAAACTTTTTCACCGGTTTTCATTGAACCGGAATACTTTACAGAGACTTTGGTTGGAGGAGCAGCGGCTCTTCTCGGAATTCGCCGCAAACGCCGACGTGGGAGGCGCGCAGGAGCACTCGTTAAAGTGCGCCGACGCGGATTTCTTTTTCATTCACTTCCGGGAGTGAACGCTGGCGCATCTAGCTGCCGCTGCTCTCCGGTTGTTTTATTGTTTTATTGTTTTGTTTTTTCTACGATTTTATGCACAGTTTGCAGCAGACCACCAGTAGGAACCGTGCTTAAAGCGAGTTTGTTGTCGTACCTATCCGAACGCTGACAGCTACGCTGCTCGGCGAACATCTGGCCGTGGATCATGTGGAGCTACAAGCTTGCTGTGAGCGTTGTGCTCTTGTGGACTGTCATGTCCCTCCTGGTACTCCCAGCATCACCCCTGACCCACTACCTGAGCGCGGAGCTCCTCCAGTTTAGATTCCACCGTTCTGCCCCTCCGCCTGTTTTATACCAGTTCCCGGACATCGCTCGCCACTGCCGGAGATACATTCACCGCGGAGCGGGGCGATACCACCGCATCGACGACTCCACTGCCATCAATTCCATCTGGTCCTCCACCCGCCGTCAGAAAACACCAACCCACAGGAAGGTGGACCACACCGCGTTAGCCAGCCTAGCCTGGTCGGCTAACGTTACCTTCTCCAACCAACATTCCGACATTCCAAGTTTGGATTATTTAACATCCGTTCCCTCTCAGGCAAGGGACCGCTCCTACAAGACCTCCTCCTCGACCACAAGTTGGACTTTCTCTGCCTGACTGAGACGTGGCAAACCCCTGGCGACTTCGCTCATCTGAACGAGTCTGTTCCACCTGGCTTTGTTTACACCGCACACCCCCGTCTCACCGGAAGAGGAGGAGGTCTCGCGATACTTCACCGCAAGACTTGGAAGGTCTCGTTATTATCCTTGCCAGTGTCCCAGTCATTCGAATCTGTGGCTCTACAGCTGAATGGTCCGACTCCAACCATTTTACTCAACATCTACCGCCCACCCAAACCAAACAAGGACTTCATCAATGAATTTACCACACTTCTCACACACATCTGCTCACTGTCTCCCAACATCATTCTGTTGGGCGATCTGAATATTCACATGGACAACACTAATCATCCCCTCACTAAGGACTTCACTTTCTGCTTGGACAGTTTTGGTCTCCTTCAACATATGCACTTCCCCACCCACTCTAAAGGTCACATTCTGGACTTGGTCATTTGCTCTGGTGTCACTCCCCTCAACTGCTCTGCTGTCGATCTCCCGATCTCAGACCACATGCTCATTTTATTTAATTTAAGTTTAACATTATCCAAATACAAACAGTTACGTGTCATATCCTTCCGCAACATCACAAACATTAATCTGGCTGACCTCACAACAGGCATTGACAGTTTCCCCATCATCACCCCCCCACACCCGGATCATCTGGTTAAACTTTACAATGATAGTCTCCGTACTCTGCTGAATTCACTTGCTCCCCTCAAAACCCGGACTGTCTCATTCCCCCACTCTGCCCCCTGGTTCACCCCTCAGCTCCGCCAGTTGAAAGCCAAGGGCCGTCAGTTGGAGAGGCTTTTTACCAAAACCAGACTCGCGATCCATAAACAGATGCACCATGCCCACATCCTCCTCTACAAAGATGCCCTCTCCTCAGCCAAATCACAATTCTTTACTGATAAAATCACTGCTGGTGCTGGGAACACCAGGACCCTTTTCTCTGTGGTCAACAATTCATTCCGCCCCCTGATTCCCTTCCCCCTCACTTCTACTCCACGGAAAACTGTAACTCCCTAATGTCATTTTTTAACACTAAAATAACTACCACCCATCAGCAACTGACCCCTCATCCATCCAGTTGTCCTACTTTTATTCCCCCCCGTCTCTGTACCTCTCTCCTGCTTCCAACTCCCCTCTGCCATCGTCTTATCAAAACTCATCCAGACTTCCAAGCCATCCACCTGCCAACTCGACCCCCTCCCATCCTCCCTGGTTATAGCCTCCCTCCCCTCTCTGCTACCCCTGATAATGGCCATCATCCATTCCTCCCTCACTTCTGGTTCTGTCCCATCACCTCTCAAATCCGCTGCTGTTACTCCAATACTTAAGAAACCTGGTTTAGACCCCAACATTTTCAATAACCTTCGTCCCATTTCCAACCTACCATTTCTCTCTAAAATCTTAGAAAAAACAGTGGCATCTCAGATTCAGGCTCACCTCTCAAACAACAATCTCTATGAACAGTTTCAGTCCGGTTTTCGCCCCCGTCACAGCACAGAAACCGCCCTCATCAAGATCTCAAATGACCTCCTCATGGCAGCTGACTCCGGACTTCTATCCATCCTCATCCTCCTCGATCTCAGCGCCGCCTTCGACACAATCTCCCACACCATCCTCCTCGACCGTCTAGCCTCCATTGGAATTTCAGATACACCCCTTTCATGGTTTCACTCATATCTCTCTGGCCGTACTCAGTTCATTCAGTTAAAATCATTCACATCACATCCCTCCCCCCTCTCCTCCGGTGTTCCCCAGGGCTCTGTCCTTGGTCCTGTCCTGTTTATTATCTACCTCCTCCCACTTGGACTCATTTTCCGCAAACACAATATTCAATTCCACTGCTACGCGGACGACACCCAACTCTATGTTTCCTCCAAAACCTCTTCCACTTCCCCGCCCCCCTCCCTCTGTGCCTGTTTACAGGAAATAAAAAACTGGTTCACCTCAAACTTCCTCAAATTGAACAGCAATAAAACCGAGGTTGTCCTCATCGGCTCCAAGTCCACTCTCACCAAGCATCCCAGTTTCGCCCTCACCATAGACAACTCCTCGGTCTCCCCCTCCCCTCAGGCTAAGAGTCTGGGTGTCGTCCTCGACAGCACACTGTCATTCCGCACTCACATCAACACCACCATCCGGTCTGCCTACTTCCACCTCCGAAACATCAACCGCCTCCGCCCTTCGCTCACACCTAACAGCGCCGCAATCCTGGTCCACTCTCTTGTCACCTCCCGCTTGGATTATTGTAATTCCCTCCTCTTTGGTCTCCCCCACAAACTCCTCCATAAACTCCAACTGGTCCAGAACGCTGCTGCCCGCATCATCACCAAGACCCCTTCCATCTGTCACATCACCCCTGTTCTACGACAACTCCACTGGCTCCCCATCAAACACCGCATTGACTTTAAGATCTTGCTCCATGCATTCAAGGCCATCCATAACCTCGCCCCTCTATACCTGTCTCACCTCCTCCAGATCAACATCCCCACCCGGTCTCTCAGGTCTTCCTCCTCCATCAACCTGACTGTCCCCCCAGCTCGTTTGTCCACCATGGGGTCAAGAGCCTTCAGCCGCTCTGCCCCTCGCCTCTGGAACTCCCTCCCCCCTGACATCAGAAACATGGACTCTATCACTTTATTCAAAACCCACCTCAAAACCCACCTTTTCAGGCAGGCCTATGCCTGACGTGTTTCCCTCTTGTTTGCTCTGCTGCAGACTGCTCTGCTTTTAACTGTGCTGCTTTTTAACTGTTCTGCTTTTAACTTTGCTGCTTTAAATTGTGTCCGATTTTTAAATATGTTGTACGGCGACCTTGAGTGCCATGAAAGGCGCCTTATAAAACAAATGTATTATTATTATTATTTCGAACTGCGCTCCCGTCAATTCACCTGGCGAACGTCCGCTCTCTGGCGAACAAGATTGATGAACTGCTGCTTCTAAACAAAGCAAACACGGACTTTAGTAGATCTGCCGCCCTCTGCTTCACCGAAACCTGGCTCGGTGCGCACATCCCGGACAGCGCACTACATCTGCCGGGCTTCCAACTCCACCGAGCAGACTGCGTCACTGCTCTGTCGGGGAAAACGAGGGGAGGCGGGATCTGCTTTTATATTAACGAAGGTTGGTGCACAGATGTCACAGTGTTAATGGAATCATGCAGCCCTCACCTAGAAACACTTTTAATAGACTGCAAACCATTTTATTCACCGCGGGAGTTCTCCTCATTCATTCTGGCCGGTGTGTACATCCCACCTCAGGCCTGTGTGAGTGAGGCACTCCAACACCTGGCTGAGCAGATCACCACCATGGAGCACAAACACCCAGACTCCCTGCTCATTGTTCTTGGGGACTTTAACAGAGCAAACCTCAGCAAATAACTGCCTAAATACAGACAGCATATTAAGTGTAGCACCAGGGACAAAAACACACTGGACCACTGCTACACTGTTCTGAAAGATGCATATCACTCAGTCCCCCGTGCAGCTTTGGGACTATCTGATCATTGTCTGGTCCATCTTCTGCTGTCCTACAGGCAGAAACTAAAATTCGCAACGCCTGTGGTGAAGACTGTGAAGAGATGGACCAATGAGGCCAAGCTGGAGCTACAGTCCTGCTTTGCCTCCACTGATTGGAGTGTTTTTGAGGCTGCTGCTACAGACCTGGATGAGCTCACTGACACTGTGACATCCTACATCAGTTTTTGTGAGGACATGTGTGTGCCGACTAAAACCTTCTGCACATACAACAACAATAAACCCTGGTTCACTGCAGGACTCAGGCAGCTTCGTCGGGCTAAAGAGGAGGCCTACAGTGGTGGGGACAGGATTCTCTACAACCAGGCCAGAAACACCCTGACGAGGGAGATCAAGTTAGCTAAGAAGAGCTATACTGATAAGCTGGAAAATAAATTTTCAGCCAACGACCCCTCGTCAGTCTGGAGAGGCCTGGAAGTACTCACCAACTACAAGAGACCATCCCCTCCCACTGTGGACAATCACTGACTGGCCGACGACCTGAATGTGTTCTATTGCAGGTTCAACGAGCCCACTTCCGCCACGCCCAACTGCCCCATCAACAAACAATCATCTGCCTCCCTCTCGACTCCCCCACCCAACCCCCCACCGGCACTGACGATCTGCGAAGAGGATGTGAGTCGGCTCTTTCAGAGACAGAAGATCAGGAAGGCTCCGGGCCCAGACGGTGTGTCCCCCTAATGCCTGAGAGCCTGTGCTGACCAGCTGGCCCCCATCTTCACAGAGATCTTCAACCGATCACTGGAGCTGTGTGAAGTCCCTTCCTGCTTCAAGCGCTCCTTGATCATCCCGGTCCCCAAGAAATCCTCCATCACAGGATTAAATGACTACAGACCCGTTGCCCTGACGTCTGTGGTGATGAAGTCTTTTGAAAGACTTGTGTTGACCCACCTGAAGGACATCACAGGCCCCCTGCTGGACCCCCTGCAGTTTGCCTACCGCGCAAACAGGTCGGTGGATGATGCGGTCAATATGGGACTGTACTATATACTGCAACACCTCGACTCCCCAGGGACATACACAAGGGTTCTGTTCGTGGACTTCAGCTTGGCATTCAACACGATCATCCCGGAGCTTCTTCATCCCAAACTCTGCCAGATCACCGTGCCAGCTCCCACCTGTCGGTGGATCACTAACTTCCTGACAGACAGGACGCAGCAGGTGAGGCTGGGAAAAAACATATCCAGCACCCGGACCATCAGTACTGGTGCCCCCCAGGGATGTGTGCTCTCTCCACTGCTCTTCTCCCTCTACACCAACGAGTGCACCTCAGGGGACCCGTCTGTTAAACTCCTGAAGTTTGCAGACGACACAACGGTCATCGGCCTCATCAGGAACGGTGACGAGTCTGCGTACAGACGGGAGGTTGAACACCTGGTCCTCTGGTGTGGTGAGAACCACCTGGAGCTGAACAAGCTCAAGACTGTGGAGATGACAGTGGACTTCAGGAGGAGCCCCCCAACACTACCCCCCCTCACCATACACAATAGCACTGTGTCATGGTGGAGACCTTCAGGTTTCTGGGATCCACAATCTCCCAGGACCTGAAGTGGGCCTCCAACATCAACACCATCCAGAAAAAGGCCCAGCAGAGGCTGTACTTCCTGCGCCAGCTCAGGAAGTACAGCCTGCCTCAGGAGCTGCTGATTCTCTTCTACACCGCCATCATCCAGTCTGTCCTCTGCTCCTCCATCACTGTGTGGTTTGGATCGGCCACCAAACAGGACAGAGGCAGACTACAGCGGATCGTCAGGTCGGCAGAGAGAACTATTGGTTCCAGCCTGCCCTCCATCCTGGACTTGTACACCTCCAGAGTCAGGAAGCGGGCTGGAAAGATCACTACAGACATGTCACACCCTGGACACAAGCTGATCCAACTCCTCCCCTCTGGGAGGCACTACAGAGCTCTGTACGCCAAAACCACCAGACACAGAAACAGCTTCTTCCCTCTGGCTGTCACCCTGATGAACAGTTGATCCGACTCTCCATCTGCACTATCTGCACTTTTTTAACTACTGCCTTTAATGTCTTTTTTGAATCTTTTTATATTTATCTAGTTTAATGTATATTGTGTATGTATGAGAGAGCAAAGTGGAACCGGAGACAAATTCCATGTATGTGAAAACTTTCATGACCATTAAAGCTGATTCTGATTCTGATGGTGGAGAGGCACACTCAGAGAATGAGGCTCAATTTGTTTATGAATGTATTTGTATTTTATTTTGGAATGCAACATTCAAGCTCAATGGGTGGGTACAACGCTTTACAGGCCCATTTACCTTTTGATGGTCCCGGGCTCCTCAGGATCCAGCCTGACGGGTTCCGTCGAAAGAGAAAGCTATCTCAAGTTGCTTGTATGCAACATTCACAGTGGTTTATGTGATCCCCATCAATCCGTTAAATCTGGAAATATATTTGTCAGGTGCTTGCATTTACCAATCACTGGTGTAGAAATAGATTTGTAGAAAACAGGTCATATATAGACACTTTGTGGAGCACTGGGCACAGGCCCTGTATCTTGATTCTCTGCCCGTCACACACACACACACACACACACACACACACACACACACACACACACACACACACACACACACACACACACACACACACAAACTTTGGTTTCCATCATGCCAGAGAAATGCAATTCTGAAAAATGGAGAACAATTTAAAAAATAAAGGAAATGTAACAAGTAAAGTGTACACGGTGTATTTAAGTGTGTATTAAGTATATACAGTGAAAGCAGTGCAGGGGTTATTGATGTCTGGGCTAACAGCTTTGTGAATTTATTTATGTCCTTAACATTTTAACAAATGTACGAAACGATAACTTCAAGTCGATTGATTGTATACATCGCTGCTTGTTTTTTAGTTTGAGAAAATGTGTGTTTTACGACGCCTTAGAGCACATTGGTGTCTAGACAGGTGTTTAGCTAGTTGTATTCATTCATCACATATTACGGCAGTGGTCATCGCAGACACACCTGGTGGAGGTGTGAACTCTACTGAGCACTTTTCAAGTTATTATAACAGCACCATATTAAGTTGTGTATCATGTAGTTTGCCCACATTTACTAATAATACTTAGCCTTTAGCCCGTGGGGCGTAGTTTGCCCACCCCTGGTCTAACTACACCTTGTCTTGCATGTTTTTTGTGGGCCTCCATTGTATCCTGTTGCTGCCTGCTGACCTGGGGCCACTGTGGGTCAGTGGTTAGCAGGTCCGTCTTTCAATCAGGGGGTTAGCGGTTCAATTCAATTCAGTTTATTTGTATAGCCCATTTTCACAAATTACAAATTTGTCTCGGAGTGCTTTACAATCTGTACACAGACATCCCATTACCCATCAGTCCAGCTGATGACAATCAGACACCGTTCCCTGAACCACCCCCCCGCTCCACCCACTCTGCAGCCAAGCCTAAACACCCCCGCTGCCACAGAGTTAAAACACATTCAATGACTATGACAGTGTACGAATAGCTCGTAGTATGCATATTCCATGATGGAGACCTCCACGATCCATCAGGCAGATGGAGGTAGAGAGGAGTGGGCGGAGTCTCAACAGTGGACGGAGTCTCTGCATGGCAATGGCATAGTTGGTAGTAGGCATATTCCATAATCCAGACCGCAATGATCCATCAGGCAGATAGGATCTATGACGTCTCATAGGGTCCAAATCAATCCCCGCCCAAGTCGATGTGTCCTTGAGTAAGACACTTAACCCTGAATTGCACCCTGTAGCTGTGTCTATGGTGTATGAATGTAACATGACTGTAAGTCCCTTTGGATCACATTTTTCAATATCACAAAAAAAGAGGGACAGTAGAGGCTACGAGTCAAATCAGCAATGTGAACGAGGCCGATCATTTCACAGATCGATCGCACCAAAATCGTGCCAATAATGCTGTTAAGCCGGGATAAGACACGTGCCGTCCAAATGAAGTGTAAAGGAAGTGTAAGCTCTTATAGGACTTTTCGATTTTGATGTCCAACAGAATATTCTCCTTTTGGTTTTTGCAGGAATATGGATTCAAGGTCTCACCTGTATGGATTCTTGTATCAGTGTTCAATGTCGTTCTCTGTGTTTTATTAAAAAAGCACGCATGTCAGAGAGAAAAGTCAAAGCTATGGGTTTATAGCTACAAGAGTTGGTCTGTTGAGATGGAGCATTTCATTTTTTACCAGGTTCACACGGATACATAGTTTCACAAGAAATCAAATTAAAAGGCACTCTAAGCTTTATGCAAACAACAATTTATAATTGATTCTTTGACAGCACCGTGTTGCACACCACATACAAATTGTTTGTGGGCCACCTCAAAAATCCAAAATAACGATAATTGAATTAAGTTGCTAGAATTTCAAAATACATTGAAGTAATGAATGAGGTAGACAAAAAACTGTCTAATGACCACATTACTAAATGAACTATAGAGGGAGGGTTTCTCAGCCTCAACTGTGTTTCTTATGGCCAACCTCTCTCCACACTCTCCCCCAAACACATTGCACCTTAAATGTCTAAATATAGCCACTGCACCTTTATCTTGTAATTAACTGTTTATTTAATGTACTCCTTGTACATACCATTTATATATTCTACTATTTACCAGATCTGCAGTGCACTTTTTATTTATAGTATACTGTGTCTTTGCACTCTCTGGTTAGATGTAAAACTACATTTGGTTGCCCCAGTAACTGTACGATGTGCAATGACAATAAAGTGCAATCTGAATCTGATAATACTATAGTTTAAATACACATTATGAAAACAAAAGAAAAATGATCAGACATTTGCACAAACTTAACTCGAGAACTGAATGATCTTTTCTTCATTTTGCAAATACAAGGCTACGTGTCTGGATGTGCTCTTATGAGCCTCGTCAACAGAGTATGTTTTCTTGCAGAGTTACGGCTTCTACCCAGAGTAGGCTATCCACAGGTGAACCAAAAAGTCATCATTTCGTCGAAAATCTTTTCCACAAGTTTTGAAAGAAAATGGCTTCTCAACTGTGTGTCATCATGTGGTTGTTCAAGTGATAACGATATCGAAAATCCATTTCACATATTTCGCAAGAAAATGGCTTTTCGCCAGTGTGTGCCCTTGTGTGGACCTTCAAGTTAGCTTTGCGTCTAAAATTTTTTCCACATGTATTGCAAGAAAATGGCTTCTCACCCGTGTGGATTCTTATATGAGACTTCAATGTTGATGTCTCCCTAAATCCTTTTCCACATGTTTTGCAGGAAAATGGCTTCTCACCCGTGTGTGTTCTCATGTGCTTTTTCAAGTGACTTCTATACACAAAGTCCCTTCCACATGTTTTGCAAGAAAATGGCATTTCACCAGTATGTGTTTTCATGTGGCTTTTCAAGTTATAACTATATAAAAAAAATGCTTCACATATTTTGCAAGAAAAGGGCTTCTCCCCTGTGTGTGTTCGCATGTGTTTTTTCAAATGACATCTATATACAAAACTCAATCCACATGTTTTGCAAGAAAATAGCTTCTCGCGTGTGTGGGTTCTCAGGTGTATAGACAAACCTGACCTAAACTTGAAAGCTTTGCCACAGGTGTCACATTGGAGAAGTGCTTTACCGGTTTGAGTATCATTGGGAATCTTTAACAAGTTGTCATCGTCACAGTGACTTCTAATTTTGGGATCCATTTTCTTTGGTTCTAGCTCTGGACATCTGGTTGATTCAGAGTCTTCATGCTCACTTCCTTTACCAAATGAGCTCTCAGCTACATGAGACATGTAAGAGAGGAGCTGGTAGTCAGTTGTGAGTTCTGGTTCACTGTGGCCCGTTTCCTCATGAGTAGGAGTCAACATGAAGGACTCAGTCTCCTGCTTCAGCTCAAGTTGCTCTTCCTCCTTTCGGGTGCAGAGTTCCTCCTGTTCCTCTTCAATCTGTGGAGGCTCTGGGTCCTCTTGGCCCAGACTGGAGCTCCTCTCTTGAATACAGAGCTGCTGCTCACAGAGAACCTCCTCTTCCTCATCCTTACAGATACGTTGCTCTGGGAACTCTGGAGGGACCGAGAACATAACGAAATAGGTAATAATCTGATGATAAAAATGAAAATACCAACACATGAAACCAGGCATTCAGCACACGGGCTATCCTGACAGTGGACGAGGACAAGATGGTAAACTTGTGTGAACCCAGGGCAGAAAAGCAACATTAGAATTCGATCAAATATTTTAACTTGTTCAATCTTCTTCATCTTCACAATGGAGAGATACTTAATGTGCAATAGAATATCAAGAGAAAGCACAATGTTACTTTTTATAACGTTATATTCTTTTCAAATGATTAAATAAAACAGTTGAAAGGAATATATCGCATTCCATGGACGCCAGATGTACCGTGGAAGGTAGGTTATTTATTCTCTGCCTGCTTCTCCTTATTGTACCAACCCGTTCTCATCTGCTGTCAACCATCTGCATGAATCCACGTGACTGCAGTATTAATTAAAAGGATGATCTATATTTCACACACCTGTTCTGCGTAGCTTTATTTCAGGTTTCCAGACGATGTCCAGCAGTCTGCGCTGACGGTCGACCTCTTCCTGGTACTCGAAGATAGTTTTTTCAAAAACTCCAAATATTTCTTCCGCAGCAGCAGTCAGCCGCTCGTGGACAAACTTTCTCATGTTCTCAACTGACGACATTGTTGTTTTACCTGCGCGAAAACTACTAACGTTACATATTTCCCCGCTAACTCGTTGTTTACTTCTGCTGGGTGTCACACTGTCAAGTTCCGACGTTGGATACGAGTTATTCTTTTGGTTCCGCCTTTTTAAAGTTTTGTTTTCTCTCCTCTCTACGTCAACTGGTGTTTGAGTTATTTCAAAGAAAATCATTTAACATAAACAAAACTTTATCCGGTAGATAGAAGTAGCAATAACCATGTAAACAATTATCAGCAAGAGAGCAAATGAAAGAAAAGACCCTCATCATGAGTAAGTCAACATGAAGCTCTCAGTCTCCTGCTTCAAGTCAAGCTGCTCTTCCTCCTGACTGGTGCAGAGTTCCTCCTGTTCCTCTTTAACCTTTGGGGGCTCTGGGTCCTCTTGGTCCAGACTGGAGCTCCTCCTCCTGATTACATCACTGGGATCAGTCCTATTCCAAATCAACTAATAGTTTTCTGTTCTCATAATATACCTGTATATTGTGTTGAAAAAGAACAATGGTGTTATTGTTTTTCTGTCTGGGAATGAGGACAGCAGAAGGGCACTGCAGAGCTATTATAGCAGAATGATGCAATTCAATATGACTGGGTTTAAGATCTTTTATACATTTAATGGATCAAGATGAATGCTTCTGGCAATCAGGAATTTGATACGCAAGTCTTCACGGCAACAAGAGATGAAAGAAAAAAGTCATTGGTATGGGTCTACAAATACAACAGTATGTTTAGGTGGAGCTATTTAATTTGTTACAAGGTTCACACAGTGATGCATTGTTTAACAAGAAAACAGATTGAAGGCACTATATACATTTTCATTCGTAAAAATTGTAATCAGCAAACTAACTATACCTGTTAAATAAAAGGGAGTGGCTTAAAAAATACATGTGCCTGTAAAACATAGTAAAGTAGAAATAGTCAAAGTACAAATATACCTCAAATGAATTTACATTTTTTAAGCTCAAGATTCTATGTGTGGAATTTAAATGAAATCTTAGCCATCTGAGGACAGCGTTGTACAATAATAAAGTATTTGAGTTCATGCAGTTACATTCCAGCACAGCGTGTTCAACATGAGGATGCCCCACTGATCAAACCATCAGCTACGGTATTAAGTCATAGATTAACAATAAACAGTCTTTGAGCTCCAACATTGAAACAACTCTTGTATGGTATAACTTAACAGTTCTTCACTAGGACTACTTTTTCTCTTCATGTCAGTGAGACACATGTGCAGCCTTGATGAACATAATATACTTAAAGCTTTAGACCTCAGCGTGAATCTGATATTCATCACCTCACATCACTTTATCATCAGAATACATACAAGTGGTAAGAACAATAACTGCATTTAGCTGCCCACTTCCCTTCGAGCACCGATTCCTACTTTTCTTCACTATTGCTCTGGCTGATTCTTTGACAGCACTGTGTTGCACACCACCTACAATTTGTTTGTGGGCCACTTTTAAAATCCAAAACAATATTTGTTTCAAGTTAATGAAATAAACTACATGGAAATGTTTAATGAGGTAGACAGAAAACAGAAGTTGTCTAATGTCAACATTACTGACTCTGATACAAAGAGGACACACACAGGGTTCTTACACATTTTGACCAATGAATTTCCATGACTATTTCATGACTTTAAACCAAATGTCCATGACCAAACTGAAATCTCGGTATAAACATGAACAATTTAGAATATTGTGTGTATTGAGAGGTACGCCGGCTTATATTTTGAGCGTCTTTCTTTAAAAAAAACATTAATTATTTCAAACTTGGCGTAAATTAACATGTGATTAAAACAAATTTCCATGACTTTTCCCAATTTTTTATGATTTAAGTTTTTTCCATGACTTTTCCAGGTTTTCCATGACCGTACGAACCCTGAACAGAGTAACCTCAAAGTATGTTTTCTTGCAGAGTTACAGCTTCTCCCCAGAGTGGGCTATCCACAATATGAACCAACAAGTTATCATTACGTCCAAAATCTTTTCTACATGTTTTACAAGACAATGGCTTCTCATCTGTATGTGTTGTCATGTGGCTTTTCCAGTGATAACTATATTAAAATCCTTTCCACATGTTTTGCAAGCAGATGGCTTCTCACCTGTGTGTTTCCTTGTGTGGACCTTCAAGTTAGATCTAGTTATAAAATCCTTCCCACATGTTTTGCAAGAAAATGGCTTCTCACCTGTGTGTGTTCTCATGTGGACCGTCAAATGATTACTTTTTCCAAATGTCTTAAAACATGTTTTGCAAGTAAATGGCTTCTCACCTGTGTGGATTCTTGTATGAGCATTCAATTTTGATGTCCCACTGAATCGTTTTCCACATAATGTGCAAGAAATGGGCTTCTCACCTGTGTGGGTTCTCAGGTGTGTAGACAAATCTAACGTGGACTTGAATGTTTTTCGACATGTATCACATTGGAAAAGTGCTTTCCCGCTTTGAGTATCATTGGGAATCTTTAACAAGTTCTCATTGTCACGGTGTCTTCTATTTTTGGGATGCCTTTTCTTTGGTTCTGGCTCTGGCTTTCTGGTTGATTCAGAGTCTTCACGCTCACTTCCTTTACGATCTGGGCTCTCAGCTTTGATCTGGTGGTCAGTTGTTGGTTCTGGTTCACTGTGGTCCATTTCCTCATGAGTAAGAGCCAACATGAAGCTCTCAGTCTCCTGCTTCAGCTCAAGCTGCTCTTCCTGACGGGTGCAGAGTTGCTCCTGTTCCTCTTTAATCTGTCGAGGCTCTGGGTCCTCTTGGCCCAGACTGGAGCTCTTCTCCTGAATACAGAGCTGATGCTGCTGTTCACAGGGAACCTCCTCTACCTCCTCCTTATAGACATGTTGCTCTGGGAGATCTGGAGGGACAGAGAACAAAAGGAAATAGGTAATAATCTAATAATACAAATGAAAATACCAACAAATAAAACCAGGCATTCAGCACACCGGCTATCCTGACAGTGGACGAGGACAGGATGGTAAACTTGTGTGGACCCAGGGCAGAAAACCAACATTAGAATTGGATCAAAAATTTTAACTTGTTCAATCTTCTTCGCCCTCACAATGGAGAGTTGCTTAATGTGCAATAGAATATCAAAATAAAGCACAATGTTACTTCTTATAACGTTATATTCTTTTTAAATGATTAAATAAAACAGTTGAAAGTTAATATATCGCATTCCATGGACGCCAGATGTACCGTGGAAGGTAGGTTATTTATTCTCTGCCTGTTTCTCCTCCTTGTACCAACCTGTTCTCATCTGCTGTCGACCATCTGCATGAATCCACGTGACTGCAGTATTAATTAAAAGGATGAACTATATTTCACACCTGTTCTGCGTAGCTTTATTTCAGGTTTCCAGACGATGTCCAGCAGTCTGCGCTGGCGGTCGACCTCTTCCTGGTACTCGAAGATAGTTTTTTCAAAAACTTCAAATATTTCTCCCGCAGCAGCAGTCAGCCGCTCGTGGACAAACTTTCTCATGTTCTCAACTGACGACATTGTTGTTTTACCTCCGCGAAGACTACTAACGTTACATGGGCCGTTTCTCAATCAGCGTACATGTGCGTCCTTTCCTCTACTTGTGTCCTCGTGGACTCGTGAAACGTCATCAGTCTCAGCCCGGGTACATATTCCAATTCAAAATTCGCTTCTCGCAAAGCACGGTCAAAATGCCCGGATGTGACTTGATTTTCCCGCTTTCCGGAGGATGCATCACAGGAGACTTGTGCGTACTCTGGCCAGCATATATCCCAGAATGCATTTCACCAGCAACCGGAAATAGTAGTGGTCATCATTTTCCTCTAATAGCAGAGGAGTCGCTATCTTAATACACAAGGGCCGTTTCTCAATTCAAAGTACACGACTGCAGACTTGTGTTCTTTTGGAGTCTGGTCTCGGGAGCCCAGACTCCAGAGGACGGGAGAACGGGAGGACGGTCTTTCTGCGATTGGAACGGCTGCTTATTTGATGACGTCACCACATCAGCTGTTCTTGCTCCTGAGTTTATTCTAACTATTCAGTGTAAATTATTTTTTACAGTTGAATAAACAAAACAACCTAAAATGACATTCCGTGACTCAACAACAGTAGTATTTATAAAAAGTAATCTGTCAGTTGTTTATTTTCTCCTCTGCTATTGTTTCCGGTTGCTGGTGAAATGCATTGTGGGATATATGCTGGCCAGAGTATGCACAAGTCTCCTGTGATGCATCCTCTGGAAAGTGGGAGGATCAAGTCACATCCGGGCATTTTGACCGTGCTTTGCGAGAAGCGAACTTTGAATTGGAACGTGTACCCGGGCTGAGACTGATGACGTTTCACGAGTCCACGAGGACACAAGTAGAGGAAAGGACGCACAAGTTTGCATATTGAGAAACGGCCAAGGCCCCCCCATTTGTACTGGGTACATGTAAGAGCGATTCGGAGGGCAGATACATCCTGGTCCACGGCACAATAAATGGCACACCGGTCACTTTAATCAATATTTACCCACCAAACTCGCCAACTCGTGGCCAACATTTTGGACTACAATAGGAGCAGAAATAGAGGAGCACAGATCTCCCTTCACAGTTTTAGGTGGCGACTTTAATTGTTGTCTTGATAACAAATTAGACAGGTCCCCAACAGACACAAATAGAAGAACAAGTGCAGGTGCTTTAATCAGTAAAATGCTAGGTGATATAAATTTGACGGACGTATGGCAGAACCTGAACCCATCAGTGAGAGACTTCACATTCTACTCTAATCTGCATAACTCCTACTCACGCTTAGATTACTTTGTTGCCCCACCACAGATTATTGGACAAAGGAAAAGCATGTAGTATAGGATCTATACATATTAGTGACCATGCCCCAGTATACCTAGAAATGACTATAAGTGAAGCTATGTCTGGCACACAGAAATGGCGTTTCCCGTCATATCTTCTCACGGAATAAAAAAAAAAGATGGAGGCCAAGTTAGATTTATTTTTTGACATAAACAACATTTGTGAAACAAACCCTGAATTCCTCTGGGAATCTGCAAAAGCCTATATTAGAGGATTTACTATCTCATATATGTCACACCGGAAAATAACTCTACTCCAGAAGCAGAATGAACTGGAAACAGACTTACAAAAATCAGATCTTGCCCATAAGTCTAGTCCAAACAAAACAAACCTCATTAAAGTGCACAGCACCAGAGTGGCACTAAATTCTATACTGAATGAGAAAGCATCTCGATCCTTATTCTATCAAAAGCAGCGACTGTATGAATATGGAAACAAAGTTAGTAAATACTTGGCCCGCCTGCTTAACCAGAAGGAAAATTACAACACCATAGCAGGAATCAGAGATCCAGGAGGGAAAAGGCATTTTGATAAGACAAATATCAACTCTGTCTTTGTATCATTTTACAAATCATTATACAAAACTGACAATAACAGCACTAAAGTGCCTCGATGGACTGGCGTCCTGTCCAGGGTGTACCCTGCCTTCGCCCTATGTCAGCTGGGAGAGGCTCCAGCGACCCCGCGACCCTAATGAGGATAAGCGGTATTGATAATGGATGGATGGAGCACTAAAGTGGAACTTGACAAAAACATTTTTTTAATTAAATGACCTTCACTAACAAAAGAACAGCAACAATCTTTGGGGAAACCCATTCAGGAAAATGAGATATAGAAGCAATGGCTTTGATGAACAGTGGAAAAGCACCAGGCCCAGATAGTTTCCCAGCTGAGTGGTTTAAAGCCTTTAAAAACAAGCTCACCCCTCATCTAGTCAACACTTATAATTATAACTTCAACACAACTCACCACTTGTCTGAAACAATGTCGCTAGCCAACAGTAGCCTGATTCTGAAAAAAAACAAGGACCCTGAAGACCCGGCATCTTACAGGCCCATATCGCTCATTAATGTAGACGCAAAGATTCTAGCCAAGGTACTGACTTTGAGGCTTGAACCATTAATATCAATCTTAATAAATCCTGACCAGACAGGCTTCATCAGAGGGAGGAATTCCTCCAATAATATCAGGAGGCTTCTGAACATAATACAGTTCACCAAAGACAATGATGGACAAGGCCTTGCGGTGTCTCTGGACTCAAAAGCTTTTGACAGGGTTGAAAGGCCCTTTCTTTTCAATGCTATGGACACATTTAAAATAGGTACAGAATTCATTGACTGGGTGAAACTGCTGTACTTTTCCCCGAAAGCGTCTGTAATTACTAACTCCTATTGCTCAGATCCGTTCCCATTAGAGCGTGGCACCCGTCAGGCAGGGATGGATTAACCAACTGGCCTACCGGGCCCAGGCCCAGGGGCCCATGAGCTGAGGGGGCCCCTGGGCCTGGGCCTCCACGCGTGACGTCGCTGTTATTAACTCTGTATTGATATGACGATATGACACGATGCGCCGTAGCCAGTATATGCTAGGCTTACGTCATTCATATCATTAACAGGGCCCCAGAAGTCCGACTGAAAAACTAAAGAATAGCCTAAACATTCACGTTGAAGATGTCACAAGAAAGAAACGTATAATATGTGACACCATAGCTTGCTGTCAATTGTTTTAAACTTTGTTCTTGTTGATATTAGAGATGACTTAAATGTCCCTCCCTCCGTTCTGCAGGAGGAGGGTGTGGTGTGTTCTTGACGTTGAGCTCACACTCTTCTATCTTCAGCCTGCAGCTACTGGGGCTGCAGCGCCTGTTATCCCCAGCTCCCCTGCTGCCATTTTTGCACTACACATAGACTATGCTGATCTGCACTACATGTTTCGCTTTACCTTTTCTTGCTTCTTAGTTACGGATATTTTTAAATAGTTAATTTAATAATTTACTAAATTATCTTTTGAACGGGTGTGGTCTCTCTACTATGTTATTTCCACTTAGAGCCGTGTGGTTGTAACAATTACAAAAGTTATTTGTTTAATTCATATAACCGAAGTCACTGCTATCGTATAATTCGCGTTATGTTTTTTTTCGAGAGGGGGGGGCCTTGACACGTCCAGGCCTAGGGGCCCGTGGTTTCTTAATCCGTCTATGCCGTCAGGGATGCCCATTGAGCCCTCTCTTGTTTGCATTGGCTATTGAGCCCTTAGCTGAGCTCATCAGAACCACACCAACGATAAGAGGCTTTAATGTCAATGGTACAGTACAAAAGATTTCTCTTTATGCGGATGATGTTCTGCTATACCTGGTTGAGATAGACAAAAGCATCCCCTGTTTACTTGAATGTTTACAACAGTTTGGGCACATTATCAGGTTTTAAAGTTTAAAGTCTAAAACCGAGGCCATGCCTATTGGCGCCCTGGCAGGCTCTACGCCACCCAGTGGAATCCCTTTTCACTGGTCACTGAGGGAGATAACATACCTTGGAATTAGAATAGTCCCCTCTCTTAAAAAACGTGTTAAACTCAACCTAAAACCAATCACAACACGCATCAGGGAAGACTTGAACAGGTGGGTAACGCTACCAGTTTCCTGGCTGGGCAGGATAAGCGTGCTCAAAATGAATATCCTGCCTAGGTTACTGTACCCCCTACAGATGCTGCCAAACTCAATACCCAACAGCTTCTTCACTGACTTGGATAAAATGTTCACACAATTCATCTGGCAAGGCAAAAAGGTTAGAATGCAGCAGGGAGTACTCGGAGTGCCTAACATAAAGTTCTACTACTGGGCAGCACAAATGCGTTACATATATGAGTGGGTGAACCCAGAAGCTACAAATGCATGGATCGACATGGAGTCGACAAATTGTGGATTACTCACTTTAAAGAACTGTCCCTTTGTAAACTACAAAAGAGCAAAGCTAGAGGTTCAAAATAACTTTATTGTACGAAATACATTAAATACCTGGAATGATATCATGGCCTACTTTAGATTTAAGAATATTGTTTTCACTTTTGGCTCCCATATGGAGAAACACGGATTTCCCCCCCTCATGTCAAGACTCTGTGTTCAGGCTCTGGCATGAGAAGGGCCTGGACCAGCTTAGCAAACTCTATGAGGGAGAAGAAATGGACTCGTTTGAGAACAGTCCCATTTCTTTCAATATTTACAAATAAGACATTACATACCAAAAAGCTTAGATGCCCCAAACATGTGCTTCCCGGAAGAAATCCTCACACAACCCATACCAAAGAAATGTATCTCCCATGTCTATGAAACCTTCGGCCTAAACCTTAATTACTCCACTGACCACATCCGCAAACAGTGGCAGATGGACATGGAGTGTCAGATAGAGGAAAATGTATGGACATCAATTATAGGAAACACACTTAACATCCTGAGCTGTATCACAGATAGAGAAAGACAATTCAAAATATTACATAGACTGCATTGTACACCACTGCTGAGAGGCAGGCTGAGGGGCAGGCTGGGCCACACCTACTTTTTCAATAATAAAATAATTGGTTTTCCTAATTGTTGCATCTGAATTTTTCCAGTGACATGAAACTGGACCTCTTCAATCATGAAGAGTTGAAAAACTTGTCCAATGTGATGAGAGTTATCAGAGGGAGTGTTGAGCCAGGTCAGACTACTGACCAAACAAGTCCAAAATATCTATTTCATAACTTGTGCATGTGTAAATGAAATAATGATCGCTAATGACATGAGACAATTATCCACCTCAATAAAACACAGTACAATCCATTTTCTTGTCATGCATTTATAAAGAAAAAACAGTCTTTGTTTTCTTCAGAACATCAACTACCAGCTTACATGTTTGGTGGTGTCCGAAAAGTTCTGTTCACATGGTAAATACATATGTTCTCATAATTAACATGTATAGGATGTTGACAAAGAATAACGGTGGTATTTTGTTGTATGTATAATCTTATAAGCCTCGTCAATGGAGTAGCCTCAAAGTATGTTTTCCTACAGGTCTCGTAGTTACGGCTTCTCCCCAGAGTGGGCTCTTCTTATGTGAACCAACAAGGCTGAATTACGTCTGAAATCTTTTTCACATATGCAAGAAAATGGCCTCTCGCCTGTGTGTTGTTATGTGGTTTTTCAATTCATCACTATATCGAAAATCTTTTCCACATATTTAGCAAGAAAATGGCTTTTCGCTAGCCTGACGATGTCATACTCATAATTCTAGTCAGAATGTGAGTCTGATACCCAACTTCCCGACTTCAAATGTTAAGGGCGGGGCTAAGTTCGGTCTGGTATCCAGGCTAGCTTCTCGCCAGTGTGTGTCCTCATATGGACCCTCAAATGACTACTTACTACAAAATTCTTCGAACACGTTTTGCAAGAAAATGGCTTCTCACCTGTGTGCGTCCTCATGTGGACCTTCAAGCTACCATTACATCCAAAACTATTTCCACATGTTTTGCAAGAAAAGGGCTTCTCGCCTGTATGCGTCCTTGTGTGGACCGTCATGTTACCACTTTGTCCAAAACTCTTTCCACATGTTTTGCAAGAAAATGGCTTCTCACCAGTGTGTGTTCTCATGTGGACCGTCAAGTAAGCACTACGTCTAAAACTCATTCCACAGGTTTTGCAAGTAAATGACTTCTCGCCTGTGTGGATTCTTATATGAACCTTCAATGTTGATGCGCTACTGAATTGTTTTCCACATGTTTTGCAAGAAAATGGCTTCTCACCTGTGTGGATTCTTGTATGAGCAATCAATTTTATTGGCCCACTAAATCGTTTTCCACATAATGTGCAAGAAATGGGCTTCTCACCTGTGTGGGTCCTCAGGTGTGTAGACAAACCTGACCTAGACTTGAATGTTTTTCCACATGTATCACATTGGAAAAGTGCTTTCCCGGTTTGAGTATCATTGGGAATCTTTAACAAGTTCTCATCGTCAAAGTGACTTCTTTTTTTGGGATGTCTTTTCTTTGGTTCTGGCTCTGGATTTCTGGTTGATTCAGAGTCTTCACGCTTACGTCCTTTACAATCTGGGCTCTCAGCTACAAGCTGGTAGTCAGTTGTTGGTTCTGGCTCACTGTGGTCCGTTTCCTCATGAGTAGGAGTCAAGATGAAGCTCTCAGTCTCCTGCTTCAGCTCAAGTTGCTCTTCCTCCTGACGGGTGCAGAGTTCCTTCTGTTCCTCTTTAATCTGTGGAGGCTCTGGGTCCTCTTGGCCCAGACTGGAGCTCTTCTCCTGAATACAGAGCTGCTGCTCACAGAGAACCTCCTCTTCCTTCTCCTCCTCCTTATAGACATGTTGCTCTGGGAGCTCTGGAGGGACCGAGAACAAAAGGAAATAGGTAATAATCTTATAATAAAAATGAAAATACCAACAAATAAAACCAGGCATTCAGCACACCGACTATCCTGACAGTGGACGAGGACAGGATGGTAAACTTGTGTGGACCCAGGGCAGAAAACCAACATTAGAATTGGATCAAATATTTTAACTTGTTAAATCTTCTTCGCCCTCACAATGGAGAGTTGCTTAATGTGCAATAGAATATCAAAATGAAGCACAATGTTACTTCTTATTACATTAAGTTCTTTTAAAATTATTAAATTAAAGAGTTGAAAGGAATATATCGCATTCCATGGACGCCAGGTGTACCGTGGAAGGTAGGTTATTTATTCTCTGCCTGCTTCTCCTTATTGTACCAACCTGTTCTCATCTGCTGTCGACCATCTGCATGAATCCACGTGGCTGCAGTATTAATTAAAAGGATGATGTATATTTCACACACCTGTTCTGCGTAGCTTTATTTCAGGTTTCCAGACGATGTCCAGCAGTCTGCGCTGACGGTCGACCTCTTCCTGGTACTCGAAGATAGTTTTTTCAAAAACTCCGAATATCTCTCCCGTAGCAGCAGTCAGCCGCTCGTGGACAAACTTTCTCATGTTCTCAACTGACGACATTGTTGTTTTACCTCCGCGAAGACTACTAACGTTACATCTTTCCCCGCTAACTCCGGTGTTTACTTCTGCTGGGTGTCACACTGTCAAGTTCCGACCTTGGAAACAGGTGAGAAGCCATTTACAAGTGGAAACAAGTTTTTCTTTTTGTTTCCGCCTTTTTAAAGTTTTTGTTTTTACCTGCAACGTTGGCGGTCCAGGGTTCAAACCTATGAAGGACTCGAAATGACTTAAGTATAAATAAATAAATGCATGAATAAATATGGGAATAAATAAATAAATGCTTAAATAAATGTATAAATAAATGTATGAATGCTTAAATAAATGTATAAATAAATAAAAAAATACAGGAATGAATGAATGTAAGTTATAAATCAACAGGATCATTAAATAAATATATTTCTACAATTCTGTATTTCTTCATTTATCTATTCATGTGTCCACACGTATTTCTTCATTTATTTATGTGTGACATTTACGTGTCCGTATATTTAAATGAGCTGGGTGGTCCGAACCTCTGTCTAAAGCCTGATTGGTCACAGGAGTGTGGTGCACCTGGTGTGTTGTGCTCTACTACTGCTGCCTGTCACATGATGCTGAAGTTGGCTGTCTCAGCTCACCGTTAGCAGAGACAGCTTTTTGACTTCAAACGTTTATCAATTCCAAGAACACTGAGAACAGACTTGTGTTATTTTGGAGTCTGGTCTTGGAGTCTGATCTTGGGAGTCCAGACTCTTGAGGACGCAGGACGGTCTTTCTGGTCTTGTGACGTCACCACATCAACTGTTCTTGCTCATGAATTTATTCCAATGATTCACTGTAAAATACATTACAGTGAAGTAGAATGTGTTGCGGTGTTCACTGTCGTTTGGCGTAGGCTACGAATAAACGGTAATAAATATACAACGTCTCGTAGCTTTCCTGACCCAGGGTCGCTACAATATGAAGTTATGGATCGTAACCCTCAGTCAAATTTGCCGAAACGTTATTTTTAAATAAATAAACAATTTGTGCCCTTTAGATCCTCCAAAACGTAATTATATCTCATGTTAAGCCGCTACGGATACATCAGAGCGAGCGCAGCATTTCAAAAAGTCCTGCCGAGATCTGGCTGCTCTCGGCGGCCACACACCGCGCTGAGCGCCCGGTGTTCTGTCATTTCATGCTACTTGTCAAGAACCGATACCTTGTGGTATTGCGCATGCGCCGAGTTGATTTTCCGATTTTTTTTTGACACGCCCATAATGTTTTGCCACCCTGTCGATGCACGTCTGATAACGGGGAGTGACATCATCAAAATCCCGATTATTTCCCTAGTTAAAAGTACATTCAGCATGTATATTGTACAGGTAGTAATAATATGTAGTAATGATATGTAGATTAATGAGTGATAAGCAGTTGCTATTTCTTGTGTGTCAACAAATTATTGTAAACATGAGTTTGTTCACATTATCATAATAAAGCACTGGTTTATTATTAGGGTATTTAGTGTTGAAGATAAACACTTTAACAGTGAAAAGTGAAACATTGAACTTTGAAAGAAAAGCATATTTTGATAGTACAATAACATCCTATCAGATAGGGTAGCATGAATCGATACACACCTATCAGTTTATGCAGCGGGTAGCAAATTTTTACAAGGCAGCAAAAAATGACAGAACACCGGCTCCCGAGCTCTGTAGTCCCGCGAGCAGGACCTCAAATGTCCGTCGCAGATCCTTATTAGGCTGAATCTCGATAAACCGACCACAGATCTAATGCTTAAACTATTAACTTCTCGGCTGAAAACATCCCTAAATTAGATTCCGTGATTCAACAGTAGTGTTTAGAAAGTACAGACAAGAACGCATAATAAACGCTGTTCGTCTACAGATCCAAGTGCTCGGGATCGATTGCTTCTGTCTTGCTACCCGACTCGACCAGTCAGGCTTTAGACAGAGGTTCGAAGTTCAACCACCCCAGCTCATTTGAATATACGGACACGTAATAAAGCAATAAATAAATGAAGAATTACAGAAATGTAGAAATATATTTATTGAATGATGTTCCGTTTTGATTTCTCACAAGGTAAAGGAACACTTATTTCCACCACATCAGCTCTACCATTTTTGGTGGTTTCTGAAAAGTTCTGTTCACATGGCAAATACCTATGTTCTCATAATTAACATGTATAGGATGTTGACAAAAAATAACGGTGGTATTTTGTTGTATGTATAATCTTATAAGCCTCGTCAATGGAGTAGCCTCAAAGTATGTTTTCTCACAGGTCTCGTAGTTACGGCTTCTCCCCAGAGTGGGCTCTTCTTATGTGAACCAACAAGGCTGAATTACATCTGAAATCTTTTTCACATGTTTTGCAATAAAATGGCTTCTCGCCTGTGTGTGTTCTTATGTGGTTTTTCAATTCATCACTATATCGAAAATCTTTTCCACATATTTTGCAAGAAAATGGCTTCTCATCTGTGTGTGTCCTCATGTGGACCGTCAAGCTACTACTACGTCCAAAACTCTTTCCACATGTTTTGCAAGAAAATGACTTCTCCCCTGTGTGGATTATTATATGAACCTTCAATGTTGATGCGTCTCTGAATTGTCTTCCACATGTTTTGCAAGAAAATGGCTTCTCACCTGTGTGGATTCTTATATGAACCTTCAATGTTGATGCGTTACTGAATTGTTTTCCACATGTTTTGCAAGAAAATGGCTTCTCACCTGTGTGTGTCCTCATGTGGCTTTTCAATTCAAAACTATATCGAAAATCCTTTCCACATGTTTTGCAAGAAAATGGTTTCTCACCTGTGTGTGTCCTTAAGTGGACTGTTAAGTGACCACTAAACATAAAATCCTTCCCACATGTTTTGCAAGAAAATGGCTTCTCGCCAGTGTGTGTTCTCTTATGGACCGTCAAGTTAGCACTATGTCCAAAACTCTTTCCACATGTTTTGCAAGCAAATGGCTTCTCACCTGTGTGTGTTCTCATGTGGACCGTCAAGTTACCACTACCTCCAAAACTCTTTCCACATGTTTTGCAAGTAAATGGCTTCTCGCCTGTGTGGATTCTTGTATGAGCATTCAATCTTGATGTCAAACTAAATCGTTTTCCACATAATGTGCAAGAAAGGGGCTTCTCACCTGTGTGGGTTCTCAGGTGTGTAGACAAACCTGACCTGGACTTGAATGTTTTTCCACATGTATCACATTGGAAAAGTGCCTTCCCGGTTTGAGTATCATTGGGAATCTTTAACAAGTTCTCATCGTCAAAGTGACTTCTTTTTTTGGGATGTCTTTTCTTTGGTTCTGGCTCTGGATTTCTGGTTGATTCAGAGTCTTCACGCTTACATCCTTTACAATCTGGGCTCTCAGCTACAAGCTGGTAGTCAGTTGTTGGTTCTGGCTCACTGTGGTCCGTTTCCTCATGAGTAGGAGTCAACATTAAGCTCTCAGTCTCCTGCTTCAGCTCAAGTTGCTCTTCCTCCTGACGGGTGCAGAGTTCCTCCTGTTCCTCTTTAATCTGTTGAGGCTCTGGGTCCTCTTGGCCCAGACTGGAGCTCCTCTGCTGAATACAGAGCTGCTGCTCACAGAGAAGCTCCCCCTTCTCATCCTTACAGATATGTTGCTCAGGGAGCTCTGGAGGGACAGAGAACATAACAAAATAGGTAATAATCTGATGATAAAAATGAAAATACCAACACATGAACCCAGGCATTCGGCACACTGGCTATCCTGACAGTGGACGAGGACAGGACGGTAAACTTGTGTGAACCCAAGGCAGAAAACCAACATTAGAATTGGATCAAATATTTTAACTTGTTCAATCTTCTTTACCCTCACACTGGAGAGTTTCTTAATGTACAATAGAATATCAAGAAAAGCACAATGTTACTCATTATAACGTTAAATTCTTAACAAAATTATTAAATAAAACAATTAAAAGGAATATATCGCATTCCATGGACGCCAGCTGTATCGTGGAAGGTAGGTTATTTATTCTCTGACTGCTTCTCCTTATTGTACCAACCCGTTCTCATCTGCTGTCGACCATCTGCATGAATCCACGTGACTGCAGTATTAATTAAAAGGATGATCTATATTTCACACACCTGTTCTGCGTAGCTTTATTTCAGGTTTCCAGACGATGTCCAGCAGTCTGCGCTGACGGTCGACCTCTTCCTGGTACTCGAAGATAGTTTTTTCAAAAACTCCGAATATTTCTTCCGCAGCAGCAGTCAGCCGCTCGTGGACAAACTTTCTCATGTTCTCAACTGACGACATTGTTGTTTTACCTGCGCGAAGACTACTAACGTTACATATTTCCCCGCTAACTCAGTTGTTTACTTCCGCTGGAGTTACACTGTCACGTTCCGACGTTGAATACGAGTTGTTCTTTTGGTTCCGCCTTTTTAAAGTTTTGTTTTCTCTCCCCTCTACGTCAACTGATGTTTGAGTTATTTCAAAGACAATCATTTAACACAAAAAATACAACTTAGATAGAAGTAGCAATGACCCTGTAAACAATTATCAGCAAGAGAGCAAATGAAGGAAAACACCCTCATGAGTAGGAGTCAAAAATGAAGGTCTCAGTCACCTGCTTCAGCTCAAACTGCTCTCCCTCTTGTTCCTCTTTAAGCCGTGGAGGCTCTGGGTCCTCTTGGTCCAGACTGAAGCTCCTCTGCTGAATACAGAGTTGCTGCTCATAGAGAACCTCCTCAAATTCCATGTGTGTCTCATTCAGGCCATCAATGCAGCACCCTATGAAGCTATTGGTGTGCTCGTCTACTCAGACCCATTGGACATCAACGATGGTCTCATGTCGGACAGCAATGAGACATATCCTCACTCCTGGTACATGCCGCCATCTGGTGTGGAGAGAGGTTCTTTTAACACTCATTATGGTCTGGTTTGTGAAGAGACATGTCTACTTGTGGGATTATTAAATTCCAAATGGGTTTTGTTATGAATTAATTCTAACTTGTGGTTCCATTGATCCTTTCAGTGAGCTAGGTGGAACAGCAGCTCTCGTTTCAAGGCAGGGAGCGTTCAACTGGACCTACAATGTTGGCGGTCCAGGGTTCAAACTAACATCTGTTTTCAACAACTGGTTGACTTAGTTTTACATGAATTTAATGGGCATTCATTTGAATATAAAGCGTTGTTTATGTCCACTTTTTACATGCGCTCAACAGCATCCATCTTCTTTTTTTAAGATCTTGGTTGGTTTCATTCAAAACAAACATGCTTCTATTGTTTTTCATCCAAGGCCGGTGCAGGTGTTTGGGTGTCTGCCAGACAATGCAGGCATTAGCTGCAATTAAAGTTGATCTCGCAGCATTATTAAGCACTTAACCTGTTTAAATTTTAAAAAGAAACACCATAAAAGAGTTAATTTATACTTCACATTTCTGCTAAGGATGACAAATATATGATTTCCAATGACACCTACTTTTTAAATAAAATAATTGGTTTTCCTCATAGAATCTGGTGTCATGAAGCAGCGATGTTGCAGTGGAACATTATTTTGTCTTAATTTCTTGTTGCATCTGAATTTTTCCAGTGACTTGAAACTGGACATCTTCAACCATTAAGAGTTGAAAAACTCTTCCAATGCGATGAGAATTATCAGAGGGAGTGTTGAGCCATGTCAGACTGCTGACCAAGTCCAAAATTCCCATTTCACAACATGTGTAAATTAAATAATGATCGCTAATGACATGACACAATTATCCACCTCAATAAAACACAGTACAAAACAGTCTTAGGTTTCTTCAGAAAATCAACTACCAGCTTACATGTTTGGTGGTGTCCAGTGGCGGTTGGTGAATTTTTTTTTTTGGAAGGGGGCGGGGGGCAGTTGGGCGACACGGTTTAAATATCACTCAACAATGAGAAAGAAAAGAGGTTTTGAGCAGAATATTGTAAAAAACTAAGCTTTATTTCAAGAACACAGCGTGCTCAACACGGTCCAATAACAATTATCAACACACTGAGACTTTGGGCATGAGAGGTTCAGAGCAGAAAGAAACATGGGGTTGGGTTTCAGAGGTTTACAGAATAAAAGAGGTTCACCCTCACATGAAAGAGGTTTAGAGCAGAATAGTCAGAAAGAGGTCACGTGTTACATCGGGTGTTTGACAGAGTAGATCAGGGGTCGGGAACCTTTGGCTCGCGAACCATATGTGGGTCTTCCGTTGACGACATATGGCTCTTATGAGTTTGAGTAAAAAAAAAAGAAAAAGATCTCCGCCCGCCCCCCTGTAACTTTCTCTATCGCGCCAGATTACAACAGAAGTAATGTCAGGTCCCTTTCTTAAAGACGTCTTTGTTTTTTTATTAAACTAAACTTCTGTTATCGATCGTCTCCAAAGCAGCATGTTACTGTCTCTACGTGTTGCGTCTCCGCTCGCCGTCTCGCGTGCCGCAGGGCCCTACCGGCGTGTGCGCACGCATCGGGCGGAGTAAATAAAGTCACCTGCACTCTGGCTGAGGGAACGCTAACGGTCTCTGATTGGCCGAGTTTAATCACGTGAAATAAGAAAGGATGTCATTGGCTAGGGCTAAAATGTGTGCGCCCCAAGATTCACCCGCAATGAGAAGCCGTCCTGGCCGAAACAACTGTGAAATGGTTGCCCTCTGACACACACTCTGACACACACACACACACACACACACACACACACACACACACACACACACACACACACACACACACACACACACACACACACACACACACACACACACACACACACACACACACACACACACACACACACACACACACACACACACACACACACACACACACACACACACACACACACACACACACACACACACACACAGCGCCTGGAATGGGGCGGGGCTTCTCTCAGTGACGATTATTTTTGGTCCCATTTAACTTAAGTGGTTGTTGACAGGCTGACGGTCTCCCACACACATTTAGCGCCTCAACCCAGTATATTTATTATTTAAATGATTTGGTATATAATGTTTTTTGATCTTTTTTTTTTCTTAAGAGGGGCGGCACCCTAGCACCATCTATGGATGCACCGCCACTGGTGGTGTCCGAAAAGTTCTGTTCACATGGCAAATACTTATGTTCTCATAATTAACATGTATAGGATGTTGACAAAGAATAACGGTGGTATTTTGTTGTATGTATGATCTCATAAGCCTCGTCAATGGAGTAGCCTCAAAGTATGTTTTCTCACAGGTCTCGTAGTTACGGCTTCTCCCCAGAGTGGGCTCTTCTTATGTGAACCAACAAGGCTGAATTACGTCTGAAATATTTTTCACATGTTTTGCAAGAAAATGGCTTCTCGCCTGTGTGTGTCGTCATGTGGTTTTTCAAGTGATAAATATATTGAAAATTTATTCCACATATTTTGCAAGAAAAGGGCTTCTCCCCTGTGTGGATTCTTATATGAACCTTCAATGTTGATGCGTTACTGAATTGTTTTCCACATGTTTTGCAAGAAAATGGCTTCTCACCCGTGTGTGTTTTCATGTGGCTTTTCAAGTCAAAACTATATCGAAAATCCTTTCCACATGTTTTACAAGAAAATGGCTTCTCACCTGTGTGTGTCCTCATGTGGACCGTCAAAGTACTACGACTTCCAAAATGCCTCCGACATGTTTTGCAAGAAAATGGCTTCTCCCCTGTGTGTGTCCGCATGTGGATTGTCAAGCTACTACTACAAACAAAATGATTTCCACATGTTTTGCAAGAAAATGGCTTCACACCTGTGTGTGTTGTCATGTGACTCTTCAAGTCATAATTATATCGAAAATCTTTTCCACATGTTTTGCAAGAAAATGGCTTCTCGCCTGTGTGTGTCCTCATGTGGACCGTCAAGTTAGCACTACGTCCAAAACTCTTCCCACAGGTTTTGCAAGAAAATGGCTTCTCACCTGTGTGCGTCCTCATGTGGACCGTCAAGCTACCACCACATCCAAAATCTTTTTCACACGTTTTGCAAGAAAATGGCTTTTCACCTGTGTGGGTTCTCAGGTGTGTAGACAAACCTGACCTGAACTTGAATGTTTCTCCACAGGTTTCACATTGGAGGAGTACTTTCCCAGTTAGAGTATCATTGGGAATCTTTTTTTGGGGGGGGGGGTGTCTTTTCTTTGGTTCTGGCTCTGGATTTCTAGTTGATTCAGAGTCTTCATGCTCACTTCCTTTCTGATCTGGGCTCTCAGCTACATGAGACATGCAAGAGAGGAGCTGGTCGTCAACTTTTGGTTCTGGTTCACTGTGGTCCGTTTCCTCGTGAGTAGGAGTTAACATGAAGCTTTCAGTCTCCTGCTTCAGCTCAAGCTGCTCTTCCTCCTGACGGGTGCAGAGTTCCTCCTGTTCCTCTTTAATCTGTGGAGGCTCTGGATCCTCTTGGTCAAGACTGGAGCTCTTCTCCTGAATACAGAGCTGCTGTTGCTGCTGTTCACAGGGAACCACCTCTTCCTCCTCTTTATATACATCTTGCTCTGGGAGCTCTGGAGGGACAGAGAACAAAAGGAAATAGGTAATAATAATAATAATCTAATAATACAAATGAAAATAACACATGAAACCAGGCATTCAGCACACTGGTTATCTTGACAGTGGACGAGGACAGGATGGTAAACTTGTGTGAAACCAGGGCAGAAAACCAACATTAGAATTGGATCAACTATTTTAACTTGTTCAATCTTCTTCACCCTCACACTGGAGAGTTGCTTAATGTACAATAGAATATCAAGAGAAAGCACAATGTTACTTCTTATAACATTATATTCTAAAGACATTATTAATAAAACAGTTGAAAGGAATATATCGTATTCCATGGACGCCAGGTGTACCGTGGAAGGTAGGTTATTTATTCTCTGCCGGCTTCTCCTCCTTGTACCAACCTGTTCTCATCTGCTGTCGACCATCTGCATGAATCCACGTGACTGCAGTATTAATTAAAAGGATGAACTATATTTCACACCTGTTCTGCGTAGCTTTATTTCAGGTTTCCAGACGATGTCCAGCAGTCTGCGCTGACGGTCGACCTCTTCCTGGTACTCGAAGATAGTTTTTTCAAAAACTCCGAATATTTCTTCCGCAGCAGCAGTCAGCCGCTCGTGGACAAACTTTCTCATGTTCTCAACTGACGACATTGTTGTTTCACCTCCGCGAAGACTACTAACGTTACATCTTTCCCCGCTAACTCCGTTGTTTACTTCCGCTGGGTGTCACACTGTCAAGTTCCGACGTTGAATACCAGTTCTTCTTCTTCTTCTTCTTCTTCTTCTTCTTCTTCTTCTTCTTCTTCTTCTTCTTCTTCTTCTTCTTCTTCTTCTTCGAGGTTTATTGGCGGTTGGCAACAACTGTTTGGTTCATTACCGCCACCAACTGGTATGGAGTGTGGATCAGAATGTCTAGAGCTTGAACCAACCAAACTAAATGCTAGAAACATCTCGTTAGAAACATCTTGCTAGAAACATCTCGTTAGAAACATCTTGCTAGAAACATCTCGTTAGAAACATCTTGCTAGAAACATCTTGCTAGAAACATCTTGCTAGAAACATCTCGTTAGAAACTATATGATGATATGATAATATATGATTTCCAATGACACACCTACTTTTTCAATAAAATAATTGGTTTTCCTCATATAATCCGGTGTTATGAGTACGCAGCGATGTTGCAGTGGAACATTTTTTGTCTTAATTTCTTGCTGCATCTGAATTTTTCCAGTGACTTGAAACTGGACAGAGGGAGTGTTGAGCCAAGTCAGACTGCTGACCAAGTCCAAAATATCCATTTCACAACATGTGTAAATGAAATAATGATCGCTAATGACATGAGACAATTATCCACCTCAATAAAACACAGTACAATCCATTTTCTTGTCATGCATTTATAAAGGGAAAAAAAAACGTCTTTGGTTTCTTCAGAACATCAACTACCAGCTCTTACATGTTTGGTGGTGTGGGGGGCGCAGTTAGGCGACACGGTTTAAATATCACTCAACAATTAGAAGAACAGAGGTTTTGAGCAGAATATTGTAAAAAACAAAGCTTTATTTCAAGAACACAGCGTGCTCAACACGGTCCAATAACAATTATCAACACACTGAGACTTTGGGCATGAGAGGTTCAGAGCAGAAAGAAACATGGGGTTGGGTTTCAGAGGTTTACAGAATAAAAGAGGTTCACCCTCACATGAAAGAGGTTTAGAGCAGAATAGTCAGAAAGAGGTCACGTGTTACATCGGGTGTTTGACAGAGTAGATCAGGGGTCGGGAACCTTTGGCTCGCGAACCATATGTGGGTCTTCCGTTGACGACATATGGCTCTTATGAGTTTGAGTAAAAAAAAAAAGAAAAAGATCTCCGCCCGCCCCCCTGTAACTTTCTCTATCGCGCCAGATTACAACAGAAGTAATGTCAGGTCCCTTTCTTAAAGACGTTGTAGGAGCCAAATGTGGTGTAGGTGCACCAATGTTTTGTGTGTACACTAGGTGGCGCTGTTGCCAATATTTGTACGCCTATATTAATCAGGAGGCAATTGGCGACGGCAGGTGTTTGGACCCCGGAACGGGAAAGCGTTTCGACCGTGTCGCGGTCAGCTGATTGTGCATCTGACAAGTAACCTAAAGATCATTAAAAACTAGTGATGGCGAGATGAAGCCTCATGAGGCTTCGAACCACTTCAGCCAATTGGTTCGAGAAAGGGTTCATTACTCGAAGCTTCATGGGCTCACGACACCCCCCACTGGCCAAGTGTATATTCACAGGCGGCTGTATCTGAACCACATAATGTGACGCATTTAATTGTTTTGTCTGTTATGGCTGTTGAGAATGACTATGAATTACAAAAATGTATGACCAAATAATTTCTGTACATAAATTATCACACGTGCATAATAAAATATTTTTTAATGTATTCTGTGTGTGTAAATGTTCCTAAATTGGTAGTATTATATGATATGGCAGGTTGTGTAATAATGTTATTATGTCACTTTAGGAAAATGGCATGGGCTTAAGCAGGCAGACGACACTGAATATGCGTGTGGAACTTGGACAGTGATGTACAGGACGGGACATTTTATTTATTTTTATTCAGAAATAACAGTTTCTCAACAGTTCCATATTACCACCTATCCTTCTCTCCTCACTCTCCTAACTCTCCAGACTATCTCTCTCTCTAAACTCTCAACCAACAACCCACAAGTTGAATGGAGCCTGAGGGGTTTATATTGCTGTCAAACCTCCTGGCAAAATCTGAACCGCTTGCCGAAGCAGTCACGTGGTATAGCCGGGCAGCGAGGCTTCGGACGTCATCATTTTTGGCTCCTCCCCTAAATGAAGCAAGCCTCGATACTCGCTTCGAGGAAACGCCCCCTCCATTACTCGACACACGCTTCGAAGCGTCGGCACATCTCGTAACAACACTATTAAAAACCCACAAAACAACATCATCGTGTGGGAGGTTAGTGTCGGGACCGAGCAACGCAAGCAGCAGAAGACCAGAGCGCGTCAAGCCAACTAGCCGGAGGAAACCAAACGCCTCAGTAGCCCTCAGCAGGACAGGGCTCCTTTAACAGACGTCTTCCTTCTTTTATTAAACTAAACGTCTGTTATCGATCGTCTCCACAGCAGCATGTTACTGTCTCTACATGTTGCCTCTCCGCTCGCCGTCTCGTGCGCCGCAGGGCTCCGCCGGCGTGTGCGCGTGCATCGGCTGAGCAAATAAAGTCACCTGCACTCTGGCTGAGGGAAAGATAACGGTCTCTGATTGGCCGAGTTTAATCACGTGAAATAAGAAAGGATGTCATTGGCTAGGGCTCAATTTTTTGCACCCCAAGATTCACGTTTCACCCGCAATGAGAAGCCGTCCTGGCCGAAACGACTGTGAAATGGTTGCTCTCTGCCACACACAAGTTGCAACCCTGTATCACAAAAATTACGTTCTCCCGGACCGAAAATGCAATTTGCGGTTACGTTCAACTGAAACGTATTTCTCTCCAAATTACATTTGTATTTGACGTATTACAAATACAAATACGTCTCTAATCAACGTATTTTTGTTGTTTGTTGTCTCGCTTTTCTACAATGCTGTTATTAATTGGAAAAGCGTCCTCTTATTTATGATTATTTTATGTGTTGTAACGCCTGGGTATTATGACAGGAATAGGCGTATTTACTTCTCATAAAAGAAAATCGCAGGTATCCTGTAAAAAGGCGAAACATCGGGGAAATAATGTAGTTGTGAATAAAACATGATCTATATTATGATTTTTAAAAATATATTGGAGCTATTAACTTGTTTTTCGGTTCATCCGTATCTGGGAAGGCGCAGTCTCTCTGCAATGGTAAAATATACCCGAAATATGTTAACCTCTATCAATAACGTCAGGCGAAAAATCACCCGATGACGTGTCTGTTGAAAAAAAAACAGAAAAGGCAGGGGTACGCGTGACACAAAAGCAATGCAAATTACTTGATCTCAAACTTGTTGGTGAAAATTACCCAAAGTTACTGTTCTAGGGTTTTAAGAAGTCATGTACTAAACTGATAACAACGTTCCTTCAGTGGGGATTCCCAAATGGCCCCATACGTCATAAGGTCGAAGGTCACACGAGTGACGCACGTTGTTGAGATATGTACTCGGATGTGTATATGGTTACGCCACAAGGTGGCGCTAGAGTACAGGCTATAAAGGCCAACGTGACATATGTTACTGTGTGTTCAGTTGAAGATAGCTCTGACCGTGAGACTGATGTGTCAGAAGCCTGCTAAATAAATACGCCAACAACGGCTAAAGATAATTCCACCATTTATTCTTTCCTTCGGATGCAACGGTAGCTGCTGCTACATTGCAACACAACTCAACACACGTGAAGCTATCCCGACCCGCGTCTAGGTGTTTACGTTAGCCTGCTACATGTCTGTTAGTGCACACTCGGGATCTCTTTTGCAGCTTTTGACCTGCTAACCATCAGATGCACTATCGGTCACAATTTGTTATGCATGAATCACAACATTATCGCCCTTTACGAATATATGTATTTACTTGTTTAATTGGGGAGAGAATATCTTGAGAGACAGGAAATTCGCCACTTCTCCCTCGTTTTCTTCTTCGTCGCTTTCACGTAAAGGAGCACACAAAGCCCCACTTCACGAACCAGACAGAACAGCGCCCCCGAGTGTGTCTGCATCTAAACTACACCTTCATTCTTCAGCGCAGGTTGTTACTCAGTCTTTTGCTGACATCTTTAAATCCACCAGTATTCAATTTCAACAGCTTTAGAACAATTTAGGAAACACTTTCCAATGTGTTACATAGGAGGTGTAATGCTTTGTTGAATGGTTGCAAGATTAACGTGATTTATATCTGAGGCAAATGTTTCTCAAGATGTCAAAAATTCACTCTTCAATGAAGGAGATCAGAGAAACATGTTTTAACAGTGTGTGTTTATCAATTCAGAAAATGTACACTGACAACAGCACTGTCAAATATTTGTAATCAGAATTAAATTAATAAATTCTGAACACAGATGTATGATAACATTTATTTTTGATTAGAACGCAATTAATTAACACAATACAAGGAACAAACAAATACAGTGGTGGTTTGAGTGAGACACTTATTCATTCTCCACCCAGTCCTGTAAGAAAGCAAAAAGACCACATTTTAATGTTTAATTTACCCTTCCTCGTCCACTGACATGTATGCAAACTAACAGATCTTTTCACACTCACACACATTACTCTGCAGACTGACCCGTGACCTCCTAATTGTCTCTAAATATAAACTTACTGCTTTATATTCAACATATTATATTTACCTCATATATTAATTTACCTCAGTTGCTGAAGTCCAGGGATTCAAGGGGCTCCCATGAATTCCTCCACTTAATTCCACTGGTTTAAAAGAGATGGGGATAAGACACAAATGATAAAAACAGTAATTTTATGTACTTACTTTAAATTGACTAGGCCGGTTAAATAATGCCCTGCCACAAGAAATGGGCTGTGAAAATCTGTCTTAATAAAAGAATAAGAGAAGCATATGCATTTATTGGAAGGAATAACTATATATGGTGGAATGAGCTCCCCACTGACATAAGGACAGTAGAAAGTCTCTACAGCTTCCGCCAGAAACTGAAAACGCACCTTTTCCGACTATATCTGGATTAAAACACAGATTAGCACTTCAGTGGCACTTAAATAGCTCTTATTGTGGTACTTTTGTAGTTTGACTATCTTGAGGAAATGTTACTTTCTGTATTCTTGTTCTTAGTTTGTACTCTAGGTTGATGCAATTATTGTAAGTCGCTTTGGATAAAAGCATCTGCTAAATTACATGTAATGTAATATATTAATCTATTTGAATGCCTGTCAAACACCAACTTTTTACTTGTGAAAATAAAGAATCAACACTAGCAAGAGTTTAAACAAATACATTTAAAACAATTATTGTCCTGCAGTCAGAAGTCCCAACATGATCCTACCTAAAGCAGAGTACCCCAGCGTGGGAAGGGAAACACCTGCACAGGCTGCACTCAGTTTGTCATCAAGCAATTATGTCTTCCAATTTTAAGTTTGTCTCTGATCTTGTCTATTCCTTTTTGCATTTTTACAGAGCCTCCTGCTACAAGTATTAATTGTTGAGGTGACAAGCCTATAAAAGAAAGCCACATCTGTAATGGTAGCCTGTCCAACACCATTCTTTCTGAGTTACCAATGTGGATTATTTACCAAATCTTTCCTCTCAGCACAAATGTAGGTAGAACATTATTGGATATTTACCATGTTCTGCAGGGACGCCACTGAGGGAGTACCTGTAATACAACACATTGTGCACATGATTGTTGGCCTTTTGCACGATATTTAGTCTTCACACTGCCACAGGTTGCACTATATTTACATACAATGTATAGATGCTAATAATGCATGAAACTTACTTTGTCTTCTAATTTCCGAAGAACCTTCGAAAAGAGAAAGGACCCTGTCCCAGAGGTTCTGTCTGTGCATTCAGCACATGTTTCACCTATGTAGATAAACAATTGGGATACTGTTAGTGAATTGTATCATTAGTGAAATAGATAACCACATTACTTGTTCCTTTATTTTGAAATCATTGTATTCATGGTATTGCAGTATCACTGTTAAATATCTTAGTTATGAATGAATGAATTGTTATATTTTTGGATATGGCCATTTACATGCCTTATCATTTGTGGAATTATTCCAAAACAGTAACAACTAGAAAGGTGCACTCAGTCGGATGAAGTTAAAATATCAATATTTTCAAAACATACCTGGATTTCGAATTTTTCGTTTACGACTCTTGCCTGCAGTGACAAATTCACCAAAAGAGAAACATTTGTCAAGAGTAAATTCCCCAAAAGATATGCTGAATCCTTCATTTAATTAATGTAACTCTTTGTATATAAACAGGCATGTGGGAGATATGGCAATATGTTAAGAGCACATTTTTTTCGGACATGTTTTAAATCCAGAAATATTCAATTTCAACAACTTTATAACAGTTTAGGTAAAACTTGTGCATTAAAAAACATGTGCATTTCAATATCCTAGTATCTGTTTTACACTTTATTTACAAATGGCATCACAAACCTTGTTCAGGTTTTCCAAAAGAAGTGCATCCTTCTTGCTCGTCCTTCTGGGCATTGCTGTGACTTTCTGTATATCAGACAAATATAGGATTATAATCTAAAACATTTTGGTTTTAAAACCATTGTTAGGGCGAAAATCAGAAAATGACATCACCAACTTAAAAATGTTCACTGTGGTGCTATATAAAGTACCTTTTACACTGTCAGTACATAACAATTCTATAGTCTGCATTGAATGTTCGGCTTCCCCAATTTGGAAAACCTTATTCAGTGTCACATCAGAATGTAACATTTTACAAACATAAAAACTGCAGTTGGTAGATACATGTATGTAAGAAACTAAGACAATCTGTTACTAACACACATGTGGTCTTTGTGCCGTTATCTGGACGTCCATTTTCATCTGTGACACTTGCACCGTATTGTGAACAGATTTATTAAGCAGAAGTAGAGTGCAAGTTAAGTATCAACAATATATGCTGTATCAATCATAAAGAGGAGTTCAAAGACAGTGTTCAACAATACACAAATAACAGTTACAACAGTGATTCGTTAGTGCCAATAGGAATACCTTTCTCTCCTGGTTCCTCTGTGTCTTTTGATGTCTCTTCAGACACATTGGCACCATCCACATGCACAGGAACGATGTCCAGCACCACATACTCAGTTTCTTTGGGGGCTTCAATGAAAAGAAATGCACAAATTATACGGACAGACTTCATGCTAATCATTATATACTTCTAATTAACAAGCTATTTTTTAACTCCAAGTTTTCATTTCCCCCGGTTTCTAAAAGAGTGCATTAATTGTCCAACATAACAGGTTACTTGTACCTTGCTCTTTCCTCAAATCTTCTTTTGTGACAGAATGCGGCCTTTTGAAGTGCACTGTAATAAAGAAAAAATAATATTCTCAAATATTAGATTTTCAAACAAATAAATAGACATTAGTCTCAAAATATTCAATACCAGTGACTGAAATACTGACAATTTACAATTTTCGAAAAAATGTCTTTGAGGTTCTCCTCCAATCGGTCATCCAGCTTCAGTTGTATGCTGGTGAGGACATCAGCGCTGTAGCTGTTCCTCCATTTCTTCCCCAAAAGCAGAATGGGAAAGTACCCCAACGCAGCAAGCCGGTCCAACTGAAAGGCAAATAAGTAAATGCAAGTCTGAAATTACACCTGAATCTCACGGCAGAAAAGTATGAAGATTAAATAGATAGTATATTGTAGTACACTGTCAATGTCACTTTCATTATCCTTTCAAGTTGATTTTAATGCTTATTAACATGATATAAATGTGTTAAACGTACAGACCGGCCCAAAATCGCCAACAAACTTAATTCACAATCAAAATGATTTATTATAAGCTATATTATTGAGCTATGACTATTATGGGGGGGGGGGTAGTATTTTTAATTGTGTACTTACCATTTTGAGGCTGGAGTCCAACACATGTGTGCCATTGCCGTTTTTCTTAACTTTTTCTTTCCACTCCTTTTCCTCAGCTGCAAATTTATTTCTCTCCTTGACCAGTCTGTCCTTGTGTGGCTGTTGTGCCTTACATTTAGAACATTTCTTACATGCAACATAAATGCTGGCTTTGCATGACACACACATTTTCATGTTGCGTGTCTTCTTCTTGTCTGCAAAAGGATGAAGTAAACACTTATTTTCTGATGGACCCTTAAAACATGAGTCTGTCAGAATATATTGTGAAACAAAGAAATTGTCAATTGGTAGCAGAGGTATTGTGTAGTCTATACTATTGTCAGTATTGTTGAATATTTTTATAACTTAACAGTATCGTCAATGTCTTACCCATTCTGGTTCTTCAGAGTCTATGTATGTTGTTTAAAATGAAGTCCAGCCGTTCCAGCGAGGTTACTGGGCTTTTACTCCGCGCCAGAATTGCCAGGCACTAAAGCAATGAATTTAGATATCCCGCGATAATTCGCGGTTTTCTTTAAGTATTGGAATAAAAGACTACATTACCCACATTTGAGACGGAGCCTGACCACTCCAACTATGATGTTGATTGTATTTAGGCGGAAGGTGCAACTGTAGAGAATTGTAGTTTTTTTACTAAATAGTCTATTTCCTTAAAATTGGAAGTTGTAAGTATCCAAATGAGAAACACAGATCAATTAGTAATAAACACATTTTTGCTATTATATTTTAAATATATAATTGTTAAAGGAGTGAATATTTACTTTATTAAGCAGAAGTAGAGTGCAAGTTAAGTATCAACAATATATGCTGTATCAATCATAAAGAGGAGTTCAAAGACAGTGTTCAACAATACACGAATAACAGTTACAACAGTGATTCGTTAGTGCCAATAGGAATACCTTTCTCTCCTGGTTCCTCTGTGTCTTTTGATGTCTCTTCAGACACATTGGCACCATCCACATGCACAGGAACGATGTCCAGCACCACATACTCAGTTTCTTTGGGGGCTTCAATGAAAAGAAATGCACAAATTATACGGACAGACTTCATGCTAATCATTATTTACTTCTAATTAACAAGCTATTTTTTAACTCCAAGTTTTCATTTCCCCCGGTTTCTAAAAGAGTGCATTAATTGTCCAACATAACAGGTTACTTGTACCTTGCTCTTTCCTCAAATCTTCTTTTGTGACAGAATGGGGCCTTTTGAAGTGCACTGTAATAAAGAAAAAATAATATTCTCAAATATTAGATTTTCAAACAAATAAATAGACATTAGTCTCAAAATATTCAATACCAGTGACTGAAATACTGACAATTTACAATTTTCGAAAAAATGTCTTTGAGGTTCTCCTCCAATCGGTCATCCAGCTTCAGTTGTATGCTGGTGAGGACATCAGCGCTGTAGCTGTTCCTCCATTTCTTCCCCAAAAGCAGAATGGGAAAGTACGCCAACGCAGCAAGCCGGTCCAACTGAAAGGCAAATAAGTAAATGCAAGTCTGAAATTACACCTGAATCTCACGGCAGAAAAGTATGAAGATCCATGTGCTTTAAAAATACAATTAAATAGATAGTATATTGTAGTACACTGTCAATGTCACTTTCAAGTTGATTTCAATGCTTATTAATATGATATAAATGTGTTAAACGTACTGACCGGCCCAAAATCACCAACAAACTTAATTCACAATCAAAATGATTTATTATAAGCTACATTATTGAGCTATGACTATTATGGGGGGGGGGGGTAGTATTTTTAATTGTGTACTTACCATTTTGAGGCTGGAGTCCAACACATGTGTGCCATTGCCGTTTTTCTTAACTTTTTCTTTCCACTCCTTTTCCTCAGCTGCAAATTTATTTCTCTCCTTGACCAGTCTGTCCTTGTGTGGCTGTTGTGCCTTACATTTAGAACATTTCTTACATGCAACATAAATGCTGGCTTTGCATGACACACACATTTTCATGTTGCGTGTCTTCTTCTTGTCTGCAAAAGGATGAAGTAAACACTTATTTTCTCATTAATCACATTAGGCTTTTTTATTTAAAAAAGGATAAAACATATTCAGGTAAACAATAGCAGCTCATACAGAACACACTAACGCACACGCACACATACATAACTTTTACATTAGTTATCGGGTTGTCAGAAGTGTACTTGACTACGCGTCACGTCACAAATGTTGTCCTCGTCATATTTCCCGCTGGCGCTGAATCGATCTCTCCGCTCGAAATTTGACTGCAGCGGAAATCCAGCGGTAAGTATGTTTGGTAAAAAATAAGTGGCTTGAGTAGCAAGTATTGTTGGAGTCAAAAATCTCTAAACTAGCTAAAAGAAAAGGCTTAGGCCTACATCTGTTGTCAAAGCCCTTTTACAGTTAAGCTAGCCTACACGTTAGTTGTTATACTGTCATATGTACTGAGCAGTAAATATAAGACACACAATGCTGTTATCCTTAGATTTGTTTTAATTGCATTTTATAATCTGTATAAGCTAATTTCTTTAGCCAGCCCAATAACTTTGTCAAATATGCTACAGTTTCTGTTCGTGATACCGACAGATACCAAAGAACCATGGCTGGAAGGATCGATATCAAAGGAAATGATGAGGACTTTGATGAAGATATGTTTCAAATATCAGAAATGAGTGCTGAACTGAGCAGCAGGATTGATACACAATCAGATGATGAAGCTGAACTCAGTTCCAAACCAAAAATGGAAAAGGTAATTGCTACCAAAAGTTATATTTAGATATAATGCAGCAGTCTTCATACTGTGATGTATTTGGTGTTAACAATTGTAATGTGGTGGTGTAGTGACAACGTTTTCGTCGACATGCTGAATAGGGCCGTAAAATGCCTGCAGTAAGATGGAGAAAACAAGACCAATTTGGCCAGCTGATTATAGAGAGCTGGAGTTCCTCCAAAAGTATGTATTCCAAAACATACTGTGTCACTGTTTATTTCTTTGCTTTTTTAAAATTACATTTTTAATGACTATCATTGTCTTCCTAGCGTACTCCAAACGTAAAACAAAATCTTGCCAGATGCAGCAACCAAGTACTTCTGCAGAACATGTTGCAAACAGTCCAGAAGGTTCCATCAGTGTCAACCTCTTGCTTCATTTTCTCCTCTATATAGTCGGTGTGTTTGGGGCCATATGGAGCTGACACTTGGCACACTTTCAAAGTAATTCTAAGCTAAATTAATTACAACTTGTATTACAAAGAACAAATAAAGTATTGGTAATATGCTAAATGAACCTTGTAAACATGGAAACAATATTGAGTCAAAGGTCACAGTTTAGTTCAACTGTAATATTGACATTAATTCCCTGTATCTGTTGATCTGCAGGCACATTCACCTCTGACGTACAAGAGGCTCACAATACGATCGGTAAGATTCCCTCAAAATACTATTACCGTTGTTTTTGTTTTGATTATGTTATCCATTTAAGTCATTAAGGTGTTTTGCTTTTACTCAAAGTTAATAAGTATTCATTACTGATCTATAACTGATCATCACAATATGTTTAGCGTAATCAGAAAGTAAGTAATATATATTATTTTGAAGAATAATTTAGTTTCCTTAAAACAATATAGGTCAACATGACACTGAATGTTATTAGCCACCTCACAGTTCTTGTATGAATCTGTCCGATTATTACACATCTGTTACTCTCATTTCCCAAGATCTTCATATGAAAGAACTTCAACAATTCTTAGAAGCAGTTGAAGAGGATCGTGGTTCAAATCCCACTGAAGTCTCATCTGGTCGAACGTGGACAGTACGACAGGCTTTATGCAATGAAAGATGGCAGAAAGCAAGACCTCAGCTTCTTGAGGCTATGCTGGAGGCAGGGAAGGTCCCGAAGGGACTGTGCCATGTGTGCAAATTAAAAGATGCAGTGATTTGTTGCACAGACTGCCGTCGAAAAAACAAATGCTTTGCTCCAAATGCGACGTTACTGTACATCGGCAATACAGTTTGCACAACAGGTGCTTACTTGTAGGGGGCAGCTACAAAGCCCTTCCTCCGACTAGTATGATTGCTAAAGAAGCTAGTGGTGAGCTATCACTGTGTGAAGAAGGTATGCTTTTTTTTTTTAATGGGATATTTTCAATCCTGTCCTACTGTATGATGTACCTACACTTGCCCGGTATAACTAACTATTATTCTTTTATCTTTTACATAGTTTGTCTACTGCCATTTGCTCTACCCAAAAAGATTTGCAGTTGCGATGCAGAACATGCGTCGGTCAGTGGTGGACAAAAAGTCATCTTCATTAACATCAATTGTAACTTATCTTTCGACATTTATAGCAGTGCACAAACATTTTCTTGCCTTAGATGTAAATTTGATTTACGTTTCCCAACAGGTCGTTATGACCTCTATCTTCCTCTGCTGACCTGTGAAAACTGCCACTGCCGGTGGACACCACAGCTAAAGGACTTAGTATCAAATGGATACTGGCCTGGGACAATTGAGTTCCACACAATATTTGCAATAGATATATTTCTGAACTATTAAGACCTTAAAATCAGTGCACCTGGTCTGAGTAGACACGCTTTCATTCGAATGCTGGAAAGTCGCTCAGTTCGTGCTGGCAGGGTAATGCACATTATAGTTAAATTACAAATGTGTATTGTATTATATATTTGCACAATTTATGCAATTGATGTATGTTAAGACAGGATCTTTGACATCTAACTGCCATTAATGATGCATTCATATTTACTAGGTTGGCATAACATCTGCTGAGAATTTCCAAAGAAGTTTCTTGGAGTGGACGTATTTCCGGCACGAAATTGACAAACTTCTTGGAGAAGACCATTTCTCATGTCCTGCCTGTGGAGATGACATGGTCGCAATGTCTCTCGACGGCAATAGAAAAATGTATCGTTTCAATCGTAGGGGGTCAGTAGCGAGAAAGCAACATGGACATTTTCTTTATATACTATATTCATCCTTTCACTTATTTTCTTCCTAGGACGGATGAATGCCCATATTTTGAAGGGACTTTTATTGCAAAGGACACAAATGGCGAGGGATTTGGAAAACGGGTCAGAGACCAAGTCAAATCTGTGAGTTTTACCTCGATAGATGTCATATCATTCTCTTTATGTGCAAAAGTTAGTGGCGCATTGTAAGATTTTAAATGCATAAGATGTAATTACTTTTTTTCACGGTTGTTGTAATGCTTGTTACATTAGGCACCTGGACGCCCATCCTGTGGGAAATCAAACTTTAAAGCAGGGAGGGAGGCTACCAGAAAGTCTGAGCCCAGGCTGGATGAAGAGGGCATGATGACATCAGTCTGCAGACACTGCATTCTATTTAGTGGTCAGAAAATATATGTTAATAAAAAATTTAAAAAACTATTTTTATCTGGTGGATACTTACAAAAACAGCAGCTAGGATTCATAAATAATTATATACTTTTTTTAAAGTAATTACAAATTGTTGTAATTGCTGTAATAGTGATAAAATAAACCCCTTTAAAATATTTTTTTTTGGATGCAGGTCTCAACATGTTTCGCGGGGAAATATTTGCCTGCCCTCTCTACCTCCAGCATGATCTTGGAAAAGAACACAAGATTGAGTTCATTTGCACTGATGTCATGTGTAAATACTACCCTTATATACAGAGGTTAGTTGAATCTTTTCCAGAGCTGCAGTATGTCCTGCAATTGCGTCCATTTCTGTCGGTGATGCATGCGAAAGGTCACTCAACAAAGTGTGAGGTATACATTCAAATGTTATCTTCATAATGTTTTTTGTCTAAGAGTATTTTTATGTCTCAGTTGCCTTAATAACATTTCTTTTTTACTGTGGTAAGGTTGAGTTGAGTGATTGCAACCAGGAAGGGGCAGGTATGTTCTAACAATATTTTCCAACAATTGAGTGTTTACAATAAGGTCCAAAATCCGTCAACTGCCAGGACCAACCGGGACTGCAACGTGTCATGGAAGGCCTCGTCCTTAAAATCAAACAGCGGAAGTTAGAGCTGTACAGAGACATTGGTGAGTAATTATTATTAATATTAATGTATTGATTTTAAAAATACAGCTTTTATGTGACGCAGTAATTTGTAGGATGTTCACTGGAAGATATTTTTGTAACATATGTATAGATAATAAAGACCGCAAGCCCAAACGCGACATTATTGCAAGGGAAAAGCGGAAACTGGAGGAAGCCATTGCAGCGTACAAAGTCCTTGTGCCAGACAGAGAAGCAGTTGATACAGCAGATGCAGTTCTGACTCAAGACTTCCCCATTTGGCCATGGGATTCTGGTAAATGCATTTTTATGTAGTTATCTATTGCATTTTATATTTATCGTGTGTAATTTTTTAAAACATTTTTGCTATTCGAAATACTGTTTATAATAGTGTATTTAAGTCCCTTTTGTACCCTTTGTCATTTTGTCTGTTGTCTTTCAGTGTTCAGTTATTAACATTTATTGAAGTTTGTTTTCATTACTGTTTGAGACAACTAAGATTATCACTTGGTTACAGCATCCAGCATCCCCCTTGAGACAAAGAAGCGGGTCTTTGACCAAGAAATGCTGCTGTCTCGACTTCGTGAAGAAGATGGGATTCTCAAAGAGATGAGGAACCACTGCCGTTACCTGGCAGGATCTTTGTTACTGTTCTTGTCAATGTAACATTGCTCATTTCACCTTTTTAGGCTGTACTTTTAACATGTCCTTGGAGGCATATGCCGCGGGCCGCTAGTTGAATAGGCCTGACCTATGTTCTCATAATTAACATGTATAGGATGTTGACAAAGAATAACGGTGGTATTTTGTTGTATGTATGATCTCATAAGCCTCGTCAATGGAGTAGCCTCAAAGTATGTTTTCCCACAGGTCTCGTAGTTACGGCTTCTCCCCAGAGTGGGCTCTTCTTATGTGAACCAACAAGGCTGAATTACGTCTGAAATCTTTTTCACATGTTTTACAAGTAAATGACTTCTCACCTGTGTGGATTCTTATATGAACCTTCAATGTTGATGCGTTACTGAATTGCTTTCCACATGTTTTGCAAGAAAATGGCTTCTCACCCGTGTGTGTTTTCATGTGGCTTTTCAAGTCAAAACTATATCGAAAATCCTTTCCACATGTTTTACAAGAAAATGGCTTCTCACCTGTGTGTGTCCTCATGTGGACCGTCAAAGTACTACGACTTCCAAAATACCTCCGACATGTTTTGCAAGAAAATGGCTTCTCACCTGTGTGCGTCCGCATGTGGATTGTCAAGCTACTACTACAAACAAAATGATTTCCACATGTTTTGCAAGAAAATGGCTTCACACCTGTATGTGTTGTCATGTGGCTTTTCAAGTCATAATTATATCGGAAATCTTTTCCACATGTTTTGCAAGAAAATTACTTCTCGCCTGTGTGCGTCCTCATGTGGACCGTCAAGCTACCACCACATCCAAAATCTTTTTCACACGTTTTGCAAGAAAATGGCTTCTCACCTGTGTGGGTTCTCAGGTGTGTAGACAAACCTGACCTGAACTTGAATGTTTCTCCACATGTTTCACATTGGAGGAGTACTTTCCCAGTTAGAGTATCATTGGGAATCTTTTTTTTTGGGGGGGGATGTCTTTTCTTTGGTTCTGGCTCTGGATTTCTGGTTGATTCAGAGTCTACATGCTCACTTCCTTTCTGATCTGGGCTCTCAGCTACATGAGACAAGCAAGAGAGGAGCTGGTAGTCAACTTTTGGTTCTGGCTCACTGAGGTCCGATTCCTCATGAGTAGGAGTTAACATGAAGCTCTCAGTCTCCTGCTTCAGCTCAAGCTGCTCTTCCTCCTGACTGGTGCAGAGTTCCTCCTGTTCCTCTTTAATCTGTGGAGGCTCTGGGTCCTCTTGGTCAAGACTGGAGCTCTTCTCCTGAATACAGAGCTGCTGTTGCTGCTGTTCACAGGGAACCACCTCTTCCTCCTCTTTATAGACATGTTGCTCTGGGAGCTCTGGAGGGACAGAGAACAAAAGGAAATAGGTAATAATAATAATCTAATAATACAAATGAAAATACCAACACATGAAACCAGGCATTCAGCACACTGGCTATCTTGACAGTGGACGAGGACAGGATGGTAAACTTGTGTGGACCCAGGGCAGAAAACCAACATTAGAATTGGATCAAATATTTTAACTTGTTAAATCTTCTTCGCCCTCACAATGGAGAGTTGCTTAATGTGCAATAGAATATCAAGAGAAAGCACAATGTTACTTCTTATAACGTTATATTCTAAAGAAATTATTAAATAAAACAGTTGAAAGTTAATATATCGCATTCCATTGACGCCAGATGTACCGTGGAAGGTAGGTTATTTATTCTCTGCCTGTTTCTCCTCCTTGTACCAACCCGTTCTCATCTGCTGTCGACCATCTGCATGAATCCACGTGACTGCAGTATTAATTAAAAGGATGAGCTATATTTCACACACCTGTTCTGCCTAGCTTTATTTCAGGTTTCCAGACGATGTCCAGCAGTCTGCGCTGACGGTCGACCTCTTCCTGGTACTCGAAGATAGTTTTTTCAAAAACTCGGAATATTTCTTCTGCAGCAGCAGTCAGCCGCTCGTGGACAAACTTTCTCATGTTCTCAACTGACAACATTGTTGTTTTACCTCCGCGAAGACTACTAACGTTACATCTTTCCCCGCTAACTCAGTTGTTTACTTCCGCTGGGTGTCACACTGTCAAGTTCCGACCTTGGAAACGAGTGTTTTTTTTTGTTTCCGCTTTTTTAAGGTTTTAGTTTTTACCTACAATGTTGGCGGTCCAGGGTTCAAACAAACATCTGTTTTCAACAACAGGTTGACTTAGTTTTACATGAATTTAATGGGCATTCATTTGAATATAAAGCGTTTTTTTAGGATCAACAGCATTCATCTTCTTTTTTTAAGATCTTGGTTGGTTTCATTCAAAACAAACATGCTTCTATTGTTTTTCATCCAAGGCCGGTTAAGGTGTTTGGGTGTCTGCCAGACAATGCAGGCATTAGCTGCATTTAAAGTTGATCTTGCAGCATTATTAAGCACTTAACCTGTTTAAATTATAAAAGAAACACCATCAACGAGTTAATTTATACTTCACATTTATGCTAAGGCTAAGGATGACAAATATATTATTTCCAATGACACCTACTTTTTCAATAAAATTATTGGTTTTCCTCATAGAATCTGGTGTTATGACACAGCGATGTTGCAGTGGAACATTATTTTGTCTTAATTTCTTGTTGCATCTGAATTTTTCCAGTGACATGAAAGTGGACCTCTTTAACCATAAATAGTTGAAAAACTCGTCCAATGTGATGATTGTTATCAGAAGGGGTGTTGAGCCAGGTCAGACTGCTGACCAAGTCCACAATATCCATTTCATAACATGTGTAAATGAAATAATAATCGCTAATGACATGAGACAATTATCCACCTCAATAAAACACAGTACAATCCATTTTCTTGTCATGCATATATAAAGGGAAAAACAGTCAGAACATCAACTACCAGCTTACATGTTTGGTGGTGTCCGAAAAGTTCTGTCCACATGGCAAATACCTATGTTTTCATAATAAACATGTATAGGATGTTGACAAAGAATAACGGTGGTATTTTGTTGTATGTATGATCTTATAAGCCTCGTCAATGGAGTAGCCTCAAAGTATGTTTTCTCACAGGTCTCGTAGTTACGGCTTCTCCCCAGAGTGGGCTCTTCTTATGTGAACCAACAAGGCTGAATTACGTCTGAAATCTTTTTCACATGTTTTGCAAGAAAATGGCTTCTCGCCTGTGTGGATTCTTATATGAACCTTCAATGTTGATGCGCTACTGAATTGTTTTCCACATGTTTTGCAAGAAAATGGCTTCTCACCAGTGTGTGTCCTCATATGGACCCTCAAATGACTACTTTTTACAAAAGTCCTTGAACATGTTTTGCAAGAAAATGGCTTCTCACCTGTGTGCATCCTCATGTGGACCGTCAAGCTACCATTATATCTAAAACTCTTTCCACATGTTTTGCAAGAAAATGGCTTCTCCCCTGTGTGGATTCTTATATGAACCTTCAATGTTGATGCGCTACTGAATTGTTTTCCACATGTTTTGCAAGAAAATAGCTTCTCACCTGTGTTGATTCTTGTATGAGCATTCAATGTTATAGTCCCACTAAATAGTTTTCCACATAATGTGCAAGAAAGGGGCTTCTCACCTGTGTGGGTCCTCAGGTGTGTAGACAAACCTGACCTAGACTTGAATGTTTTTCCACATGTATAACATTGGAAAAGTGATTTCCAGATTTGAGTATCATTGGGAATCTTTAACAAGTTCTTATCGTCACAGTGGTTTCTATTTTTGGGATCCATTTTCTTTGGTTCTGGCTCTGGATTTCTGGTTGATTCAGAGTCTTCACGCTTACTTCCTTTACGATCTGGGCTCTCAGCTACAAGCTGGTAGTCAGTTGTGGGTTCTGGTTCACTGTGGTCCTTTTCCTCATGAGTAGGAGTCACCGTGAAGGTCTCCGTCTCCTGCTTCAGCTCAAGCTGCTCTTCCTCCTGACTGGTGCAGAGTCCCTTCTGTTCCTCTTTAATCTGTGGAGGCTCTGGGTCCTCTTGGTCCAGACTGGAGCTCCTCTGCTGAATACAGAGCCACTGCTCACAGAGAACCTCCTCGTCCTCTTCCTCCTCCTTACAGACATGTTGCTTTGGGAGCTCTGGAGGGACCGAGAACAAAAGGAAATAGGTAATAATCTTATAATAAAAATTAAAATAACAACACATGAAACCAGGCATTCAGCACACTGGCTATCCTGACAGTGGACGAGGACAGGATGGTAAACTTGTGCGAACCCAGGGCAGAAAAGCAACATCAGAATTGAATCAAATATTTTAACTTGTTCAATCTTCTTCGCCCTCACAATAGAGAGTTGCTTAATGTGTCTCCTCTGGTTTTATGGATAGATATAGTTGAGTATCATCTGCATAACAATGGAAGTTTATGGAGTGTTTCCTGACAATGTTGCCCAAAGGAAGCATGTATAAGGTAAACAGAATTGGTCCAAGCACAGAACCTTGTGGAACTCCGTGACTAACTTCGGTGGTTATCGAGGCTTCATCGTTTACAAATACAAACTGAGATCGACTAGAGGTCCTCCTCCTGATTACATCACTGGGATCAGTCCTATTCCAAATCAACTAATAGTTTTCTGTTCTCATAATATACCTGTATATTGTGTTGAAAAAGAACAATGGTGTTATTGTTTTTCTGTCTGGGAATGAGGACAGCAGAAGGGCACTGCAGAGCTATTATAGTAGAATGATGCAATTCAATATGACTGGGTTTAAGATCTTTTATACATTTAATGGATCAAGATGAATGCTTCTGGCAATCAGGAATTTGATACGCAAGTCTTCACGGCAACAAGAGATGAAAGAAAAAAGTCATTGGTATGGGTCTACAAATACAACAGTATGTTTAGTTGGAGCTATTTAATTTGTTACAAGGTTCACAGTGATGCATTGTTTAACAAGAAAACAGATTGAAGGCACTATATAAATTTTCATTCGTAAAAATTGTAATCAGCAAACTAACTATACCTGTTAAATAAAAGGGAGTGGCTTAAAAAATACATGTGCCTGTAAAACATAGTAAAGTAGAAACAGTCAAAGTACAAATATACCTCAAATGAATTTACATTTTTTAAGCTCAAGATTCTATGTGTGGAATTTAAATGAAATCTTAGCCATCTGAGGACAGCGTTGTACAATAATACAGTATTTGAGTTCATGCAGTTACATTCCAGCACAGCGTGTGAATGAACATAATATACTTAAAGCTTTAGACCTCAGCGTGAATCTGATATTCATCACCTCACATCACTTTATCATCAGAATACATACAAGAGGTAAAAGAAATAACTGCATTTAGCTGCCCACTTCCCTTCGAACACGCACACGCACGCTTTTATGAGCCTCGTCAACAGAGTAGCCTCAAAGTATTTTTTCTTGCAGAGTTACGGCTTCTCCCCAGAGTGGGCTCTCCACATGTGAACCAACAAGTCATCATTACGTCCAAAATATTTACCATATGTTTTGCAAGAAAATGGCTTCTCAACTGTGTGTCGTCATGTGGTTTTTCAAGTGATAACGATATTGAAAATCCATTTCACATATTTTGCAAGAAAATGGCTTCTCGCCAGTGTGTGCCCTTGTGTGGACCTTCAAGTTAGCACTAGATATAAAATCCTTCCCACATGTTTTGCAAGAAAATGGCTTCTCACCTGTGTGTGTTCTCATGTGGACCGTCAAATAACTACGATTTCCAAAATTCCTTGAACATGTTTTGCAAGTAAATGGCTTCTCACCTGTGTGTGTTCTCATGTGGACCGTCAAATGACTACGATTTCCAAAATTCCGTGAACATGTTTTGCAAGTAAATGGCTTCTCACCTGTGTGTGTCCTCATGTGGATCGTCAAGCTAGCACTACGTCCAAAACTCTTTCCACATGTTTTGCAAATAAATGGCTTCTCACCTGTGTGTGTTCTCATGTGGACCGTCAAATGACTACGATTTCCAAAATTCCGTGAACATGTTTTGCAAGTAAATGGCTTCTCACCTGTGTGCGTCGTCATGTGGACCGTCAAATTACCACTACGTCCAAAACTCTTTCCACAGGTTTTGCAAGTAAATGGCTTCTCACCTGTGTGGATTCTTGTATGAGCAATCAATTTTGATGTCACAAAAAATCGTTTTCCACATAATGTGCAAGAAATGGGCTTCTCACCTGTGTGGGTTCTCAAGTGAGTAGACAAACCTGGCCTGGACATGAATGTTTTTCCACATGTATCACATTGGAAAAGTGCCTTCCCGGTTTGAGTATCATTGGGAATCATGAACAAATTCTCATCGTCATAGTGATTTTTATTTTTGGGATCTATTTTCTTTGTTTCTGGCTCTGGATTTCTGGTTGATTCAGAGTCTCCACGCTCACTTCCTTTACCATATGAGTAAGAGAGGAGCTGGTAGTCAGTTGTGGGTTCTGGTTCACTGAGGTCCATTTCCTCTTGAGTAGGAGTCAACATGAAGGTCTCAGTCTCCTGCTTCAACTCAAGCTGCTCTTCCTCCTGACGGGTGCAGAGTTCCTCCTGTTCCTCTTCAATCTGTGGAGGCTCTGGGTCCTCTTGGTCCAGACTGGAGCTCCTCTCTTGATTACAGAGCTGCTGCTCACAGAGAACCTCCTCTTCCTCATCCTTACAGATATGTTGCTCTGGGAACTCTGGAGGGACCGAGAACATAACGATATAGGTAATAATCTGATGATAAAAATGAAAAAATGAAACCAGGCATTAAGCACAATGGCTATCCTGACGAGGACAGGATGGCAGAAAACCAACATCAATATTGAATCAAATATTTTAACTTGTTCAATCTTCTTCACCCTCACAATTTGGAGAGTTGCTTATTGTGCAATATAATATCAAGAGAAACCACAATGCTTCTTCTTATAACGTTATATTGTAAAGAAATTAAATAAAACAGTTGAAAGTTAATATATCGCATTCCATTGACGCCAGGTGTACCGTGGAAGGTAGGTTATTTATTCTCTGCCTGTTTCTCCTCCTTGTACCAACCCGTTCTCATCTGCTGTCGACCATCTGCATGAATCCACGTGACTGCAGTATTAATTAAAAGGATGAGCTATATTTCACACACCTGTTCTGCGTAGCTTTATTTCAGGTTTCCAGACGATGTCCAGCAGTCTGCGCTGACGGTCGACCTCTTCCTGGTACTCGACGATAGTTTTTTCAAAAACTCCGAATATTTCTTCCGCAGCAGCAGTCAGCCGCTCGTGGACAAACTTTCTCATGTTCTTAACTGACGACATTGTTGTTTTACCTGCGCGAAGACTACTAACGTTACATATTTCCCCGCTAACTGCGTTGTTTACTTCCGCTGGGTGTCACACTGTCAAGTTCCGACATTGGATACGAGTTTTTGGTTTTTGGTTCCGCCTTTTTAATATTTTTTCTCTCCTCTCTACATCAACTGATGTTTGAGTTATTTCAAAGACAATCACTTAATATAAAATACAACTTTAGCCAGTAGATAAAAGTAACAATGACCCTGTAAACAATTATCAGCAAGAGAGCAAATGAAGTAAAACATCCTCATGAGTAAGAGTCAACATGAAGCTCTCAGTCTCCTGCTTCAGCTCAAGCCGCTCTCCCTCCTGACTGGTACAGAGTTCCTCCTGTTCCTCTTTAAGCCGTGGAGGCTCTGGGTCCTCTTGGTCCAGACTGAAGCTCCTCTGCTGAATACAGAGTTGCTGCTCATAGAAAACCTCCTCAAATTCCACGTGTGTCTCATTCAGGCCATCAATGCAGTACCCTATGGAGTCATTGGTGTGCTCGTCTACTCAGACCCTTTGGACATCAACGATGGTCTCATGTTGGACAGCAATGAGACATATCCTCACTCCTGGTGCATGCCGCCGTCTGGTGTGGAGAGAGGTTCTTTTAACACTCATTAAGGAGACATGCTCACAACCTACCTGGCGGCCAAAGGTAACCAGGTAAAATAATACAGAAGCAAAAGGAAACTTGGCATCAGGGTCTCCAAGGCCAACACAACAAACACAACTACGATTCTAACTAGAAATGAAAAGATACCACTGACCTACCACAGAAGAAAGGAAAAACAATACTAAGCTCCCTGTCTAACCACAAAAGAACAGGAGAAAACAGACACAACAAAAATGGCAGAGAAACCCTACAAGCTCGACTGGAAAAATACACAATAATGGTGGCCTACACCTAGGCACCATGTCACCGAACAGTCACAGCTCAAGAGGTGGAGAGAGAGAGCGCGAGATAAACACTTAGGGCAGGGGTCGGGAACCTATGGCTCCCGAACCAGCGTCTGCGCGCGCATCGAGGAGGGGCAAAGAAAAAGTCACTGTCACCTGCACCCAGGAATGGCCCTTACACATTTGGCGCTCTAGGCAAGCTTCACTCGTGTCGCCTCCCCCGCCCCCCCTAATTAAAAATAAATAAACGATCTTATGGTTTTGTACTTTTGGTAAAGAAGTGAAATTGACCCAATGTGAGAACATTTTTTTCATGTAGGCACTATGGCTTAGTGAGTAGGGGTGCCTTCTTGGCGAACAAGAGGTGCTGAGTTCAAGGCCTGGCAGTGACGAAATAAAAAACTTGAACAAATATATATATTTTTTGATGGGCATATTTTTTGGCGCCCATCAAAACCGCCACTGCCTGCACCCCCAGCATCATGCAGCACCAGAAGTCGCATTAAAATTATACGTTGAAAATACCATATGGCTCTCAATGAAATATATTTTGAAATATTTGCCTTTTATGGCTCTCCCAGTCAAAAAGGTTCCTGACCCCTGATTTAGGGTGTATGTAAGCCCCGCCCACTGATTAGCTGATCCCTCTCAGGTGGTGTTGCTCTAGGGCGGCATACCAGACCTGAGAGAGATAGCTCCACCCTCTTCCTGAAAGAGGGTCGTCATAATCACGGGGCGTAACAGTCCAAGAGCCCAACAAAGATCTAATCTGGTCATTTAAATAGAATTTTCCAAGTAATTCTTCAACATTATTTTGCAGAGGAAACCTACAGAATTTCAGTCGAGGACATCAGTGGGATTCCTCCCATTCCAATTCAACCAATCAGATTTGAGGATGCCTACAGGCTAATCTGGTTTGTGAAGAGACACGTCTGCTTGTGGAATTAATAAATTCCCAAATGGGTTTTGTTATGAATTAATTCTAGCTTGTGGTTCCATTGATCCTTTCAGTGAGCTAGGTGGAACAGCAGCACTCGTTTCAAGGCAGGGAGCGTTCAACTGGACCTACAACGTCGGCGGTCCAGGGTTCAAACCAACATCTGTTTTCAACAACTGGTTGACTTAGTTTTACATGAATTTAATGGGCATTCATTTGAATATAAAGCGTTTTTAGGTCAACAGCATTCATCTTCTTTCTTTAAGATCTTGGTTGGTTTCATTCAAAACAAACACGCTTCTATTGTTTTTCATCCAAGGCCGGTGCAGGTGTTTGGGTGTCTGCCAGACAATGCAGGCATTAGCTGCAATTAAAGTTGATCTTGCAGCATTATGAAGCAATTAACCTGTTTAAATTATAAAAGAAACAGTTAATTTATGCTTCACATTTCTGCTAAGAATGACAAATATATGATTTCCAATGACACACCTACTTTTTCAATAAAATAATTGGTTTTCCTCATAGAATCTGGTGTTATGAAGCAGCGATGTTGCAGTGGAACATTATTTTGTCTTATTTTCTTGTTGGATCTGAATTTTCCCAGTGACATGAAACTGGACATCTTCAATCATGAAGAGTTGAAAAACTCTTCCAATGTGATGAGAGTTATCAAGAGTGTTGAGCCAGGTCAGACTGCTGACCAAGTCCAAAATATCCATTTCATAATGTAAAATAAAACATGTTTTCCTCTCTACATCAGCTGATGTCTTCAAGTTATTTCAAAGACAATCATTTTACATAAATAATAATATACACATTTTTGTAGAAATGAAGAAACGTTGCCCGAGAGATAAAAGTAGCAATGACCCTGTGTAATCGTACACAATTGCTATTATATACGCCATTGTGGACATAGCCGTTTTTGGTAAGAAGCTCCTGCTGCACTACCTGTCAGGAGTAAATAAGAACATGTTGAATTCCTTGTTGAAGTCTTCGTTCTTGGTTTCACCTGAAAACATGCAGCAATTATGGTGGGTGCAATTTTACCATTATTTAAGTATACCGTATGTACCCCACAGAAATCTCAGGTCTCTCATGCACTCAATACAAGATGTTTTGTGTCTTTCTTTGACAGGGTGGGATACTGGAGCAGGGAGTGATTAAGCTGCCTTTGTCCATTACCTGGGAATCACTTCCATCGACATCTCGTACACATACGACAGGGTATGCAAGACTCCCTGCCTTTGACTTACTGCAATAGATTTGTGTCAGTGTTGTGTGTCAGTTGTAGAAACCTTGTATCAGACTAAAGCCAACAGACAAAGGACGTGCTATACTGGCTCCTGCCACCAGGCGTCAGAAAATGCTTCGAGGCAGTCCTATGGAACTAGTCCACATTTGGAATCACATTTGTCAACATCACACAAACTGAGGGACAGTAGTGGCTACAAACGGTCAAATCAGCAATGTGGAAAAGATTAAATAATTTTACCGATCCATCTCATCCAAATAGTGAAAATAAAGTGTAAAGGAAGAACAAAAAAACAATGGAGAGAGATGGGAAAGAAGAAGTGTGAAATCATATCTGAATACATTGGTTCTTCTCTACTTTCTTTCCTGTTCAGGTTCCCCTGTAAACACAGGTTTGTCAGAGACTATTGGTTTCTTCATGCCGCCTCCTCTCTGCTTACTTTAAGTGTAAGTCACAGCCGTTTAGACCCCTCCAGCCACTGCAGAAACACTTGAAAGTAGCACTGGTGTGTAAAACACAATACTGTTTGTGTAGATGGGAGTGGTGGGTGGATTTATTTATTTGTATCCTTTAACCTTTATTCTGAAAAAAATATGTACTCCTTTGGTTATTTGTTGTTCTTAACTTGTAAACAGCTTTACAAAAGGTGGGTCAAATGTAGTTACATGCCATTTAGAAGCATTTTAACGTAGACATTCAGAGCAACACAAAACACTTAATATATCTAGAGACATGCTGCAGGTGTATAACTTACACAAATGCAACATGTATTTACTAGTCAAACAAAGAGAAGCAGAAGATACCGGTTAAAGGTCAGTGGCAGGATTAGGGTGGCAGTGTTTGGAAATTCCACATTTAACAGTATTTTCAGTTTTCATTAGATTGTGTTTTAGTGATTTGTCTACCCACTGTATGTTAAATACAGTGACCCCATTAGTTCAGGACCAGGCTGTTATCCATATTTCAGTGCATTGCATGAATGACTGGCCGTTTTGTTGCCAAGACATATATAGATGTTCCTCTGTATTTTTAGCTGGGGAATATTTACAGAGGATGAATTCTCTTTTCAGCAATGCTGTACTTGACATTTACACAGTTTGACATTTATATTTTGCAGAACTGCCCAGAACAACCAAAGTGTGTCTGTTCGTTGCCACTGAGCAGTTTCAGTGGCGCAGTGGAAGGCGGGGGAGGAAGTGCTTTATAGTTTCAAGGTTCCTCTGGTGCTGATTTCTAAACAATCTGCAAGAATAGAAATTGAGGCTTCATTTTGGGACCAACTGCTTTATTTTAGTGTGTTATATTACATGCGGTATCAGGATCCTTTGTCCATTTCTCAGAATGAACATTGGCCTCTAATTTTCTTTTCTCAAAAGGTGTACTCTAACAAATTGATTTTGTAATTGATTATGGTTTTCATCGCAAATCATTCTCAAAGGTTCCACATTGGATGTCAAATTAAAGTATTACACATATTTCAGGTTCATTTCAAGCCGGGTGGAAATAGAATAGCTTGTTGTTTTTATCAGACTGGACAATAGTTTTGAATGAAATACTAACAGATCCAAGGAAGATTCTGGATTTGGTGCACACCACCGATTTTACACACAAAGTTCATTTTACTTGTCATGGTTAGAACTACTCGGCCTGTTAACCTTGTCAAGTGGAAGAAAAACATAACTTATGATGTCATAATGGTGTTATCAGACTTTTTAGTCACATATTGTACGATGTTTGTCAATAAAAAATAAAAAACCAAGACAGATGCTACTCGCCAGTCGCAGAGTTTATTCTTTTAAATATACATAGACTTTTTCCCATATTAAATACCCCACCACCCTTCCCTCCCAATGTATCCCTCCCTCCTCCCATTTCTATTTCTCCAGTTTCTCTTCTCCCGGCGGAAAAAACACACTCTACTTTGTGCAGCATATTGCTTATTAAGACATTTGCGAAAACATAAATTAAAAATACTACAGCTCGTTTATTTTTTTAATCAATGTTCTGTTACAACATCAGACTGTTCCGAACAGATTCTAAAAAGAAAAAGGAAAAAAAGGAATAAAAAAAAGGAAATGGCACAGTGTCCCTCAGTCTGACTACATAAAATGAACTGGATTCCCCTGTTTTTTATGACGTGGTAAGACCCTCCGAGCTCGAAGTGTAGATAGGTGAAATGATAAGAAATGAAATGTATCCTTCAACAAGTGTCCTGAGTTTGATCAAATCATGTCAGTGTTTTCTCTCATAAGTTGAATGATAAAACATCCGATCAAGATGGCCGACTCCATTTCAGCCTTCGCCTTCACTAGTGTTTGTGTCTCAGCTCATCTCCTCTCTGATTCTGATGGTCAGAAAGTGTGCAAGTAGGGGAAGGGGTCAAATATTAATTATTGGTCCGATGAGGCGGTTGGAGCTGCAGGCAGAGTGAAGGACAGTGTGATACGGCACTAGAGGAAAATCCAGGTGTTTAAGTCACAAGGCATGCATGTTAACACTGAACTCAGCGATTCAACAACAGAAGTGTTTCAGCTGTGATGTGTGTCATATCTCTGTGTGAGTATGTGTGTGTTGGTGTTGGCTCTTTTTTTCTTTTCTTTTTCACAGCCAAAAGTGTAGTAAAAGTCCTGCTTTTGACTGCATGTATGCTGAACTACCGTTAAACAATTTTTTTCTTTTTCAATGAATGAAAGTTATAAGGAATGCCATGTTTGGTTAGTGATAGATTCTTTTTTTGACAGTCTTAATTTCAAAGGACAATAAATGCATAAAAGGAGGACATTTACTACAACAATGTCTCGTGTGTCTTGTGTGCACGTGGCGTGTCTCATCAAGTCTCATCAAGTTTTTTGTCCATCATTCTAGCAGTCTGTCTGTTTCCGTCCCTCCTCTCTAGGAAGCACAGGAGGGGCTGCATTGTCGGTGGGGAGCGTCAAAAGGTCAAACAGGGGTCACACACGGGGGGAGTATTTAGGGTTTCTTGGCACCTCGGTGAAAGATTTCAGCTCATAAGGGATCCCTGTGTCCACTTCGATGGATTTGCGGGAGAATAGCAGCCGGATATCATTGTGCAAGTAGATCTTCCCAGATTTGGAGCTCTGGAATCTGAAAAAAAAAGCCAGAACCAAAACAGAGTGTGAGCAAAACTATGCTAACTATGACGTTCATGTTGTTAGTGTAATCTAATTGTGCGTTTTCAGACATTCCGACACAGGCCAATTCTAAGTCAAGTGTGAACAAAACCTCAGCTATAAAAAGTAACGCAAACACTTGAAATCTCAGCCATACCTGAGATGTATCAGGTAGCAGAGAATCTTCTTCCTGTCGGGCACTTTGGTCCCTGGAGACGCCCCGTCCTTCCCCTCAACCCCCTCCTCGACGGGCATCAAGAAGATACGGTGGCGCAGGAAGGTCATGTGATTAACGGGCATGTCGCCGAAGTTGTAGGTCACCAGGAACATCTTTACCACAGTTTTGTTGGGATTAAATAAGGTCTGAGAACAGATATCAGACAGAGTTTAGCATTTCAAGCAGCAAAAAGAAGACCTTTTCACATCATATTAAATAAACATTGTGGTAACTCAAATGAGATATAGGCAACCTGGGTTTATTCAAGCAAAGAATGAGATGAGGATGAAAGAAAAGACAAACTTACCACTTGAATGGTCCCTGCTTTGGGTATGCTGTATCCTTTCTTTCCAAGAGGCTCCAGAGATATCACCCCCTGTGAGGGAGAGAGACCGAGACCCAGCACTGATTACATGTCCCCAATAACTTTAGTTGCACAATAAATCGTTCTTTTCTGCATTTAAATGGCTGTGGACTTTAGGATTTGAGTTTCGAATAAGTGTGCTAAAATCAAACTTGAATGAAAGCGGACACATTCTAAAATAACTCCCATCATGCTGTAGTTACAAAGGCTTCAATATCGAATGTCACTTTTATACACAACAATCCAAAGTCAACATGAGGACCTTTGTTTATACAATAATGCCGGTCGTACCTTGCTAAAGTATTTTGGGATTTTATGTTATATGATTTTGTACCAGTGAATATTTTCTATTCATTGCTGATGTGAAGAATAAAGGCTTTGTTATAGGAAAGGAAAAACAAAGCACATCTTTCTCTTTTTTACATCTGGTTATGAAGAGACCAAAATCAACCTTGCTGAAGCCAATTCTATATCCGCCAGTGTTTTAGGAAGCTGCTCAGACTTTTGATTTTGCATCGTTTGTCTTCCAATGAGTGTATTATTTGCATACTAAAAAACACACTGCCTGCCAATTGCAATACACAGTGTTGTTTTTGTGCTTGGTTTATTGGTTGTGTACCAGTGAAACAGCATCTTGCACCAAGAACACACACACCACACACACCACACACACACACACTAACCAGGAAGGGAGAGGGTGCGCTGTGCTCTGAGATGTCGTAGTATGTAACCTGCACCGGCAATGTCTTGTGCTGTGGACAGTAAGAGCCGCTAGCACCGATCTCCGCCGTGAAGCCCTCGATCCGGCCTGACGGGGAGAATCGTCCCTTCAGGATGGATTCCTGGATCACATGAGAAAATAGAGTAGATCGTTGTAAACAGGACCCTTTTAAAAATGTGTTATGTTGTAAAACACAAGTTTCATTAAAGACTTCAGTATTTAATGCAGCACTTGAAGTCAAACTTGGACAAATAATCAGAAAAAACACCCGTACACTGTGAAATCCATAAAAATGTGTTCAGAAAAATATGACAATTATATTATTAACTGTTTTTAATGCCATTATGTAATAATTCCACATCCTAAAATGATTTACTTAAAAGAGTAACGCAACCATCTTTTTTGGCTTTAACTTATTTTCTGCATTTACTGTTAGACCTTATAATCCTCTGATAAGCTCCACCCCCTCATGTCACAACAGGCCAGGATGGCGACTGCCAAAAGCCACGATGGCTTGAACACAAGGCTTGAAGACGGCAATCCACAAACCAATTAATCGCGTCACAGTGATGTCCACTTCTTATATTCAGTCAATGCTTGCGTATCCTGACGTTATTAAAGTAATGTGTACCTCAAAGTTGCCAAGTAGGGATCTGCTGATGGAAGATGAGGGCCAACTCGAACGTGTGGAGCGGCCGGTATCTGTGTGTCTGCCACTGCGCAGCTGGCGACTGAAAACGATCACAAAAAACATACAAAAGTTTGTTAGATTACATTTATGTTGTTAATAATAACAGACAACAAATAAGACCTTGGTGTGTATTCTTTAACTCCAAGCATGCACATGCTGAAGTTTAAATACTGTTTTCTTAATCAATATAACTCTCTTCATTTTTTTAATCCCTTTTTTTATGTCGTTATTTGGAATTTAATTATATAACTTTGCTGGTAATATAAAGGAGCACTCACCTTTTCAGCCGCAGCCCACTTTTTAGTCGTCTTCCCGATCTTGTGCAGTCTGTGGCGGTCTGTTCAAAGAGAAGACAAAAAAAAAAAAGAAATACAAAATTATGATTTCTTTTCTTTTTGAACGTCTAGAATTACGCCAGCAGTTAGCTAATCACAAATAAGTAACTGGATTGACATTTTAAAGAACTAAAGTTCTCAATACAGACAAATAAAATACAGTAAGTTATTTGAACTAAGACTAAATGGGCATGTGTTAGGTGTTTCTGTGAGAATAATGTACAATTGTATATTTCAGGTGTTCTCTTACTTACTGAGCGCTGACTTTTGGTTGTGGCATCACACGCATAAACATTCCCCATTTCCAGGCTGCCGTTCATCTTAAAGGCCACCCAACTATCGGAAGGTGCGTCAGTACCCAAACATATGCTACCTGCCAGCCATTTGCCCACCGCAAACCTTTCACTCATGGTTAGCTTATCGGCATCAGCCAACCTGTGGTAACACTGGCTCTCTACAGAGGTTGGAGTTCTTTGTCAGCTTGTAGTTTCATCATCGCACTCGACCAAAACCACGGACGGCTTTTTAGAATATCCTCCTGTCGCCCCTTTCTGTGCCTTTTAAATATCTTTTCACTATCCTTTATTTTCTGAAATATCACCTGTGATAGTTTATCCTTGCTTCTCTTCCAAGTCTTTCTTACATCTGTTTCTCTCTGTCCCCCTCCCCCCTCCCCCCTCCCCCCCACCCCGACACACATACTCTAAACACCTCTGGTCACAATGAGGACACCAATGTATGAAACCCAACTAGTGAAACCTATTGTCACCATTCGCACCATTCGCACCCCCCTACACACACACAGCTCTTTCTGGCTCCCCAATGTTAAAAATAATGGCCAATTCACTTCCAGAAACATTTTTTAAAGCAGGATCTATGTACATGTGTGTGTGTGTGTGTGTGTGTGTTCATATGTGTATGAGAGACACAGCACACTCATGTGGGGGGACAATGGACCCTCCCTCAATGGGCTTTGTTCTCGAGCTACTCGGCCTGTTCCAGCATGGCGTGATAATGAGGTTCCCATCACTTCACTCTTTCACATTTACTCATTCTATTAGTTTATTTTTATTTATGACTCTTTTCCTGGACCGTCAAGGCTCACAGATGTCTTACCATTAACCATCGACTTTGAACGGCAATTCTTTATTCTTTATTCAAACCTCTGCATATGGTAGTTCAAATGGTTTTCGTCTTAATAAATGGCATTTGCATTCAAATGTAAACATGCAGTTTTTTGTGTGCTGCCATAAATTCACCTCGAGCTTAATGTTTATTTTCTTTTTTAAAAGGAGAACTTTTTTTTAATTCCTCAATGCTCACCTGCTTCAGTAAAGGGATAGGAAAAAGATTACAATCACAAGAATATTCAGTTTTAGCTATATATTTTAGACCTTTGCACTTGGAGATTCATCACTACTCGGGAGACCATTAGCAGAGTTAACTGCATTTCTGTCCCCAAATGTACTATTTGTACTATTAAATTGCGTGTCGTCTTTGACTGCAATTTCCCAGTTTAGCACTGTACACTGTGTGCTAAGCTGGCTTGAGAAGTATAGCTACTTCTAAAAAGAGCTGCTGTCTGTAATTACAGTCAAGTTGCACAAATGTAATTGCTCAAAAGAAAATGTCAAAGTCAGAAGGATGTGAGTGTGCTGACCTTAGTCTGGTCCCATGCAGAGGGAAGCAGATGGTTCCAGTAAGGGGCAGCTTTAGCATCAGTGCTGCGACATGAGGCCGGGCCGAGTCCTGGAGCCAACAAGGATAGCCTGCTTCTTTTGGATGTGGAGGGGCCCTCGTCTTCTGAGCAGGACTCCGCTGTGTCGCTCGGGGGCAGCAACCGCTTTTTGGCTGGCCAGTTTCCTCCAGAGGAAAGACGGTGGCCATTACTGCTTGGAGTTTTCTCCCAGGAAGCCAGGCCATTGGAGGATGAAGAGGCAGCCTGGGTGGCACTTCGCTCAGGTGGGGAGGATTCAAGTCCAACTTCCCATTCGGTGGCCTCCCCTGGCTCCTGCAGTTCTGTGTGGTGTGGGGGTGAGAAGGGGCCTGGAGGGCTGGTGGGGCTAGCAGGGTTGGGAGTCTCATACATGGACATTTCATATATGTGGGGGCTGGGCTGGCCTCCAGATGAGCCGTTACCACAGTTCTCATTTGCAGGGCTACCTAGCGAGTAGGTGGGTGTGTGGCCTCCGTTAGGTGACTCAGTCCTGGCTGAGCTACCGAGGGAATGGCCTTGGTCACATAGATGTCCATGTGGGTCACACATTGGGGGTGATTTGGGTGAGAGTGGAGCAAATACATCAGGAATGGGCCTGTCATGATTGTGCTGAGTTGGGCGTCGAGAGGGGTTGTTGCTTGGTGAGAGGGGTGGAGACCTGGGTGACAGTCCCCCCTCAGAGTCTCTGTGCTCCATCTGTGTGCAAGAGTATACAGCACCAAGCCCACCGGGGCCCATCGCTAACCCCATCCCAATACCTTGAGCTGGGGCTGGCCCACACAGCACCCCTCCCTCCAACGCCTCATTGTCTGTGAAGTCCCCCAGGTGGGGGCGCTTAGGAGTCAATTGTGGCTCCTCGAGCCCCCTTTTCACACCCAACCGGACAGGCCTCTGTTGGGTATCAGTGTGGGTTTCTGTGGAGGTAGAAAACCCCCCCAACTGGGAGAAAATGGAGAGCTGGTAGACCTTCTGGAGGCGCAACTCCTCCTGACCAAAGTGCCTGGGCGCCCCCGGTCTGACACCAGGGTCTAAGCCCTGTGTTGGGGCTGTAGGTGGAGGCAGGTCCCCCTCCTGGGCTGGAAGCTCCAATGGAGCCTTTTTGTGGGACAACTCCACGTGAATGTGCCGCATGGTTTCTCTGACGGAGGATAAGAGTCTTGACTAACTTGCAACAGGGTCAAGTAGGTCCTCACGAGTGCCAGTAGGCAAAGACAGATGTTTCACAGGGATAGGAAGTCTTACACTTCCTGCTGGGATGATGTCAAGCAGTGAGTAGGAAGCTGAGCCGCACAGCACCTGAAAGCAACACAACACTAAATTACTATTTAGGGGAGATTTCAATAAAGAAACATTACATTTCATTTAGCTGACGCTTTTATCCAATGTGACTTACATGTTACATTCATACACCGTAGACACAACTACAGGGAACAATTTAGGGTTGGGTGTCTTGCTTAAGGACACATCGTCTAGGGTGGGGATTGAACTGCCAATCACCTGATTAAAAGACAGACCTGCTAACCACTGACAAACAGTTGCCCTAATCAATATTGACTATATCAGGTAGGAAGACATTCGGTTCTTCTATGCTGTCAACAACGATGTTATAAAATTTAATGACATCGGCAATTCAGAGTATTTGAGTTCTGAACTCGATTTGGTCCAATTTTGCTACATCTTTGAATAGAATTAATGCATCTCAACAGTATATCATTTACAGTTAGCAGAGTACTGACTGACATGACATAGACAAACAGCATTAATCGCATCAAGATGTCCACTATAACCATTATAAACAGCTCACACCACTCATGTCTGGTGTGATGATGACACTTACTTCAGCCAGTTGTGCAAGCCTATTTTTATTTCGGAAGAAATGCAGGACTACATGATAAAGAATGAATACAGCTTGGGTATTCAATCAGTTTTTGCTGCTGTTACTATTGTCCCTTAAAAGGAATAGTGTGCCTCTGATTGTTGGTTTTGACACACCACCTCCACACTTTAGATCTAATGACTATAATGACATGACTTCACTGAGTCATGGTGTTATCGGAAAAATGTGTAGGTTGTAAACCTTTTGTGCCCTGAGAAAATATTCTTTAAGAAAATTCAGAGGGGAAAACAGGTAATAATATATTTAGACATATTTTGATTGAACATACAATCTAAGCAACACACAGGACTCTTCAGCTTTCAAACAGTGTGAAAATAACAGCACTTTGATTAAATGAATGGGCCACGATACATAACGCAATTCAGACGAGACATAAACATAATTCATCTTCCTTGTAATTTAATTAATAGATTGAGACAATGCTCAAAATCAGCATCTCACCTCTGTGCCCGTCCTTGTCCAATTCTGCCCATGTGGACAACCTGCATCTGGCACAACATCTGGAGGTTGCGTCTGAAATTGTTTCCTAAAGATATCCGTTTATCTCCATGGCAGCTGCCATGAATCAACGCCAACATCCCAATATAGGTAATGAGAAAACAGTAAGGACTCCACCAGAAGCAGGAGTGATGGAGGTGAGCAGAAAAACTACAACCTGGGGAGGAATAAAGAGGTTTGTCGATGAAAAAGAATATACAATCAATCCATACCATGATACATAACATGCCAAAAGTTAATTGGATGTTGTTGTTTTCACTGACAAATCTCGACAATAAATGTTGAATATGCCTCCAAGGTGTGGATTCATACCATGGTTGAATTTCCAAGAATAGGTCGGGATTTATTTTACCCAGAATTTACAACATTAATTGCATTATGTTAGTTTGTTTAATAAGATTTGGGCGTCTAATTCGGATGCCTCCTGGACGCCTCCTGTTAGAGGTTTTCCAGGCACGTCACACTGGGAGGAGACCCCGGGGAAGACCCAGGACACGCTGGAGGGATTATATCTCCCGGCTGGTCTGTGAACGCCTCGGGATCCCCCAGAATGAGCTGGAAAATGTTGCGGGTGAGAGGGGAGTCTGGTCAGCCTGCTGGGTCTGCTGCCCTGCGACCCGACCCCGGACTAAGCGGATGACAATGGATGGATGTTCAATAAGGCTAAGGCCCGAAGGCTAAAGCGTACCTCATTGAGCAGAGTGTCAGTAATGCAGGAAGCTCTTGAGGGGAAATGTCCCTGAACTGGAATTGGAAATAACTCTATTGGGGCTCCCTCTGTGGTTGGCTGATAGCCAGACACGCCCTCCTTCATCCACTGGGCGTGGGGTGTGGCACGTCTGTGGCATCATGACAGAGTCATCCCACACAGAATCCCTGAGAAAAAAGGAAGATGATGAAAAAAGAATGTAATCAGTGAGCAGTTAGTTTAACTTGACCACAGACCGTCATCGGGATAAGAAGACTCATCCTGAAAACTCACACGCATTCAAAATGACAACAAAGAGAGCGACAGAAACACTCATACGTCCTCATACCTGCGTCTACTTGAGCAGACATGCACTGCAGTCGACGAAGACACACATATTGTGCAAACAGGGCAAGTTAGGAAGTCAATATTTAAGTATGTTACATCTTCGTACTCAACAAGGCTGAGAAATACAACTCTCATTCTCCTTTATTTTGAATGTTCAGTACAAAAACCCAAGGAGACACTTGTTGATGTTTGCAGTTCAAGTTTGGCACCAAATGGTTTTAGGCCAAGTTAAGCGGGCTGTTGCCCGACCCACTTGGACCAGAACTTGGGAATGTGGGCTGGGTTGGGGGTGCTGTCGTCCCAGTGAGCCATCGTCGTGGCAACCAGTAGCCCAAGGATAACGGCTCCTTTGTGCTCGACCACAAAGAGGGAGAAAGAGGGGAAAAAAGAGCTACAGAGAGAGAGTGGGGGCAGAGGAGGGTGTGTGTGTGTGTGTGTGTGTGTGTGTGTGTGGGGGGGGTACGTACAGACAGCCAAACATTTCAACACACCTGTGTTCTGGTAATTTAAAGCAGAACTGTATTTGATTGAGCAGTAGAGAAGAGAGTTAGTCGGTTCCCAGTCAGACCTGAATATAATATTTAATTTTGAATCATCATGCCGAGATTCATCATTTACACAGCAGTGATGACACTCACCGAAAGATCAAACAAAAGGGAAAGCAAAAAATGGGGAGAAAAAAAGAAATGTAGATGACGAAAGTTGTTCAAAAGGTATTCTCCACTCATCTGAATCACACCTGAAATGAATCCACTCATGCAGAAGGGATGTTCAAAGAAGCCCCCAAATTTCCTCCACAGATATGCAATGCTTAAATTAGCCGCTGTATTGCTTACCTAGCTGCACTCTAGGTGACCTGAAGCATATGTTTAAATCACTTAGCTGAACACCATTGTTTAAATGACCATGTATTGTGTTTCAGATCTTTCTTTATCAAATTCTCTATTCTGTACAACTTCAACGGGGAGGGTCATCTGTCAAAGAGGAGTAGAGCGAAAAGCGAAAAGAGAGGGAGTAAAGAGAGACTGACGCTTCTCCTTTTACAATATAATATGATTATACTCAACTGCAGTATATCATCAGGTAAGATGTTTACCTATCACTGCAAACAAAGAGTCGTATGGGGTCAACGTCAGGAGAGAAGCCTTTGTCTCCTGTAATTATTCACACAACATATGCAGTGACACACACGGTCACAACACTCGGACAACCCAAGAGAGGGTAGGTCAAGGTTTACAATGTTTAACTGAACACCACAGTGTTACACAACTGGTATTGTAATATTAATGGCCCTCTCGTGGGTTTATTGCCAGGACATTTGGAAGACAAATGCTGTAAAGCAGACATCTCTCGGGTGGTAAGACACGTTCGAGCAAAACCCAAACTGCCCAAGTCAGACAGGGATATCTGGTTAAACTACTGTATATCAACACAATACAAAGAATCCCCTCCTCTCTTTTACCCCCACCCCACCCTAAATTCAGGTGGAGTGTCTACAGTGAGTGCCATGGGGCGGACACTGAGTGGGGGATGGGGAATGAATGCGAGAAGAGTCAGCATTGAGTATTAATAGTCACTACGTATGCCAACGCTCCCTGGGAGAACCCAAAGGCTCTGCACTAGTTCTCACTTGATTTCTGACATGGTTTTGAACTAGTTGAGCAGGAGGCTGGCACGAGGCTTCCCAGCCCTTTTCAGGCTTCATCCAGAAGCTAACAAAGCAGGAGGAGAGGGGAGGGGGGGACTCTGGCCTCACCGCAAGAAAGGCTTCAGGAGGCTTCGCTTGTGTGCCAGCTCAGACTTGAAAACTGAAGAACTCCATTACTGCATCGCTCAACATTTTCGTGCTTTTAAGACACTCGCAACTGCCCCCTAAGAGAATGTTCCCGTGGACACCTCTCATCTATGTGTACAATCTGATATATGTGTGAAGTGCAGAAGCTGCGCACACTTACTGTGTGTTTGAAAAAACAACAACTGTACTTTACCTGTAATAGTCTATATATAAAACTATTGAAAAACTACTTTTCGCCCATTCATTCAGAGAACCAATTCCACCGATGTGTTTACACACACATAAAGTCGTTACGTGTTCCTTGATAGAACCGTGCAGACATGAAGCGTGAAGATTTCTCAATCATTGGCAGACCAGGCACAATCTTGATGTAACATCTACAGCATCTGTGAAAGTGGCCCGGCATGCATGCATCAGAATGAGATGGGGCAAAGGTAGAAATGGTCTGATGACCAGAGGGTGTCGTACCAGGCCAGTTGATGAAGTCTAAACTACTGCTCCACCACTCTTTTCTTATTCTATACTTAATACTTATTGGTGTCCTGGTGGTCTTTGAAGAACGCACTGGAATCACAGTGTTTGATGCAATGGAGTTTACTCTTCAAGCAAAAAACACAACCTGGAAAATAACGTATTCTTGTTCTTAGTCTCACATAGTGGGGCTGACACCGCCTTTGCCCTTTTGAGCTCTTCCTCCGTTTCCTTTGATTTGTCAATATTTATCAATTAAACCCAGTAAATCACAGCTGTGTCCTTTTTTTCCATCATGGGGGTGTGGGTTATTTTCTTGTGGTTTCTAATGTGTGTATTGCATGTTCTGATGTGTCATGGTCAGCTTTATTTCGCGAGTGGGAGGTGAAGGTCTTCTCCTGAAGTCGCCTCGCATAACATAACTCTTTATATCCCAGCGCAGCTGTTCTTATCTCAGCCTTAGTGGCCTTTGCTTGCCTTTTCCATGAGAGCCTTACCATACACCTGCTATGCCTCTGGAGCAGTAATGCCAGCCTCCCCACGCACCTGTTACGCCTCTTCATTACCTTTTTCCTACAAGAGACTTTGATCCTTATGCAGGCAAACAGGCTGTATGTTAACCCATTCAGACCACACTATATTCACACTTGTCATATATGTGGGTTTTAGATACATATTTAAACAAATGGACATAATCGATGGTGCTAGTATGATAAATCACACTCCCACAAGAGACACCTTGACAGAATGAGTGCAAGCGTTTTGCTATTTTGACTGAATGTTCTTGAGATGTGTTGAAATATGTGCAAGTCCTATGTGTTCCTTCAGGTCGAGGAAGGATGATCAATGGGGCAAAGACCAAAGGTCCTAAGTCACACATCAGATGTAAGACATGCCGCATGCATATTTTCAGACACATGCACACGCTGCATAATTCAGAACTAATATTAAATGTTGCTGCTCATACATTGTTTATGGGAGAAGAACAGCTCCTCTGTTTACAGATGTCTGGAGGACTTGCCTGTTTCCTTACTAATTTATAGATTATATTATGTTATTAGAATACACAATTAGACTATATTTATATGTGGTACTGTAGATTAAAAAGCCAGTAAAACTTTAACAAATACAGTAAAACAAGTGTCTCTGGAGTTTCCCCCCTTTTGGGGAATTGAAATGTGAATACTTATAGATCCTTCCTTGCCTTGCTGGATAATTGCTCTCAGCTTGGTTATATATATACCATGGACACTAATAGTTCACACTTGAATGCCTCCCTTATTCTTCCATTCAGAGGCAGGCAGCCTTCAGAGAAACACTGTGTACCGACGCAACGCCACAGGAGTCATAACACAAGGTTGTTCGCCTGTTTGTGTTTATAGTTTTTCTCTTAAAAAATAATAAAACACACTTAAAACAAGGGCAAGATGCTGTTGAATTATAAAACATTCCCAAAGACCCCCTTATAAGAGAGAATGTGACTTCTGGAAGAGATTCATTCCCCCACGATGTTATAGACTAATTATACTAATTTGTTTTGTAACTAATTTCACAATGACATAAGGTCATCATCATCAAGGGGCGACTATGGGTCAGTGGGTAGCAGGTCCGTCTTTCAATAACAGGGTTGGAGGTTCTATCCCCGCCCTAGTCAATGTGTCCTTGAGCAAGATACTTAACCCTGGATTGCTCCCTGTAGCTGCATCTACGGTGTATGAATGTAACAGGATTGTAAGTCGTTTTGGATAAAAGTGTCAGCTAAATGACAAGTAATGTAAAAAAAAAGTAATCTTGAATGGGCTGTCTTGTCTCTAGCTGCACTCTAAGCTCCTTGTGTGTCCCCCCCCCACCCCCACCCCCCACCCATTTACTCACAGCCTTCAACAGAGAGGTATGATAACATCAGCATGAAGTTAGGAGTCCCCCAAATGCCAAAGTTTTAGCAGAATACGCCCAAGCTACTCTCAGGCCTTTGTTGTGCCTGCAGGCTGATAAACACACAGCCACACAAATGTCTCGGCCCATTCTCTGACACAAAAAAAGTTGCTACAATCACCTGTTGATGCAATTACATCAGCCAGAGGATGGCAATCTGAGATCAGTGTGAAGCAGGGGGTGGAATGACAGCTGAGTGTGTGTGTGTGAGAGAGAGAGAGAGAGAGAGAGAGAGAGAGAGAGAGAGAGAGAGAGAGAGAGAGAGAGAGAGAGAGAGAGAGAGAGAGAGAGAGAGAGAGAGAGAGTCAGAGTGGCTTTGAGTATTACACAAAGAGAGGAAGCATCGAAGAATGAGCCCAAAAGTGACAGAAGACAGCTCAAGTTGACTGAAACTGATAAACCTCAGAGCGAGAGGGTGTTAAGCCAAACACGCATACAGTGCTGAGGCTGGAGAGACATGGCCGTCTAAACTAAGCTGGCTCAGTGACATATTTGCTGAGAACGCCGTTTGACACGGGGTCCCTTTCTGTCTCTGCCTCCCTCCCTCTGTCTGTCTGCCTTTCATGTGGCCATTTTAGGAGACGTTGAGTCACCAGAGCCCCGCTGACAATATGACAGGAGAAACATTTTTACACTTGGCTTGACAGCAGCAGGAGAATGTGTGACACTCACCCTCTTATAAAGATGATTTACTCTCTGCCTCTCTCCGCCCTTCCTCTGTTTAGTTTGGTGGCTGGAGGGGTAACTGCCTGACTTTTCTTTCTGTCGTCCTCTTTTTCTCTATTTCCACTGGGTCAGGCTGCTCTTGCTGTCGACTCTTTGCTTCCTTCCTCCTGAATAGGTGGTGTTGAGAAAGGCAGAGATGAGATAATCTCTCTCTCTCTCTCTCTCTCTCTCTCTCTCTACCTCTACCTCTCTCTACCTCTCTCTACCTCTCTCTACCTCTCTCTACCTCTCTCTCTACCTCCCCCTCCCTCTCTGTCTATCCCTACCTCTCTCTCTCTCTCTCTCTACCTCTCCCTCTCCCTCTCCACCCTCAGTCACACAAAACCCATCAAAAACCCTCACCCATCTCACTCTTTGCCTCCCATTCCTTTTCTCTCGCAAGCCCAACCCTTGCCTTCTTTCTTCCTTTCTCTCATTTACACCCCTCTAACATATCCTGAATACTAAACCCACCTCCCATGCTCGAGTTCCCCCTTTCCTCTCATTCCTCCTCTTCCTCACCCTCTCATCCTCTATCATTTCACAGGCCCCTCCTTTCACCTCCCCCCCCCTCTCTCTGTTTTCTTTCTGTCGTTTCCTCTCAGCTGATAGAGCGAGGCGTGCTTTGCTCACTCAGCAGTGAAAGCATACAGCGGAAAGTAGGCGGGGGTGATGATGATGCTGACAGCTGATTGGTTGTCGAAAGGGGGGGTCCTCTGTAGTGGCTGAGTTCCTGATTGTCGGGGGGAGGGACTGCAAGGAGGGAGAAGGAGGCGTGGGAAAGTCAGGCCCCGCCTTTTCTGCAGAAGTAGAAAACGAGACCAAAGAGCAATTTCCTCAAACGATCTCCATGTTTGTGTGTTACATTTGTGTACTTGACAGCGTCACGCATGTTGTATGTACAGTGTTTAATTTGTGTAATCTCTCCCCATAGTATGCTACTGCAAGACCCCACCCCCCACCCTCCCAAGTGTGGTTGTGTCTGTTAATTAAAGAACATTTTGACAAAGGGAGGTGAAAGCCTCAGTGTCTAAAGATGCAAACAGCTGGGCAACTCGTTCGCCGTCTTGTTCACTCACACACAAAGACACACTGTGTGTAGCGTGGAATAGGACACAGCGTCTCCAAGCACAAAAGGCACATAGCTTATCTGCTGCTAGTGCAGATAGAGAATGAAGTGCATGTGAAAACGTTTCTCAGCTGAGTACCAGGAGCAGCCCTCAGCTGTGAGTGTGTGTGTGTGTGTGTGTGTGTGTGTGTGTGTGTGTGTGTGTGTGTGTGTGTGTGTGTGTGTGTGTGTGTGTGTGTGTGTTTGTTGACATTTGTGAGCTAATACGGAGCAGCATGTTGACTGGTTAAAAACTATTTCTAAAGGAGTGATGTGGTTACACACACACACACACACACACACACACACACGCACACGCACGCACACACACACACACACTCGCACACACACATGTCAAAGCACTCTGCATAAATTATACCTGAAGCTGTCAAGACCATATTTGTGTCAACTGTGCCCGGCTCTCTAGTTACAGACACAAACACGCAAATACCAGATTGTGCTGTGCCTTAAGTTTTGTGGAGATTTTCTTCAACAAAATCAAGGTTCGCAGAAGAGTGCAGAAGAGTGCTATGTGTGCAGATTGAGATTGTGATTTGGGGTTATTTAAAGTGACACGACTTGAATATCTATGTAATTCTAACTCCTCTTAACATCGGGTATAGTATGTGTAATAACGAAAAACATCTTGTTATATCAAAATATGTCACACCTGTCGCCTTGATTCTGAACAGATGAGGTTTGTAAAACAACACTTGGCTTTAGGTATCTCCAAATAGCGATGTGGGGTCAAGGGAGGGAGGAAGTAAGGTCAAAAAAGAATTACAAATAGAGGTTAATAAAGTAATAAAATAAAATGAGGCAAGAAGACTGTCAAAACTGCAATACTACTCTTAAGCAGCACTGCTATTTGGATTCACCCCAAAATACACCTCTGTCCCTTTAAGAACCCATGTTGCTTTCCATATTTTGGAAAAAAGGGTGTGTCTTCTTTATTATGAGTCTACTCCATTCAAGGGCAGCTGAGGAGAAAGAAGCGTCATAACACACACACACACACACACACACATTCCATCAAACACACGCACTGATGCAATCCTGACTCGAGAACAGTGTTTGTTTTGATATATATATCTCGACGTTGTCATGTCTTGTGTGTCTGAGCCCCTCAAAGTGACACCAGCTGTGTTGTTGGGCCGGTTTACCCAGCAGCACTAAATAGTCACAGCCTTCAAGAAACTGAAGACCTTCTATCGGACTCGCCCAAAACTTTACTTGAGTAAATAATTGAGTCAAAGAAAAAAAAGGGGGAGAAAAAAAAATGAGGAGAAGGACGAGGTGAGGTAGAGGAAGGGTAGGAAAGGAAAGTGTGTGTCGGAAGGAGCGGGGGGGGGGGCTAATACAGTGCAACACTGAACGTCTATAAAGAGGAATGGGCCAATGCACGTGTTGGTGTCCGTTTCTGTTGACGTGTTAGCAGTACACACATGGAGGCCCATGTATGTCTAAGTGTGCATCTCTCCTAGTGAGGGATGAGAGCAGCAGCCACACTGGACATTCACAAAGCACACAGAAAAGTTCACAGCTTTAACTACAATGGTATTGAAGCACTGGTTCGTTGACTCAGATCCATTTTAATATTGTGATGCAATGTCTGGTTTTACTGTAACTGTAATTAGAATACTCTGATAAAGTAGAAATAGTGTAGGAAGGTTGATGTTCACAATGACAACCATCAGTGAAATTGATTGTGTGGCCACATTTGGCCTGCCAGTCTCGATAAATTAAAACCGTTTTAAAACAATTCAAACGAGTAGATGACTTTCTGACTTAAAACTCATTGCTTTTGTTTTAGTCTTTATTTCTTCATTTGCTATTTCTAGCAGCCTGAGCTATTACGTGTCACCACATGTTAATAACATAACTGCTCTCTATTTTCTACATTTCAACCCTTATTTCTCTGCAGGTCAATGTGTCTTGACAACTTTATTTCCGCAGGCAACAACCTTCAAAAGTAGGACAGGACCTCTGAACAACATGCTGACCTGCCAGTTTTACCGCGATAACCACACCCACAACTTTACCATCAACAGATAGTCAGTTCTTGCAGGTTGCTCTATGTTTACATTTCCAGAGTGCTGCAACAATCCTGTGAGATGTACTCTCTTTGGAAAGGGCATGTTTGACCAGCTGCCTGATGATAAATAAGATCACAAAGCGGCTTTCATGTGAAATTATTTAACTTTACAGAAAGATTGACTACCAAGTCACTATAAGTGTCAATTTCTATAATGGGTTTGGGTTATATTTAGGAGTGAGGTTAGGTTTAAAGTGAGCACATGCAACAAATAGACATTTCTGACCACAGACTCGGAGGTCCATTTTTTAAACTCCGGACTGTCCAAATAAAGCATTCCTCAAATAACTTGTTTTCCCGTAACCAAATATGCCTCTCAATCCACTTCTGCAATTATTCCCATGATTCATGACAACTGCTAAAATTACATCCATCACAAAATAATCACAAGCTTTGATTGTATAAGATATTTACTGATCTTTCTTTTGAATGTCTTTCAATGTCTAGTCACAAACAATTATTTATGTTTCGCCCACTTTTACTGTGGGAAGATGGAAGTAAAATGATAGAGATTATTAAGTAATGGTTGATATGTACAAGGAGAAAGTGTCACGAACGGTCACAACGAGAGAGGACCCAAAAGCCGACATGTCTCAAAAAACTTTATTTAATCTTGAACTGTGAACAGGAACGACAAAAACACGGACCAAACAATACGACTCCACACTGGGAATGAGACAAACAGGGTTTACATACACAGGCAAGGTGAGAGGTGATTGGACAATGGGGAACGAGACACAGGTGGACACAATGAGGGCGGGGCCAGCAATCACACAGGAGGAAACAATCAGGAGCACAGCAGACAAGAAGACACATACTTCAAAACAAGACATAACACAAAACACAAACTCCAGATCCTGACAGAAAGAGAGTGCAATGGGAAGCAATGCAGAGATGGTCTTGGTCTTGGTGACAGGCTCTGAGGATGGAATGTTCCAGAGAAATATGTTGCCTATTCATCGAGGATAGGAAATAAAGTCACATCCCTCTCTCCACATCTCCTCCCTTCCCTCTCACTCCTCACTCTCACACCCTGAATTCAGCTGCCTGTCCTTCTTTACTTCACTCAACACGTCTGTATGTTTCTTCCCGTCGCCTCTTCTCTGGGCCTTTGGGTATTTTCTTTGGGTATTTTTCCTTCTGTCCGTCTGACTTCAGTTCAAATCAATTCCTTTTTTTTTTCATGCTTGGGGAACTGGCACAGCATGGGGGTGTTGCACCACACAGACTGGTCGTGGCTGAATGAGGTCCACCCAGCCATCTGGGCACTGAAATGAAAAGATCCCTTTCTTTCCTATGTAGCTCACCAATTCCTAACCAGGGCATGTTTTAATCATTTAACCAGCCGAGACAACTGATGATTTGTTACTACGATGGAGAAGATTACAATGGCAGTTAGAGATCACTCACTTGGAGTGACGTTTGTAGGTGAAATCATTTCACAACAGCAGAATGAGTGGAGGGCACAAAGCACCTGCCTATTTTACTTGGACCTTAAGCTCAAGGTTTTACATAAACTAAAAACACAGGCTTTGTACATACAATGTTGATACACACGCACAGAGAGAGAGAGAGAGAGAGAGAGAAAGAGAGAAAGAGAGAGAGCGGCTCATCCATGTTGGTCTGGGGGTTGTTCCAGGATGATGGGCAGAGAGAGGTCTGGCTAGGGTTAATCCTGAGATCAGGCCAACACATACACAGAGGCGTGTGCTCGCTAAGAAGCAAGAGTTGCTGCTCTGTGTTTGAGCCCCATGGCAGTGCAAATAGGCAACTAGACATAACACAAACACCGAAATAAACTACGAGCAACCTAAATAAGTTGAGCACTTGTCGATTACGTGTGTATTTCTCTTTGTATGAAAGCCAATGTATCATACACGCAAACACCTTTCAGTTTAATATCGACATGCTTTTCTGCAGTATAATATCATACTGACTCTTTGATTTCGCAAACCCTGTCTTCCAAAATGCATGATGATCCCTCATGATCGGTATAAAAAGCACAGATGGCCTGTTTACCTCAATATGGCATCAATATAACAATAAAACTACTCACACAATGATGCTGGAGGACAAGTTGATCACGCTGCAAGACTAATCTTGTAAGATAGCTGGTCACCGGAGACGCAGCAGTGTATTGGTCATACTTTAACATTATATAATGGGTTATTTATTTAGCCCATCTGTTCCTACTGACACTGATAGCATCCTCTGCTTGTTACACCAGGCCACAAACAAAAAATGTAAGTATCAAAATAAAAGGTACGTATTTTCCCCAATGATAAACAAGATGCTACATGGCTCCACTTCTCTAGGCCGACAAAACAAAACAAGCAAACACACACCACCGGGCACATACACATCTCTGTACTCCTTAAGGTGTACGCCGCGGCTTTAACACTCTTTGGGTGGACAGGAGACGTACTAATGCTTTTAGGCCAGCAGGAAATACATTGTATGTGTTCTTTGTAATTAGGGGAAACACCAGTGGGCAACTCACTGTTTCAGTTGAAAGAAAAAATACACTGCAAATATCAACGAAAGAAAAAGTCTCTGTCTAGTTTGGATCACAACCTCAATGTCTTGACTTCTGTCAAATCCATTCTTGAAATTAAATTATTAATACATTTACTAGTGTGGGTATCCCAGTTATCAAACAATAAGCATTCCCCCCCTTGCTCTACTTAAAAGTCCATTTAAGGGCCAAATGATGCATGAAAAGGCCCAGGCCTGTCATACTCAGCCTTTACAAGGTGGAGAGAATAAAAGCAGCACAAAGAGAAGAGAGGGCTTTGATGCTGGGTGAGGGAAATTAAACTAATGACAACATACTGCAGAGTAATGGACAAGGGACAAGACAAGGCCGAGAGGGAAAGGGGCAGAGAGGGAACAGGTCTTAGCTTGATAAGCTCTGTGATGACCTATATAATGCACAGAAATACATCAGCCTTCCAACATCTACTCATTGATTCTGGGGTTGTATGGAACAACTTTCAACAGATAAATGGCTCACAGGTCAGTTTGGTCATTGGGACACTGTGTCCAACGAAGGCTGCATGAAATGATTCTTTTAATAAGCTGTCAATTATTTGAAAAAGAAAGAAAAACAGTTCCCAGAGCTCCGGGTGACATGTTCCAATGTTTTGTTTCATCAACCAAAAGTCCTGAATCCAAATGTATTCAGTTTTAAATGACATATAACATGTTTTAAAGAGAGGCTAATCCTCTCAGTTGAGAAGCTTGAACAAGTCCCTTTCAGGCTGCAAATAACAATCATTTTCATTAACGGTTAATCCGGCAATCATTTGCTTGAATGGTCTCTTCATTGTTTAATTACATAGAACCGAGTGAAACATTTCACAACTCCTGAGGTTATGTCATCTAATCGTTTGTTTACCCTCACTTTCAACACTTGGAAACCTAAAACTATAAATATCAAACAAGAGAGAGAGCAAATCCTCACAAATAAAAAGCTGGAACTATTATTTTTTCTGATGACTAACTAATCAATAACATTTTGTCATTTGTGCTTCTTAAATGTCGTTTCCTGCCAGCAAAGTTGAATACCGCCAGAGATAAAACTCTCATGTAACCAGAGTGGATACAGCAGCGCGTTGTCTCTCAGGGTGTAATGTCAAACCATGTTGACTTATTCAGCAGGTGGTACTGTCGCCTTGCCAGCCTCCTCTCGCTCCCTGGACTGCTATTGTCAGCTGTGCTTGAGTTAAGTTGAGCTGGCTGCTGCTATACATAGAGCTACCAAACACCCAGAACAAAGATGGAGCTCTTGACACTAGAGACAATTCCAGATTGTCTCCCAAAAGATGTAATACAGTTGTTTCTGACCTTAATGGAACTTGAGAATATTTTTTTGGAAGCCATTACCTTTCTGCAGGTATTCTACTGGTGCACTGATCCCCAATCCCCAATCGTTGGTTGATGGATTTTCTAAAATCAATCCAATCATTAGAGATACTCTTTATTGTGTTTCCGCTATAATTCCAGTATTGCATTGTTGTGTCAAAAAGACATTGACCGTCAACCAAATTCAAAATAGTGTCCCAATACTCACTTTTTCCAAGCGTTGGTCAACGGGCATTAAAGCGTTTGTAAGAAGGACTAATGAGTTAATTTCATTGACAGACAGTTGGGTGGACAAACTGACCTTCACTGGTAAGCCTGAAGCTGTGGTTTAGCTAGTGTGTATGCGTAAGTCTCAAGGGTTTCAAGGTTAGAGTGGTAACTGTCAAAGCTACAGGTGCTATTTAAAATAAACTGTTAGTAAGAAAGGGAGGACAATATTTAAATTGTTTACCTAAAATGTACTTCACCTTCTGTGTTTTTAGTAAGAGGACATTTGATTATCATTTAAAAAGGTGTGAATACAAGCAAACACACACACATTTACAAACTGTTGCCCTTTTGACCTGTCCTCTTGGTAATTGTAACTTTTATCTCGAGTTGCCTCTGCTGTGTCTCTGGTCTAAACAAGGTATCTTGTACAAACATCATCCCTCTGATTGGTTCTCTATTGCAGTAATTCTCAAACCAAGGACTGGGACCATGATGGGGTCATGCGGTTAAAGATGTAACATTTTTAAAACATCTCGTCGTGCCATATACTGCCTTTAATCTGTGTGATGGACATTACAATCTTTAAGAAATACATACTATTTTTCACATAAAGGGGCATGTTAATAGGAATATATGTACGTCTAATTCAACACTGGTAGATGTACATGGTTTATATACAGTCAGGTCCAAAAATATTTCGACATTGACATCATTGTAATTGTCAATTTTAATACTTGGTTGCAAATACTTTGCAGTCAATGACAGCCTGAAGTCTGGAACCAAGAGACGTCACCAGACTCTGGTGATGCTCTGCCAGGCCTCTACTGCCACTGTCTTTACTTCCTGATGCTTCCTGGGGCATTTTACTTTCCGTTTGGTCTTCAGCAAGTGAAATGCAGCTCCATTGGATTCTGCTCTTAAAGCACATCTTGATCGTTTTAATTCAAAATCCATTGTGGTGTGGTGTCCAGAGCCAGAACCAGAGGTTTAGTAGAAGCAACTATAACAAAGAGTTTTAAAAAATGGATTCTAAGACAGGAGAGACCTGTGTGAGTCTACAAATCAGCAGTAGTTCTTTGTGATTGCTGATGGTTATGAATTGGAAAAGAAAAACTAACACTTAATGACTAAACAGATCTTTATTTATGAGAGATAATTTAGCTCCCATGAGGATGCAAGTACACTACAAGCATGCACAAACACAAAAGAGAGATCAATAGAGAACAGAGCAGGGTCGACTACAGGACCCAACCCACATAATCATCTGTAATCTCCGACATCAAATCCTGCAGAGACACATTGGCGGGTTGACAACAAGCCTTGATCAGCTCAAAGCGTTTAATAGCCAAAACCATCTTTCCACGCATACAGAGCACTACCAGGGTCAGACGCTGAAAAGGAGACCTTGAACCGTACCCACTCAGTCAGAGAACCATACGAGGTATTGAGGGTATATTCCATTCTAACATTGGTTTGGTGCACAGAGGACCACGGCTAAATGCTGTCCCTTGATTTGGCCTCATTATTGTCACTGATTACCTGATGAACTCAATAAAATGGTATACTGTAGCTGAACTACAGGAAGGGTAAGAAGAGCCAGTTGTTGACAGGCAGTAACATTGTTAGTCTGGGCCTAATCTATGTCGACAGAATCAGAAGAATGTGTATTACAGTATTACAAGCTTTAAGTTACCCTCATGTTAATCATAATACTCTAAATAGATTAACTAGGTCCTCATGGCTCCCTATATTACCATGAGAAAACACACTGCTACTCATGACCAAACTCTTGCTTAACTTAATCTAATTGGCTGAGTAGGATGCATAGAAGCATACACTGTATTTGCTTTGGGTGATTATGTTAGTAGTTATATATTGTTAAGTTAGCAACAGTTGTTTGCCTTTCATGCTTTCATTCTTTTGATGTGAGAGAATGTTCTAGGTTTCTTTGTCTAACCTAAATAGACTGACTTAATTTCCCATGTGTGCTTTAGAAATTTGGAAACACAAGTCCCACAGTGATCCTTCATGGGACAAGCCCAGCTCCAAGCCAGCTAAACATAATGCACCTGCCTTCATGCTTGATTATAGCAAAGATCTGTGTGACGTCACACACAGCTGAGGACAAAGCCCACTGGTTTCTACCAGACAGGAGGGGGGGGGGGGGGTTCTGTCAGAGTAACGCAAGGACAAGCAAGGGAGAGAGAAAAATTATGGAGTTGCTGTGGCAATGTTTTGTGTTTGCGAGTGTGTGTGCAAAAAGCTTCTATTTACACATGTGAGACAGCTAATGGATTCCAATATGCACGTGTTCTGTATGGTGAGTGTGACTGCATATACTTGTGCCTAATGTGTATATCAATGCCATCGTGCCCTGCATGCCGGGATAATGGGAGGCAGTGCATTGCAGTTTAGCATAATGACACTGTAATAACTGTGTCTATAGACTTTATGTATTTCATATACAATGTAATCAGGCTTTAGTACCAATATCAAGACTCCCTTCACTGCATGATGCAATGCAACTCCCAAGTGCAATCCAAGGGAACTACGCCCACTGCATTCAATGCTATCCCCTCTCCTGTAAAAGTCATCATCAATTAATCCGCTGAGTTTTTTTATATATATATATATATATATATATATATATATATATATATATATATATATATATATATATAGCAATGATGGTTGATTATATATATATATATATATATATATATATATATATATATATATATATATATATATATATATATATATATATAGCAATGATGGTTGATCCCTCCCTCATGCACAGCCCATGTGCACAAAAGAAGGCATGAGTTTGCATTTAGATAAATCAAATATTTACACATGGATTTTTGTTTAACACAACCCCATAAAGGTGATGAATACATCAGGTTACTATCACTTTGTCCCTAACCATTGCAAACTGTATGCGCACACAAACACGCACGCACGCGCACACACGCACACAAAGAAAGACTGAGGAAGGCAGACAAAGCAGGGAACGCCCCCTGCACCCTGCAAGCTACTGTCAGGTCATCAACTGGATTAGGCTGGATTCCTATCATTCTTTGCTCTGATTAATGACGAACATGAGGACTCTGACAACCTGCACACGCATAGTGCTAACATTTAATCGCAATCATCAAGGAATCATACAATAAACAACATATTGTGTTCCCATCCAATTTCCATCCAACATTAAAGTACACACAATCGCAGATGATGACGAGATAGCTAGCAAGTAAAATGTCTCGATCTTGAAGGCTACTCACCTAAAGAAATGAAAAGTAGGCTGCGGAGGAAAAACACACAGCTTGGCAGCTTGAACTGACGCGTCCTTCTCGTTCGGGAGTTTGGCCTTTTTTTCTTTATCTCTCTTGCTGACTGCTACGTTGTCGCATACCTACCAGATAGCTAAAGGGCAAAAAACGACGTCGATGCAAAAAGCCTTTCGCAAACTTAGCCGAGTAGTTAAACTAATCGTATGGATTCAGTCTCACCCTCCCACTCTTTCTTGCCACATAGCTCGTTTTCTGTCTGACCACGTCCCTTCCTCTCTGTGCCTGTCTTTTTTTGTGCTCGCAGCTGTTTTCGTTGTTTCAACCAGCCTGAAATGTCTCCTGTACCTTTAAACGACAGCGTTTCCGGGGTTTGCTCGCTGATATATAGGAGGCGGGGCTTCACGGCCAGCTGAGCGCCTGTCATTTAAGCGATTGGCCGTTTTTCTTTCTTTAAACCAATCAGCATTCAAGGGTTACGCCTTCTTTAAAACATGCAGATGAATTCAAACATCCTGCCCCATGATTGGACGATGACATATTTTAAGAAACGCCCAGTACACGTGCTTTTTCTCTCCTATTCTTTAGTGCATAGGGTGGCTCTTGTGCTGGAGCTCCGACTTTCAATAGATTCCTTTACAGAAAAATACAACGAAATGTGATCTGATATCAAAGCAACATCTTTGTTCACTCATACAGCTTTGACGCACACATCTAATAATGACTTTATTGTAACCGTCAAGATTGCAGTCAAACGTACAGACGGTAACCCCATTTGTTCACATCGTTGTGAATCAGCCACAGCCGTGTTGTCACCTAGCTAAGAATAGATCAGCTTCACGTTGTATTCCCAGATTGCCTTGCAGCTCCACTGAGCTCCACTGAGCTCCACGCCCATCCAGCCAGAGCACACTGGGGCCTGATTATACCTTGTGGTACAGATAAAAGAAAGGCCGACTGTGAGCTCAGGAGTGGAATCGTTACTACATGCACTGCTCCTAGCCACCTCTCCTTGTGCTGCTGTTCCTCTTTTGCCAAACAAACGCTGTACACACAGCAACAGTCAACACACACTGACTCTAAATGCTATCCTCTGTCGGTTATGCTCCATACACATTGCGGGAGATTTGAACCACATAATTGCACCAAATGCAAAATCAGTTATCAAGAGATAGTCTGCATTATAAAAGCAATTATTCTTCATGGGTCAATTTAAGAGGGCATCAGTATTACAGTTTGATTTTAAGGCCAAATAGTGTCACAGACCAATGTAACATTGGAGGGAAATATAAGGTGGCAAGTAGAATTGTTATTCATGTTCAACATTTAGCCTCACCTGTGTACCAGTATCCACTTGTTTAAGGCATCAGGATAAAAACATATTTCACCCAGCAATCTGTAATCTAGCTTCTGGAGAAAAGAAAAGGCCGGAGGAGTGGCAGCATTCCTACACACCACTGAAAACGTTCCTCAATGGAACTCACTTCTTTATTTCAACAATGAAGGATTGGAAAACCGGTGGAGCTCACATTTTAGAGAGCACAGAACCTACAATGCTAATTGTATTAACACTGTCTTGTCACATTGTCTCAAAGTGGCAACTATGTGCATCCTCTTAATCATTTACAGTTGGAACATGATCTGAAAGTGGAAATGAAAGCTCATCATTTGGTTGCACAAGTTCGCTGCAAAAACGGGATGTATTTTAAAAATACTTACAACTGCTGCTCTAATTATGTGTATTGCAATTTAAGATTGTTTGCAGCGTTTTTGAGAGGTCAGAATATTGGGCAGAGACAACAACAAAACTACTATGATTCAATGATGAAGTCTTTCTTTGCCACGTATGAACAAATATCGTTAAAATGGATAATACATTTAACCAAGTTTTCTGAATGCTGGCCTCAACAGCCTACCTTCAAGTAAAGTCTTATTTTATCAAACAGCAGGTGCCTTCTTAGTCCAGTGGCTGACACCCCCTGCTGTTCACTTGGCAGATGTGTGTGTGTGCGTGCGCGTGCGCGTGTGCGTGTGCGTGTGCGTGTGGGAGGGGTTTTGAGTGAATATACAAATTGAAAATTGATAACGTATTTAGGCTATTGTGTCTTGAAGTCAGACCATACAGTTTTAATGCAATTAAGCCTGACATACTAATAAATATATATATACACACACTGCACACATTCCCAATTATGGTATAAAGAAGGTTACATATAATTTGCGATATGCAAGCACTACGGTGTGGTTAGGAACTACAGTAGGGCGTCTAGTCCGCCTGAGCACTTACAACAGAGTACAACTCCTCAGAGACACAGTATACAATCTCATTCACATCTTGCAAACTATATACACATCCCTTCTTTCAGTTTTCACACAACACAGTTTCAAATGCTGTCAGAATTTGTCAGCTGTTCAGTTGTTTTCGCTTTCTTTGACCCCTCTGTACCAAGCTCCTTCTTCCTCTTCTGTTTCTTCTTCTGCCCTTCTTCTTGTCTGAATTGGTGCCTGTTGAAAAGAAGTCACATGTGCATGCAAAGACTAATGAAGTATATCTACTGAGCTGGAAATTAAAAATCATGTCTGCTTTCAAATGAGTCATTTTATCTGTCCACAAACACAGTGTGTGTAATGGGATGGAGTGAGAGGAGTCTTTCTTTTTAATTTATTGCATATCAGTTGCTGGTGGAGTGAAGAGTGTTGACATCTCACCTGGACTGCCAGCGTCGGCCAGTGTTCCACACTCTACCAAAGGAGGGAAGCCAGTTGGCGTCTGTGTGAGAGCTGTGATCAAAGTTGGCGCCCACTCGGTTCGGTGGAAGTTTCTTCAGCTTCTCTTTCTCCTCTGCCAAAGTATAGGTCATTTGAATTACCCCTCCAATATTTTATTAATTTGTCCTTTAGTGTAAGTGGACATAATCTTTGCATCATTAAGACAGATGAAGAATAAGATCAACAACTTGATCCTGCTTAAAGCGACACTATGTAACTTTTCCCCTGTAGCGCCCCCTTCAGGTATTTAACGTGTCTTCTGGCTCTTCCGGCTCATTCAGACCCGGCCCGGTGTTCTCCACAGCAGCATGTCACTCTGTCTCTACGAGTCGCGTAGCGGAGCAAATAAAAAGTCACCTGCGAGCGTGGACTGGCACTATATGACGTTGCGTAATCACTGCCAGACAGCAAGTTTAAGTACTTCCTGTTCCTCAACCGGAAGTACCGGGCCGGTCCCAACATCTTACATTCAGCAGTTTTCTGGCCACAGACCCCCGATGGCAGTGGCGGAGGAGCACATCAACATATTAAAAGTCATTGTAGCGGCACCATTTGTTTCAAGCTGTTATTTTAAGGTGGAAAAGTTACATAGTGGGGCTTTAAGTGCCATGATTTTAAAAAACAAATACAAAGTTACAGCAACAATGACAAAAAAGAAAATCTTCAAGCATGTAAAAGGCACAAAAACAGCGTAACAAAAGAAATATAATAACACACTTAAAATATGTGTGTGTTGGTGTGTGTATGTATGTGAGAGTGATTCCTACTCTGTTTGAGGAACTCTTGGAGTGATGGACCGTTCTCTGGCGGTGCTGCAGCTGAGGTCCCCCCCAGAGGATCCTCTTGAAGCCAAGGAGGCACAGCACCTACAGCACAGAGAGGCTTTATCCTTATTCTTCATCATTCACAAGCCACAGGTGAGCTAAGCTCATAACTATAAGAGACAAACTGAAATATGTACATAAATAGAAAAAATACATCCACCAAACAGGAGACTAATCTGTAAAAAAAGATGGAATTCATTTTTAGAACTAAATAAAATGCTATAAAGATTATTTCGAAATGGCAAAATCACACCTCACCTCACCTGAATTCATCATTATCACAAGCCTCACACAGCAAAAGCCATGTATTTAAACTACTGTCAGGTAACAACATTGATAATTGGATCGTCAAATTATATATCAATTGTCAAGAAAATAAAGAGTTGAAATAACTTCCAAATATATTGTTGGCATTTCTGCAGATACTTCACCGTTAAATAAATTACTGCATCAGTTTACCTGTATGTACATTTCCCTTGTGTGATTGCTGTAACAGAAAAAAAAGTTATCAACTGTGGTGGTTGCATTTGTGAGAAAAAAACAAAAATAAAAATGTTATAAGCTATAACACTTAATGAGAGCTGTCCATCTACCTGGTAGCCTATGAAAGTCAGGCCATGACTTGTTGCAGCCCGTGGTGCTTCAACCATTGACTCGACAAAGCTGCTGCCCGCTTGATGGTCTGATCCCCGAGGCGTGAATTTAGAGCTGGTCCCCGGGCAAGAAAAGTTATTTTAAGAGCTATCAATGATGATGCAATGCAAAAAGGACAAAATGATGTTGGTGGACGCAGTGTTACCTGACAGCCTCCTCAGCAGACATGCCTGTGCCGTTGGGTCCATTGAACAATTCTGGCTCTGCGTCACGCTGATATTGTTTCAGGAAAAGCCAACAGTGGTTCATAGAGGAAAGCTGAGCACTAATCTTGCTTCATCTCAGCTTTTATCATCACAATACTTTGGCCACAATGTTAAGTTAAACTAGTAATTAAAAAGATTTTAATAATGTTTACTATAACATGATGAGGAAAGTTTAATTCTATGTAAACTACAAAATGCAATATTTCACCAGCCACAATGTTAAGAGTTAAACAGGATCTCCAGAGGATCATTGGTTAACTAGGTAGGTAGTTACAATCATTTTGCCATTTCCAATATTAGATGTTACTGGGAAAAACATGTCTACATAACAACAGTCAAGGCCACAGTGATGGATACTGCCACTGCATCCTTGAAAAACAAACCTCTAAAAGAGACTGAAGGACCTCATGACGATGCTTTTCTTGTGCCCGGATGACATTAGCTTGCTGCAACCATAAAGAAAAACAAACAAACAGGAAAAAAACACTTATTACAATGAGCAGATTTCAATTTGGGTTAAAATAATACTAATAATAATAAGATCTGGACACTTTTCTAACGATAACATGGGTGTCGACTCAGTCTTGTTAAGTTATTACATATAGGTCTTCTTATTTTTGTATCACCTTCTTATTTTGCATTACCTGTTTTATGAAGTCATCCTCCTTCTCCACAAATGATTCCAATGCTTTCTCCACCTCAGCTTTAAACCTAAATAAAAAGAAACACTTAACCTGGCAAAGAGTCTTGTATTCAAACTTCATTAAAATAGATTTTTGGCACACCAAACCAACCTCTCAGTTTCCTCCTCTGTGATGATGACCTTGTCTCTTAACTTGGGGTCAGCCTTATTCTCCCACCAGAACTTGTGAGCATTCTTCCTGTGTTCTGGGCTAAAAAACAAAAGAAATGCAGTTTACCACAAACATTCATACGGACAAAAGCATGTCCGTAGTATTCATACAAACTTTTGTTAAGTCAAACATGTTGTACACATATTTCAACCAATATAAATGATCAAGTGTCCTGCTGAGCTTTCCCACTCTACACTTCTATGGGATACAGGTGCAGTCACAATGACAATTGACAAACACCACTTATTTAATGCTTCTGTTCACCGAGGATACTATTTAGACCCACGGGTGCTCTGTGAACCACGTCTTGTCGTTGTATTATTTGAAAGTGAATCAATGGAAAATAATAAACTAAAGCAAAGTAAATAAACCAAACCTACGTGGCCATGTGTTCTAACAAGCCTCCATACAGCACAGTCATGTTCTCGTCGGTAACGTTTCTCTCCACCTCACGCCCACAGCAGTAGCACCAGAATGTCTTCTTGTGCTCGATGCAGTCGAACTTTTCCACTTGGGGTTTCTTAAGTGTCCGGCGAGCTTCTTTCACCTTTAAAACAATGGGTATGACATACACAAGTTACACTCATGATCATAACTTATTTTTTTTGTCAACACAAGCTTTTAGCTATAAAACACACCCGCTATAAATCGGTGTCAGTCAAAATGTGACACGCCGATCTTTTTGATCGTGACGACTGTTGGCAGCTAACACCTTAGCTTCAGGGCTGACATTAGCTAGCAAGTTCTAAATAAACAAATGTGAGCACGGATACTCAAATTGTTACAAGGTTATATCCGAAGGAATCCCATTACAACAACCTCTCTACTCACCTTTTCTAAGAATCTAAGGAGAACCACTCTGAGTCTGCCCTGGTGGATTTTCCCGAATATGTGTCCCTTCCCAGTGAATGTTGTTTGCCTGCATACAGAACAATAATATGCACCCATTTAGACCGTTTATAAAAACGCTAACATAAACTTGAGCTGAAAAGACGCTTATTTCATAATCCGTCTGCTGCGGTAAACCAAAAACACAAGACAGCAATATATGCTAATATGCTGTAATAAGCAGTGCCGTCTTGAAACGATTCCAAGCCGGAAGCCGGAAGCAGACCGGATGTGGTACTGTTGTTAAACTGTTCCGACTCTCGTGCTAATGAATACGTTTGAGAAAGTGTGGATCAGTGTTTTTGCTAGGTTTAAAGAAAAATAATTGGATGTATATACAATTATTATATCAATAAATTGTCTACTTTTCATCCAGGAAATAATCATATGATATAACACATAATGTTTTCCTTTAATATTAAACTGCATTAGGCCCTGTTCAAAACGGAGACTTCATTACGAGTAGTTCACTTATTATGCACAGTATATGAATTAATTCAATATCACCTTTAATTTTTTAATAGGACATGCAATTCAGTGACAGATGTCAACACAAATGATACTCGAACTCGTTTCAGCCATGCATAGTGTTGAAAACTAGCGGAACACAAATCTTCACACATTCCCCTGCCGGAACTTGGTGCGTGACACTCAGCGGCAGTAAACAAGACAGGCACCGTTGTCGTTGCTCAGCTAATTGTAGTATTTGCAAGTCATTAACAATGGTGTCACTTGAGTATGTGAGAGAGTTTGTCAACGAGCGGCTGACTGCTGCAGCTGAAGACATATTTGGAGTTTTTGTCAAAACTATCGTTGAGTACCAGGAAGAGATCGACCGTCAGCGCAGACTGCTGGACATCGTTAGGAAACCTGCAATTAAGTTACACAGGATAGGTATCTTAAACTAAATTGGTCCTTGAAAAAAAAAAAGATTTGACTCGTATATGGTCTTCTTGTTGGATGAAAAATAAACCTATTGTATTCATCTGTATATTTTCTATCATCACAGTAATGTCCTATTTCCTTTGTTCTCTGTTCCTCCAGAGTTCCCAGAGCAATATGTCTTTTAGGAGGAGAACGAGGATGAGGTTTTCTGTGAGCAGCAGTCCTGGTTTCAGGAGAGGAGCTCCAGTCTGGACCAAGAGGACCCAGAGCCTCCACAGATTAAAGAGGAACAGGAGGGACTCTGCACCAGTCAGGAGGAAGAGCAGCTTGAGCTGAAGCAGGAGACTGAGACCTTCATGTTGACTCCTACTTGTGAGGACATGAACCACAGTGAACATGGGACTCTGATTTTGTGTACTGATGAAACTCAGATGGTGGTACAGGAAACACCTCTAGGCTACATTTCAATTGAAAGCGCTGCAGTACCAGAACCAAACAAGGATCATGATGCTCAAAACCAAGATCAGAAAGGAGGCAAACATGGAGACTCTGAATCAACAGAAAATGCAGAGCCTAAACTAATGACAGTACATGACACAAGTAACAATGAAAACAACCCCACTATGTCAACAATGCACTTGGATACAAGCACAGGACAAGAGTCTTTGCAATGTGACACATGTGGAAAACATTTTAAGTATAGGTCAACACTGGAGAGACACCTGATAGTCCACACAGGTGAGAAGCCATATTTATGTAACACTTGTGGGAAAAGATTTACGAGGTCATCAACATTGAACACTCACATGAGAACACACACAGGTGAGAGACCATTTTCTTGCATTACCTGTGGGAAGATATACAGTCAGATTTCAACTTTGAACGCTCATTTAAGAATGCACTTGGGTGAGAAACCGTATCCTTGCATCACCTGTGGGAAAGCATTCAGTCGGGCATCACGGTTGAGTTCTCATTCACTAATCCATACAGGTGAGAAACCGTATTCTTGCGAAACTTGTGGACAAAAATTCAACCGGAAATCAATATTGAAGACTCATATAAGAATACATACAGGTGAGAAACCCTATTCTTGCAACATTTGTGGGAAAAGATTCAGTTGGACACAACTATTGAAATGTCATTCAAGGGTCCATACAGGTGAGAAACCCTATTCTTGCAAAACATGTGGAAAAATGTTTAGTTGGACATCACAATTGAGGGCTCACAGAAGAGTCCATGCCGAGGAGAAGTTATGACAGCATAACCCCTGTGGGGGAAATATTTTGGGATTTTTTTGGGGGGTTTTGGGCTGCTACCTTATGCAACAAGGTCCCTGAATTCTGCAGGTCTGCTGAGACCCTCTGTTTATTGAAATCCAGATTAAAGACTTGTTGCCTTTAATTGTACCCGATTCAAGGATATCAATTAATTCCTGCATCTCACTACTGAATTTTACTCATTAAACTGCACTGCAACTTTTATTATTTTTGTGTGACTTTTTAATGATTTAAAATCTTTTTTTTTTTTTTGCATTATGCTTTGATGCTTTTAATGGTTTTATGTGAAGGACTTTGAAGTGCCTTGAAATCTGTGATACAGATATTGCCTTGCCTAAACAGGACACACCATCAATTGCTCTGGAGTGTTCTCTTACTAAAATGATTACACTTTTGCTAAGATGGCATCTTTATAATTGTTTGCGAAACATTTCACATTCAGAAGAGACCACAATATTTCATTTTAATGAAGTAGGGCATCATCAAAACGCCAACAGGTTCTGTCTAGTTAAGTGTACTCTAGGTTGAAATGCACTTATTTTAAGTCCCTTTGGATAAAAGCGTCTGCTAAATGACATTTCACTAAGGAAAACCACGCTAGCAGTGATACAAGTTTACAGTTGGTTTATTGTGAAATACATGAAGGGATGATTATGTCTGGAACAAGAAGGAACGAGAAGGGTCGTAAAGAGCAGGTTGCATGGGTGCTCTTTGAGATTGCTGACGTCTGGTGGTTAGAGGGAACGGCGGGGGTGGAGACTCGTGGGTGGGGGTTGTCTCTTCTGAAGCTCTGGCGGTGCAGAGTCCCCCGTTGTTCATGTGGTCCTGTAGTAGAGAAATGAGAAGACCGGGGTCGGGAGGGATGTCACCGCTGAGACGAAGAGGGCGTGAATAGGTGCGACGTGTTTAAGTACCGATGGCTCGAGTGATTGACTGCGTGAGGGGCGTGGTCTCTCCTACTGAACTATGTTCTGTAAAACGTCATGTAATGTAATGCTAAGTTAAGTATTTATATTATATACATTTATATGATAATATTAGTCTGTTTTGTATATTGAAAGGTATATGTCGGTCACACTTTGCATGCTTTACGTGAGGATGCTCTGGCTATCGAGGCGTTAAGATAATATGACAACCTTTTTAGATATTTCTGCCTCCCTGACAAGTTGTTCTCCATCTCTTACAGTGTGATTAAATTGTGTATGATATGGGACATACAGTATAAAGCTATATGAATGTCTTGTTACCTTATTTCTGGTATGGATGTGCATGGTTTACCAATATCGTCTCTGGTACAATTTGTGTTGTGTAATAAATGTATATAATCAAGTATGAATATCTAGGGCTCATTGAGTTATTCTTATATGTCTCTTTCAACATTCATGAAGCTGAGAGCCAAGAGCAGAAAGGAGGCAAACATAGTGATAAAACATATGCACTGAATAGAATATAAGTATTTTTATTAAATACTCTTATTTGGTAAAATGCAGGGTATGCTTTTAGGTTGTCTTAACCAGCCAGGATCCCTTTCTATCTTTCTATCTCATACTAATCTGCATGACAGAGGCACCATCAAAGGAATTTCATGAATGTAGCTACTTAGGCTACATTTGGGCAGAAAGATACAAACTCATGAATTGGTGAATATTGGATAGACTAAGATGGGGAAGGCTCATCCACTTCCAACTCGAGCAACGGGATCAATTATCTAAGGGCACCACTGTGTGGCCGTTTGGTATTAGTGAAGCTTCTTCAGTAAACTAAACTCTAAAGTTAGTTAGTGCTCCTGTGAGATAGTTTTACACAGCAGTCAGATGATGTATTTTTTCGATTGGGATCAGAAAGAGTGGCCGCCAAAATGTGCCAGTGTACGCCATCTTGATAGATCTAGATGTACTAACTTGTTTGTCTAAGTCAGTCAATTTTTATTATAGTACATATCCGGAGTTAAGTATAATATACATTAGTAAAAGCCACATATTGCTTGCATGTATATTTTATACAAATATGGGCTAGATGTCCCTTAATATTAACAACCATAGATTAAAATAAATAAAGTTTAGTTTTCTGACCTGTGATATATACGTTTTAAATAATTCAATCACAATATAAGTCATGTGTCAAGTGTCACATCCACCAAACCTCAATCATTCCTACAAATGTTTGACCTGTTTTAGCAGGTTTTTTTTCTAACATTGTATAATAAAATTACTTGATTTAAAAATATAATGTTCAATCTGAGAAACTCTTCTACAAATGAACATTATTGACCTCTTTAAACTGATAAACCCTGAAGTTACGTTTAAAAAAGAAAGAAAACGGAACGTAAGTTCAGTTCTTGTACACAGTCGGAACTTAATAGTGTGACATCCAGAAAAAGTAAACAACAAAGGCTGCCTGTCCCCTCTCTGTAACATCCGCTGTATGAAGAATGAGTGCTCTGTATTAGCTAAAGACGGTATTTTAATCGTGTTGCTCGTCGTTTCATTTAAAAATAGCAAGTATGTCTTCAGTTGAATATCTGAGAGTGTTAATCAACCAGCGACTCACTGCCGCGGCGGACGAAATATTCGGACTTTTAAAGACAACTATTGTCGAGTACGAGGAGGAGATCGACCGTCAGCGCGGATTGTTGGAGAATATTTGGAAACCCGACTTAAAATTATACAGGATAAGTGTGTACAACGTTTTCTTTAAAGTACTAACTTTTTGTTTCGTCACACCCTCTTGTTGGTCCATTACTGACTCAATTCGACCACAGAAGACACATTTAAAAACGAAACTAACAACAACAACAATAACAACAACTTGATCATCAAACATACACACAAGGCAACACCAAATCATAATCAATAGGTGTATCACGTATATGATCATAATAGTTTTAATATATCAAGTACTTTTATATATATGCTTTTATATCAGTTATTCAATCACATTATTTCCTTTGTTCTCTGTCCCCCCAGAACTCCCAAAGAAAAGTGTCTGTGAGGAGGAGGAGGCAGAGGAGGAGGAGGAGGAGGAGGAGGAGGAGGAGGAGGAGGAGGAGGTTCTCACTGAGCAGCAGCTTCTCTATGAGCAGCAGCTCTGTATTCAGGAGAGGAGCTTCAGTCTGGACCAAGAGGACCCAGAGCCTCCACAGATTAAAGAGGAACAGGAGGAACTCTGCACCACTCAGGAGGGAGAGCCTCTTGAGCTGAAGCAGGAAACAGAGACCTTCATGTTGACTCCTACTTATGAGCAAAGTGACCACAGTGAAGATCAGTATATGTACTTCAATCCCGATGACACAGTTGACATACCAGTCATAGGCTCTTTGGTACCAGGGTCAAACACGGACCGCCAGCTCATGTCACACAACTGTCACAGTGAATCAGAAGCAGCAAGTGACCACCAGTTCCTCTCCTACATCTCTCATGGAGCTGACAGCCACGATCAGACGGGATCAACTATGAGTGCAGAGCTAAAAAACAACTTGAACTTGTTAAAGACTCCACCGTTCAAATGTGACACATGTGGCAAGTCATTTCAGTTTAAGTCCAATTTGTATGCACACAATAAAATCCACACAGATGAGAGGCCCCATTCTTGCAACGTCTGTGGAAAAAGATTCAGACAGACGTCGGTATTGAAAGCTCATACAAGAATCCACACGGGGGAGAAGCCGTACTCTTGCGAAACATGTGGGAGAGATTTCAGATTTAATAGTGGCTTGTTGGTTCACATGAGAACACACACAGGTGAGAAGCCCTTTACTTGCAAAATATGTGGCAGAGATTTCAGGTTTGGTGGTGATTTGAAAGTCCACATCAGAAGAGCCCACACTGGTGAGAAACCACATCACTGCCAAACCTGTGGAATGCAATTCTGTGAAGTGATTGAATTGACGAGGCATGAAAGAATGCATCAAGACCAATAGCTTTGTACTTGAACGCATACAAGTGAGGACCCACATAAATGCAGCACGTGTACTTTAAATCACTGCAGAAATGTACACATGCTAATATGAATTGTTCCAGCAATGTTTGTGTTATTGTTTATGAAGTATTTCCAATTCAGAAGAGATTACACTTTTTTCCATTTTATGAAACAAGACATCATCAAAAAAATCCATCAAGTTGTGTTTAACTCTTTTTTATCCTAAATATGACTGTTTTCAACAATATGTTTTTGAAACAATTATCTCCTAAATCATTCTAAATATTTTCAAGCACAATGAGCTCATCGTTCATCCAAATGTTTAAACTGCTAAATGAAAAACAGTTTTAAAATATGTTTTTGAATACTAAAATAAATGGATTTTAAACCATGATAATTAGGCTTAGAACCCTTTTGATACTGTTGTTGAGTCACTTGTGGTGTTATCTGGTTGAAAAGTATTTTCTTTTACCTGCAGCATTGAACTGTTTTGATCTTACTATATTTTGTGATTGTGTAGATGATGGTGCTCTTAATGTATTATGCTAATAATAAAAGAAAAAAATAATGAATCACAGTTTTTCAGACTGGTCTCCCCAAATTAATAGATTTGACAAGTATTATGTTAAGTACAAGTAGATAGAACCCAGGTTTAAGAAGTGCATAATATCACTAAAGGAGCACGGGCATCTCCAGTTTATATTGTAAAAATAAAAGTTTTGAAAGTTGATGATTTAAGAATACCAAATTCTTTTTTTAAGTTAAAGCCTTGAAAATTATGTTAATCAGGGTTGAAGATGTGTGTTACTGACTTCAAAGAAGCCACTCATGAGTTGTGTGTATGTATGCATATATGTGTGTATATATATATATATATATATATATATATATATATATATATATATATATATATATATATATATATATATATGTGTGTGTGTGTGTGTGTGTGTGTGTGTATTCATTTATATTATGCATGTGTGTTATAATAATTAATTGCCGTATATTTACTAACATTTGAATGAAGGGGTAAAGCGGAGGGTAACAAACGTTCACCGTCGGAACATAATTGTGTAACATCCAGCGGAAGTAGTCAAAATAAGAGCTTGTAGCATTAAACCTAGCTAAACGTATTAAATTAGCGTCAGTTGTGGACGATATTGCCCTTCGTCGTTGTAGAAAATTTTATCAATCATGTATTATTAAACCTTAAATCAGGTTTGCCAGAATAGCATGGACATAATAGAGACATAGATGTGATACTGAAATGAGGTAAATGGGTATGACAGAATTATCAATAATAAGTGTTGTAGAGCATGACGGGTAAAGTAAAGGAGCGGCACGAATGTATTACATTTTTGAGATAATAAAATGGATTAATATAACAGAAACAAAAAAGATGTCGTAGTAACTGACTCGTTCCAGAAGGGGGCAGCAATGAAATCGAGCAGATGCGATAGAACTCCATTGAAGAAGTAGAAGAAGAAGCAGAAGAAGCGAAGTTAGCGATACAGATGCTATTCTCAGCTTTTCGATGTATGCTATTATCCATGATATGCTATTTCAGTTGTATCATTTATAACTAAGCAACAATGTCTTTGGTTGAGAACATGAGAGAGTTTGTCAACAAGCGGCTGACTGCTGCAGCTGAGGAGATATTCGGAGTTTTTGTCAAAACTATCGCCGAGTACCAGGAAGAGATCGACCGTCAGCGCAGACTGCTGGACAACGGTTGGAAACCTGCAATGAAGTTACACTCGACAGGTTGGTAAAAAAATATTTTAATAACACACAAGTTGTAATTCGATTTATATATAATCGTTCGGGTACTAATTTTCTCACGTGTGTTTGTTTATCTTACCATTACAATAGTAATCCTTACTATTTTCTATTTGTCTCTCCAGAGCAACATGTCTATAAGGAGGAGGAAGAGGAAGAGGAGGTTCTCTGTGAGCAGCAGCTCTGTATTCAGGAGAGGAGCTCCAGTCTGGACCACGAGGACCCAGAGCCTCCACAGATTAAAGAGGAACAGGAGGAACTCTGCACCAGTCAGGAGGGAGAGCGGCTTGAGCTGAAGCAGGAGACTGAGAGCTTCATGTTGACTCCTACTCACGAGGAAACGGACCACAGTGAAGATAAGACTCTGATCTTCAATCCCGATGACACAGTCAATTTACCAATTATAAGCTATGTGGTATCGGCACCAACAAGTGATCACGAGCTCCTCTCACACAACACTCATGAAGCTGAAAGCCGAGATCACAAACGAGGCAGGAACGGAGACTCTGGATCAACTAAATATGCAACGCCCAAAGTAAAGAAAAAACGTTTCCAAAGGAAGAGACCCACTAAGATCCAGTCTAACCCAATGATTGACAGCAATACACCCACGGATAAACAGTTTTTTCAATGTAACACGTGTGAGAAGACTTTTCAGTTTAAGTCCCATATGCAGAGACACCTGTTAATGCACACGGGTGAAAAGCCGTTTTCTTGCGACACGTGTGGGAAAAGATTCAATCGGGCAACGTCATTGACTGATCATAAGAGAATACACACAGGTGAGAAGCCATATTCATGCAAAACATGTGGACGCGATTTCCGACATAATAACGCCTTGTTGTCCCACATGAGAAAAGATCACACCCAGAAGCCGTTTTCTTGCAAAAGATGTGGGAAACGTTTTAAATGGAGTAGCAGCCTAGTACGCCACATGAAATCTCACTCGGATGGCAAGCCCTATACTTGCAACACCTGTGGGAAAACGTTCAGTCAGAAATCGTCATTGAGCGCTCACCTAAGCATCCACACAGGAGAGAAGCCGTATTCTTGTACAATATGTGGGAGAGAATTCAGACTTGGTTATATCTTGGTACGCCACATGAAAACCCACACGGGGGGGGGAGTTGCATTCTTGTAACGCATATGAGAAATGATACAGTCGGGTCTCACGATTGAAGATCTGCAAGAGAATTCATTCGGGGGGAGAAGCCATATTCTCACAAAATATGTGGAGAGGATTTCAGATTTGATAGTGGCTTGTTGGTCACACTGGTGAGAAGACCTCATCGTGACACCTTTTGGGGAGAGATTCTGCAGCGTGTTTGAGTTGGCGAGGCATGAAAGAGTGCAAACACACCTAGTTTTCTTTTTTTAACCGCCATGTAAGTGAGGAGCCACAAGAATGCAGTGTTTCAATACAATTAACTCATTGCTAAATAAACCCTCAAGTGCTGTTGGGTCACTTTTGTTTTAATCGTGCTTTGCAGTTGGTGTTTTTTTTTTTGTCTGACGCAAAGAATTTTTCCATGTTGTCATGTATTTTGTGATCGGTTTGACTTATGTGCTTTCTAAGGTGACACACATTGCAGATCCCTGTGCTATGTTATTACGTAACATTTAACAATAACAACCAGCTCTTTCAACATGAAACGGAGGCAACCATGGAAACTCAGCATCAATAATAAACATGTAGCCAAAACCAAGGGAATTAATTGTTACGTGCTGCTTTTAAATACTTGAATACATTTGATGTGTACCTTCAAGTCAACTACATTACCTCAACAGCTATAATAATTCTGCTGATTAATATCACAAAACAAGTCCTATAGTTATCTAAATTAATATGATGCCTTGTGACATCCAGCGAAAGTAAATAACCCAAGAGTCAGGGGCGTGAACACTACACGTTAAATGAGTTATTAAGAGACGTCATTAAGCTGGTGGCGCAGATAATTTGTTCACTTGTATTTAATAAACAATTTTGTCAGTTGAGATATTTGGAGTATCTTTGAGTACAGAGAAGTTGCTGGACATTGTTTGTAAACCTGAAATAAAGTCCCGCAGGATAGGCGTGTACACATATAATGGTGTTTATGACTCGTGAAGGATACGAATTGTTTAATGTTTGTATATCTCTGTCTTATTTATTGTTGTTCTCTGTCCCTCCAGAGCTCAGACAGCAACATGTCTGTCAGGAGATGATGATGGAGGAGGAGGAGGAGCAGGAGCAGGGGGAGGAGGTTCTCTGTGACCAGCAGCTCTCTATTGAGGAGAGGAGCTTCAGTCTGGACCAACAGGACCCAGAGCCTCCACAGATTAAAGAGGAGCAGGAGGAACTCTGTACCAGTCAGGAGGAAGAGCAGCTTGAGCTGAAGCAGGAGACTGAGACCTTCATGGTGACTCCTACTTATGAGGAAATACTTTGCCAGAGGAACAGACCCACTATTCAGTCCAACCTGAACATCTCAAAGAATGACAGCAATACTCACACGGATAAAAAAAAAGTAAAATGTGTCATGTGTGGGAGAGCTTTTCAGTATCAGTCCCTTTTGCAGAGACACCTGTTAACGCACACGGGGGAAAAGCTGTTTGCTTGCGACACGTGTGGGAAAAGATTCAGTCGGCTTTCATCGCTGACTGATCATAAGACAATCCACACAGGTGAGAAGCCGTATTTATGCAAAACATGTGGAAGAGCTTTCAGACTTGATTGTATCTTAAGAGCTCACATGACGACCCACAAGGGGGAAAGGCCGTATTCTTGCAATGTATGTGGAAAAAATTTCTGTTGGCCATCACGATTGAAGGCCCACATGAGAATCCATGCAGCGGAAGAGCCGTTGGGTCTGTTCAAGATGAACCCTGGAAAGTAGACAAGTAGGCGGGAGCAGCTCGGGGGGGGCGTTGACATACAGAGACGCTTACTGGATAGGAGGCCTTGTTAAACTATTAGTATGTGAACCAGCTACAAATGAGCTGGGATCTAAGAGGAGGCAATCATGAAGACAAGAAATGCAACAAAAAAGACGAGAAAATCAGAAGTCAGAGTGGTGCCTAATAGCCTATGTGAGAATCCACATGGGTAAAAAGCCACTTACTTGTCTCTTATGTGGGAATACGTTCAGAATTAGTCGTGACCTCTCAGTACACATGATCAGAGACCACAGTGAATAAATTTGACATCACTGCGCTGAAGAAGAACAAAATATACACACGAGAAACCATCGGGCTACAGTAACAATTTAATATGATTTAAATAATGTTAAGATGATATCTTAATAAATAGTATCCCTCCATGAACTTTATTACTGGAATTTAAGTTCGGAAACAGTTTCATACCAGAGTGAAGATGGATCAAGGATTACACTTTTTTTTATATAAAGTTGATTACACTAAAAAAGGTAAGCACAATAAGTTTCATACAGAAAAGGAATTACAAACATTGTTTTAGATTGTCAAAGGTTAAAAGAGGGGGTACACTGTACATCATGTTTGCCACAATATCATGAAAAGGTTAGATACATAGATGTGATGTTAACTAAAATGAGGAAAATTGGATTGACAAAAATATTAATACGTGTTGTGGATAATAAAGGGGAAGGTAGAAGAGCGACACGGATGGCTGACTTTTTTTAGACGCGCTGGTTAACAAAATGAATTAATATAAAATATGGCATAGTGCCGGATTAGTTCCAGCAGGGGGCAGCAATAGAATAAAGCAGAGCATTAACAACCCATTTAAGAAGAAGAAGAAGAAAAATAGGAAGTAAACAATAAAGCTGCTATTCGCAGATTTTTGGGGATGTGTGGTATTATCTGACACATGTTATTTCAGTTGTAGTGAAATTAACCAACAATGTCTAGAGTTGAGAACATGAGAAAGTTTGTCAACGAGAGACTGACTGCTGCTGCCGAAGAGATATTCGGAGTTTTTGAAAAAGCGATTGTTGAGTACGAAGAAGAGATCGATCGTCAGCGCAGGCTGCTGGACATCGTTTGGAAACCTGAACTAAAGTTACAAAGGGCAGGTGTGTAAAGCTATTTGTTTAAATGCTCCCATGTCTGCATGTTCCTACTGCGGTCATGTGAGCCGCCGCTCGAAATGTAATGCACCTCCTCGTGGCGTGATGGTACGAGAGACCCATTTCTTATCAATAATCTGTCCAATTTGATATAACAAATCAAAAACAACATCGTTTTGGACATTATATGAAATAATATTACGTAACCTATGAATGTATACTACTGTGCTGTTTTTAATTAAGTCGGGTCAAATGAAACGATGATATTCATGATATTCATAGTTTCCCAATATTATAACTGTTAATAAAGCAGCCCTCGTACCGTAACACCACAAAATAATGTTCCCGTTTCATCACAGTAATATATTATCTACCCCCTTATCTACCCCCCCCCCCCCCCCCCCCCCACATATGCCCAGAGCAACATGTCTCTCTGGAGGAGGACGATGATGAGGTGGAGGAGGTTCTCTTTGAGCAGCAGCTCTGTATTCAGCAGAGGAGCTCCAGTCTGGACCAAGAGGACCCAGAGCCTCCACAGATTAAAGAGGAACAGGAGGAACTCTGCACCAGTCAGGAGGAAGAGCATCTTGAACTGAAGCAGGAGACAGAGAGCTTCATGTTGACTCCTACTCACGAGGAAACGGACCACAGTGAACCAGAACCAACAGTTGACCACCAGCTCCTCTCTTACTTCTCTCATGTAGCTGAGATTCCAGATCAGATAGGAAGTGAGCATCAACACTTGGAATCAATCAGAAATGCAGAACCAAAGAATCAACATCAGCAAAGCAGAAATTGTTTTAACAACGTACATGAACCGGAAACGTCAACTGTCTATAATTCTGACACGGGTAAAAAGACTGTTCAATGTGTCTTGTGTAACAAAACGTTTCAGTACAAGTCACGTTTGATGAAACATATGATAGTACACACAGGTGAAAGGCCTCGTTTACATAGGTCTATAAAATGTGACATTTGTGGAAAAGCTTTTATCTACAAGTCATGCTTACTCATGCACATGAGAACTCACTCGGGTGAGAAACCGTATTCTTGCAACATCTGCGGCAAAAGATTCAGTCAGAAATCTTCACTGAATTCCCATTTACGAATTCATACGGGTGAGAAACCATATTCTTGCCAAACGTGTGGGAAAGGTTTCGCTCGGCTATCAATATTGAAATCTCATATGACACTCCACACGGGTGAAAAGCCACTTACTTGCCTCTTATGTGGGAATACGTTCAGAATTAGTCGTGACCTCTCAGTACACATGAGCCGAGACCACAGTGTCAATGACTTTGACTCATCACTGCGCTGAAGAAAACAGAAACAACAACCTGAGGATCAATATCCACAGGAGAAACCATCGGGCTACATCTCTGACAGTGTAACATACTGGAATTTCTGTTCGCAAACATCAGAATGCACCAAATGAAGGAGAAGTGTGTTTATTGGCTTCTTGAACTTCGTTGCAAGAATGGATTATATGAGTTTATTGTTAACTCTAATGTTGAGCCTCAATTTATTTGTTGATGTGTTTTTAAAATTGGCTCAACTTTTTTTTTTTAGGAGACTAGAGATGATACACACATTGTCGATGATGTGCTACATGGGGTTCTACTGTTATTTGATCTTGTGTGTATTATAACATTAAAGATGAGCATGTGATGATTTGAGAATACCAGATTCACGTTGAATACATTTATTTTCATCAAGGCTGCAGATGTGGATGCGATGACATTACATTTCATTTAGCTGACACTTTTATCCAAAGTCGTATTACTTTTGTACATCACAGACACGGCTACGGGGAACAATTGAAGGTTAAGTGCCTTGCTCAAGGATACATCGACTAGGGCAGGGTGGGAGCCGGGATCAAACTATCGATCCTCTGATTGAAAGATGGACCTGCTAAACACTGATCACCCACATCAAAAGAAAGCATTGTAGTCGTTCTTTTTCGATTGTTCTGATTTAACATGCAAGAAGTGTTTTGTCGTTGCAGTTAGAGGTGAAGTTAAAGTATGATTTTATAGCGTTTGATAGTTTGATAAATGTAGCTTCCTCATATTTATCATTGTTTATTTTTCAAAAGTATTATTTTTAGTGTGTGATGACAAGCATGTGCAGGGACAAACGAGCATTGGGGTCTGGTGCTACACAGACCGGGCGGTGGACAGCATGGATGTGGAACATCACCTCGCTAGCTAGGAAAGAGCCTTAGGTTATGTTGGAGTGGTACCAACTAGATACAGTTGGGCTCAGCTCCACACTGGCTCTGGAAACAAGCTCATGGAGAAGGGTTACACTTTGTCCTTGTTTGTGCTTAAGCACCACACAGCAGTTCAGAGTATCCGGCCTTCTGAGTCGATGGGAGGGTCCTTGAAAGGGCGTCTCCTGTCTCCTGCCGACTCCATAGTTCTCCTCCTTTTAACGCTCACGTGACGGAGAGATCTGGCAAGGGGTCACTGGGAATTGTGAGGAACAGTTTGACTGATCTGAACCCGAGTGCTGACTTGTGCGGCTGCAGCAGTAAAATAGGCGCTGTGCCGAGCTGTCCTGGTGAAGAGGGAGCTAAGCCGAGATGCAAAGCTCTCAGTTTACTGGGCGGTCTACGTTCCAAACCCTCACCTATGGTCACGAACTCTGGGGTCGAAATGTTGCGAGTGACCGGGAAGTCCGGGTCAGCCTGCTGGGCCTGCTGCCACCATGACTCTGATAAGCAGATACAAATGTAATGGATGTACTTCAAGTCGTGTGTATAATTTTAACCACACTAAAAGAACATTGTATCAATGTATTATTAAACCTTAAATCAGGTTTGCCAGAATAACATGACAATAATAGAGAAATAGATGTGATGTTAACTGAAATTAGGTAAATTGGTATGATAGAAATATCAGTAATAAGTGTTGATGGGTAAAGTAAAGTAGAGGCACGGATGTATTACTTTTTTGAGATAATAAAATGGATTAATATAACAGAAAGAAAACAAGATGGCGTAGTAACTGACTAGTTCCAGCAGGGGGCAGCAATGAAATCGAGCAGATGCGATAGAACCTCATTGAAGAAGTAGAAGAAGAAGCAGAAGAAGGGAAGTGAACGATACAGATGATATTCTCAGTTTATTCGATGTATGCTATTATCCATGATATGCTATTTTAGTTGTAGTTCAGTAATTTGAAATCAACCAACAATGTCTAGAGTTAGGAACATGAGAACGTTTGTCAACGAGCGACTGACTGCTGCTGCCGAAGAGATATTCGGAGTTTTTGAAAAAGTGATTGTTGAGTACGAAGAAGAGATCGACCGTCAGCGCAGACTGCTGGACATTGTTTGGAAACCTGAACTAAAGTTACAAAGGACAGGTGTGTAAGATATTTATATAAATGTTCGTATATCTGCATTTTCCTGTTACCATCACAGTAGTATCCTATAAATTGTTCCCCTGTCTCCCCCAGAGCAACATGTCTCTCAGGAGGAGGAGAAGAAGGGGGAGGAAGATGAGGAAGAGGAGGTTCTCTGTGAGCAGCAGCTCTGTATTCAGCAGAGGAGCTCCACTCTGGACCAAGAGGACCAAGAGCCTCCACAGATTAAAGAGGAACAGGAGGAACTCTGCACCAGTCAGGAGGGAGAGCGGCTTGAGCTGAAGCAGGAGACTGAGAGCTTCATGTTGACTCCTACTCACGAGGAAATGGACCACAGTGAACCAGAACCCACAGTTGACCACCAGCTCCTCTCTTACTTCTCTCATGTAGCTGAGATTCCAGAAAAAACAAAAAGCGAGCATCAACACTTGGAATTGTCCAGAAATGCAGAGCAAAATCCAAAGAATCAACATCAGCAAAGCAGAAATAGTTTTAACACCGTACATGAACCGGAAACATCAATTGTCTATAATTCTCACGCTGGTGAAAAGGTTTTCCCATGTGTCTTGTGTAACAAAACGTTTCAGTACAAGTCACGTTTGATGAAACATATGATAGTACACACAGGTAAAATCCCTGATTCACATAGGTCTATAATATGTGAACATTGTGGAAAAGCTTTTATCTACAAGTCATACTTACTCATGCACATGAGAACTCATACAGGTGAGAAACCGTATTCTTGCAACATCTGCGGCAAACGATTCAGTCAGAAATCTTCACTGAATTTACATTTACAAATTCATAAGGATGATAAACCATATTCTTGCCAAACGTGTGGGAAACGATTCGCTCGGCCATCAATATTAAAATCTCATATGAGAGTCCACACAGAGAAAAAGCCAATTACTTGCCTCTTATGTGGGAATACGTTCAGAATTAGGCGTGACCTCTCAGTACACATGAGCCGAGACCACAGTGTCAATGACTGACTCATCACTGAGCTGAAGAAACCAGAAACAACAACCTGAGGATCAATATCCACAGGAGAAACCATCGGGCTACATCTCTGACAGTGTAACATACTGGAATTTCTGTTCGCAAACATCAGAATGTACCAAATGAAGGAGAAGTGTGTTTATTGGCTTCTTGAACTTTGTTGCAAGAATGGATTATATGAGTTTATTGTTAACTCTAATGTTGAGCCTCAATTTATTTGTTGATGTGTTTTTTAAATTGGCTCAACTTTTTTTTTTTTTAGGAGACTAGAGATGATACACACATTGTCGATGATGTGCTACATGGGGTTCTACTGTTATTTGATCTTGTGTGTATTATAACATTAAAGATGAGCATGTGATGATTTGAGAATACCAGATTCACGTTGAATACATTTATTTTCATCAAGGCTGCAGATGTGGATGCGATGACATTACATTTCATTTAGCTGACACTTTTATCCAAAGTCGTATTACTTTTGTACATCGTTGACATGGCTACGGGGAACAATTGAAGGTTAAGTGCCTTGCTCAAGGACACATCGACTAGGGCAGGGTGGGAGCCGGGATCAAACTATCGATCCTCTGATTGAAAGATGGACCTGCTAAACACTGATCACCCACATCAAAAGAAAGCATTGTAGTCGTTCTTTTTCGATTGTTCTGATTTAACATGCAAGAAGTGTTTTGTCGTTGCAGTTAGAGGTGAAGTTAAAGTATGATTTTATAGCGTTTGATAGTTTGATAAATGTAGCTTCCTCATATTTATCATTGTTTATTTTTCAAAAGTATTATTTTTAGTGTGTGATGACAAGCATGTGCAGGGACAAACGAGCATTGGGGTCTGGTGACAGACCGGGCGGTGGACAGCATGGATGTGGAACATCACCTCGCTAGCTAGGAAAGAGCCTTAGGTTATGTTGGAGTGGTACCAACTAGATACAGTTGGGCTCAGCTCCACACTGGCTCTGGAAACAAGCTCATGGAGAAGGGTTACACTTTGTCCTTGTTTGTGCTTAAGCACCACACAGCAGTTCAGAGTATCCGGCCTTCTGAGTCGATGGGAGGGTCCTTGAAAGGGCGTCTCCTGTCTCCTGCCGACTCCATAGTTCTCCTCCTTTTAACGCTCACGTGACGGAGAGATCTGGCAAGGGGTCACTGGGAATTGTGAGGAACAGTTTGCCTGATCTGAACCCGAGTGCTGACTTGTGCGGCTGCAGCAGTAAAATAGGCGCTGTGCCGAGCTGTCGTGGTGAAGAGGGAGCTAAGCCGAGATGCAAAGCTCTCAGTTTACTGGGCGGTCTACGTTCCAAACCCTCACCTATGGTCACGAACTCTGGGGTCGAAATGTTGCGAGTGACCGGGAAGTCCGGGTCAGCCTGCTGGGCCTGCTGCCACCATGACTCTGATAAGCAGATACAAATGTAATGGATGTACTTCAAGTCGTGTGTATAATTTTAACCACACTAAAAGAACATTGTATCAATGTATTATTAAACCTTAAATCAGGTTTGCCAGAATAACATGACAATAATAGAGAAATAGATGTGATGTTAACTGAAATTAGGTAAATTGGTATGATAGAAATATCAGTAATAAGTGTTGATGGGTAAAGTAAAGTAGAGGCACGGATGTATTACTTTTTTGAGATAATAAAATGGATTAATATAACAGAAAGAAAACAAGATGGCGTAGTAGCTGACTAGTTCCAGCAGGGAGCAGCAATGAAATCGAGCAGATGCGATAGAACCTCATTGAAGAAGTAGAAGAAGAAGCAGAAGAAGGGAAGTGAACGATACAGATGATATTCTCAGTTTATTCGATGTATGCTATTATCCATGATATGCTATTTTAGTTGTAGTTCAGTAATTTGAAGTCAACCAACAATGTCTAGAGTTAGGAACATGAGAACGTTTGTCAACGAGCGACTGACTGCTGCTGCCGAAGAGATATTCGGAGTTTTTGAAAAAGTGATTGTTGAGTACGAAGAAGAGATCGACCGTCAGCGCAGACTGCTGGACATTGTTTGGAAACCTGAACTAAAGTTACAAAGGACAGGTGTGTACGATTTCTGTTTTTAATGTTCGCATTTCTGCATGTTCCTGTTACCATCACAGTAGTATCCTATAAATTGTTCCCCTGTCTCCCCCAGAGCAACATGTCTCTCAGAAGGAGGAGAAGAAGGGGGAGGAAGATGAGGAAGAGGAGGTTCTCTGTGAGCAGCGGCTCTGTATTCAGCAGAGGAGCTCCAGTCTGGACCAAGAGGACCAAGAGCCTCCACAGATTAAAGAGGAACAGGAGGAACTCTGCACCAGTCAGGAGGGAGAGCGGCTTGAGCTGAAGCAGGAGACTGAGAGCTTCATGTTGACTCCTACTCACGAGGAAACGGACCACAGTGAACCAGAACCAACAGTTGACCACCAGCTCCTCTCTTACTTCTCTCATGTAGCTGAGATTCCAGATCAGATAGGAAGCGAGCATCAACACTTGGAATCAATCAGAAATACAGAACCAAAGAATCAACATCAGCAAAGCAGAAATAGTTTTAACACCGTACATGAACCGGAAACATCAATTGTCTATAATTCTCACGCTGGTGAAAAGGTTTTCCCATGTGTCTTGTGTAACAAAACGTTTCAGTACAAGTCACGTTTGATGAAACATATGATAGTACACACAGGTGAAATCCCTGATTCACTTAGGTCTGTAAAATGTGAATATTGTGGAAAAGCTTTTATATACAAGTCATGCTTACTCATGCACATGAGAACTCATACAGGTGAGAAACCGTATTCTTGCAACATCTGCGGCAAACGATTCACTCAGAAATCTTCACTGAATTTCCATTTACGAATTCATAAGGATGATAAACCATATTCTTGCCAAACGTGTGGGAAACGATTTGCTCAGCTATCAATATTAAAATCTCATATGAGAGTCCACACAGAGAAAAAGCCAATTACTTGCCTCTTATGTGGGGAAACGTTCAGACGTAGATCTGACCACACAGTACACATGAGCAGACGCCACAGGGAATGCATTTGACTCGTCACTGCACTGAAAAATAGAAACAACCTGAGGATCAATATCCACAGGAGAAACCATCGGGCTACATTTCTGACAGTGTAACATACTGGAATTTCTGTTCGCAAACATCAGAATGTACCAAATGAAGGAGAAGTGTGTTTATTGGCTTCTTGAACTTTGTTGCAGGAATGGATTATATGAGTTTATTGTTAACTCTAATGTTGAGCCTCAATTTATTTGTTGATGTGTTTTTAAAATTGGCTCAACTTCATACAAGTTTTGTTTTAGTAGACTAGAGATGATACACACATTGTCGAAGATGTGCTACATGGGGTTCTACTGTGTATTATAACTGTAAGCCACAAGTGTGTTTTTAGTAAATTTAAGTTTCAGATTTGTTTATAGTTATATTTAGAATTATGCTCACCGTTGTAGCAGAGGACAGCCTTATCCCACCCCCCACAGGAAAAGTGGATGGAGCCTAAACGTTGATAAATTAGAGCGCCTGTGAACAGGAAAAGTGGGTGGAGCCTAACCGTTGATAAATTGGAACACCTGTGAGCAGGAAAGGGGAGGGGAACCAACAAACATTTGGGAAAAACCAAAATGGTCACCAGAGCGAGGAGCGAGAGTGGGTGAAACCGGGAAAAGCAAGACTTGGGAAGCAGATGATCCAAGAAGCAGGTTGTCAGGAGCCCTCCAGACGAGAATCTGCTCGGATGTTCGAGAATCTCCTTCCCTACAGAAATGCCCTACAGATAAGTCCTTTACACCCTCCTCTCCAGGCCCGACCGCTCTCTTTCTCCCAACACACACACACACACACACACACACACACACACACACACACACACACACACACACACACACACACACACACACACACAACAGAGCCTTTTGTGACGTAATGACGGCAGCAGGTGTAAGAACAGAGCTGCAGCAAGGAAGGGGATGGGAGAGGATGGGAGGGCTGGGCATCTTCCTCTTCTTCGTCCTCCCTTTCGGACATGGAGCCGTAGCCGGAGTCATCCTCGCTGTCCCAGTGGTCCTCCTCTCCCTCGTCGTCATCAAATGGGACCTGGGGACGCCACCCACCCTCAGGCATGGCCTGACCCACAAATGCAATCCCAGCCACACCTTGATTAGAGAGGGAAAGGTTCAAACTATCAGGATTTCTCGTAACAGTAAATACATATTTCTGTATTACATTGAGCAATAATATTTTATTATTAGAAATAATAAAACATTTAAAAACCACAGCGTATCCTAACAACGATAGACCACATGAGAGGATGCACCTTTTATACAGTTATATCCAACAAAGTGAATGTTTAAGTGCTCTGTTTAAACAGATGATGAAATCAGAACTATTAAAAACATGTTTCACAAAGATGGATATGTTGACTATATAATAAAGATGTGTTCTGATGGAAATCATAATTATTATTGTTATTGATAATGTCAGCAGCATTTGCATATGCCCTAAACAACGAAGTGGGGTTCATAATAAATTAGGTAATTTAATAATTATTAATTCATAAAGTTTGGGCATATTTCACAGCTTCTTTGGTGGTCAATTAAGACAGTTGAGCTCTCGGCGAAGACATTTATTCAGGACGCCGGTGTTTGAATAAAAAGATGAATAATTGGTTTGCGATAAACGGTGTGAACATATTTAATATAAATTAAACCACACGCGTCATGACGCACAGACACTTGGTGACACAATAACCTCTTTGGTTTATAACTCATTATTCTCCCGTTCACACAACCCTGTATCACAACAATTACGTTCCCCCGGACCTAAAATGCAACTTACAGTTACGTTTGACTGAAATGTATTTCTCAAATATTAGATCATATATTTTGTTTGATATTCATGATCCGCAGAGGATTATCCTTTACTGATCCCCTGACTTTTCTTTCTGATGCCAACAGCAGGTCAAGTTGTTCACATATCCTGTAAATGTACTGTTTGTTATTGTTTTGTTTGTTATGGTCTGTGAAGGGACTACATATGCAAATGATCTGCAGCTAATCTGGTACAGTGCATCAAATGGTGACATTTATGTTTTAACTCTTGGTCCCTTTTAAATAATAAGATAATATAATTTAACAAGTTTTGTATCAAGCAAAAAGTCTCAAGAAGTGCAAAAGTCTCAGAGTATCCTTCACAGGTTTGGGTTCACAGGAGAGTCCACGGGGGTTCAGCTCGTGTCAAAGTGCAAAGGGGAGAATCTGAATGTCCGCGGCCTTAAATACCCTCAGTCCGGTTTCCATGGCAATGACGTTAGTGCACGTGCGTGTGTGCGATTGAGCAATACAGAGAGATATTATTTCCCCCATATTTTTCTAATATAGATTGTATTCATATGAGTTATTATTATTATTTATATAATTTTCATTATTATTATTTATATTATTTCTCAGTGATCTGTTGCTATTCAGTGTAGCTGTATGCGCTGTAAAGCCAAACAGGATGCTAATTATATATTATTATCTTATTATTTAAAAGGGACCATGAGTTAAAACATAAATGTCACCATTTGATGCACTGTACCAGATTAGCTGCAGATCATTTGCATATGTAGTCCCTTGACAGACCATAACAAACATAAAATAATAACAAACCGTACATTTACAGGATATGTGAACAATTTGACCTGCTGTGTGACAGTGTGTGGAAAGCTTGTGAAGACTTACAGAACACGTTTGACCTCTGGCATCGCCAACAAAGGGTAGATAACAAAGTACTGACATGAACTTTTGTTATTGACCAAATACTTATTTTACCCAGGAATTGACCAATTCATTCTTTAAAAATCAGACAAAGTGATTTTCTGGATTTATTTTTCTCATGTTGTCTCTCATAGTTTAGAGCTACATATGATGTAAATTACAGGCCTTGTGCAAGTTCTTAAGTGTGAGAACTTGCACAATTGGTGGCTGACTAAATACTTGTTTATCCCACTGTATATCATCTAATGTTTGCTCACTTATTTCAGTCTGGGGTGGACTGATTGAGCCTCTGTTTTTGAAATACAAATGTGATGCAAAAAAAGACAAATTCATACTTTATTGTCTGTGGTGTTTCCTCAGGATGAACAGTACAAAGCCAACGTTATCATCTGCATATAGAAAGCCTGATGATACATGGGCTGTTCAGGTGCCTCTAAATAGTTGACATAAATATGTTACATGTATTAGCCACACAATATACTTGTATTCCCACTGTCACACAATGATGCCAAAAGACTCAAATGCAAGCTAACCACCAAGTTGGCGGGCACCATCAGGTCAAGGTATGTTGACTAAATGTATTTGTCCTAATGATGACTAGGTTGTGTAACTAGTACTAATGTTCATCTTTTCTTCACTTTCAGGTCTTGTACCGAGTGTCCATACAGTGACCTAATATGTATGAATCTATTAAATGTTATCCAATACATTGTCTTTAAGAGTTAACTAATTCCTGTGAAACATGTTTAAAATGGATGTAATTGTAACCATCATTTTGGGATTGTCTTCAGATGCAATGCTTCTCAGTCAGGCCCCAACCTAAGCTTTACTGCATAGGTGACAACTCCAGGCCCGCGGACCAAATGTGGCCTGCCACATCTTTATGTGGCTCAGGATAGTTTGAAAGACATATGATCATAAGAATGTTCTTTTATTGTAAATGTAAATGTGTATGCAGTGGACTGCCAATCGCACTCCTGCATGTTGCAATCTCATACAAAAAAGCTGCTTCTCGTGTTTCTTTACTCGCTGGGTTTACTCCGAGTTGTGCCAGATGTGCTCGAGAGGAGGTGTGGTTTATTGCCTTAAATATTTACTTTCTGCCCTCCACCATGGAAGAAATAACGTATTTCTGCTTTGTACATGAAACTTCGGATCGTCAAACGCCTTCGCCAAACGGTCCATAATATATGTAGCCACACAGAGCGTCAACAGGAACTGCATCTGGACGGCTGCAGCTTCAGGACTCAACTTGGCCTCCGTTTCTGAAGCTGCGCATGTAAAGTCGAGGCTGAGAGACAAACATTACATGTCATTTAGCTGATGCTTTTAGCCAAAGTGACTTGCAATCATGTTGCTTTCATGCACCGTAGACACAGCTACAGGGAGCAACTCAGTTAAGTGTCTTGCTCAAGGACACATTGACTAGGCTGGGGATTGAACCAAACCCCCTGATTAAAAGACAGACCTACTGACCCACATAAGGACACAGATGCACACTAATTTGAGTCTAACCCTTGCCAAATATTTGAGCTTTAATTGTTCACAGGATGCACTTTTATGTTGCAGATATTCAGTGCTAAATGGCTTAATTGCAGCAACAAGCTATTTTTGGTTAAATATTCTTTGTCATAAAGTGATTGCATATTTGGTGCAATCTGGTTTACTTGAATATTTGCAAATTTATTTTCTATTTGAAAGGCCAAATGGTGGATTCACAAAGTATTTCAATAACTATTCATTTTTGGTGGGGCATGAATATTTTTCTTCCGACGTGGAGTGTGACGGACAAAAGTTTGACATCCACGTGCTATACTATAAAATGTTAAAACATTTTTGACATACTATTCCTTTTTTTTATATACTTAAAAATAATTCTAATCGCCTATCAAACTTCCATCACTATATTCTTGACTTTCTCCCTTTCCCAGCACATGGAATATCTGGTTTGAAGCACATCTCCCTACCCCACATCTGTCTTTATCACTGAATATTCATGTATTACAAAATCTAAATGGTTTCAACCATGTTTCCTTTACAAACAATACATCCATTTTTACAGCTGTCATTAATTAAATGCTTTAATTCAAGTTGAAAGGTAAGCGCTTGGTATTCCATTGTAAAAGTATTGCCTTTATTACCATAACAAACACATAGTGCTTTCTGATTTGAATGATTAGTAAGGTTTTCCCTCACTACTTCTCATGTAATTCCCACTAATCTTTGGTGGTTTTATTTGTTTTCGCCACAGTAACAAATTCAGCTTCTGCTAAAGGCTCACGTCAATCCCCAGTTCTCTCATTAGTTGGAAGGCTTCAGCAGTCCAACTCTTGTTCTTGTCTTCTTTGTTTAAACTTTTTATTCTTCTTCTTCTATTTCTTTCGTACCTTTTTGTCCCTTTTCATCTCCTTCATATATTCAGCTATTTAAACAATTTAAATATTAAAAAATCAGTTTCTTCAGGATTAGATTGGAATGGCTTTTCATATTTCAAATGTTTCACATTTTTATATATGTAAATACTAGTTTGTGAAAATCCAGAGAAACACTAATATCCGACAAAGCAAAATCCCGAATGTTTTTTGAATCCCTGCGGACACATTTTTTAGGTCTCAAAAACAGGACATGTCTGGGGAAAACCGGACGTCTGACCACCCTAACGTCTGACGCCATAAATTAGGGTGACCAGAGGGTCTTTTCACAAGGGTTTTCACAAACTAATATTTACCCCTTACACGTTTTGGAAATAGTATCTCCCTTACGTTCCACCTTCTTGTGGGAGCTCTGCCGCGAGAAAAAAAAAAGTTCACCGTAATCAGCAGCCAACCCTGGTGTTTATGTGGTGGTGGGGAGCGTAGCCAGACTCCCTACATGGGCATGGTTCGAAAACTATTTAGGATTAGATCGTGATCCCGTTCGACCCACTCAAGCATATCGTTTCTGACATAGAGGAACAACAACAAGCCACGTGAGTTGTTTTTTTCCAGAGTGTGTGTGTTGGAAGACATGCCAGATACACAAATTAACGTATAGAAGCACTAAATAAGTGGAATTTTTATAATATGTCCCCTTTAAATCAGGTTTGCCAGAATAGCATGAACATCATAGAGACATAGATGTGATGTTAACTGAAATGAGGTAAATGGGTATGACAGAAATATCAGTAATAAGTGTTGACGAGTAAAGTAAAGGAGCGGCACGGATCTATTACTTTGTTTGGATAATAAAATGGATTAATATAACAGAAAGAAAACAAGATGGCGTAGTAACGGACTAGTTCCAGCAGGGGGCAGCAATGAAATCGAGCAGATGCGATAGAACCTCATTGAAGAAGTAGAAGAAGCAGAAGGGAAGTGAACGATACAGATGCTATTCTCAGCTTTTTCGATGTATGCTATTATCCATGATATGCTATTTCAGTTGTAGTGCAGTAATTTTAAATCAACCAACAATGTCTAGAGTTAAGAACATGAGAACGTTTGTCAACGAGAGACTGACTGCTGCTGCCGAAGAGATATTCGGAGTTTTTGAAAAAGCGATTGTTGAGTACGAAGAAGAGATCGACCGTCAGCGCAGACTGCTGGACATTGTTTGGAAACCTGAACTAAAGTTACAAAGGACAGGTGTGTACGATTTCTTTATAAATGTTCGCATTTCTGCATTTTCCTGTTACCATCACAGTAGTATCCTATAAATTGTTCCCCTGTCTCCCCCAGAGCAACATGTCTCTCAGAAGGAGGAGAAGAAGGGGGAGGAAGATGAGGAAGAGGAGGTTCTCTGTGAGCAGCGGCTCTGTATTCAGCAGAGGAGCTCCAGTCTGGACCAAGAGGACCCAGAGCCTCCACAGATTAAAGAGGAACAGGAGGAACTCTGCACCAGTCAGGAGGGAGAGCGGCTTGAGCTGAAGCAGGAGACTGAGAGCTTCATGTTGACTCCTACTCACGAGGAAACGGACCACAGTGAACCAGAACCAACAGTTGACCACCAGCTCCTCTCTTACTTCTCTCATGTAGCTGAGATTCCAGATCAGATAGGAAGCGAGCATCAACACTTGGAATCAACCAGAAATGCAGAACCAAAGAATCAACATCAGCAAAGTACAAATTGTTTTAACAACGTACATGAACCGGAAACATCAATTGTCTATAATTCTCACGCTGGTGAAACAGTTTTCCCATGTGTCTTGTGTAACAAAACGTTTCAGTACAAGTCACGTTTGATGAAACATATGATAGTACACACAGGTGAACTCCCTGATTCACATAGGTCTATACAATGTGAAATCTGTGGAAAAGCTTTTATCTACAAGTCATGCTTACTCATGCACATGAGAACTCACTTAGGTAGGAAACCATATTCTTGCCAAACATGCGGGAAAGGATTCACTCAGAACTCTTCACTGAAATCCCATACAATAATTCATACAGGTGAGAAACCATATTCTTGCCAAACGTGTGGGAAAGGATTCGCTCAGATTTCAGCATTGAAAACTCATATGACCCTCCACACAGGCGAGAAGCCATTCTCTTGCCAAATATGTGGGAAAGGATTCAGACTTCGTGGTAACTTGACGGTTCACTTCAGAATCCACACGGGTGAAAAGCCATTTACTTGCCTCATATGTGGGAAAATGTTCAGACATAGTAGTGACCGGTCACTACACATGAGAAGACTCCACAAGCCGTAATTTAGCTGAATATGCAAGAAAATGTATTTGTATGTGTCTGATTTGGAAAAACACATAAAGGATGTAGACGACATTGACACACAAAGAGAGACACATAATTGCAGCACCTTTGTAATGCTTATGAAATATTTTGAGTTTATAAAGAATAGAAAACTTGAGTACAAGGAAGAGATCGCCGGTCAGCACAGACTATTGGATATTGTGAAAACTTTAACTAATGAGAATGATGACGTGGCACTATATTGTAAAGTTTCCCCTTCATGTGTCTGTTTTACTTGTGTTTCTGTTTGCAATCAATCGTAATCTCCCAAATTGATGAAGATGTTGGTTTCACAGGGCCTGTTATCATGGCTATCTGGTCTTACAGTCCGCGTTCCTCTCAGAGTACCGGATAGTTCTATGAATCCTCGTCCACATCTTCTGAGGTTCAGATTTATATCTGAGAATGAATGTCGTCACTTTTGTTTTATAAACGAGATGTCCTATGATCATGAATGGGCCTCCTTTATACACTACCTCACTTTTGTCTATCGACATGTTTGGCATTTCCCAAAAATGACAGATAATATAGAATTACATAATTTTCCTGTTGATTCCAAAGAATAAAATGCAATCAATGAGTGGAACAAACTGTTATCCTTTTTTCTATTTCTTTCAGAATTTAACTGTGTGAATGCCACTGTAATGATCACAGATGTGTTCTTAAGTTAACTGCATTGTCAAAAGAATTGAAACAAAAGCTACTATTTTAGCCAATATTTGGAAACTGAAACTCCACTATTGCAAATGCATCCGACTCACTTCTTTAAGCACCATCTACATTCCCGTGAGGTAATATCTATACACAGGCTACGCAAATTAAACTATACTTTTATTGGATAGTATTGTAATATATATATATATATATATATATATATATATATATATATATTGTATGACACATGAAGAAAAACAAGTTAATTTCATGGGAAACAAGGTTTTTATGGAAAAAGAGGAATACGCTCAACAATTCATGTGGACCAATGTTCAGTATCTTTTTTCTCCCGTTTGTATTGTTGGTTCCAAACACCAGTGAACAACGTGAGCGTTAGCAGCAATAATCATAATTTCCATCTTCTGTCCAAGACTTCCAAGGCAGCTCATGACATCATCGTCGTGCGCCACTTATCTGTTCACGCTACAATTTTCTTCCCGGTCGTCCTCAGTGGACGTCAGACTCGGCTAAGTGATATTCCAACTCCGTCTTCATGTCCTCTGAGCTGCTTTGCTCGGTGGCCAGCACCGTCTCCACAGGGAAAGATAAATATATACCGTCTTTCAGTTTTTTCGGGGAGGGCGAGTCTGCGGCACAGAAAAGAGGATCTGCGATTTTAAAAGTCATCGAGTGCATGTTATGTGTTCTCCGCTTGGTGTTCTTCTTCTTCTTCTCTTGTTTGTAGGCAGCGTTCATATTGGCCATCACCTGGAAGTGAAAGAAACACGTTCAGGCACAACAAAATAAATAAACATAATACATCTGTGAGTCACGGATCGTATTAGCAGTCAAAATCCACAAATATTGCAAACTATAGTTTACGGACTAATTTGCTTCACGTCTTATTCAATGCATTATAATGTTCATTAAGTAATTCATAGTCCCATTAAGAATAAAATAAGACAATGAAGCAGTGTAAGGGCGTGGCTACCTTGTGATTGACAGGTCGCTACCATGGTATTATTCAGTCCGGGTTTTCTTTTCACATCTTAAACCCTTTTTACAGTGCGTTCTCAATTTATGACAGTAAATGTTTAACATTTGGACGGCTATAAATGCCTTTTTTAGCTTTTAGTTGTACATTGTGCCACCACTCGTCAGCAAAAGCTAAAGATCGATATGCCGACGGCCATAATGCCAAACTTGAGGCTTCAAAACATCAGTCCACAAAGCAATGGGTGACGCCACAGTGACTATGTAATTTCTTTTATACAGTCTATGCAGCAACAAAAACCCATCCCACCCGTCCAATAAAACAAACGCTTCCTGACTTGTATGCAGACTGTGGGAAAGAAAGTACAGTAAGTAGGAAGAAAGCATCAGCATTTCATAGGACCTTTAAAGATGCAGCAATGAGAATCAACATTTCTGATATTTGATAAAAACCCACAAAGGAGTGGAAACCAACAAAGAAGAAGCTCGACCACCAACGTCCATTGTAATAAACAGGACAAAATAATTACCAGCTGCTTCACAGAGTTCTGCTGCTCCTGCATTACGGTCATATACGCCGAGGCCTTCTCCTTTGTGGAATACATATCCTGCTCTTGGTCATCATAGTTGAGAAGGCTCAAAGTAGTCTAGAGCAAAAAAGAGTCAAATTAGTAAGCAGAAACAAACTGTAGTTCTACTTGTTGGTCTTAACAATAGAGTCCCACCTTGTTTGGTAAATTAGCTTTCCTGTTAAACATGAGGGAGTAGGGGCTGAACTTGGTCGTCGGGTTGGTGGACGTCCTGAAGAGGAACAGCACAGGGTCCAGGAAGTCGTCCCATTCCGCCTGCTTCTCCGTTACCATCTGCAGAATGGCTTCCTTCAGTAGAGGACTCGTGCAGTCGTGGAGCGGGTTGAGCTGAGGTTGATCCAGAGGAGACACCTTCTGCACAATGCTCCACCTGTCGCCCAGCAGCTTTGTTACCTAGGAAACACCAATACAGTCACTGATAAAACTGGTCCACAACAGTAATCCATTAATTGATCGGTTTATTCTCATCGACTTTGTGTCTCACATCTCACCTCATCACAGAAGTCAGCATTCTGTGTACACACTATTGTTTTAGGGGCACCAAACCTGATTGAACAGAGATCCGAATAAGTTCTATTCCGGGGTGAAATATATTTGGAGAGCACTAAATAACACATACTTGCAAATTACAAAATAAATCAGCAGATTATATTAGTAAAAACTTTGTTTCAATCCAAATGTGATTATTGAAGGTTTTGTGAAATGCTTCTACCTGTATATGCATTTGGAGATACATTTTGCAACAGAGAGAGCGTCTCTCTTCTGTACTGGAAAAGCTTCAGGCCATTTACTAAAATAATCAATGAGGACTGTGACACTGGTGTTGCCTTGCAGTGTCTCTGGGAAAGGTCCTGGTAATGAGAAGAGAACAAACAGGCACAGGTATCACACCAGTCAAATACATTATTTACAATAGAAATTTAAAAAAAGATCAAATACATTTTGTTTTAAAGGGTCCAAACCTGTTATGTCAATCCCAACAATATCCCAAGGTGCGTCCACTTTTATAGGGCGAACAGTCCTTGCCAGGTTTTTATTCCTCTCCGTGTGCTGACAGGTCTTGCATACTTTTATCTGAAACAGTTACGCAAAAGGAAACGCATTATTATCATCATGTCTCATTAAAGTTAGCGAACCACTGTGGTCACGACGATGTGTGTACCCAGTCTACCACGTCCTTGATGATCCCCAGCCAGTAGTACTTGCTCTGGATCCTGTTTACAGTCTTTTTTTGGCCCAGGTGATGACCGATGTCATTGAAGTGGCAGTCGAGAAACACCTGCCTCTTCCTCTCAGCCTCTATCACCACCTCCCTCTTCTCTTCTTTCTTGGGTCCCACATAGTACAGCTTGCCATCTTGAATGTAGAACAGAGTGAAAAGTGGGACATGCCATCAAAACACTTTTGGTATTGTTACCATATTTAGTTTTTTTTTTAAGTATGTAATGTTGTCTAGCTTTTCTCGATGGTAGAACTACAGATACACCATCACTTTGGTATACACATCCCATTATTATCTTCCATCAAAACATATACCTGAACAAGTACTATAGCCAGTGTAAGACTGCATGTTATAGTGAATCATTAAGTTAGTTAGCGGAATGTTCAGCAGATTCATATGGTACACAGTACACACTTGATGACAACAAACAAGGCGATGTTAGAAACGTGATGTAGAAACGAAGAGTTTTTTTAAATAAACCTTACCATCAATTATAAATTTCTGGGCGTATCTTTTAAGATTCTTCTTTCGTAAAGGACTCATCGTCTGAGGAAAGCAGCCTTTGGCCACAAAAGTGTAAATGTCCCCGAGTTTACTGGAGCTGGATTCAACCACCTCCTCCTCAGCCACTTGCAACGACTCCACGCTTAACATTTCCGCTTAGACTTCACAAAGTAGTCCAACGGACGGCGTTTGTGTTCTCAATAAAAACAAAATGCTAACTGCCAATCAGCATATTCACCAGCAGTGTTCGCTACTCTTATCGATGACAAATATCGAATAATCCACACACAAAAATCACCCAGGATGAAGATATAACGCTTATGCTGTTTGCCTTCTTCTTCGTCTTCTTCGTCTTCTTCGTCTTCTTCTTCGTTTCCTTGTTTTTCGGTTAGCAAACAACTGTTTAGTGCATTACCGCCACCTACTGGTGTGGAGTCTGGCTCAGCATGTCGAGTACTTTTATAAATAAAATATAAATAAATTACAATTAAAATAAACATACACCTAAAATACACCTAAAGTGTGGATGCATTATTTGGTAAATATTGTTTATCATCTATTATCAATGTCGTAAAAGTTGCAGTCGTTTATTTATGGCGTTGTATATATCTTTTATTTTAGTACATGTCTGCCATCTTGCGGTTAAAGTGTGTAACTACATCCTTTAATTTGACAATACCAGTATCAGTCCTAGAGCACGGGGGTTACAAATGTAAAGTATAATTAAATGGCTACTATTTTTCCTAAAGTTAAAAAATAAATTGCGTCCATCGTTATTACATTTTAGTGGAGATGACTTTTATTTTTGAAGACTTCGAACCGGAAGTGAATGTTGGTTTGTTGCTGTTATCTAACGAACGTTAACGCAGAATTAGCCGTGGAGCTTGTTCGTAAACAGTGTTAATGCTATTACTTCGATTATTACACGTCTGTGTGTTTTATTGACGCGTTTCCTTTTCAATAAACGAGTAATGACAAACAAGGAAGACGGAAGTCACCCGTTTTATATCTGTAACTGTTTCACCACTGATAACATTTTCCTGGAAGACTACAAAGTCCATGTCCGCTTTTCATCCGAGCGTCAGTTCAGACTGGACTACCAACCAGTAAGTGGGTGTTAGTTACGCTTTTAAAACAAAAATAATACTTGGAGTGAAATGTTTCGCTTTGTAAACTCTATTATCAATGCATGTATTGAGTGTTTCATTATTGCTGCGCACGCAGCTCCTTCGGAGGCTCGGTTGCGTGACGGAGCAACAGTTTGAGGATGTCCGCAACAAGGTGAGAAAGTGCGCGCGCACGTTTTAATTAAACGCGTCTTTGTGGAGCTCCAACAATTGGACGATTGATCGACAAAGAATTAATCGGAATACATTTTGAGAATGTTTTTTTTGTGATGATACTTTAACAACTAAAATGCTCTTAATTCTTTCGTTTTAGACTCTTGTTTTAGCATATCTGGGTTTTACTGGTTACTGCTAGCCTGACGATGTCAGACTCATAATTCTAGTCAGAATGTGAACTTCCCGACCCAAAATGTTGAGGGCGGGGCTAAATTCGGTCTGGTATCCAGGCTAGGTTACTGCTGCTCTTCCAGAACAATAATTAAACACAAATATTTAGTACTTTACATTACCAACTCTGCACATAACTGTATGATTGCTCCTTATAGATTTCACAGGAAGTGGACAGGCGGAGGTGTCTAAGTGAGACTTCTGCTGAGAGAGCCATTGCTATTAAAGACAAGTACCAGCCTCTTCATCCTCATGTCTACCATCTGCAGGTACTTTCAGCATCAGCCACTGCCAATAGATCCGTTATTAATGTGTCGTTAACCTCTTGCTGAGACACACTTGCACACCACCTCTCTTCAGGAGTCCTTCCTCGCACCAAAGTTCAAGCAGATCGTTGAGTATTGTCGAAGCAGCAACGTCAGTGAAGAAGGTCTCAGGGACATGTTGGAGGAAGAGGCAGGTTAGCTGGAAAGTGCTTTAATTTCCTCTCAGTTGCCAATGCAAAGTAATGATTGTCAGTACTACTTTTATGTTTTTACATCAAGGAGTATGCCCATAAGTCTCTGCAGGTCTGAGTTGTTACAGATGGCAACAACACAAATTGAAGTTGTTAATTGTTTCTGAAACAAATCACAATATGCAGTGATTATCTCCGTTTTCACATCAGTTTCAACATGCCAAACTCTCGATGCAAAGGACAAAAGATACATGCTTGCATCTTACCTTTAAAAATTCAAAAAGCTGGGCTTCTACAAAATGAAAAGCTCAGACTTTATACATCCATCCATACGTACACTTCACATCAGCATACAAAGCTAGTATGTATACAATCTCTTAAGAAGTGGTTTTGAAATGGTCTTAAACTTTCACTCTTGAGGACTGAGGATCTTTTGAATGAAAAAAGCTAAAGAAAATATCTTTCCCATTGCTTGTTTGTATTGATTTTACCACAATATCACAGTTGGATAACAATATATTGATGGAGACTGAAAAGCCACATGGAGCATATTTAAGTGATTCCCATCTTTCTGTTGAAGCTGCGAAGGTCTATCGCTTCCCCGTGTTTGAGAAAGGCTTCTGTGAGGAGCTGGTGGAGGAGCTGGAGCACTTTGAGCAGTCCTCCGCCCCTAAAGGAAGACCCAACACCATGAACCATTATGGGGTAATGCATGTGTTCCTGCAGGTGGAAACATCTTAAACCATGTGACCTCGCTCAGTCGTTTACATTTCAGCGTTATTATGCCACGACTTTTGGATCTTTGGCCCCTTCGACTATAAATATGTAGAACTCGGCAAAATACAAGAGGTGCATTACAAGTAGGTACATGCAGGAACTTTGATAGATTTTCTTGATAAATTATTCATTATTCAAGGGTCGTTTCACAGTCAAATGCATATACTTAAAGTCTTTACAAATGCTGTGTATCGTATGTCTTTATAGCCAAGATGGAGCCCTGCAGCTGAAATCTTAAACTAAGAAGATATACAACATTGAAGCCATTAAAAAGGTCTAACTAGAAGGTCAGGGCATAAAACATGAGTTATACGTTGTATTATTCATGATATTCGGCTCCTTTTCTCTCTCGCAGATCCTCCTGAATGAACTGGGTTTCGACGAGGGCTTTCTCACACCCCTCCGTGAGCTCTACCTGCATCCGCTCACCTCCCTGCTGTACCCGGACTGTGGGGGGCGCTGTCTCGACAGCCACAAGGCCTTTGTTGTTAAATATGACATGAATGAAGACCTGGACCTGAGCTACCATTACGACAATGCAGAGGTCACGCTTAATGTTTCCCTGGGCAAGGACTTCACCGGGGGCAACCTTTACTTTGGTGATATGAGACAGGTGAACGTATGCATATAATACTTTTACTACTGCTGCTGTTATTAGCATGCAGGCAACCACCACTTTGATTCATCTAGCATTATGTAATATGCTATACAATACAAATGATATAACCATGTGTTGCACGATATAGTTATCTATGCTGAATCTTTAAAAGGCAAGTGATGCAAATAAATTATCTTTTTTTTATTTTGCAGCATATTTATTTTTCTCAAAGGAATGAATTGCCTTTAAGAAAAAGTTGATGTTTTTGATGTTTTTTTTCATTTGTTTACCTGTTGTTCCAAAAGATATGAAAGTCTGCTGATTAAAATGTTCTGGCAGTTTAGATATACTGTAATTGCATCTCATTAAAAACTAAACTACCTGATATTTTGAATATATTATGATGGTAATGGTGAGTCACATATTTAAAGTCATTTTTATCAACAACAAAAAAGCTATGTTTTGTGTAAAGTTAGTGGTTGTATCCCCCTGCAGGTGCCTTTAAGTGAGATGGAGTGTTCAGAGGTTGAACACAGGGTGACGGAGGGCCTCCTCCACCGGGGCCAACACATGCACGGGGCCCTGCCCATCGCCTCCGGCCAGCGCTGGAACCTCATCGTCTGGACGAGAGCCTCCCAGGAACGCAACAAGCTGTGCCCCATGTGCAACAGGAGGCCGACGCTGGTGCAGGGGGAGGGCTTTGCTGACGGGTTCACGGACCACTCTGATGCCCCGCTGAACCCTTCATGTGTGATGACGTGACGCTGCTGTCGGCTGTTAATGAAGCCGCTGTGGGATTGGAAATGTGCCCCAATGAAATTCAGAAATTTTAAATTATTTAATTGTTGTAGAGTTAATCAAGACTACACTACATGAAAATGGCATTCTAATGACACATTTAGACTGTATTCCATATTGGAATAATATTCATATTTATTATTTGTACCATTATTAACGGTACCCAAATTCTGTGTTTTGAACGTTTAGTGTAGAGTTTTATTTTGTGACTTGTACATGAGGCATTCACAATGTTTGTACTTGTAGGTCCCGGTTTTGTCCCAGAAGTCAACAATGATAATATTTATCCAGTATAATGCTTTTTTTGGACATATCTTTGAATGGCTGGCTGTAATTCAGTGTTTGCAAATTGTGGTAGATTAGAAAAAATGGAAATGAACACACTTGTGCGATGATGTGCCTTTAAGCCACTGTGTTCAACACAACACAAACCACATGCTTTGGAATAACTGCATTTTAATTGCATATATTATATCTGTCAATTTCTTGTTACTGACATGCATAAGTGTTGTGGTGGAAGTTAATGTTTTCATACAGTCTTCAAGAGTAAAAACACAAATATAAACCCGTATGATACATCATGCATAATAAATCGATCCTTTTCAACATCAGGAGTTTTGGGTTGTTTCTTTTTGTTCCAGGTTAATGTGCCAATGGGAGTTGAAATGGAGGGAAACAAGGAAAGGAGAGTTGTTTCTTCTGGGGTCAGAGACACACTAAAGCATATTCAAATAAACACAAAAAACACAAATATGCTACCACAGTTGACTTTACAACCTCATGGTAAATAGTTCTGTTACTAAAATGGTGCTTGTTTTCACATTTCCTGCCTCAAAATTAAAGCCTGTACACACAGACCGACAGATGTCAAATGATTGTATAATAAGTTTTGACGTTTTACCAATTTCAAGATTAGTTTGGATTTGGAGCAACTACATTAATAGAACAGTATCAATATATAGCTAATTTGTATAGATTAATGTATGTAAAGATAAATATTTTCACATTAAATATATAATCCCATACAGCACATACAAACACATATTTCCTCCGTTATTGCAGCCATTTACATTATTCAAGTAAACAAATAAATGTTGTATTTAATATATTATTCAAAGCAAAATCTGTCAAAACTGCACCAATTTAAAAGCAGACAAAGCTAAACCATAAACTTTTCCCACTGCGTTGATTGGATCGGTCCCGCTCCAGTCGGTCTGTTAAGGAGTGAGTTTGCTCACAGTCGCCGCGTCGTACTGTCCGTGGGTCAGCACTGGCTGCACCGAGTAGTTTCCCCACACTGAGTTGTGCGATGTCCTGTCAACAAGACGTAGAGTCTGAGCTCTACAATGTGGTCTCGCTGCTAAGGTCCCGGGACCGGTGGTGGTCGCTGTCCGAGTCGTAGTCCGACTCCATCTCGATCTTGACCTGAGGCACAGGGCAGGCCCCTCCTCGGCCCATGGGCCCGGCCGGAGATGTCGGGCAGGAGATCTTCAGGTGGAGGGTGATGCTGAGGAAGGGCAAGCTCCAGTTAACCAAACACACACACACACACACACACACGCACACACGCACACACAGACAAAAGCAATGAGGGGAGACGGAGGGCGGAGGACCAGGGAGGGTGGAGGAGGTCAGCCATGTGGCATCAGGACTCCCACTGCAGCAGTGACGAGCAGGAGAAAAGTGACATGAGCTGCTGTGATGGGAGTCTGTTCCCACAAGGCCTTATCGTTAGACTGGGATTGGGGACTGGGAAAGGTAACTTTGAGGCTGGGAAAGGATTTATACAGTCAACATGGAAATGTGCCCTTTGTCTAATCTTCACTCCAAGGGAGACGCATTTAAGATTTCAATGGAGTAAACATCAATCCACATTTTCCAACCTGGAAACACTACATGAACATAAACTTTATGTTTAAGTTCACAGGGCCGTTACAATGTAATGTGACTAATGACAAAATATAAATGTGACCTACTTGACCAACTGACTTCCCTTTATCTTTAAATGAGAAAATCCAGATTTTGTTCATATAGTTCATATATTTTCTTCAATAGTTTACAAAACAATATATATATATATATATATATATATATATATATATATATATATATATATATATATATAAATAATACAATTATATTCAACTTTTGACTCTGTTGAAGTCAGTACATGTTGTAACATTATTTGTTCAACAAACAACTGAAAGCAGAACTTTATTTGAAAGCAGTATCTTTAAAAATAAAATATGGAATAAAACAGATGGATTTCTCATGTTTGGTGATAGAAATGCATTCAAGGCAGGTATTAAAGCATAAAGAGGATCACATGGCGAAGGTTTCTACATCTGAATCCACATTTGAAAACATCTTGCGAAAAAAAATTGAATGAATCAATAATAAATTACACAGTCAATTCCAAACCATGCCTCTTTCAAAGCAATGCAGACATGAAGCACACTTTTGAAATTCAGAATCTCCCACAAAGGAAAATAAAAACAGGGTCTAATTAAGTATTTATAGTTAAATGTTGAGCATCAGCTGCACTTTCAATGCAAACATCTCCATTGAAACTGCTGCAGCTCCAGTTGAGGGAAGTTCAGGGAGCACATTTCACATGCAGGTGTGAGCATCACTGATTCGCTAAAGTGATTCATAACATGGAGGAAAAAGAAACAACCAAAACAATGATGCTTGTTGCATGTTGATGATCATACATTTGTGTACAAACTGGCTTAAAATAAATCCTGTATTGGATATACAAGAGGCTTAATATACCACACATTATTTGTATTCATCTATTTAAATTCTATATACATTAATCAAAACAAAGATCCTCGTCCATTGGCTTTGAGACGCAGGGGAAACTACACAGCATGCATTTGTAGGTCTTCACCCGTCACCTCAAAGTCACCGCCTTCCAGAAAACCTCAAAACTAACGACACACATCAATGAAGAATTGCAGCATGCTGAGTTTTATAGCGCAGTGCACATCCTGCAAGACATTTGGCTTTTGGCACATGACACAGGAAGAGGAGCAGTAGGAGGTTGCACTAAATTGCATCAATGATCTGCATTGCCTTAAAGTGCATGGAGAGGAGACTGATCTCAAATGGGACGATGAGGGGAGGCTATATGATAAAACATGTGTTAGGCGCCATTTCTGCTCGCAATTGTAGTATATATTCTGGAACAGAAGTGACCATTTTTTTAAATGTTCTAAATTCTTAAAACCTGACAATAAATTAATAAAGGAATATGAAAGTAACAATTGCATTGCATTGTGAAAATAATTAATTAATCTGAAAATAAACAACACAGTACACAGCTCATTCGGGCTAATAGACTACTTTCATGCTCCAGCGTTTATCTCTGTGTCCGTGTTTGCTGTAATCATTTAACTATGTGAGGCTTCTAATTAAAATGTGTTAACTTAATTAGGCAGGCAGACATATAATACATATATATGTTTATTATATTTACACAATATTCTAATCCACACACGTTGGTTGACTGCAATATAACTTTAACTAGCTAACTAACTACTATGTGTGAACTGACTCTTTAATCTGTCAATAAACTGTGCATGACACACGTTTTCCATGCACACGTGTGCACGTGTGCATGTGTGTGTGTGCGTGTGTGTGTGTGTGTGTGTGTGTGTTAAAGAGCACTGTGTGTGTCAGCAGCCTCGCAGTATGCTCCCCACTGAGATGGTTCAACATCAGGATGCACAAGATCTTTGTAGGGGATGTGCAGTTTGACGACACAGTACCTGCGATCCAAGTCTGAATCGGTGCTGGGCGAGTGGTTGGAGTAGGCGTGGCACTTGTCCTGCAAGCAAACACAAACACACACTAAAGAGCCAAACCACCAGAAACCTGTCATCATCATCCATCATTACTGCAGGGGGCAGCAGACGCTCGAGTTCCTCACCTCATCCTCACTGTCGTCTCCTTTGGCCTTCTTCTTGTCCTTGTCCTTTCCCTTCTTTTTAACTTCATCCTTCTTCTTCTTCTTCTCTTTCCCAGGAAGGAGGTCGTCTATCCAGGCCAGGTCGTGCTGGGAGAAGACAAAGTCCAGCATCTTTCTGACGACCATCAGACCCAGAATCTGAAAGGTTGAACAGAGACAAGCCATATTTGAACTTCCATTAAAATACATCTCATATCTAAGTTATGGGCCCATTATGATTGAGCTGTATGACATCCGTAAAGGACATTAACATGAATCACTGGTATACACTGGTGTAAACAGATCATTTCCTTTTTACAACAATACAACAACACAGGATTTATCAAATGCTGCACTTGCAAATGGGAACATTTGATCACATACCATAATAGGGAAGATAATAGCCAAGAAGGTGGATTTAAGGATCCAGAGCACAGCCAGGCATGCGATCTGGACCAGTGTGAACAGGTGAACCTTCCTCAGAGGCACATGACGGAGGTAAGGGAAGTCAGGCTGGTGCTTCGACGGCATCATGTACAACTTAATCCTGTCCCAGAACTGGAGATGAAGATCAGACATAGGGAGCAAGGGGAGAAGAAACATGTCTGAATAGCACAGGTTACTTCCATGCAGAGCTCCATGGAGGATGAATCCCAAATCGTGATGCGTCACAGCTCAGCTTCCTCAAACTGGAGGACAGCAGGAGCACTCACTGAGTCCCGAGATATAGTTTTTTTTCAACTCATCTAAATGCATCTGTGACATATTCTATATATTGATCATTTTAATAAGTCACCTGGCCATCAGAACCATAAACTGACACATTGAGTACAGCCGCACGCGGGTACATTTTATGTATTCAGCCCAGGTTTTGATATCACCTGTTTATTCATTCCACATATCCATATATTTATAACACATATCCCCCCCCTCGTAATACTGCTGTCTCTGCTATGTTTAAAGACGCTACGAATCCCGTCTGCCCACCTGCTTCTTTGTTTGGCAGTTTTAATAAGCCGCCGCTCGCCTGCTGCAATGAGTAAGATGTACAGCAACAATAATTCAATTTACTATGATAAACGACATCAACAGCTGGCACACAGTGTACCTGGATTCCACTGAGGGAAGCTACGCCCATGTAGAGGAAGACGCCATACAGCACCGGCATGGGGATGTACTTCAAGCAGCAAGAAGACCAGAAAACATGTTATTACAGCCATAATTCAGATTGCTAATATGATTGGCAGTGATGCGTGTCACATAAGCTCTGAGAGGCAAGTGAGAAAGAAGTCTGATATAATTGTGTTCTCTGCTGTTGACGACTTAAAACAGTTAAATGCATTTCAGGAACGTTAAAAAAATCTTTCAACATTCCTGACCCCCCCCCCCCCCCCACACACACACACACACACACACACACACACACACACACACACACACACACACACACACACACACACACACACACACACACACACACACACACACACACACACACACACACACACACACACACACACACACACACACACACACACACACACACACACACACACACACACACACAACAGAGCCTTTTGTGACGTAATCATTATTGTAATACTACCGTTGACCACAAGAGGCTGTTTTCCAATGTGGGGAAAAGTAGCAATTTAGACAATATTTATTGTGGGAAAACGTTTCTCACTTCCCTCTCAGCAACAATGTGTTAGATATATAAAATAAAATAAACATTGATGAAATGAAATCAATCAATTAATACATTTTTTAACATATGAATAAATCAATAAATTGTGAAATAAAAACATTCTTCTTTTCATATAATATGTGTTCTTATTGTTACATAAGCACTTTTCCTAACGACTCATTTAATGTCACAATATCTTTTCTAATATCGCTTTTTATGAGATGTTAACTTGACCTCTAGAGGGAAAAAAAAGACCACAAATCATTTCTTTTTTGAGAATTTTTTTGAATTAAACTATATTTAGATGGTCTAGTCCTCCGCAAAAAATCTGGACAAACATGTGATTCATCCACTTAAAACTTCATACCTTGAGTATTGGAGCGAGGAAGATGGAGACTCCAGTGAGGGCAAACACCAAAATTCCTGTCATTCTTTGTTCTCTGTATATTAGACATTGAGGAAATATACACAATACACTGACAAGTTAATTTCACAAGGCTTCTCTGTTTACAAATTTCGATTTCAAAGGACTTTTCAAAGAGTGTCTCCCAGAGTGTGATTTTTCCGGTATCAGCCTCAAGGTATCAAGGCACAGTTGTCTTTTTATTACTGTTTTCTATCTTATTGATGACCAACCTGACCCCGAGGAACTGAGGCTGCTCTCCGGGAGCGCTCGACTCGCTCTCCATCTTCAGAGAGTCGATGTGAGCGATGGAGATGACGGTGGCAGCAACGTACCAGGGCAGGCCCATGAAGGAGCAGACGGCCATCAGGACGCCCACCCAGAACAGATCCAGGTGGTAGCCGCAGCCTTTCTGCCAGGGAAATATGATTTGATGTTGTTTCAATGGGTTTTTTCTGACAGAAATAAATGTTGTTGTTGTTGTGGTGTATTTCATTCAGTCAATCATTCCAATACAATACTATATTATACAATATAATATACAAAACAGAAAGACTGAAAAGGTATAGGTAGAAGCAAAAAATGCTGATATATTCCTATGCCAAATTATAATAATTAATCAGAAAATTCATATAAAATAAAGAAAATAAAGGACATAAAAAATTATATATATCCACATATATCCACATACATCTTCTATATACATACGTTTCAATCACACTTATAACCCTCAAAAATGTTTTTTTATAAATAATCCTTTTGAAAACCAAAAATGAGTTGACCATTCTTACATCCATTTTAACATTGTTCCATAATTGGACTCCTACAATAGAAATGCATCTACTTTTAATCCCTTTTTTAGCCTTTTGTACAGTAAACTTACAAACATCTCCAAAAAAAAAAATTGTTCTTGATGTATTACAAAGTGCAATATACAAGAGGTGGAAACATTCAATAATACCACTTTGCGATAAATATGAAAGATATGTTTCACCCGTAAATATGCAATACCTTGAGTTTATTCTCCTTGCGGTTAACAATGACGGCACTGATCTGCTGGTCCATGAAGATGAGGATAGTGACGAGCAGCGCAGGGACGGAGCTGGCCAGATAAATCCACCACGGGTTCTTCCCGAATGGCATCACCAACCAGCCACGACCCGGCCGAGTTGGCTAGTGGGAGATGAGAGGTCACTTTATTTCAATAACGGAGCCATCTGCACAGTGGCACATGCTCATTTTAGACAGAAATCAGTAGATATAAAAGGAATTATTCAACATGTTGGCACAGTTTCCTTAATAACTTTCTCCGGGGTTCAGCTTCATATTTTATGAACAGATATAATATATGTTTACAGATATAATATATGTTTACATCTGCTCATCTAATTATCAGCAAGAAAGCATATAAGTGTATTTCTCAAAATGTGAAACTACTCCTTCCGCACTTGTTTGTCAACTGAAAGAAATAAACAACAATGATTTTCTTTAGTTTGCGCTGTCAAAAACATTCAACAAACCTAATCTTTTTTTTTAAGAATTTAAAAATAGGTACCTTGAACTCTGTGGGGACGATTAGCTTCGGAGTTTTGAGTCCCAGCAACATATCAAGCCCCACGAACGTCATGATGGACATGAAGATGGAGAAGTCACTTATGAGTTTCCTCAACTGACGACAGACAAAGAAAACAAAATGAGAAAAATTAACATTTCTAAACAGGACTGCACACGCACAACTCTCCGAGGCAAACACTATTAACATCGCAACCTTGGCGCTCTGCATGTGCCCTTCTACTTTCTTAAAGCTCTGGTTCCCTTTATGACCCGACTGATACTGCAAAATGTGTTATGTCTTTGTCCACTGATTTATAGACTCGAAAATGACCATACATCTCATATAAAGGGACCAAAACACCCTAGTTTGTCATAAAAGCCATCACATTCATCTGGTGAGACAAACTAACAGGACTTGGTTTAAAAAAAATTGTTGTTCCACTTGACCACAAAGAGTCGAGTGCGACGAGGCGATGACTTCAGTCTTATTTAAACTAAACCAAACCTCACTTATTTAAAAAGAGTTTGTTGGAATATATATTTTGTATACATTTAAGAAAATACACAGATAGACTGACAGATCAGTTTGTCACCTTGGTGGGGAAGTAGCGACTGAACTTGAACTTCTTGAGGGTGACAGTCATGGAATAGGTGCCGAAGAAGAGGATGAAGGACATGAGGGCCAGATCAGGGACGAACTTACAAGTCATTCCCACAAGAGAGCCTCCGTATTTGAGACACTCCTTCTTGCCCAGCTGGCTCCAGTCCAAACCTGTCACATTCAACTGGGATGGTAGTTGGCAGTGGCGGGGAGACAGGAGAAGATGACGATGAAGAAGAGTGAAGTGTTTCGACATAGGCGTAGAGATAAACGTAAAACACAGACACAGCGGAAATTGTCATCACAGATGTGAAGTTGTAATCCAGAGTGTGACGAGATGATGGGTTCGATGAGAGAAACAAACAAAGGAGAGAAAGAGGAGAATAAAGCCACTTCTTCGTCAGACAGAGTTTATGATACTCGGTTTGGCTGTAAACAACACAAGAGGCTCTTTTATAACATCGAGCGCTTCATAAATACAACCCCAGTAATTCATTCTGGGAAAAGCTGATGTTTCCGACCCTTTAAACCTTCAGCGTGAAATACAATGCACCATAATAGCAGTCCCATCCCCTAAAAATAACGTTCTAATACAAAAGTGTGAATTGCCTTTCCAGGGAAACCTGTTTTGTCGTGGATTAAGTTTTCTTTTGACGGATCATAAATAGATTTCAAATTATTCCATGAAAGTCCTTGTAAAGAGGAAGTGAGGGTGATGGAAGGACCCTAAACACTTTTGTAGCGTTTTTTAATGCATCATTTTTTATTTATTTTTTAAATAAAGTAGGCATTTGAATCCAAATTGTTTTGTTTTCACTAAACCCGTTAGCTAAGTAGTTTTAAAGAGTTTTGTTGTTGTTTTGTTTGTTTACTACGGACTTGAAACTGTTCCATTCAAAAGAAAATAAGTTCCCCCTCGAAACGCTATTTCGTTGTACGGGAAGATATTTTTTGGAGGGGACAGAGTTGTATATAGAGGCAACAAAATGAAAAGGGAATGAAAACAAGTACTTACCCCAGAGACACTGGAGCTGTTATCTGGTATTGGAACTAAACCATGGAAGATCATTGCAGCCACTGTGTATGAGTGGGAGAGAGACGGAGAGACAGGGAGGTAATGAGACAGCAAATGAAGAGGGGGGTGAGGTGGGAGACAAAAGAAGAGGAAGAGAAAAAGGCAAAACACAATGAGAATCCAGCCACTGGATATTGAGAGAGCGCTCGGAGGCTCGTGTAGACAAACAAAGAGATACTCACTTTCAAGAGACGGTAGCCAAATTGTTTATGCATGGCGAAAACAAACAAGAGACAAATCAGTTACATAATTTAATGTTTACACAAATTACCTCAAATCACTGACATTTTCAAAGACAGTAAATAGATTAGAAACATCTGTGAATTAATACAATCTCATTTAAATTAGATTCCCATTAAGTTCCAAAAACAAAATGTATCTATCTACATAAACACTATTTGGTAATTATAGATAAATACTGAACGATACATTTGATATATTTTGTTTCTACACAAACTTAAACATATATATGCTATCACTAGACATTAACCGGAATACAAGCCAATATTATATATCTGCGTAAGCTAATAGCAGCTGGTACAACATATTGTCCGAGCAAACAGTAACCACGGATACATGCAAACATGTATTAATACTGTACTTTTTTCCTCGAATGCACCAAAAGGGACAACGCAGCTTCTGGTTGCAACTGTTTCATGAAAAATATATATATATAGCAGCAAATCTTTCTCACTGTGATGGATCTCAAATGTCGTATGATATATATTAATATGGCAAATTAATTCGGAATAGTACGGAATGGGCAGCATAATTTGATTTGGGAAAGGAACACTACCACCCTTCACTGATGAGAACTGGACCTTCTTAGGCTGATATGTTACACGTTGTTCAAAATTGGTTTAGTGCTTGAAAATGAACAGAATTAGTTCGAAAAATTTCTCCGATTCCTTGACGTTAATGTGATGAAAAAATATTCTCACTCCTCAACTCAAAGTACTTCTTGGCTTATGACTGAAAGTCCCGTATTTGACGATAGTAGACTCCTGTACAATCCGCCTGCCTCGCATGTAAATTAGCATTCTTGATAACACCGTCTGGTTTATATATTTTAATATTTTATAGTGATGTCCATTAACATGCTCTGTCTCTACACAATTAAAAATATTGAATGCATCAGTCTACTGAGCCCAAAAGGAGCCTCTTGTAGCCACACTGCCCCCTTGTGGATAAGCCCCCTGCATCTCCCCGAGTCAAGGGGTGAACTCACTCAGGTCTGGAGCCAGGCATTCGCACTTGTAGGTGGTGACGTAGTCAGGCTTAAAGTCGGTGTTGATGGGGTAATATTTAAAGGAGCCCACCATCTTCTTGATCGCATCAGAGATGAAGATGAAGGAGATGAGGCTGGAGAAGCCCTCCTCGGTGAAGCGTGTCATATATTTAATGATGTAACTGGCGTCTGTAGCTACCAGGATGAAACACTGCACGCAGGAGTGCATGCCGATCCACAGGCGCAGCTCCATATAATCTATGCCGTTGTTCCTTTGGGAGTCAGAGAAGCATGGTGAAGGTATTGATGAAGGGAATTCATGGACACACCCGACACAAACATATCCAATGTTAGACTTTTGCATATACTGTATATCATATGTATTTCTAACATGGAATGACATTGGGAAATAAAAATGACCCTATGACATTACACAGTCACATAGTTGGCAGTGTTTGTGCGTGGAAGAGTTTAATTTCAGTTTGAGAGGAATAGAGGATAGGGAGGATAGAGATATCCCTATTTGTTTCAACTTTAAACTTTAACTTTGAGATCAAACCCTCTAAATAATGTAGCGAGGATTTCAAGTTCTTTGGTCCATCTAGCAACGCAGACCATTAGTGAATGTGTGTTAAATATAAGCATGAAGAGAATAAAAGCTACAAAAACTGACGTCTATAGTCTTTGATAACCGGTACATGTATATCACGAAGTGGGGTTGTATGTTTTAAAGCAGGAACTGCAGTCATGTTTTTTCTTCCTGATGGAAGTATCTAATAATCCTCCAAATTAAACCAAGAAGGGTGTCTACAGTTCTTAGCATTCCCACTTTGTCGGTCTACTGCAACATCATTTGGCTCTCAAGAAGCTCACTTGCTGAATTCAAACAGGAGCTTTTCAAAGATGAGGATGGGTCCAGTGGAGCTGAGTATGATGAGGGGCTGACCGCTGAAGAGACAGAACACAGAGCCAGCCAGAGCTGTTCCCAGGAAACTCTCCATCACACCCTGTTGGAAGGGAACGATAACAGGGGGGTGAGGAGAATTAATATATTGTCAGAAGATCGTAGAAATTATACACGCTAAATATAACCTGCTTAGACACTGTAAGTCGAACGGTCACTCAAGTATATATAATCGTTTCTGTTAAAATAGGGCCGACACATAAAACTAGAGGAGGGACCGTGCTTCTTCCAGCCTTAGAGTCTAGAAGACACTTCTGCTATAAGTGGATAAAAAAAACAAAGGAAACAAAGAAAACAGCGAAAATGGACCTAGAAAAAATCCTAAGAGATTTGAACTACTTGCATTAACCACTGTGACTGTTTCATTGAGTTGAAATTGTTGTATGTGACCACCGCCGTACCATATTGTAAGTGTCTGGGACCCAAAATAAAGTTCTTTAGACTGAGCTAACTTTCTTCCCCTGTTCATAAAAAGTGTGACGACCGACTTTACCAGAGGAACTAAAGGTAAGTTCCCTGGGTGAAGACTGTATGCAGTGTCAAATTGCTGAATAAAATAAAATGACTATGTAAAGGGTGTTACATCCCACTGAGAACGCTATAGCCATAAAAGTGTCTCAGAAAGACAACTTAAAAAATCCTCACGATTAACTCTGGGGTGAGATACAAGGCCGGAGGTATTTACCGACACCTTCGAGGTACACTATTCCCTTCAGGTTGGTCGGCCACCAACGTGTTAGGTGCGAGCCTTAATCTCCTCTTCCTTCCCTGGGGCAGGACCCGTTCACGTTACAATGCCCATTGTTGTGAAATGAGACTCCGAGATCAACTTGGTGTGAAGTGAATGTGCCTTTCAAAATAGTTGAGACAGTTGGGACTGATTTGAAAATAAATGTGGTGTGTGTGTGTGTGTGTGTGTGTGTGTGTGTGTGTGTGTGTGTGTGTGTGTGTGTGTGTGTGTGTGTGTGTTAATGCTTGTATTGGTGCAACGGTATTGATGCAGGAATAGGAAAAGGGAGACCTGGTTTGATGCAAGACCCAAATGAGTTAAAAATACTCTGACTTCACAGTGCAGTGGAGCCTGAGGCTAATTTATGAAGCCAGACCCTCTCTGGCAAGGAGAGGTTCATATTAGAGTCAACAGTATCACTGTTTCATGACTGAGAAGCTTAAATTGAGTTAATCAATCACACTTTAGTACAGACTCAAGGTCTAGATAGTACAACACATTAAAATATAATAAAATACATACAAAACCACAAGTAAAAAACAAAAAACTACACATGCTCTATAAATAAACATCTGTACCTGTTTCCCCTAGCTGGGACTGGTAGAGTGTAGTCCTGAATTTTATATTAAATAAAAACATGATGATCTCATTTTCGGCTTCATCAACTCGGCAGATGAATTTATACATACGATTTCTTAAAACCACTTTGAATGTATTGACTCCTGCAGCCACAAACATCTCACGTGTACTACTCCACCTCTCGGTAACAATATCCTCATGGCGTCATTGTAGGCCACTTGAAGTCTCCGTGATTATGATGTCTCGTAGTTTTTTTCACAATTGTTTAAATAGGCCTTTAGCACTTTGTGCCAGAAGTGCGAATCAAATTGATAAACCACTTCACATCAATCACTTGCTCTGTTGCTTAAGTGTGGCTCCCTCATTGTGTTTTACCTGGTAGTTGTCGGTGGCGTCTCCCAGCAGACCACCGAAGGTGATGGCGTTGGTGATGCAGCCCAAGTAGATGAAGAGCACTGCGGAGATGGACTGAATGTGGAAACCCTCATAGATATCACTCGGCAGCCATGGCAATTTCCGCTTTATGTCCAGGTATAGACCGCCACAGAAGCTAATATGACAGAAAAACACAATGGTTAGGACGCTTCACACAAAATGATCAATGCATTAGAGCTGGATGAAATCACGTTTGTTTTATCACTGCTGCACTGATCAAAGATAGTTCTTTGTATCCTAATAAAGTGCGTTTTAAGTAGTATCTGGCTATTTATATGAGAGGAATTTGTACCCGGATAATCTTTACACTTTGCCAAATTTGAATAAATTCACCTTCAAATTAAATTCCCAGTTGCCAGAGTTGGGTTAGGCTTGATTCAAACCTCTCAGCAGCTCACCAAGCATCCTGGACTACCTACCGCCCAGTGAATGCCAGCTCCTCTCCGAGCTCATGTTGCGGGGGCATCTCCTCGTCCTCAGCCTGGCCTCCTCCTCCTCCAGCTGTACCGTTCCCCTGCCCCAGCTCCTTCCTGCAGAAACGATACATACAACACAGATAGCAGCAAATATAAGGTGTATGGGGGGGGGCAGTTCATGTTTAATAAAGGGCTACTCTGTGATGTTATCAGTGCTGATTTAGAGGCTCCCCCTCCCCAGCAAACTTTGGCTGGTGTTATTGTGTTATTGCTCCCTGTATAACGCTTCATTCAGGAATCAATTTATTTAGCTGTTGTCTAAATCTGTGACAAAACAAGTGGATTTCAGTGAAGATTTTACTTTGTACAACTGTCGTTGGCAAATAGCTCATTGTGCAACAGACAACGAAGCTGAGAGCTTTATGTCAATTGCGGATGCGGGTAATAAAAAAAACTCCAACCTTTTGTCCGCTGAGGGAACTTTCTTGGGCGGCTCAATGCGAATTTTGGGATCCCATTCTCCTGGCGGCAGCACAATCACCTCATCCAGAAACTCATCTATGCCTGCGATGAGGTCCTCGCGATCTCTAGCCTTGTAGGCTACATCACTGAAGAGCTGGGAGATGGAGAGATAACAGGTCAGGAGGTCACTTCGCTTATAGCATGGTGATAGAGATCAATATATGTACTGCTCTAATAACTAAGAGTTGAGTCTTTGGCCTCCGAATAAATAACCATAAACTGTGCTAAAATCAACATTTTGACCTCAGTCAGTGGCTAATCTAGGAACACTGAGTCATGTGTGCAGGAGCATAATCAAAGGATTGATTCTAATTTGCAATATTTTGGGCATTTGTCCAGTTCCAGTCTTTCTAAATGGTTACTTACTGCATGCTGCACCGATATAGCAGGTCAACAGAACAGTAAACCAACATTAGAGCACTAAGTGACTATCAGAGTAAAATGTGTTTGAATTAAAAGCAGCAGGTATTCTCCCCACCTAGAGAGCGGTGTGCACTTCCTTTACTGAATCCCACACAAACATCTTCTAGATTCTGGTCTTTAGAATAATCACTAAATGTGTTTGAGTAAATGATTAAGTGGGTGCTTGATGAAACCATTTAATATGATACATGTTTTACAAATAAAGCCAGTGTTGGAAGCTAGATGTATCTGCCTCGTGAGCACATATAAAGTAAGCACAGAAATATAAACCCAGAGAGCATTTTCTCATTGGATTGATGAGGAGTTAAAAACAACATACAATAGTGGCTCTGTGCGGCTGAACATGATCACAATGCCAATGTTGATATGCTTAGCAGGTAGACACCATGTTCTTACCTTAGTGAGTTAATTTGACCTCCTATTAGATTACAATTGGGGTCAACCTGAACATATTCTTTTTGCGCTAAACTGCGGGAATCCAAAATAATAACCTATTATTTATTTAATACTTTCATCTGTTATGTAAATACACACTCTCATTAACAAGCCACGGGTGTCTCATTATCGCAATAGAAGCCCTGCTCCTAACTGATGCTTAACAATCAGCATCACCTCCACATGCAATTTAAACACAATTACATGGCACATACATTTTAGTTCCAACTCCAGCACCGTAAATGACACGTTCTGCTCCCACGGGGTTAATGAGACGGCTACAGTGTCTGCATGCACGGTCTAATGTCATGAAAAAACATATTTCAATACACAATGACACTTACGTCATCCACCATTAAGGTTGCGATGGCTCGTCCGATCTCATTATACGATTTGGCTTTTCCTTGGGGTCCCAAGAGAATAAACAAGAATCTGTGTAACAGGAGACAAACATGAGGCATGTGCTGAGATGGCAGGTGTCTCTTGTGTGGGATTGAAGAAGCAAAAGGTCCTTTTACCTGGTGGGAACAGGGACCTCGGTGAGACCTCCTAGTGTTGTAGCCTGGGCCAGGCGGACAAAGGCTACAAAGGGTTTGGTCAGAAAATCCACTTCTCCCACCAAGACGTTAGATGCTTCTGCATCTCTGGGTATTTTCTTCATGAATTTATTTTTTAGCTACAAAAAGTGGAGAGACAAAGATAGAATATATGAAGACGGCTTTTATCAATGCATGTGTGATTTATGGTGTTTATGGTTCTTTGCATTTTTTTCACAATTAGACTGCAACATTAGTGCAAACCTTTTTCGATAATCAATTTATTGTTTCAATTATAAGCCAAATTGGAAAAAACATTCCCTGATTAGAGCTTTTCTTTTTCACATGAGATAGTCAAATGAATGCACTGATTTCTCATTATTTTCTGACATTTCAACAAGCAAGAAAACATTTGGCTAATAAAGCAATAGTTAAAACAAGTATTACTTGCAGCCGTAGATTTGCAGCTGCAGTGACTGGATCTCCACACATTGATCATAAAATCTCATCCTTATTATTCGTTGATAACAATCTCTCTAAACCTGGCAGTGAATCGGGGCAGGGTGCCATTTAATTGTCAGAAATTTGCAAGATAACAACCCTGTTTTTTTTCATGAGCATTGAACAGCAGTAATGAGAGAGACAAAACCAGACTGAAAGAGGGATGGCGAGCTAACCTGACCCGTTTGATTGCATGTCAAGGTGTGACAGGATATTGGATGGCAGCACGATACCACTCAGTGTTGAAGAGCTTTGCCAATAACACAGTCCAAATCTGTGGTTACATGTGAAGGCCAAGGACTGGACAACGAGACCCATGTTTTTTTCAGGTGCCCGTTGAACATTGACACACGCATGCAGTAACAAGCTGGCACTTGTCCATTGTCACATGCGGCCGACGGTCGGCCTGTGAATATAATTTGAACATCCAGACAACCACTCATAACTGTACTTGGAACTGCACACCATAGTTGAACCAACAAATAACATATTATCATTGATTAGTTTTTGGACATGAGTCATCGCTGTGAATGACACTTAATCCTGACCTGTCTGTTCCAAAGCCTAATCCAAGCAATAATAGCACACCCTTGCATCGGTCCAAGTCTCTGGGTTTAAGCCACAATATTGCATCGGCCCCACAAAGGAGTGAGTTATGTGCTTGCATGCTTCCTCAATCACGAGCTGTCACCTTCACCAGCCTCAGCAAGCAAAGATAAATGACGCTCAGGACTGAGCTGGTTCTCGACGCTCTGATGAAACATCAATTCAACACAACGCTCACGCCTTACTGAGACGTGAGATAGGTAATCTCTGATATAAAGAAAAGCCACAAAGTTGAAAAGATGTATAGACTAGAGGAAAAAGCTTTGAAGCTGATACATCGACATGTTTTTATTATAAAAGACACAATGAAGCCTAAACCCTACAAATATTAAATACAGTTGTTTTGAGGAAATGTTGATATTGAGGTTGTTAAACCAAATTATTGTTTATTAATTCACTCAATATGACTCTCTAACCCGTTAGTCCGGTACATAATGCTTAAGTATAAGCAGCAGATTAAAGTCGTCACCTGGTCTGTGCTGGGAGTATCTGCAATATCATTCATACTCCTACTCTGGGCATTACCTGGAGATCAACAATAACAACAACAAAAAACAACACCCATTATAACAAATAAATTACATGGAATATATTATAAATAATTTATGATCCAAAATTGGTAACTGTCAAATGAGCTACACAAGGTAAAGCAATACGACAAAAGATAGTAATTTTTGGGAAAGAAATATACGACTTAGAAATTAGGAAATATTGCATCCATATGAAAATGTAACAATGTTAAGTTGAGTAAAATTGCTCCACCTAATGCAGAAAACATGTTGATTCACAAATCCCCATCTTATTTTAAAGCTCCGGGAGAATCCAGTTCAATTCAAACTGCTTTATTACACTAAATTGTTGAGATGCCAATCTATGACTGGTTACTTACTGATTATTGTACCACAAAGGTATGATATGAGCACGCTTTACATTTTTAGGACTTTGATAACACTAAATTGGGGTGAGTAAACACATGTTGGTTCATGTGAGGTGGAATGAGTGAACAGGTGGAGTCCAGCATTCTCATCATGAATTACAGATCGGTGTGAGTGACACTGGACTGTGAGTTGCTAAGTAGGTCAATTTGATTTTGAGCAGTGCATGCCAATCCTTTCTAACAAGCAGGGGCAATTCCAGGATGAAAACAATTAGGTGGCACAGGGGAGACCAGTCAGGAGGGCACCATGGGAAATCAGAAATAAAAATATCGTTGAACGTCGACTTAGAAAACGTTGGCCATGATGTTCATGTGCAGTGCCCTTTGCCATCATACATCTTGCATACAAAGTTGCACTCTGCACTAGACCTGGAATAACCTGGTACTCAAGCCCAATGGCATTGGGGGGTTGGGGGGCACTAGGGGGTCGATCATATTTGTTTATAGTGGGGGCGGAGGGAGGCGGCTTTAGATACAACCCTGATGACAAGATGGCGTTTATGACGCAGTATAACTATTCAGTATAACTATTGTGAAGCGAAGGAGTTATGGTGTAGAAGTCCACAGTCTCTGTGTCAAAGCTGCTGGGGGTCACTTGGTTTAAACTTTAGAGGTATGTGATGATTATATGTTTCAGAGGTTTTCTCTTAAATTAAATTTGTACCTGTATTTACATGAATACAAAACCAATATTGTTAACCCTTAAAAATATTACAAAGATTTATCTAACCATAATGCACAGCCATGCATGTAAACCACAAACTGTGAACTTATAGATGGACACTCACGCAAGCGACCATAGTTGGCGGACTGCTGTTTCATTCGGAGGTCCTCTGTGGATCGATTAAAGTTAGCTATTGGCCCTGGACCTGTCCCCGGACCACCTCGGGGCGCTACATTACGATGGAAGGGAAACAGAAACAGACACAAACAGCAACAGAAGAGGTGGGGGGGGGGGGGGGGGGGGGGGTTTGATGCGTTATGATTCGTCTTGCAGTAGGTGTCCTGCCCGGATGAGATGAGGAAATGCTACAGCGGTAATTAACTCATCAAACATTAATACATCCCATGTGGAGGATGTGAGCCTTGTTGACTGCAGGAGTGCGTTCATTCATTTACCGTGGGTCCAATTTATGCATGGTATACTTCTCAGAGGCTGCACACTTACACAAGTGGAGTAATCATTGTACAAATAAATACTATACAAATGCTATATATCAGGGACACAACGTGTTATGTGTGATGCGGTAATGCATGCTCTCCAACATTGCATGTGGTATTAGTAATCATGGAAATAGGGGTGCCATAATGTATTTTGTTCTATTAGATAAAGCTAGATGATCATTTCCAATAGCTGGAGAACTGGACACTCACTGGAGGAGGAGCTGGATTTGCCGATGTCGGCTAGCGAGCGGTGGATCGGCTTCTTGGTCTGGTGTCGATGTTTTCTCAGCAGGACAAAACTGATTTGCTCTCTTAGGTCAGGAGATATCAAGCCTTCCTCTATCTGTCGCTCAATGATGTCATCTGAAAATGGACACATTCAAATTTCACATGAGGAAATGTGGCATTGGGATCCAATCTTCCCAATTACACGCATTCACACATTGTATTACTGCAGTTTGTTACCATATCAGACATTGCAGTCTACGTTGAGGGCACATGTAGACAGTCCTGCTGGTCATGTGGTATTGGTCTGAACTTTTTATATTGAGCTGAAACCAGCGGTACTTAACTTTTGCTGCAAACTAGTAAGCCCTATAACTGTTGTCCTTGTTTTTATTTTCTATTGAATCTAATTGATTTATTGACCACTCCATCCACACTAATGCATCTGCAGCCTCCGCTCCGGCATATGGCGAGTAGTATGGGGAAAGGGGGAAAAGCACGAGTTGGCAGTGTCAATTTGTCATGGTAGGGATAATATGCCTTTAGCTGAATTCTCACAAGTGGAACCGTTATTGTGTTCTAAGATGATTCGAATATACCCTGTAGTTGTAGAGATAAACTTCCTGTGCACTGACTTAATTTACCTTTGCACAATCAGCTGACTTCCTGTGCACATCACCACTCGACTAGGAAAGGGTTTGCTAACGAGATATTAGCTAACATTAAGTTACAAGCTGACATTGTGGAGACACACAAATGTATATGACCAACAGTGATTACTGTTGTAGTGGCTGTGAATTTGATATTGGCAGTGAAACACAATGATGAATGCAACAATCAGGAAAGAAACATCTTACCAATTATCTGCGGTAGTGAGTAGCCTTCAAGGTCCAGCAGCACGGTTCCCGTCTGGAGACACGTCCTGAGCTCAAACAGACTGTGCAGGGACAGCGTGGACACGTGTGGTTTGCTCCACCTTTCTCCTCCCTCTTCAACCTTCTCTTCAAACTTCACCCACCTGAAGGCAACACAACCACACAGAGTAGTGAGAAATACACCAATGTGGAGAAGTCCCCGAGCTCGGCATGGCGGTGCTCATTACTCAGCAGAGAAGAGAGCAGAGACCTCAGTTCACTCATGGAGGAACATTGTTTGATGCTCATGTCAAATAATCACTTGTGTTACCTTTCAAACTGTGTGATCTTGTAACACACAGTCTGACATTTGCAATTATTTTCATTTGTGCTTGTGTGGTCTGGGTGTTAATTTAGCATGAATGTAATCCAAAGTAAATTTTGAGTAGGCTGTGGATAGGAAGTTGACAGTGTTTCCTACATTGTTGTTTGATTGTGCAAAGTAACACTTTTTTGGGATGATATTGACCTTGATTTCCGTTTTTTTTAACTGATAAATATTGCAGATGCTCCCGAGATGTGAAATGCCATCCAATCTATTTAGCAAAGCATTATTTTCATGAATAGAATTTGGGATTAGATATCTGCATCAGTCTTTGTCATATGTGGCCTTATCAAACCAGGAAAAACACAGAATATTACTAATGACAGTAATGAATGCTCTCTTGCATTAAATTGCCTCGGTATTCCACCGAGTGAACACAATGCTAGGACGGGGTACTAATGACTTAAATCTAATTTTAATACTTGTCAACAAGATTCAACAGGCAGTGAAAGATAGATAACTCTGTGCCTCCCTGTGTAATCAACCCGGAGATCAAATACGTGGCAGGTGTTCCTGCAAATGGGGAAAATAAAAATCAGGATAATCTCAAGGGCATATCAAGCTCTCCAAAATCTTTGAACAAGGAGGAAAGATATTAAAAGCCTTATTCGTAGTGGCTAAACCATTAAATTGGGTTTATCTTGGTTCGATAAGAGACTCACACTTGATAATAACATATCAGGGGAAGCTAATTGAAAATAATAAAAACACTTGACATCATGAGAAGACAAAGCACCGACAAATGTTGTATTATACCTCATACATGGGAGAGAAACACCCATTGCTTTTTCTACATGGTACTACAAATCTGATGTGTATTTTGGACAATTTACATAATTTGCCATGTGGATTTCCTTAAAATTTAAGAAGATTTAGGCAAAAGCAAAGAAATGGTATTGTTGAGTGTCAGAAGCACGACTGTGTCTGGATCTGAGAGTGCATGTGTTTGTGAGTATCGTCATCCACCTGGCCGACTCCTTCCACTCCAGCTCGTCTCCTTCTCGCTGTAGAGTGTCCATCTCAGTGAAGAGCGTCGGCTTGGGCAGGTCATCCTCTTCATTGAGGATGTAACGGAGCCGCTCTGCCGCAGGAGACACTATGGAGAGTTTGAACCGGCTCTAGGGCCCAATGACTATTAAATGCAATCTAAAATGCAATCTAAAAAGAAGATACGCTCTCAGCTTTTCTGATGAAACAAACAATAGATCCCTTTTTCTTTGCGGAGAGAGGTCGAATCAAACTGAACTTTTATTTGTGAATGAACATAGTGATCTTGAATCTAAATCAATCTGCACAGACTTTCTAACTATAAAACTATTTCCACTCACACATTGTTTACAACCAGCTGTTGTGTGTCATTGCATGTATTTCCTCTGCGGCATGAGCAGTAATGATTGCGGTACTGAAGCGTATATCCAGATCATACATTTCAACCTGATTATAGGTATTCAATTGTGAGTGGACCGTACTTAAAATCCATTTCATTATTGTATGGAGGTTGAATTGGATCCAATGTTCTGAAGTGGTGCTGCAGGGTAATGAGCTGTCAGCTGACATGCTAACCTACGGGCTGAGCTGTATGGTAGTAACTGCACTCGGGGTGAGTCAATTGTATTGAACGAACTATGAATTTTAATTATTTGTTGTTTTATCTGATTGGCAAGCGGAAATATAATAAATAAATACAGCATTAATGGGCACTTACACCTTACAAACAACATGGTTGATGTACAATTTATTTTCCTTTCAATGCTCACCAAGTTTACTCCCCGCACACCATTTACCCCCTGGTAAAGGCAGGATAAAGCATTATTGATATTCATGCACAAACACATTTCAAAAGACCATAGTTGTGTGTTGATAGAGTGCAGACAGAGTAGACACCTTTGCTGCACTTGCCACAGCTTGCACCAAATCGATTTAACAAGGGTGACAACCATCCTGAGTCTTTGAAGCAAACTCAAATAAAAAGCATGAACATTGCAACACAATTGCAATAAAAAACACAATCTGGATCATGTCTGTGCCAATTCTTTGGAAAGTGTTCAACTGGTTGAAGTTAAACCCTTAAAACGTATTATCATAAACCAGACTGGATGGTTGGTGGCCGATAGAGGTTTGCGATTGGCACACAGTGCAGCTGATCAAAATGTTCCAGTGCAACGGAAACAGGAAGAGAGACACGTGATCAGGCCTCAGGTCCTAATGATTTAAGGTTCTTGCGTTCCTTTTTCATCGCATTTAATTGATTGGCTCTGGCCACTGACTTACTTGTGGGGTTGATGTCTTGGAGACTCTGCTCGTGCGAATCCAGGAGCCCCTCCTCGACGTCTCCGTAGCGGTTGTGCTCTTGGGGTCGTTGTTGGCTGTATTGTCGGTCCCTGTCCGTGTCGTCCGACTCACGATTTGAGCGCCTTCGCCTGCGTTTGCGCCGATACCCCCGGGGCACTGGGACACCTATGTAGACGGACTGATGGTCTGGCCACGAATATGGACGGTTACATGGTCGGTTACATGAATAATGAACAAATGGTTAAAAGCAACACTAAAAGGCCAATATGGGTCCTTGTAGAATATATATCTACCAAAAGAATGAGGGCACAGTAGTTTTTCCTAAACAAGTGATTTAAATGAATGCTTCATTAAAGGTTCAAAAATAGTTGACTGACAAGTCAGTGTGGCAGTTTGTTTAATTAGATCATTCATTTCTCATTTTCAGAGGACTGTTTTCCACAACTTCAGCAGACTCTGGATGTATTATGTTGCACACCATGTTTCCTCATTAACTGATAAAAGCCAATCAAGTCTTTTTAGAATCACTCAAAGCCGTAGCTTTCTTTGACTTAGCAGTTGGTTTGTACAATCCCTGTTTTGTAACAAAGACCTGGAGGATGTGAGTTTGATCATCTGCTGGCAATTAGGCTGTCGCTATAAAACTAATTGCACACTAAACCCCATGTGGAATAACTAAACAAGGAGATGCCAACCAATATTGGATGTTCGGAAAAAGAACAGAACCTGCTGCTCAGTGTGAAAACGAAAACACACAAACATGCATATGTAAATCCCCAAGCCCCCAGAATAGAGACATACATTCTCACGTCAATTCTCCCTTTTCATTTGCGATCCATTAACAGCATTCGCCCACACAAACTCTCAGAACACATTAGAAACTATAAGTTAGTGTGATGAATCAACTGTCTCATGATAACACAAAGTGACAGAGTGGGCGTAATGGCTTAATTTCCTGTTGCTATTACTTTAACAGAGGGCAACTCCATGATGGATTTACCATAGATGTGAACCACGCACACATACATATATGTGACCACACACACTCACCCTCCTCCTCGTCCTCATAGCGAAGCTGAGAGACGCCCATTCCTCGGTCTCCACGGTCCATCCTGGTATAGAGGAAGAGAGAGGAAATGTGATTTGACTTCAGGTATGTGTAGCATTAGACTGATGAGTGTTGTGGTATGTTATTTGAGTGTGTGTGTGTGTGTGTGTGTGTGTGTGTGTGTGCGTGTGTGTGTGTGTGTGTGTGTGCGTGTGTGTGTGTGCATGTGAATCTCAACCAGGGTTCCTTCAGGGCATTCCAGAGGGTTCCCCAAAACATGGGGACTAGTTTACTTTCACTATTCAATTCCCTCCAGAAGTGAGCCCAGTGTGAGTCACATAATAGTGACTATTCGGATCGTCCCTCCACGGTTATCTCCTCAATTGTTCTTTGAAACTATAGAAAGCGTAATCGTGTCCAACAATCCAAACAATCATTTCAGATGGAGTTCCCTGAAGTGAAATCAAATGGGCTCTGTGACCTCATGTCTATCAATTTAGAGGTCCTTGATACAAAAAAGGTTGAAAATCACTGGCGGTTGCTTTTTAATGCACAAACGCAATAGATATGTTCATAAGATATATTCATCCTTTTTCTTGTCACACTGTATATTAGTGTTGTCATTTCTGTACACATGTGTGCTTCAGTGACATATGTGTAGGTGTGTGTGTGTGTGTGTGTGTGTGTGTGTGTGTGTGTGTGTGTGTGTGTGTGTGTGTGTCATTGATTTGTTTCTGGCTCTTTTGCACTGACCTACATGTTACAGTGCAGATCAATGGGGAAATAATTAAAAGGGAGGCCAAATCAATGACAAACAAATGTGATGAAAACTATCGCACGTGGCAACGATTCACACATTGAACGCCACCAGCAAAATTTAAGGCCACCCTGTTCCTGCCGGTGGAACGTTTGAGAGAGCTTACTTCCACAGGGCTATTCACACTAGGCTACTGTCGTAAACAAGATGCCATTTGGAATTGGAATTTGCCTACATCTCTTACAGATGTCAAATCTTTTGTTGTTGTCAGTAAATCAATTGACATTAAAGTGAAGTGTTATGTCCACACTGCAGAGGAAGTCCACATAGGGGGTTTGGGTGGATGGATGGAAGAATGGATGAGTGACACAAACAAACTTATGTTATTATAATTTCAGTTAGCCAACAAACACTAACCGGGAAATTGCGACTGCAGTTGCATGGCAACATAATTATTAGGAGACAGGGTTTTTAAGGCTGAGTCTGTGGTAGCCTAATACATTTAAAACTGTAATATATTTTAGCCTGCTTGTGGAAACGACTTCAACACAAGCTAACAGCTAACGTGTTATCGTTCAATTGCCTTTGGACACCAGGGAACATTTGCATTCATTTGGTGCTTAGCTTTCAAACTTTTACTATACTCTGAGTATAATGCGCCTTTTGGCCTTGATTCTTTTCAAATGCAATCCACCCCAGAGGGCTGAGAAAGTAGCTGGTGGAGGATGGGTTCAGCCCAGCAGAGCCCGGTGGAGCTGCCGCTGTGAATGTTTGTAGCGCTGGCTTCCTGCCTCTGTAATTAGTGCTGTCACACCAGTGTCCTTCACACCCAGTGGGCAGCTAGAGCGAGAGCTCCCGATCGATGGGCTCGTCGTCAAAACCCTCATACGGGGAGATGGAGTCGTGTGTGTGCACAGACACACACTCACGGGTAAACGTGCACACATGCAAACATCAATAATTTCCAGATTTTTGCAAATCACGACATTCATGCACAATAAACAAGCATGTCTCTCACATTGAAGTGCATCACACACACACACACACACACACACACACACACACACACACACACACAGATAGCACTTAAAGTTTTAACCAACTGCACAAAGTCTAAAACTTTTGAGAGATTTGTGTGGGTGGAGATAAAGTGAGACAGTGAGTACAATTATTCGAATAAGTGCTGCTCATTAATGCTTCAGTAAGGTTAACAAAATAACTGTATGCCTCATCAACTTCTCAAAGTAGTTTTTAAAAAACTGTTTAATTAACCTTTTCCACATCAGATGATATGGTCACATGAAACTGTTTCAGAAACACTTTACAGAAAGATGTTTATAAGCGAGGGAACCAGACCATCACACATTAAACCATCGCGCACAACTCTTACTCTTAGTTTCAGTTTAAAGATCAGTAGTGGCTGCTTTAGACATGTTTAAGTGGAATATCAGTCTGAAGTTGATACTCAAGAGCCTACAATTCTCCAAAGTGTCAGCATGTCTATTGAGACCTAAGGAAGATAACGTTGACGGACTAAATGCCATCTCTGACTCAACAGGCTGAGAACATTTAAAAAACACCGTTCAGACATGAGAGACAAGGCGACAGAAACAAAACCAATGGTGCAGAGAAAGGATAAAACAAACGGAACAAAACAGGCGAACAATAAGACAGAAGCATCAGATAACCTACCTGGATTAGTCGTCAGCTGGAATGAGTGAAAGCAGAAAAGGCCTTTGCTGCTGGTAGGGTCGCATCAATGAACACATGCCACTGGAGCTCCGACTAATTATTGGATGGTACAAATTCGTCAAAGAGGAAAGTTCCTTTCCATTTGTCTCTGACTGTCTCTCACTCAGTCTCTCTCTCTCTCTCTCTCTCTCTCTCTCTCTCTCTCTCTCTCATGGTTGGTTCAATAACGGTCAAACTAGGACTGAGCAGAGAGCTCCAGGCACAATATGGTTGATACCAACCGCCAATAGAAACGCTCACTATACTGTACCAGCAGGTATATATATAGCATTATGGAAAAAGTGATAAAGAATAGGACGCCACAGGATGCTGCTGGTAGAAAAACACTGTGGGACCTCATCTGATCATAGATTTTACATCAGGCTTTCCCCAAAAGTTGTTTAGCTCCATAGATGGATGGGAATAAAGCTGTTGCACAAAGTACCTGATGACATCCCCGGATTAGAACTGTTATTTACTGGGTATGAAAATACCTCACGAAAGCCAACAAGCTTTAATTTCACATTGTGCGTGAGTAGCTGGGAATGAAAATGTATAGTTTTTTTTTTACAGTGCTTATATTGGTGTGACTGTGCGTGTTCGACACGATTTGGCTCGTACAAAAAGATAAAAGAAAAAAGATCTGCTGTGTCCGAGTTAGTTTAAGTGCAAAGTCTTTACAGATATCCTGCATGTTCAAATACAAGTGTAAAGATCAACTTCATGTTTCAGTCGTTAACATCTTCATCATTTCACTACAGAAAGTTCTTTGAAGTTTAGTATTAGAAAAGAAAGATATTTAGCCCCATGCTGTGACTTAGCGGAGGAAAGGGCTTGTAGCTGGCCACCAGCTGGCTGTTCTGCTCATTTGTGTTGCATAAATTGCCATTCTCACCCATACAGCAGGCGATGGACAGCCTCCATGCAGCGTGACAAATCAATCACCCTCATGTTCTATGATCATGCTCCAACTAGTGGTCCTTACAGCAAGTGATTTTACTGTGCTAGTTTTCTACCCCAACGATATGAATTCTCTTTTGGCTTGAAACATATGATGATGTCCCAGGGTCTGCAGAATGGTGACATTTCAAAATCAGGCTCATCCTGTTGAAGTTGTTGTTACTTCTAGACTTCACTGAAATTCCTTATTATCATGCTGCTCGAAGTCTCGCACGTCCTTCGAGTGCAGCTCATACGAACGAAAAAAAAGTAAATAGATGAGATTACTCCTTTATTTGCTGCGCTCCACTGACTCCCTGTAAAATCAATAATCTAATTTAAAATGATTCTCCTCGCCTAGAAAGCCCTAATTGATGATGCACCATCATATCTTCTGTGTTAAGAAATGTCTGGGAGCCACGGGGAGTAGGACCCAAAATCAGACTTCAAGACGAGGTAGTCAGATTAAAAACCCAAGGTCTATACTCGGCAAACATTTAGAGACAAACTGATACAGAATAAGAGGTTGACACGGACTAAATACACAGGGGAATGAGGCACAGATGGACACAATGAGGGTGGGGTCTGCAATCAGGAAACAATCAGGAACAGAGCTGACAATCACAGGGACAGGAAATGCAGGGTACAGAGGACACGAGAGAATGGGACTTCAAAATAAGACACAAAAACTCTGGATCATGACATTCAGGAGCTTGTAGTACCATATTTTCCCACTAAAGCTCACTAAATGCGGGGCTACTCATGGTTCCTAGAGTCCTACAAAGTAGGATGGGAGCCAGAGCCTTCATTTATCAAGCTCCTCTTTTATGGAACCAGCTTCACCTTCAGTCTGGGAGGCAGACACAGTCTCCTCATGTAAGAGTAGATGTAAGACTCTCTAATTGTGCTTATAGTTCAGCCGCTAGATATACTGTGTCCTCGCTCTGCAGTCTCCTCTCTACCGGTTACGACTGGAGCAGCACAAGGCCGCTGGGTCTGTCTATGTCTGGCGTTGTTGACCCTCGTCTGAGGGAGAGAGCTGTGTGTGCCCTCTCAATCATCTTTGTAGATGTAATTTAAGCCTAATAATAACACAATGTAAAAGTTGAATACACCCTATGTATATATGTTGTGGAAGCACACAATTCGAAACATTTTAACCACCACAGCTGCTGTAGGCTTATAGGTTGCTGGGGGACATCGTAGGATAGACTGAGCTCCTCTCCCTCTTTTCTCTCTCTCTTTCTGGACGAAATCATGTCCTATCAATGCAAATCACTAACTCTACTTCTTCCCCGGAGTCTTTGTGCTTTCTCACCTCAGAGGTTTCCATAGACCATGGATATATCTGGCCCTGCCTCCTGCCTCCTGCCTCCTGCCTCCTGCCTCCTGCCTCCTGCCTCCTGCCTCCTGCCTCCTGCCTCCTGCCTCCTGCCTCCTGCCTCGCCCTTGCTGATGCCCACTTTTATTTCTCTCTTCTTCTGTATGAATTATTGTCCCATTAATGCACATTCATGACTTTGCTTCTTCCCTGGAGTCTTTATGATTTATCTCCTCACAGGTGTCAATGGACTGTGGTTATATCTGGATCCTGGTCCTGCCCAACACCTAATGCTACTAACATTCTTATTTTTAGGGGCATCATTTTTACTGTTGTCGATACCATCACTGCTTTTATTATCGATATTATTCTACTACATGCACTGCTGCAATTGCTATTATCAGTTATATCTTTTTCACATCATGCTGACTACTCTCAAATGTGGAGTTTTCTTGTGAACATACACAAATAGTGTTAATTATATGTACAGGCAGGTACTTACTAAAACTCATTGTGGGAAATATTGGTGTTTAACAAACATGTGAAATCCATTTCCTTCCGAAAAATCATGTGCAATGTCAACCAGGGCCTGAATATTGATCAATTCCCTCGTCACATTATTTCCCTATCATTTGTCACAAACATACGTTGTTTGTGAGCTTTGTTCTTTGAAATATTATTTCTTCATTTTCAATAAAAGCAAACCGTTTCGAGTCATCCTGTGTGTTACAAGATAATCAACATAATCTTTCAATCTTTAACATCATTTCATACCAGAAATGTCTCTGATATGATTTGAGCTTTAATATCAGAGTACAAGACATTGATGGGCGTGCTGAGGCTTAGTTTGTTAAAGTTCCTGTCTGGAGATAATGGCATCTGGTTGTTATTGTCCCCATTTTGATGTTGTGTTAGTGCCACAATAGAATTATTAACATGCTAATGGTTTAGATGTATTATATGGTCATATAATTAACTCACTCTCTGCGCTGACAAAAGGCCTTCGGGGAGCAAATCCGTAACTTTTATGACGGAAGAGAAGGGGACATGTTGAATAAAAATAGCTTCAATGAACAGTAAGTAAATTAAAATACTCTGTAACAAAATATTTCGTGAATATACATGAAACACAGAAGACGGGGGATTTCTCACAGTTAGTACTTTGAGAGGGAGCAAATGAGTTTTGCTCCAGAACCCTCCCAGCTCTTAATAAATAAATTGAAGCTCGCTCAGTGGGTTGTGTCAATGATAATCCCCCCCCCCCCCCCCCCCACCCACGTTGTGCTAACTCACTCGTAGAGCGGAGAGCGCTAGAGGTAGTCTTTTAAAACCTAATGGAGTGGCACTGCAGATCCATAGAGGTGCGGCTGTAATGAGCGATTAAACTAGGAAAGGTTAATATGAGGATGAGACAGACAGGATATGTTGGATGAGAAGTCCTGCTGTAAGAAATCCATAGTCTTGATACCCTGGGGGAGAAGCTTCTGGTAAAAGTCTCAGATCTGTGTTTGTACCCGGCGGCACACGGAGCGTTTACTGTGAAATTGCCTCCAGATTGCTTGGTCAAGCGTTCCCTGTAACAGTTGCCAGATAGGTAGGTAATTTAATCAAGGGGGCACACAGGCATGGACACTTGTCCGTCCTGCAAATGTTAAGAGAGAGAGAGAGAGAGAGAGAGAGAGAGAGAGAGAGAGAGAGAGAGAGAGAGAGAGAGAGAGAGAGAGAGAGTTTGAGATAAGCCAGGGACTGATGTTCGTCACATAAATATGTTTTAAACGGAGGTATTCAAATAGCATTAGGGATAAAAAATGGATACAATAAAAATATGTATATATATTCTGAAGAATCTCACATACCACATTATAAAAGTGAGATTAAAGAGTTTATAGAACCCGCTGATGAGGATCGATTTCATCGGCCTTCATTGATTCACGGTATTGTTCCCTCTTCCCGCAGTCTGACCCCTAGTAGCCACTATGAGGCAATGCACTGCTCAAAGCAGCGGTGGACAGTAGCTTAGTACATGACTGAAGAGCCCTGCTATGGTATTCACCCACCTCTGTGTTTTTACTCTGTTTTTCCATGTCAACATGGAATTGAATTGAATCTTTAATTACTTTTTAATGTAAGGGACCTATTCAAAATCGTGAGGTGAAATTAAAATAAAAACAGTTTTTTGAAAGATTTCAGAAGAGTTTGGGGTCACCGAGAAAATGTTGTGTTTTCCATAAAAACTCACACTTTTATTTATTAAATGAATACAGGATTAATACAAAATATAGTCAAGACATTAACAAGGTTAGAAATAATAATTTTCATTTGAAATATTAATGTTGTTCTTCAAAATTGTCGCTCAAAGGAAGGCCAGTTTTAGAGCTTCTCTCACCAGTGTAACTGTTTTCAGCTGCACTCACATAAATAGGGTTTCAATGTCAAAGAATAATCTGTTTGTGGAAAATGCTAAATAAAAAAAAATAAAAAAGAATTAAAGGGTTTTGGGGGGGTTCTACCCCTTTGCTAGTCTTCTAAGGCAATAACACAATGTACCACTAGAACACTGGAGATGGGCCTCTACACACCTCTGTAGAGATTTCATTAACAAGAGAGTATTTCTGATTAATTTAATGTAATTTCCATTGGATGAAACAGTGCTTTTTTTCTTTTTTCTAAGTGACCCCAAACTTTTGAACGATAGTGTATCAAAATCAGAAAAAGCTGCACTAGCAAATGTATCCATCCCATTTGGTATGAACACCCTAAATACAATCTGGTGCAACAAATTACCTTCAGCAGTCCAATTATTAATTAGATAATTTGTTATTTAACAGGTTGGGTATAAAGTTCTGGCGAAGTTCATACTCGGGTTGGATTATAAAAAAATATCTGACATTTTGAGTACCAATACATTTATCTTAAGAGAAAAAAAGGAAAAAGCAGCACGATGCTTGCATTATTTCCAGTGGATGACTCCACTAGTCACAACAAGGTGAGTGAGAGAACACTAGCACAGCGCCTATTGTCAGGAACCTTTATTAAACCTTTTACCCTCTCACAGCGTGCTTCAAGTTCATGAAAGTTAATTGTGACATTTTGGTTGCCTGCAAATGACTTATTTTAATTGTGAATACTTAATACTTAAGTTTAAATACATTTGCATAGCAATAACTCTTAAACTTGGAATGATGTGTTATAATACTCAAAACCTGAATGATATCATCTCTCTGTAGCTTTCCACCATATGGCTGGACGTTGTTGAGAATGTGCTGCAATTTCAGCAAATTTCTGAGAATGCTGGACGTTGTTATTTATTATCTGAACTCAATATATGCTCCATGAGTGATATGGATAGTGAGCCTCCAAATACCCAAACCTGTTCCCCGACAGATAACAGTGTTACCTCTTCTGATTCTATCAACATTTCATCTCCATATTATCATAATCACGGCTTGTTTGGATGTGCGCACATCCTGCTTTCAGGCCGTTGACTGATTTCTTTCTTCTTTTTCCGGCTGACGCAGTTCCTCTCCTTGCCATATTCTTATTTCACCTGCTGTCTCTTAATCATGATGACGGAGGAAGAAAGGTGAAGAGATATGACCTGTAGAAGGAGAGAGAGCTGTGTGCTGTTTGAGACGTGTGCTGTTTGAGAATTGAATTAACATGTGGCTGCTCTCATCCAGATATGTCTTTAAGGAGGCAGTGTGTAAAATAGTGTGTATATGTGTGTGTGTGTGTGTGTGGGGGGGGGGCAACAATCAGCTTTTATCAAACTTATTTGCAAATGCACATGAAAATACAGTCTTTAAAAAAAATCTACATATTTTTCTCACTCTTTATTTCTGAGTTTTACCTTTTTCTTTTTGAGAGAACAGTGCTGAAGCTAAGACACACTTCATCAGTTATTAATTAGGTTTCCATAGTGATTTACTGAGAAGCGTTTAAGTGAAGTCACACACCTTATCCCCCACATCCACGGCAATAACGTTCATCACTGCAGCTCAGCCTCGCGGTTCTTTTCCTCAGTTATTAATTCTCCTTCACATCTTTTCTTGATCTCATCCATGGAGGTCAAAGAAAAGTGCACAATTCTTTTTGTCTATTCAACTCCAGCCCAATCTCTATTTGTTGTTTGGCAACTGGTCCTGGCCAAGAACTGTAATATCACTTCTCATCGAACTCAGATATTCATATTTTTTTCAAAAAGTCAAACTATTAACTTTTCAGTCCAAATTACTCTATATTCGTCTAATGAATATAAACACCTCAATTAAAAGGTCATCTTGATTATAAATAAAGAGAATAAATGTGGTTATTAAAATCACCTGCTTATAGGGGTCATTACGAGAAGTTTAAATAAATAAAACGAGGTTCCCTGTTAACTTTGTGAAGTAGCAGCACAACGCATGTGGGCGACATTGTCCAGCCAATGGCGTCACCATTTATCAATGTATTGATCTACATGCCAACGATGGAAGAGAACATGGATGTAAACAATGCTAAATCTCTAATAGAATTCTGCAAATGTTTAATAAAAGAGGAAAATTCAACACATAGGTTTGACCTCACACGATGACTTTTGGTGAGTAACACTAAATGTACATATACCTTTTGTTTATTAAAATAAATCTCCACAGAGAATATATATATATTTGTGTGTGCTACAAAGTGACATAATCCTCTCCCGAGACAAACACGGTTCAGGTTGTTGTTGAAATGTATTATGATGACCTCATGCACTTATATGCAAAGCACAAAAATCAGTAGACAAATTCAGCTTTATTGACAAGAACAGTAGTGCTGATACAAGGCAGGAGCTCGGGGAAAGCTCAAAACAGTGCATAACTCAGATACAAAAAAACATCAGAGTAGCTTTTACTGGATTTGTAGCTTGGATAATCTCCCTTTATTTGTTCCATTAAAAGATGGAATAAAAAGTTTAGTTTAAAAATGGAATAGACTGAAGCCCCCCCTGATGACAGCCTAACATGTAAACTGAGATTTTTTTCCAATTTTTTTTTAATTTACTTTATATACAGTACAAAACATGCATCCCATTTTATGTCACAACTACCAGTCTTAGAATGTACACTGACTGCACAAAATATAATCAAAATCAGAGTCAAATGAAATAATACACAAACTGTACACATCCGTCACAGACGCTACACGCAAGACATACATACTCGGCTATCCTATTTCTCAGACACTGAAAAACATCTTTTCAAGCTACCATTAATTTACACACCAAATAGTACTGTCCTCTGGATACTGGGCTATTTTTTTTAAAAACAGCCTGAGGTAAACTTTAGCCCATGAGACAGCTCAGTTTCAAAGGCTAAAATAATTTAATAAATTAAAATGTGACATAATGCCATAACTCTTTGAATATCAACAGCCACAAACAAGACAAAATATTATTATTTTTTGTTTAAAGCCAACGCTGCATGTTGTTCCTTGTTGTTGTAAACAGATTCACCAACAAAGTGCCAAAGTACTTTTGATCCCTTTAGCTGACACCAACTTTCTCTTGATCCAGTGACGGACAGGTTCAACCATTACGTAGTGCAACACAACTTCAACAAATGCAATGATTACAGTGACAGAAACAAAAAAAAGGCAAAAGAAAAACCAAAAGGCAAGAAAGGGCAAAAATACCAATTAGTGTTCCCTTTTCAGCTTCCGGCCGACATCCACCTCGTCCAGCCCGGTGGTCGATCTGGACTGCTGCAGTTCTCGGAGCTGAGAGTGAGTGCGGGGCGCCTGCTTCTTGAGCTTTTGCAAGTGAACATCGATGGGGTCGAGATCGGGCTCCACGGCGGGGACGGGCAGGTAGCCGCCGTCCCTCGGCAGACACATACACCAGCCGGCGCCGCCCAGGTCCAGCTCGCCGTACTCGACGTCCACCTTCTTCAGCTTGAAGTCCACCATGTCGCTCGACTCGCTCATGTCCACCAGCAGGTTCCAGAAGACGCAGCTCAGGACGATGCCCAGCAGCTGCAGGGACACATGGGACAACATTATTATTATTGTTGTTTACTTCATTATTTTATGTTGACTTTACTCCAACAATGTCAGACAAATTAACAGACAGCTGAAAAATGTGTTTGCTTCTCAATAGTAATTTACAGTCCCTAATAACATGTGTAATACACAGCTGGAATCAGAAACTATACGAAAGTTATATGAAACTTTTCGGGTTAAATCATCGGCACAACAGATGAACAGCCATGTCATAAAATATCTGGTGTGAGGCTAAGTACATCTCCGAGAGCATTTGGCAAAGAGATATTCAATCACTGAGGTTGAAGGCCTCGAGTATAGTACAATAGTATTATTCTACACAGTTAAAAAAAATATTTCGAGAACAAACATTGAAATAAATATTACCCATCCGTTAACAAAGTTAGTTTAAGACGGACATGAAGTAAATATATTTATCTATTATAAGTGTGAGGGGACTTGACTATTTTCGGACAAACCTGATAAGCTAGAATGTATTCTGAATCCGAGGTGCTGGAAAGAACCAATGGTATTTATATATGCAGTTGTTTTATACGTGTAGTTATTGTAATTACTCCTCCATGAGGATTAAAAAAGAGCAGGAAACCCTCAAAACCAGAACCACTGAAGCATGTTTCTTGGAAAACCCAATCAATTCAGTTTTTGCTGACACCTTTAAGTATTCGTCCAAATCATTTAGCAGGCCAGGAAAATAAAAACGTCAGAAACTTTCACAGGAAGTGGGGATCTACAGATCAGATATGAAGGTTAATTTGAAGAGGTGCATTTGGTTGGAAAGAGGGCTTCAGAACCACGTTCAGTGTGAGTGAGCCGGAGCTGGGAGCTTTAAATTACCTGGGGCAGCCCAATGGCGCAGCAGAGTGCAACGGTTATCCCAATGTTGTCACTCATCCAGAGGTTGACTGCATGGATGCAGCCTCGCACGTGGATCAGCTCATGCAGGGTTTCACGCTGATGAACCAGAGGAAGACACGAGAGGAAAGTTTCAAACTAAAGCTGAACAGTCACTACCTCTAAAAATAAAGAGAAGAAAACTAGCATGTTGAGTCAGGGAAGTTTCAACACTACAAAGTTGTCACACACAGTAAAAGAATATTTAAATTCCAGCTATAAGAAACTAGATGTTGGAGGACGGAAAAACAGCAAAATGTGTCAAGTAGCATTACAGACGCTGTAGCAACAGCACAGCATGACGGGACAATAATATTCTTTATGTGATGTTTTTCAGTCGTTAAAATAGTTCCTCTAAAGAGCGATACAAGGAATGTGAATCTTTCTCAAATAACAATAAGCGAGCAGAATTTAAATTGTTAACATGGGTTTCATATAATATTTATATATTCCTTTTAAATCATGAAATACTAGACAACTTGTGAAAAACATCACTTGCTCAAGGGATGCATATTATAATCAACGACTAGGCGATTTCGTATTCTTATAATCAAATATTATTATTGAATGGAGAAATCACGAGAGCAGACTCCGTTCAAAATCACCTACTAAACATACATTATGTATGTAGTGTGGAAATGACTATAAAGCATCCTCCAACTGCAAAACGAAGAGCGGGGGGTAAATAATCCTGTAAAAACGCCAAGAATTAGTGTCACAGATGTAAGGAGGAGGAGCTCAGTGAGTCTGAAAACGGGCTGAAACGAATCATTATGAAGGCCGAACGAGCCCGATGGGAGTGTGTGTGTGTGTATGTGGGTGTGTGTGTGTGTGTGTGTGTTTGTGCAGCTGCTTCAGGATTTGTTTACTCATCATCTTCCCCCAAAGTAGTTTCATTTGATATGTGACACTTCTTATGGGTTTTGTATCACTGAGTGACTGGATTAGCCCACAACATACATTTCCATCTGGTAAAGGGTTTATGAAATAAACTAACAATTTATATGACAGTTTCCATGACATTATATTCCATCCATATTGCCCATTCCTAAACTGCGTACAATTGAAGACGCCAACATGTCAATTTGATTAAATAAGGATTTCCTCAGTTAACCCACTAATTGCTGCAGCTCTACGCCGATGAAAGAAAAGTGTGACCCTCCCATAACTGTGACGGCAGACGTTTCCACAATGGATATAACAAATGAACGGTTTCTAAAGTGGTCCAAACAAATCCGTTACCTGTGTTAGGAGTCATCATGCTTAAAACCCAAACGGTAACAATAACCTGTTGTTCCTCTCACCTGATGCTCCAGGGTCTTGTAACCACACAGAGTGTTGACGACCTCTCCTACCTGTGCAGAGTTAAGATGAAGAAAGTCAGAGACAAGACGAGAACTGAGCGAAGATGACAAGACAGAACCACGGGGACATCCGTGTGGAGTACTGCTCCTCAAGGTGTTCCTGTCCCTGACATGCCAGACTGGATGAACTGAAGCGTTTTTAAAATGGCTGCAAACAGGAGAAACCTAGCCAATGTGCAGCTTCCCTAATCAATTCCTCTATTTCTCGTGTGTGTGTGCGTGTGCGTGTCCGTGTGCGTGTGCGTGAGCGTGTGCGTGAGCGTGTGCGTGAGTGCGTGAGCGTGTGCGTGAGCGTGTGCGTGTGCGTGTGTGTATTGGATGAATCCGTCAGCTCTGGTGCTTCCAGAGACGGTATCGGTGTTTCGAGCCGAGGGACAGGAATGATAACGGTCATATCGAGGGTGCAGGAGGCCACAAGGGAGGACCAGCTCATTTAAAGAGAGCACTATCCTAAAGGCCACATGCGAGATGCTTCCCTGAATGACTGAAGCTTTGGGAAAGAACGACACATCCCTAACCCAGTACATGTTTTTGGATCTGTGCCATTTGCCAGGAGGGATTATTAAACACGCTGGCTGCACTGATATGGTATAGTATCAAAAATGTCTATTTAACGGGTTCCACTGAAATCTTACTGTAGAAATGAAGTCCGTCTACTTTGTCTATTTCGTGGACATTTTCAGTCTGACCGTGGCCTTCCAAGCAACCAAACATTGCGGATGGCCCCTTAATTGTCTGAGAAGATGCATGTGAGTGGACAAAATGGCCATGATCATTTCTGTTTATGTTACGTTTCATTTCAGAAGCAATCAACTCCATGAGTATCCTATAAATAAATACTGTATTCAAGCTTGAATTGTAGCTTGTGGTGGGGATCTCACAACTAAACGGTTACATGCGGTTTAGACCAACTCTGGTGCCTTCTTCTGTTTGCTGAACTGGGAAATTTGTTAGTCGAATGTCTGGCTTCTCATGCTCATAATAAGTTGTTTTAATTAGAGTACCTTTTGACACCAGGGAATTAAAATGACCACATGTGATGCTGTAATCTGCTGCATGACTTACCGTCAGTCTCAGGGATTGTATTTCCTGAAGGGGGTTTATAAACTGCTAACGCTGCAGGATGACAGAGGCCTACATTTTCCAATTAGTAGCGAGTTATCCGTCAGTCGCCATGACATTATGCTCAATATCGAGTCTGTGTGGCCATGAACCAGACTACGGTACAACTAAAAGGTATGGATTTGTCCTTGATCTGGGCCAACTGTACTGGAATAATAATAGAACAGGTGTGAAAGCAGAAAGCGACAGATGAAGCAATGTTTTATGGCATTTTGTGTGATTTTGTGCGTGTGTGTGTTTGTTTGTGTTGCCAGCGCTCACTTTTTCGCGAACACAACAGGTATATGGAACCCCACAGGCGAGTGGACCAGTGCCATTGCAGAAATGGTACTGGTTGACTCCCCAGTCCTTGTACTCATCCCCTCCACAACATGAAAACTGGAAAACAAAACAGTATTAGGAGATTATTAGGCGATTAGGAACAAAGCAGGCCATGAAAACAAAAGGCTCATCTCAAATTAAAAGGAAAACAAGCTTATGTTCTCCATCATCTCTTAAATTAAAACAACCCGCTGAGTTAATCCACACTTGTGTGTGTTTTCCCTCAGAGTTGAGACGGAGATCATCACCATGTTGCCCTCTTATCTCGCCTCCCGAGACAGACAACATTATCTCCCTCTACATCCAAAGTCCTACAGCGAACTAATATAGACGCAGACATAACCGGTGCTCATGTGAAGACTGCAGAGATTCAGACAATCAAATTAAAAGGCTGTCATTTTAAAGTTTCCCAGACGATGAAGGGCATCTTTATCTCTGTGGTCGTCTGACCTCCACTGCACGCTGCCAGGAACCACAGTGGCTGTGCAAATAAAACAGTTTTACAAGCATTGGGAGAAGAAACAAAAGAAAAAAAAGAGGAGAGAAGGCCAGCGGCGGGATTAATTGCCCTCTGCTGACGCTTGTGATGAAAGAAACCACGAGTATCCCTCGATACAAAAGGAAAACTGTGAAAATGGCAGTTGCGACACCATTGTGAGCCCATAGCCAAAAGGTTAAATGCCCATTACAGCCAATTAATTTGTCTCCAATTTTTTTTTTTAACCGAGCACGTAGGGTTTCTGCTTCAGTGGAGCGGATTCTGATGCCAGTTCTGCAGTTATTGCTCACATAAAATGTCTCAAACAGAGAGAACATTCGATATTTATAAAATACCCACTATAGCAGTATCCTGTTATTCGCTTCATGGATTTAGGAGCTGCAGAACAACTCAAACTAAATTGTTCCCCCACTATTGTCTGTAATAACATCCAGGTAGAAGAAAACACCAATTTATCTTTTCGCTGCTCGAAAAGATTCCTTTAGATATTTTTTGAAAAGAAAACTATGTAGAGGGGTCCATCTTTGTTTAAAAAAGTCGGATTTGATCCAGCTACATGAGCCGAAATAATAAATAGTCCTGTTGTAGAAAACTGCCAGAACTTGTCTTACAGGATAACTTCAGTATTTCCGAAAATGATAATTCTTCAAGAGGGTTTGAAGGGACAGATGTGCGTGTTGTTATACGCTTTTTAAAATATATTTTTTAAATGAAAATCACCCCACAAAATTGGACGAAAAGATGAAAAAGCAACATTTTCCCACCGTCTAACTGATATTAATGAATAATTCTGAAATCAACAGCCATCTGATCTTTTTATTAAATGACCAGCTTAGTGATAAACTGCAGGAAAACAAAGCTGTGTGCATCCGCATTAAAGCTTTAAATAATGCACATGTAATTCTTGTGAGCGTTGTAGATCTTTGTCGTACGCCTACTTATTGCAACAATATAAAAAAATGCCATATTTTTTTATAACAATACCCAGCAAATTTAAAATTTGATACCATTATTACTGTCCACAAAAATAAGAAGTCTATCTCCTAAGGGATTTCCCCGTCCACCGTTTCTAAATAAAATATCAATCCACCTTTTGCTGCATGTAGTCCAAGATGTTTTTGAAGTCCAGATCATCGTAGTAGTGTTTAATTCCTTCTCGTATGCTGTTCTGAAACAAGGCCGACGTCTGGAGGAAGTGGAGAGGGGCAGAAACAGACAGTTGAGTGAGGAAGGCGTGACCTCCCGTTGGCGAGAGGCCATCAGAGGCTGATGGCTTAAGAGGATGTCCAGGATGGGTGAGAATGTGGCGTTTACCTTGTTTTCAAAGATGAGCGCCGTGGTGAGCCCGATGGCCTGGAGGATCAGCAGCACACAGAGAACACAGAGGAACTGCAGAGAGAGAGGGACCATAGAGCATTCAGAGGAAATATCTTCTTACAATAAGCTCTTAAGATAAGATGTGCCAAATGTATCAATTCACACTGTTATTTCAGTGTCACATACATATTTAAACTTCTGCTGCCGTGTATGGTATTCTTTTTTACGACGGAGTATCTTTGGAAGAAAAGTGTGTGTATCACAACATTTTCCATTTGTAGTTTGACTATGCGTGTCTGTGTCATTTTGGCAAATATAGATTTGTATTGGATCAATATTTAAAGATTCTGTATTGGGTTGCTTCATTGATTGGATTATTTATAGCATATTTGCTGACAGGCTTTAAAGATGCTAACAAGACAAGCCAAGATCAGTGCAACGACTTATGTCGTGACCCCGTTGCCCATCAAAGAGGTCGCTATGGTCGCTTGAAGACTATTTACACGCGTGCAGTAAACAGATGTAATGTCCAGTGTCTAACGTGAAAGGTAATTTATTTCCGATGTTGTACATTTTCAAAACACCTGCTCTGTCAAAACCTGTTTATCTTAACCAAAAGAAATTAAGAAATCAAAACATTCATTGTCACCTGTTCTCACACAGCAAAAACAGCTAACAGACGCCGCCTCCTCCTCCTTCCTCCTGTCTCTTTTCCTCTGCTCCTCTTCTTGTTTCCTTACTCTCCTTTCCTGTTCCTCAAACCTCCTCAATCCTCTTCCTTTCGTCTCCTCTCTTCGTGAACCTTCTCCTCCTCCCTCCTAATCCTCTCCTCTTCCTGCTATCTAAGTCTCTCTTCTTCTATCAGTTCTTCATGTTCCTTTAGTCTCAATTTGTGCTCCGTATAACTACCAATGTTATTCCTCATTCCCTCTCCGATTTTGTTATTCGGATGACAACACAAATTACATCCAATTCTAAAAATGTAAATTCAATTCATTTACCCCCCCCCCCCCACACACACACACACACACACACACACACACACACACACATCACGGAAATAAACATTAAAAGACATGCGCTCACGGCCGCCACTTTTCCTCCTCCTCCTCCTCCTCCTCCTCCTCCTCCTCGTCCTCCTCCTCGTCCTCCTCACCATGTGCAGCAGGGTCTTGTTGTCCCTGAGGGATCCCACCATGCCCACCATGGACACTGTGAACATCACCAGGCCCAGCAGGATGAGCACCACGGCAGGGGCCAGGAAAAGGCCCTCCAGGGTTCTATTCTTCTGCCTTTCCACTTCGGCATACACCCCCACACACAGCACGCAGAGACCCATCAGCTAGAGGGAGAAACAGAGAGAGGGCTCATGAGATGAAAGCCTTGACAACCCTCAGTATGAAGTAGTAGTATTGACTGGAAGTGACTTGAGAGGGTCAAGTTACCTACAAAGTAACACTGAAAAACAATTTATTTTGGTGACCACAATGTTGCAATTAACTTTCACGAACTGAAAACTCACTGAAAGAGATAAAGTCCTAAGAGGAAACCTATTTTTTTAATCATGCTGTGTTGAAGAAAACCTGAACAAGTTAAAAGGCACTTCTGCATTGCCGTTCCAGTTCAGAGGAGGGCTCGCCAAATACATTTTGGGCACAGGACCGCCTTTTAACCTCTCGCTTGTAAGCAGCAAAGATTCATTTCCATGGCATTAACGCAGCACATTTGTCACTCAATCAGAGGCCCAGCATGCACTGTGCTCCGACACAAGCAACGGTGATGAGGGCTCGGTTCTCCTCAGTGACACAACATCACGAAAGATGCATTTATTCATACACTGTCATAATCATTTAATGTATTTTAACTCTAAATCTGTCCTTTTGTACACATTACATCTATTGCACCTGTCCATCCTGGAGAGGGATCCTCCTCTGTTGCTCTCCTGAAGGTTTCTTTCCTTTTTCCCCCTGAGGAGTTATTTGGGAGGTTTTCCTGGTCCGATGTGAGGTTATGGGTCAGGTATGTCTATGTGTACAGATTGTAAAGCACTCCGAGACAAATTTATAATTTGTGAAAATGGGCTATACAAATAAACTGAATTGAATTTATTATATATACAGGTTTGGATGCGTTTGTGTCTAATACAGTAGAGTTAAAAGTACAGGTAAAGAAATAGACCAAATAAGCCAACCCCTGAGCAGTTAAGAGTTGCCTTGCTCAAGGGTAGTGCCCAGGCAGTGAACTGGCAGCAAGGTCAAATGAAAAAAAACTTCACATTGCACATAAGTAGAATACTTGACTAAATGTACTTAGCTCTGTTCAGTGTGCTAGATCTTAATGTCCCACTGTGATTCACTGTCAAGAATATAACATTAAAATGAGCCTCACCAAGTCTAAACATGCTCAAAAAAGTTAATTATTGTGAGAGTACAAGTTGACAAATTAGTCAAATGGAGAGTGGTCTTCCATTCAAAGAGAAAAGGAACAAACGGCGCTTGCTTTCCTGCCATTGATTTTCAATTAGAAAAGGAGGCAATCTGCCTTAAGAGTGGGGTCCATCTCCTCCAACTCCATTTACTGCTCACAACCCGCCATAAAGCATTGGCAGATACATTTGGCTTTGAGCCAACATCCAAAGTCATCCTTCCTTAAGGTCACTGCTGCAGTAATGAAGATAAGAATAAGTAGCAGACTTTGCAGAAACGGATCCGATACCAACCCTCCCAAAAAAGAGAAAACCCGGAATTGCTAGCATTATATCAGTCATCCCAGGACATTAGAGGAATGGGAGGGTTTATTGCATCAGATGCCCAAGTCTCCTGATCACTCACCCTCATTGTGCATAGATCCCCGTCTACCGTTTGTTTAACTGAATCTAAGAGGGTACAATGCACATTAATCAACATAGGACCTTGAATCCATCTGTGAATGTGCCAGATTTAGCAAAACAGGCTAGTTTGTTGTCCCTGGCATGTTGATTGTATTACAGGAAACGAGCCATATGCAGACAAAAAGCCCCGTTATAAAACACAGGCAAAGACAATTTTGTAAAACAATGAAAAAAACACTAATAAAGATCACGACTGCATGTCAACTGTAACCCTATAAAACAACTGTTTTATAGATTAAATTAAGATGTGATGTTCCTTAGTTCCGTCACTGTCGGTAAAGTGTTCCAGTTATGAGAAGCCCAATTGGAAAAAGGTGAGTGCCCAAAGGTACTATTTATACGTGGTAACTCTAGTTGATGACTTATGATGTTTTTTTAAATGATTTAATTAAAGGGGGGCATTAAGTACCGTAGAATACTGCTAGCTGCTGGCTTAGTAGTCGCTATGAGGGCTGTTGAGAGGCAATAGAAATGCTCCCAATCTCATATTTAGCACCTTTAAATAGTTGACAATAGGTCTAACGTTTGCTAAATTAAATGTTATTCTTTCCACAGCTATATTTGAATGTGATTTGGGAATCTAATATAATGCCTGAATATTTGACCTCATGCACTAATGTTTTTTCCTTGCTACTGTGAAAACAACATACAATTTAGTCGAGATTGAGACGTAAAAATCTGTTTGTTAACAGTTTGAGTCATTGACCAATAAAGCCGATAGCTCTTCTATTAGTATGTAAGGCTGCTTTACAGTAAGTATGGATTTTGGAACTTCTAATTATTATTATTATTATAAGTTATTATAAGTTATTACCCTAATACGATGTGTAATACACATTATAACTGCATTGTACGTGTAGTATGATGTTTAAAACATTTTTAAATACTTGGAAAAGTGCTATATCAAATTTAAATATTCTTGTGATTACTGTTATTATTAAGTAAAGTGCTATATCAAATTTTAATATTCTTGTGATTACTGTTGTTATTAATTTAGTATGAGTGTAACTAACCTTGAGCAAAAAAAGCAAAAAAAGTAGCTTTATTCCTGACGTAAGAGTCCGACCTAATTTACACCAACCAAACGCATGAGCTTTTCTTTGTTTAGCCTCATTATCTTATCACAGCAGTAATAGAGAGAGATATTAGAGCAGAGCCACAAATCATATGAAAGACTATGGAGTGCAAATGAAATCAAACTACTGAGTTTTGGAGACATATTCATAATGTGATTTAGAGTGTTTACATATTTATTAAACAGAGTCAGGCAGATAGTGGGGGTGCAAACTGAGCATTACTCCACTAATGTTCCTGGAGATAAAAGGTGATTTAGTTAGTGGTGAGATCATAGAATAAAACACAGGGGTGGGTAAGTGGTTCTATGAAGGCTGAGGATGACTCATTTTTACTTCACAATGACCTGGCAAGCATGTGAAGCAATGTAAGTGGCTGATCTCAAATTTTAAAAAAGGACACTTAAAGAAATAAAACATTGATCAAAGTGTTGGCTATGGGTAGCTAATTGATGTAGCTGCCAACATTCCTGGTGGTTAGGTTGGGCGATATGAAGAAAAGAAAATATCCAAATATCTTTGACAAGATATTTACACCATTTTTTTTTAATTTTTATAAATATTCATCAGTATTCACCAAAATAATTTAATGCAGCCTTTAAAACCAGGCAAAGACAACACTTACGCCATATTACAATATTCAAAATCTTGGGACTATATATATATATATATATATATATATATATATATATATATATATATATATATATATATATATATATATATATATACATACATACACATACACATACACACACACACTTTATTTATTATTACCTTATTTAGTTATAATGTGTATATTTGATCATTGGCCAAAGACAGTTTGGAATAATGTTCTCACTGTACAATTGAACTTTACCAACATGGTTATGAAGGTAATATTTAAAATAGACAGGCATCATGAGCATAAACATAATTAATTATTCAGATATAATTTAATGACATGACTCCTTTTAAATCATAGTATGAACATGGATAAGTTTAATGAGCAGTAAAAGAGCCTTTAACATTGCTCCTATTTTATGTCGACCAAAAAAAGGTTCCCACGTCCCTTTAATCAGATACAACGCCCTGCACCACCGGGCTGTTTGCTAGCCACAGATCCCCGAGTATTGCATCAATACCACATGCACAATTGTTTATTAGATTGCCCCAAATCCTTGTTTTGTCAACGGATTCAAATTGTGGAGGATGCCTTTGGTGCTAATATTTATCTTGCAAGCTAATCGTTGACCAGCTAGCTGGAATGCCGAGATTTTAAAACCAAATCCCATTAAAAAAAAGAGACATTTTATATTGCATTACTCTACAACGGAAATACAACGTTATTATCAAAATGTATGACTTGCATTCTAATAAATGTAGTTTCCTGGTAAATACGGGATGCGCGCATGTCGACACGAGGCACTTAATTTGATTAAAAATTCCAGTTTTACTTCAAGCTATAACGCTTTAAAAAGGTGGAGAGGTTCGACAGAATTTGGGGCAAATCCGTGTTTTACATTGAATTAGCCATCCAACGTGTCGTTATCCTGGTTCCGGAGTGTATGCCGACTTATAAAGCAGACCATATAGACTCTGAATATATCGGGGGTTTGTGTTAAAACACATGTATGATGCGCCGGAGAAGATATGACATTTAAAGGGCAAGAGTTTTGCGTGAGGTTTTGAGAGATGACTCACTGACGCTACTGGGTGGTTCACGTCGACTACAATTTGCTGACACTGTTGCAGCTCAAACGGCACTACGGTGCATATAATGCTGACGTTAATGAATGTACCGAGGACTTACCGAGAAGAGCATTGAGTAGATATTCAAGGTAAATTTGATGAAGTAGTAGAAGTGGTTGGTTTTCCTCAATTCAGAGTAGGACGCCATGGCTGCTGACATCCGTAAAGCTAGCTGACAAGCTAGCTGTCGTTGGTTATCCCTCGTTTCGTTCAGACAATATAAAATAATGATAATTATACATCAAACGTTGTTTGTGAAATAAATAAAAAAGGATTTTAAAAGAGCTAACTGTATTTTATATATATAGCAGCCATCATTTCTCATGTAGTATTGTGGGTAGCCACGGAAACACAACCACTTCCGCACGGCCCGGGTCCAGGCCACGCTTTGTTTTGACTACATTCTTAAAGGGGAAGTGACCTCATCCTCCTTATTGAATTAGATTGAGCCGCTACGGTTAATTTGTAACATCATTTGTGTTTAGTTTCAACTATAATACGTGTGACGTTTAGTGTCAATGTTTATTGCTTATGAAATATTACAATCATAACAAGACAAACCAATTAAACAACAGTTTAAAAGCAGACTGTTGGTTGACATTGAGGTCAGAAGTGCTAGATTGGTCCCTGTAGCAGTGGAACAGGTGTGGAACTTTGTGGACAAAAATATTGTATTAATCCAAATAAATAAATAATAACAGGAGGGAAATATAATCTCTCTCAAGAAACAGGGTCATACTAGTAGTAGTAACAACATAGTAGTTACAGGTATACAATCAATAAGGCTTGTTAATTCAATCCTTGTTACATAACTTTTCTCTAAATGGAACAGATATATATATATATATATATATATATATATATATATATATATATATATATATATATATATATATATATATATATATATATAAATTAGTATACATATGAGTATAAGATAAGATATTAATTTATTAGTCCCACAGTGGGGAAATTCAAGGATATATTGAGTATGTCAAACTTAAAACATGTAAATCCAACTATAAGCTGTAATGCATTAGTTACAGACTCAGTGCACAGCTAATCTCTCTTGCTTCTGGTTGCATCAGGTGTTGCCGCCATCAGGTTGGATATATTTGGCATACATGTCACATTACTGCATTCGCAAATTGGTTTACGCACTTTCAAAGCTGGCCATGTGTTCACCTAAATGATTATTAGCACACGTGTTTGAGATTCTAATCTTTAGAAGTGTGTTTGTTTTCTTATTCTATTGTAACCAGTAGTTTCACCTCCTCCTGATTTGCTCAGTTCTGGAAAGAGGTGCATTTACATAGCCGTGGTGCTTCAATTGCAGGTGATGTGCGACCTCATCTCACGTCTACACTCCATTGTGTGTGTTGCAGAGAGAAGCATCAGCCATGAATCATCAGGGAACATTAGACGAATTACTGAAGTCCAACCAACATTATCCTCTTTTGCTGTAATCATCCTCACTTATTATGTCTCCAGTCATCTGTTCTGTGGCTGACCCGACGACCTTTGACCTTATAGTGGACTGCTCTGCCTAGACATGGAAGGGTAGTGCTACTCCAATGCATGCTAGGATTGCATCTCGTCCCACGATCATAAACACAAATAAGTGGACAAAGTTATGATAATGCCCTGCTCTGGGAAATCCATGATCTTCATCTTTCTAAGGGCTTCCCACACTCACAAGCATATTCATTGATCTTTGTTGAAGGAATTGCAGGGTTGAATTAAATCACCCCTGTGCACATTTTGAGGGCCAGGTTGTTTAAATTTGATTGATTAATTTAAATTCAGTGAGTAGCAGGGAAACATTTAGTCTAATCTACGAAAAAGTCAATCAATCTAAAGGTCAGAAATACAATTTTAAATTCAGAAATGGTTTTATGTCTCTCATTCCCTCTGGACCATCGGCCAGCCTCGGAGACAGTTGGCATGGACTGAACTTAGTTTAAATTCAGTAACCCAGCTCATTTCTTGTGTTAAGTCATCTGAATCCAGCACTTCCTTTGCCAGCCTCTTCTCCACACTCTAAACCACACACACACACACACACACACACACACACACACACACACACACACACACAAAACACACACACACACACCAACACAAAACACAGAGCCTTTTGTGATCGCTACAAACTGAGGAATGTTAAATATATATATATATATATATATATATATATATATATATATATATATATATATATATATATATATATATATGTGTGTGCAACGGGAATATTTTAATCTTATATTGTGCGAAGACTGTGAAATTATTTATTCATTTAGGCATTTTGACTGTTCATCACTTTTGCTGTATCTCTTGCTTGAATGCTCTTCTGCCTGTATCACAGCTCTATTACAGTTAGGATCAGCGAATATATGATCTGACTCTCATTAATCCTATGCAACTGATACAGTCTAGACAATATGTGCCATGGTTTGGTGGCATCTGTGTATGACTCCTGCAGACACGTCAGAGCTCACTCTGTGCAGGATTGTACATTCGAGCTAGAGTCAAGGGGGCAGAATCCTTTAGATTCATGATAATCACTTTGCTCTCACTACAGTTTTTCATTTGAACACTAACCTAATAGTGAATTATTTGTGGTAAAAAAAACTGTTTGACATACAATCCTGTCTTTAGATAACTGAAGTCAGGCTAATTTGAGGGAAAACAGCAGTGAACAAAATGTGCTCATTAATACAATTGAACATTGCTAACTAGCAGTTTATAGTTAGGTTAAGCTTGATGATCCATAAGTGCTAAATGGGAGTTCGTACCATAGTACAAATATTTCACGTTATATATCATTGTATATCAACATATTGCTTCAATTTAGACTAAAATGAGATTAGGATAAATCTAGAGTGAACACAACTTGCGCTGTAAAATAAGGCTCAAGTGGATCTTGGTTTTCTTTCATTGTGAAATACAAAAATCTTTTAGTAATATCTTGCAATAACATTTTTATTACATTTCTTTTATATTTTGTCTTAATGTATGTCAAGAGAAAAAACAAGAGAGAAAAAAGAGAATTCAACTCCAGATGCACCAAACCTCCTTCACCAGCTTACCCAGGTGCGCTGAAGGATGAGTCCCAGGTATTTACAAAATAAGGACAAATTGTTGAAGAGAAAAAATGAGAACTTTGTTTGTATTTAGTTTCTTGCATGAGGCCCAATGTGACATGATGCATGGATGTCAGACGTACACGTTATTGTGACCGAGCTGATGTTTTCATGGAGTGGAATCAGTGCATCCAGGATGCAGCTGGTAATAGTGAAATATGGAAGAATATCTCATCATGAGTGTGTGCTACAGACTGGTGTCGCTCACCTCTTTTGCTTTTCTTTACAAGCTGTTTAATCTCTACCATGGAGCTCTGACGGTGGTGATGGAGAGGACAGACAGAGAAAAACAATGTCCTTGTGCAGGAGGAACACAATTACTAGGACTGGACACCATCTAAAATGGAATTATCTTTGGAGGAGAACATTTTTCGGTAAATTTCGTTGCTGGGGTCATCATAGTTCAGATATTATGTGAATAGCAGACATTTGCAGACAATTACAGAAGAGAGGATAGACCACTTGTTGACAGGCCAGTTCATGATATTAGAGGATGAAACCACTCTTACATCCAACGACGTGGTGCATAAGCCACAAGATAATTCTATCACACATGTGAAAATGTGTTGTTCTTAAGGTTTTACATCCTGTGATTTGATCATTACAATGAAAGTGTGTGGGTCCCTTTGGGGACCATGAATACACAGAGTTGTCACAGACCAATGTGTTTATCAAGGGGTTATTCTGAATTGAAAATCCTGTAAAATGTCATAGCTAGCTGGCCAAGAGTTGTTTCTCTGGTTGTGTTGGACAGACAAAAGAAGACATTAACTGACTTTATATCCTTTTTGATCATTTAATCACAATCCTCACACAATAGCATTGCTTCCCCTTGTTCTGGTTCACTCAGCCTGAGTCAAGATGACAACCTAATTGCTTATACACTATGTTCTAGGTGATCTGGCATTAACACAGGACCAGTCTACATGAAAGGACTAGCCTACAGAGCAATAGTTATGGAAGCTTTGAAGAGAGAGGCAGAAAATAGTCAAAAACGTGAATTACATGATTTCCTACGGTGGGTGAGTTTGATATGATGGCCTCAGTGCATGACAAAGAAACTGTCTGTTCTTTTTCCAATACTCCAACAGAGCTCTGTATGGCATTATTGTGTGGCTGCTGTATTTACAAGAGTGAATTTACCGTGGCCCTCTCCAACTGTACATCTCGTAGTTGTTGTGGGATCTAATAGCAGCTTCATTCATTTATTCATGGGAACATCGCTCTGGTAATCAGTAGCTTGCCTGTATGTCCAAGATTTGTATATAATTGTGTTCTCCTTTTTAAAAATTGTTTATAATGCTGGCTTAAAGCACTGTAAACTTGTGGTTACTTTTCACTGTGACACCTTTCAGATTAATGGCATCAAAACCGTAATTTAAAGGTCTTCTACGACACAATCACACACCAAAGGCCTGTGACTGGTCCATTCAACTTCTTGATCTCCAGTTTTTTGGGGGCCAAGAGGCCAGTGGAAGCTGCCTTCTTAATGAGCTCATTCATCGCCCCACAATGCTCCTCTGGGTAGCGTCCTTTAAATGGAGCCAGGAACAGGGCTCTGATCAAATATATTTGGTATTGTGAACAAAAAAGTTGTCTGTCTGCTGAAATTTCCTGGACTGGCCCCTCTTATGAAAAAACTCTATTGCAGTGTTTATCAATAACATATATATTGCACTATTAAACGTGTCTTTACACTGAGTTATGTTGGTGTTTCTGTTACAATATTCACCTTTTAGGTATACGTTGCATTACTACAATTGATCTTTGTCACCAGGATGTTCCCATGAAGCAGCTCATCCCCAAATGCACATTCCAGGTAGACTGTGAGTCCACAAGAGGGGGCGTTGAGTGGGAACACAGGGACGCACCTCACCATTACACATTCAGAATTAATGGATTCCTTCAATTGTATTTCGAGATTAAATCCATTCAAGCCACTACACAACTACAAACATGGGTATTACAATTCGGATACTATTTATACTAATATGAGTACATTATAGCACTTATATTCCTGGATGTATTCATTCTTTCAGCTGCTAGTGTGCGATGCATTATAGCCTATATACAAAGGAATTATGAGCGAATTTAATCAGATGAGAGGTATTTAGGCATGATTATCCTGTTGGCTTCCCCGTGAGGTCTAAGTCGGATGATAATAATAATTGTAAAGGCTGCCTATTGGACGGGTGCGCAGCAGGCTCGCCACATAAAAGTGGCGTGCAGCCGCTCACTTTGAGCAGAGAAGCAACGGAGATCAGAGCGGAGAGGAGAGGACGCAGCAGAGAGAGCTCCGATATGTCCCGAGCAGTTTAGGGAATACGGAATTTGGTTTTGCGCGTTTTAACGCACAGGAATAAGTGATAACCAGTAGGGTAGTCGATGAATATGTAATCTGTATATGTAAAGTCCCCACGTGTTACTATCATTTCCAGAAAAGAGCCTTTCAGTGAACATTCCAACAGAGCGCGCGGCTGCCATGCTTTTCTTAAACTTTGGTCACTTTCCATTTTTTATCGGAGTTGTCTTGCTATGAATTAGGTTTGTATCCAGTTGGTCGGCTTTTAAGTGACTTTCGGGTCTGAAACAGCAAAAAATGGATCCTTTATTCAATGTCACCCATGCGCCAAATTGGACCAGCGACTCCAACGACACAAGTAACGGGACCGCGTATTGGAACCAGTTTGTGCAGCCAGTGTGGAGAATTGTGCTCTGGGCCATTGCGTACAGCTGTATAGTCATTGTGTCCGTGGTCGGAAATCTCACAGTGATCTGGATTATTATGGCGCATAAACGCATGAGGACTGTCACCAATTATTTTCTACTGAACCTGGCGTTCGCGGAAGCCTCCATGTCCGCCTTCAACACGGTGATCAACTTCACGTACGCGGTGCATAACGAGTGGTACTTCGGACTGGTCTACTGCCGCTTTCACAACTTCTTTCCCATCGCGGCCGTCTTCGCCAGCATTTACTCGATGACCGCCATCGCTGTGGACAGGTATGCTGCCAGTCTGTTGTACAAGGAGATAAGGAATGTGTTTATATTGCTATATCATCAATTAAATGCTGATCAAAGTTCTTCGACATGTTCTCTTAACTGATTGACAGAACAATGCATGCTTTTTGCACTTACACTGGTTACCAAAAAAAGTGATATGATCAGAAGAATTTCTGTTTAATTCCATGTTGCCCACTCTTATAATGTCCTATATGTCACTAGTGATATAATTATTTTTTACAGGTGGTGAACAGGTTGCGATATCATTTAGTTGTTCAGGTACATTGAGGTCAACTACTCTTTGAAAGGACACTTTAGATTAGATAGCAATAGACTGCCTTAGATTGTTTTATATTGTTTTGCTCTCTACCAACATGCAACTCAACATAATAGTTCATCTCATATCAAAATGCACACATGAAACCAAACCATGTTCTACTTTGAACACTGGCCTGCGGTGTGTGGGGGTACGGACTAATACTCCAACCAGATTCACTTGACTGAGACATGTAATTGTTATGTTGCAGCTTTATATTTGACTGACACAATGTAACAATTAAAATATGATGCATCATTATTCATTGTAAAATAAGCTACGAGTAAGCTAAGAGTACAATGTGTTGATAATGGCGCTTTCCCTCGTTATTTGAAGTAAACCATTTGAATGCAGGACTTTTACTGAGCCGTATTACTCGTTTTATAATTCATAGTTAATAGTTTTCGTTTAGAAACATTTTTGATTACTTACTATTGCCAACCCCTTTAAACCCTGTTAGAGAAGGTGAAAAGTAAAGAAAGACAGTGGTGGCACGAGGCCCTCAAATCACTAAATCAGGCCCTTAAAATCACACCCAGGCCTCTCTTATTCACAGTCAGAAACATCAGGGAAATACACACGTTTTTTTCAGTCTTTAGAAATGTGTGTTACTATTATTACATTTTCTTTATTGTGCAGCTTTATTTTCTCCAGTTTCCTATTGTCACGTTGAAGGAAGCTCTCCGGAGCTCAGTGCTCGGAATAACCCTCCCAATGAACATTCACATGTGAAGGCTTACTATTCATCAATGGTGACGTCTCCTTGTGGCGATGAGAGGGAATGGAAATTAGATGCATAAAAAGCCCTGTGCTGCTTTGTGAATGTGCGCGAGTGCCTGATCATGGGGCTGTGAGCCGTTGTATTTGTATGTGATTGTGCGTGTGCGTGCATCTTTGTCTCTATGGATGTATGCGAGTATACATTGTGTGTGCACCTGTACATCTGTGTCCATGAATGCTATTGTGTCTACATTGGGTGCTTACATGTGTTGCTTGTGTGTCTCTTATCTGTATTCATTGTGTGAGTGTGTGAGTGTGTTTGTGTGTGTGTGTGTGATGTGTGTGTGTGTGCGTGTGTGTGTGTGTGTGTGTGCGTGCGTGTGTGTGTGTGTGTGTGTGTGTGTGTGTATGTGAATGTTTCTGGGCCTAAATGACACATACGGATGCTGCTCATACCGTTTCTATACATAAAGCTGTCAACATCCTGCGGCAGCTGGTCAAGTCCGCAGAAGTACTACAGGTTCTACATCTTCGGGGATAACTGCCTGTAAATCTCTTTCAGCAAGAAAGCCATGAACTTTTATAACAAGGGAACAGGAGGACAAAAACCAGATTAAGTTGGCAACAGGCCACACATTCAGGGAAATTTGCCATTCAGGGGATGTAAAAATCCAGATACTTTCCCCTGATCCCCTGAACCTTGTCCATGCTGCGCAACCATTTCATTGAAAACCTGAGAAGCTTATAATTCACACTGACACCATCAGGTTTTGTTTTTCTACTGTGAATCTCTATTTTCAGCCATCTCTCATTGCTGTTAAAGCTGCAGCTAATATTTAAATTCTTAATTTTCACTACTTCCTGTGAGAGCTGAAGAGCTCCCATTAGCTTCTCGACATGGAATATTTTTCTGCAAATGAAGGAACTCTGCAGCATCTCATCAGGGGAGATGGAGGACTGTGCTGCAGCTGATAAGGCTTTTATTCATCTCCATCATCGGTACAATCAGGACCGGCAATCTATGGGTTGTGTAGTGCAAGAAAACGCCACAACCATAGATACACAACCATAGATCACCAGTAGAACCAGGGTGATGACATCAGTGTGCTGAGTTAGAACCACATGGGAGTTTGACTCAAGTCACACTCTAGTCAGAGAGACTGGAATTAGGACAAGGAATTTCTGAATAATCTTTATTATTCTTTATATATCCATATATTTCTGTGCATTAACAATAATGGACATGTCTGATAAGCTGAATGTAATTCCCTCCCTCATTATCATGCGTAACCATTAGGTGGCCATAGATGACTAAGATGCAGCAGAAACATGAAGGCGATCACGAGGATGAATAACTTTAGTTGTTTGACGTTTGCTATATATTTCTGCGCTCGCCACACTTTGGCTGGTTTTCCCATCACTATAAAAAAGGTTGGATAACTTTAATCCTTCATGTTGTGAGAGAAAGGTCCACATTAATTATTAATGTCGACAACAGGCACCTACCAGATTTGTTGTTGAACACAAAACACTGGGTTTGAGAGACAAGACGGATGAGTTAATTTGCAGTAGAAGACCCAATGTGATTATATACCATGATGCAATACGGTTGCACTCACACTTAACTTGGCCTGGTAACAAATTACTTGTGAGCATCTCTGCATCAAGCAGCATACAGCCCCAATTATATACATATACAGTATATATAGATGGATAATATAATTATCTACTTTCTTCTGTTTACTATGGATTGCCAGTACTGGCTTAAAATCCCAGATAAATGTAGTGGATGAAAAAGAGAAAAGAAGTAGCTTCATGGCTTCATAAATGATGATCATATCCTTAAGTGTCAGAGTGATTGCAATCTTGGAACCCATCTGCTATCGGTCTGACGATGATTTAGCAGTGACCAATGTATCGGGCTGCCAGAAATTTGGGCAAAGACTTCCCCTTGTGTGCGCCCTTCATTGTCAACAGTCCGATTAGCAATTTCAGATGCAAGAGTGGAGTAGGAGTTGAGAGACAAAGTCTACGAAGCAGTTGTTAATAATCAGCCACTTTACAAGCACATATTAACCACCGAAAGCTAAATCATTGCATGGGGATAGTTGATGGGTTCCGAGATTACTAATGGGCCATTTGTAGTCAGACACTTTTGCTCTTCACATGGACTGTTTACCTGCATACAGCTAAAGTCTGCTCAAAAGTTAATGGAGCATTTTGAGGAAATCAGCAAAAGAAAATGCAACAATATGCTGGTTTCCATAATATGATTATTAGGACTTTGTTCATCAATGTAGATTTTCCAGTCAGGCAACCATTATACCATTGCAGATGAAGAGGGTACAAACAAATAGCAACATTTATTTCTTTAGCATTTTGTCATATTTTCTTTTATCAATACTCCAATATTTCCACCTTTGACAATATTAATCACTTTATTTTCAAGATTTATTTGCAATTTTCGTAGTTGTGTGCACATTGAGAATGGAAACACACCAGTTGTAGTTGCTCTTGGCCCTTTGAGTGAATCACCTATGATCACCTTCAGTCGATGCAGTTAAATTACATAAATTAACCATGTTTTAAAATTGTGTATAATCTGAGGGAGAAAATACTGTTTCCCCGGACACGTAATGTAAGATGCAGTAATGTAAAGTAAAGTAATTGTGTAGTATACAGGAGAGGAATATTTGGCAGTGGAATTAGTCATGCAGCCGTCGTTAACTTTGTATTAGTTCACCTGAAGTATCAAAAGGCAGAAATCATCAAATATATAAGACAATTTAGGAGACCAAGACTGTCAATATAGATTGAAAAGTGACCCCAAAAAAGAAATAATTACACAAGATATTAAATCAGATTGGTGGCACTTATTTATTTCAAAGGTGCTTTGATGGAGCTCAGTGAAGTAAAATGCTGCAGTTTTGTCAAACATGAAAGGGAAAGCGATTGTACTTCATCCAACTACTGATTTTACACGTGTTTTCAGCATAACAGAAAGCACAAATGAAACACTGACATGATCATAGGGAAAGAAAGCCACACCACACAGAGTCTGGCAGAAATTGGCCCCAAACTTTAAACTTTGATCTATAAAGAGCTAGTTAAATAATAATCCTTACGATTTTCATAAAATCGGACGTCATTTTGATTTATGGTCGGCTCTTCTTTTTTTGTGATATAGCCATTCCATGTATTTACGTTCAGTAATAATTTATTGTAGTGGTAGTGGGGTCTGCCATTCCAGTGTTAGATTCACAGAAAATGGATGCATGTAGGACGTAATTATGACAAAACTGTCTGCTCAAGGAGTATTTGCTTTGGTATCAAACCAGATTTGCTGCTACCTCGGCAACCAAAAGGTTTCACAAAATGAAGGTCTGAAATCTAAAGGATTATAATGCACTGATTAATATTTGTAACAAATGATTAAATGGCTAAGCATATTATGAAAGGGGTTCATGGGGAAAAAAATGGTATTGTCACACAACGTGAGGTCAAGTGTTCCATTGGAGGCTTTACCTGATGAATAAAACAGCCAAACAGGCAAAGTACGAAGAAGCAAGCACAACCTGGCAAACCAGAAGTTGATACTGAAAAAGCTTTCTTTGAAAAAGCTCTGTAATTTATTTTTTCCACCGATTGTCAGTGTCTGACTGGATAAGTGCTCGGGGGTTTAACGGCACTACGGTGGGAGTTGTTTCGAGAAATACGAATATTTCTTCTTCACAACCTGCCGCTTTGCGACTACATCCCCGCCTCTTTGAATTCTGAGCTATTACCTGCTGCCGTTCACACCGCTGAGGAGTTAATACGTTGAAAGAGGAATCGTTTGAGACTGGATCGTGCTGGACCAGCTTTTCCTAGAGAGACCAGGTCGAGACAGCAGAAGCTGAAATCCGTTACCAGTTGCTCATTCTGAGTCAGTATTCCTGACTCCCAGTGCATCTGCGTGGAAAACACGGACGCCTGGAGACAGCTGATGTTTGTATGGCAAGTCTCTGAGCTTCACGAGCATCTACAGAGAGCCTACATTAATTACCACAGCCATTAGTAAAGAAATAAACACATTTAAAATGAACAACTAGAGAATCCTGTGGAGAATAATAATATAATTTAATTTAAGTAATTTCAAGCATCCGTGGTAACCCCCGAGGAGGCTGGTGCCGCATGCTCACACTAAAGCACAAATCAACTGAAAACAATTGAAAAAAGCTACAACGTTGTCACAACACTACATAAAACAGGGCATGGAGTAAAATATAATGAAATGGTAATTCACTGTGTGAGCTGCCATGTTGCTGTGATACCAGGTGTGTTTATGTTGGCAACCTTGGGCTAAATAATTCTCTGAATTCCCTTTTATCTGAGTTCCGAGTACAATGGATTGCAGCATTTCTGCACAGCATATCAACGGCAGTTCACGGTGGTCTCCTCTGGATCTCTCTCACCTTCCTCTTCCAATTCCCACTCCCTCCACCCCCTTCAAACTCTGTTTTTCCTCCAGAGAAATCATCATAGGAAGATATTCTGCCCACCTTTCTCTTTCTCGTTATCTGTGCTTGGAAAAGGAGAACAATGGTTGTTTTTTTTCCTCACAAAAGGACTATGTGACACATGTAGCTCAGTGGGTAGTGTCCTTTCATCCCAAGGTTGGCAGTTTGCGGGGTCCTCCTGTTTGCATGTCGACGTGTCCTCGAGCGAGACATTAAACCCCAAGTTGCTCCCAGTGTGCTTCACATCAGCCCTCTACTCGGTTTAATGTAGCGGTCAAATTTTGTGTCTGTACCTCTTTGTATATCTCACAATTATAATGAAGTTCATGAATAGTTTATCCCTAGCAAACAGGGAAAAAAAGCGGTGTGACAAGAAAGGGTGTGTTTGGATTTCTACTGTGAGTGAAGTTTTCGCTCAGCTTTTAACCCTGTCTGATCCCACCACAAACCCTCGGCTCATATATTTCCATTCCGTTTCATCTATTTATGGATCTGTGGTTTGAATGGTTTAGTTATTTTCTATTTATAGGGGCTGTGCACATTAAGTACGATTGGGACCTATACTCATCGAGGGCTTGATAAAAAAAAAGAAAGAAGATAATGCCGAATATTAAAAGCTATTCATACTGACAGCGGTGCAAATTTGTGAAAGTATCAACACATTTTGAATAAAAGGTTGAACTAGATTTGCGTGTGCAGAGAGTCAACTACCGGAATCCTATTGACCCAGAGCATTGCCTGGGAGTCTGTGTAAGGTAAATTATAGTATATCCCGAGCTTCTGTGAGCCATTCAATTGTATTTACTTCATGCTGTGTGCTGTATATTTCTGGGGCTTTTATTCTTACATGTAGGAACCGTAGGAGTGGATCTGGCATACGCTGCTTTTGTCAAGGTTGAAAAGAATAACACAGTTTGCCGTCTTGGTTAGGACTCAAAGCCTCCCAGTTGTTAAACAATGTAAGTGTACGGATTGAAGAAGTCTGTTCCGCACAATGTGATTCCTTTATTAGCTTTATTAGATGCAAAAGCTCGTAAAAATTCTAACTATGCAAAGAGATTTAAATTTGTTTTGCAATGTGAGACTTCACAGGAGAGCCATTAGCCAAATGCTTCGCTAACATGCTTACAATGACACTATTAATATTGCAGATGTTAGGAGGCGGTATAATGGAAGATGCTTAAATGACCAGAATGCATCAAGGTTGTCAACCAGCCATCTCTCCTCTCCATCCCTTAGTAGCAGAGAGAGAGAGAGAGAGAGAGAGAGAGAGAGAGAGAGAGTGGAGGGGCAGTGGTTCCACATGAATCAATGATTCTTTATTTAACTGTGCAAGTTCAAATCTCTGGCTCCGGCCATGGCTCTCTGAAATATCAATAGCCTCCACTTGGTGCAGCTGAGCCGCATTGTGTCTGTGGCGTGGCGCCCAAAGCTGCCTCCAGACGATGCTTGTGACGCCCCGCAGGGCGTGCCAAAAGCTTCTCATTATGCTTTCTATTGATAAGACCGTGGCGCTGTCCATGATTCTGAAGGAACTGATGGATTAAAATAACTGTGAATGTCACAGTGGCGCTATAGTGTTTAAGTCGGGACATCACAAAAGTCAGCGGGATACATCTTCTGGAGACTGTGGGAGTCAATTCATCTCAACGCTGATGATATTTCACTCTGGACCAAAGTGACCGATCGAATAACAGAGCCCCATCGACATCCATGCAGGCACTCTGTTAGCACGGTGAAGTATTTAAATCTTAACCAAAAGACCATCGTTCAACCTAAACCAAAAAAATAAATACTCTGTGATTCAATGAAAACCGACTAATCACACTAGTAAGTTCACAGTACGATACCAATTACATGATTTACTCTCGGTACTTTACAAGAACATACGCTGGCTGTGGACACAAATATCGGGCGGCATGCTCAGTGATGATATTGTACATTTGATGCAGCCTCTGCTGGTTTAACCTGAGCCACAGGCAACATGTCCACTAAATACATCACTACCAACAGGCATTTGAGAAGGTGCATGAAATAAATACAGAATAATGTTATTTTGAAGAGCTGAATTCATAAATGTTTGAATCAAATCACTACACCAATGCAAACGTAAGTTAACTGGCAATCTAAGATAATATTTTGGTCAAATTATATTTCTAAATATGGAATATATGTCTGTGATATAAGCTCAGTTTCAGTTAGCTTATGTTCCATTTCAACATGTAATTAATTATGTAACATGAGGTTGGAATCTATTATATGTCTGTATCTCTGATCTGCACACAGCACACTTTGCATTCGGATATCTTGTTAGCAGAAACACATAAGAAATGCTCACTGTTAATTACAGATCTGATGCTTTTCAAAGACAGCGTTGATGCTCCTGTGAATCCACCTCCATCAGACTCCATGTCACACACTTAGATCATTTTGAATAGCTGCCTCAGCGCTGCCAGCTCGTAGTGAATAAACAACACTCCAATCAACACTTGTCATCTCCTGTCACAGAAAAATCAACTCTAACTCGAGCAGGACAAATGGCTCCGACGCTGTTAGTGCCTTGCCGAAGGGCACTTGGCTGGCTGGTGGAATTTTTGATGACGTGATGTTATCTTTCCTTTGGGATTCCTATCTGTTATTATAATTGTTTTGTAAACCATAAGTACGGTGGCCCCAAAAGATCAATGCGCTGCAACTTAGGAAAACTCATACAAAGAGACAAAACACCAGCAAATGATAACAAACTCATTCTTCTTCTAGAGAGAGAGGGAGAGGGGGGGGGGCATCCTTTGGTGTCGAGATACACAAGGTTTTCAATCGACTCCAACTTGAACCAATCCACGCCATTATTAGATTCTCAGCTCAACTGTTGTAGTCTAAAGTATGTGATAGTCTTCTTAGTGCAGGGGGAGGGTAGCATGGGTGGAGGGTCATTGTTGACATATTTTACTGTAGTTTTGTTCCGCAACTTCCGTACGTTACGTCGAGTAGTTATTTAAAATAAAGAAAGACCACAATCTTTTACTTAGCTTTACCAAGTACTTTTGTTGCACATAGATCTAAAAACCTAGTAAAAAAAGGGGTTATTTTGAAGAGACACTATGCATCTTAAAACAAACTTTCAGATAATATTGCAGATACCTTCAGTGAACCTAGAGTTAGCCTTTTGAGTATTCATAGTGTACCACTGAACATAGTAGGACATAATATATGGTCATAAAATCAGAATGGCGGAATTTGAAGAATAAAAAACTAAAAATAAAATAAATGGTATCCTCAGTCCATTGAGTAGTCATTCCTGTTACTGTGCAACCTGCAGCATTAAGTGAATTTGTGATTTCTCTATTTGGTTTTGCTTTTGTCACTCTGCAACATATTTCCTGAACACTGTGAGGATCAGATTTTCTAGATTAGGCTAACCTCAACAAGCAAGCTCATCTTCTGCCTCAGCGGACACACACTGCTTAGCATTTCTTGCGCACACACACTCAACCATGGAAGAGGTGGATATTGGTTTGGCACAGAACATGGTGTCTGCTGCTTGTTGATGAGACTGAGGTGGCTGAAAGATTCATATGTATGCATGTAGACAATAATGGAAACAACAGTGACAATCCTTCAAATAGCCTAACACAAACACACGCACGCACACACACACAAACAGACACCCCGGGCTCTGCCACCGTTACCCTTAGATGGAAGTGTTACGTAACCTTCTGCAAAACAACAACAACAACCCCTGAGATGCCAATAATCCAGATGAAGCAAATTCGTGATCAAATTACCACAGCCGACTTTCAAATGCAATTTGGAAGAAAAGACAAAAAAATCACAGGCAAGGCTTGAAGGAAAGGCCATGTCATCTGTCGCTTTAACTGCTTCCTTCTAATTCACTTCAGTTTCTTCAGGAAAACAGAGTTGCAGCCTCATGCTGTTTGTATTAAATTGTTGCATTGCCACAGACGTTTAGGTGCTATTTGTGGATAACTGGGTGTATGGCCCCCATGCAGCCTGCCACCTAGTGAGAGAGGAATCAGATATTGCCCACAGACAAATACTTGAAGTGCAAAGTCTCAAAGGTATGCTTTCCAAGATGTTAAGTAAAAGGCAGGAAGAAAAAAAAGTAAACAGAGCTCTCTTCAGGCTAATACATGAAATACCTCTGAACTGTTACAGTGGGACATTCAAATCCATCCAGACATTTTCCTACATTATTTATCCAGGTTGCAGGGATCCACTAGAATATAGAGACTTATCTTTTTAAAGAAAAAAAGTGAGAATAAACGGAGTGTTCATGTTGAGTTATGCTGGAGGAGGTATATATTATGTGCTGGCAGCTCCAACTGAAACACATTGAAATGTAATGTGTTTGAATGTGCGTAGCAGACATGGATCAGAACACTTGTGAGTTGGCTAGTTTAGGATAAAAAAGGTCTTGATACATTATTATATTTTTTTCAAGCGTGGCTGCATATTAATTGTTAGCACATCATGCTGTTGCCGGGAGGTTTTGCACAGGTTTTTTTTCATATTGGCTTCAACATTTTACAGAATATGAACCACACATGAATAATGCAGCTTATTTCATCATCCTTGATCAATTTGCCAGTGATCGCTCATTCTAAAAACTCAACCCTTCCTGCTGTCTGCTCAGGTGCCCAGGGTGCGTTAGATGTGTCCACAGTGCTTGCAAGCCAGCAGGGGTGGTGATGATGACGATATGAGCGAGCAGAGCATTGTCCTCAGCAGGTGTGTGTGTGTGATTCTGCCATCAACATGACTCATCTACGTGAAGAAAAGCCGCATGGCTGCCAGCGCTGTTGGAAGCAAAGCCCAAGTAAAGCCAAAGATGTGATCGCACACTTTCAGCCGAACGCCGAGAGCGTTTGATTTCAAAGGCCTACTCTTGTCGCTGATATAATTAGAAGGAGAAGTTGACGTCCATTTAGCAGATTCATTTGGGTTATTAGTGTAATTAAGCCCTTAATTAGACCCGACATTTCACTGGAGAGCTTTACTTAAAAGGGGTCAAAAATAATAATAGCACTGCTTTTAATGCTCTGTATGTCGTGCATGTTCCATAATGAATACAGTCCCGCATAACAATGTTGTTTTTCAAGGTTCCTTCAACAAATGAGGTAAAGAATGAATATATGCATGACTGTGACATTTTAATTCAATAAAATTAGCATTTTATTTAAATAAAGATACATATAGCTAATTAGAAACAACAACGCATGTTGATGGGAATTATTTGCCAAAAATATTTTCAGAGGATTCAAAACAAAACTGAGGTAACGCATTTAAAATGTCCACTCAGAATCTGAATTATTTAGGGTGACCAGACGTCCGGTTTTCCCCGGACATGTCCTCTTTTTGAGACCCAAAAAAAGCGTCCGGCAGGGTTTCCAAAAACGTCCGGGATTTTGCTTCGTCGGATATTTCCGTTTCTCTGGGTCTTTCACAAGTTTTTACCCCTTACAAGTTTTATAAAAGGTATCTCCCTTACGTTCCATCTGAACAGTCATTGGTTGACTGATCACAGTGTTGCCAGATAAACGAAATCCCCCTTTTAGGCATGTATATCACAAAACGGGCAGAATAAGAGAGATCCGTCTGCGTCTGAGCACGCGCGCCTCGCTCTCAACTGTGATGTGCGCACACGGGTGGGCAGACTCACCCCGTCGACGCCGCTCGCCATGGGAGCCCTTTCCTATCTAAGGGGGGGCATCATGAAGGAGTTATGCCGAGGTGTCCTCTTTTTCACAAACTCAAATCTGGTCACCCTAAATTATTATATTTTTACTGAGGAAATGGATTCAGCCAGAAAGTGTAATTCCAGACGCTCAGTGGTCATGATGTTCTTGGTCATTTTAAGTTATTCATGCCCTTGTCGTCTCTCTGATTAGGAGCCTGATTATGACAATATGATGGGATTACTAAGTATACAGTACTTTATCACAGTCTTTGTAATGTAACTCTCATCTTGGTGTTTCTCCAGAGAGTTTGTAAATCCATGCCCATAAAAAAAAACTGAAAACGGATTTTGCACCAGTATGAGTTGCCAAATCAAATCTTACTGTGTTGTTTGAAGCCTTCTGTGTCAGACGTATCTGTGTGGGCGAGTGTGTGCATGTCCTGCAGGTTGTGTGAAGTTTGAGTTACCCTTTAAGAACTCTATTTCCAATATATGATTCTTACACAAATGAGCATTTTTCACACTTTGCCTTCATCAAGGACCTAAATAACCTGTGATCACACACTGAACAATGAATTCTCCATCTGTGCAACTCTTTGTCCTCTCCTCCAGTCTGCCCTTAGGAGAAAAATGAAAACATAATTATGCATAAAACTAATTTATTTGGATAGAGATGTTTTGCAATTAGCCGCTTCGGTTTTGTAGTTTCTTTTAATAGATTTCGGACCATTTATTTACACTTTTATTATTTATCCTTTATTAAGAAGTCATTGCTGTTGCTTTAGAGTTGGTACCTGTAAACAGCATAGTTAACTGCTAATAAATGGATACTAAAGTATTTATTCATCTTAATAAAGCGACAAAAATAGCTTAATAAATGTGTTTGAAATGTTATTAAAAACAACAATGATAAATTCAAAGCTTTTAATAATATTGTTAAGCAGTCTATAAACTGTTGAGTGCTTTATAAGTGCATATAAAGGGCCTATAATCTCACAATAAATGTGTTTATTACCTAGTCTTATTCTCTATTAACAAACACTTATCTACATTTTGTGTACCGTAGTAATAAAATTGTGACAATGAGTTTGAATTTCTTGTAATTATACATTGAATTTCTTGTAATTTATATATATATATATATATATATATATATATATATATATATATATATATATATATATATATATATATATATATATATTAGGGATGCACCGATCTGATCGGCGCCGATCCATATCGGCCGATATTGCCATGATCGGTTTTGATCGGCGTTCTTAAAACGGCCGATCATAACCGATCGATCAGATGACGTCACATCTGCGAGAAATACTATCAGAGACGTTTCAGTCGCCGCGCACCGCAACTGAGACGGAGCGCCCGCGGAGTGCGGCAGAGTGAGAGGTCCGCGAGGGGATCCTCCCGCAGCGAGCGGCACCCCGTACCCCGAGCTGAACCTCTGGGTCAACTCACCGACACTCACATGTCTGACCCTATAGACTGATGCTCACGCTACACGCGTTCGATCGGGAGCGCGCGAGGGTTATGATAAAGTTACCCGCTAACTTTATGAAAACCCTCGCGCGCTCCTGATCGAGTTCTGTTAGCGGAAGGATTCACGTGACACAACATCAGGTTTTGCAAAGATAGCGGAAAGAGCCATGTGAAACAACATCCGTTTTTCAAAATAAGATGTCGACAAATCATACACAAACATACAAGTAAACAATGAACTGATTTTGTATATTAATAGATCGTTTCTGAGATTTAGCTTGAATTATGCTAACATTAAAACATTGTTACTGTACCAAGGAAGAGTTTATAAAAATAAGTCAGACTTTTGTATGTTAAAAAAGTCCTGTATATAGATTTCCCCAAGAGTTCCAGGAAATGAATAATGCAGATGTGTTCCATATATATCTGAAATCAATCCCCTACAATAGCAATCAAACAATTGTAATGTATCAATTTTGCATCAGTTTTCAAAGTAAAAGTCCTAAATGTTTAAAGAAATTTGTAATTTCTTTAATGTTTGAGGGACTTTAGATGTGTATTTCCTCATAGTCCTAGGCAATAATGCTACACAATAAATAGAATGCTTCAATCAACACCGTAATTGGTATTATGGGATCGGCAGATACTATTTCGGTGATCGGTATTATCGGTGATCGGCTGACACTGATTTCAGTGATCGGTGATCGGTGATCGGCCCAAAAAACCTGATCGGTGCATCTCTAATATATATATATATATATATATATATATATATATATATATATATATATATATATATTAGGGCTATTAGGGCTGTCAGCGTTAACGCGTTAATCTATGCGATTAATTTGGCCGCGTTAACGCACTAAAATATTTTAACGTAATTAACGCAACTTTGTTTACTTCCGGTGTTCGTTGATGTTTTTGCACTTTTCTGAGTGTCAAGCCGCGGCAGTGTGTCTGACATTGTTTCCGTTTTTAAAACTATAAGTTTTCCGCGAAAATACCGAGCAGAAATCAGTTTAAACTCGTGGATTAATGAATCGGGTTTCCTCCTGCGCCTTCTCCCTCCTGGCTGCTGCTCCGCTCCACAGACACACACAGACGTGTCGGGTGACGCGGCGCGGAAAGAACGCGTCACACGAAACCTTCACAGTGATTGGTCAAACCGTTTGTCTGTCAACATTTTGTGAAAAATCAACCAATGACCACTCAGTAAATCACAAGGCCCGCCCACCTCCCAGGTGAAGCTCATTAGCAGCCTGTCAGCCAGAGAAGACAGAGAACACGAGGAGGACAATGAGCCTCATATATAGAGATGAGATTGTTCTGGAAGGTTTGATGTAGAACACGTGGGGTTGTGTGTCATATGCAAAAGACTTTAGAAGGTGAATTATATTATATTTTTGTAAAATGTATAAAATGCCCCCAACCTCCAGAGTGACACATTTGAATGTGAGTCAGTTTCCAAAGCCACTAGTTCTGCTGCTGTTCAGTGTTAAAGATGACAGGTCCAATGGGTTTCTAATGCACCTTGTTTTACTAATCTGAATGTTTCACTGAAGAAACTATTCATCCTCCACGATATGAAATCCCTGGCTGGCCCTTTATAGGTAGGAGCCTCTCTGAGACACAGCTGTGTGTGAAGGTGTCTTTAACAACAAATACTATCAAACAAGTGTCTAAAACATACACTGTCTGAAGGGATTACTGCTTCATTTAGAAGATTTAGTCTTTAGAAGAAAACCCCCCGATATTTGCGATTAATGAATTTCAAAATGTGCGATTAATTAGTAAAAAAATTTTAAATCGATTGACAGCCCTAATATATATATATATATATATATATATATATATATATATATATATATATATATATATATATAGTCACTGCATTTTAGGGGTCAGAGAGTTATTGCAATCGTAATTATTTATTTAAATGAGTCATCACATTTAATATCTGGTGTCAAATCCTTTTGCGGTCAATGGGAGGGCTCTGAGTCACAGACATGAGCTGACACTTCCTCACTGGTAACACTTTGCCAGGCCTGCACTGCAGAGAGCCTCAATGCGTCCTTGTTTTGGGGGATTTTTATTTGAAGTCTGATCTTCAGCAGGTTATGCATGTTGAAATTAGCACGGATGAGGTCCTGCTGCATCATCCTCGAACACCTTTGACCGTAATTAGATAACTTTAACCATACAGTCATTGTAAGTGTTAAATCCAATATCCTGCATACCACATCAAGTAAAGCTGAGAGTTAGATGAGAAGGACGATACCACTTTCATATACGATAAATATAATGCCACCGACGGCAGCCACTTTGATTAGTTTAGCATAAAAGAGCGGTAACTCTGGGAAACAGTTAACCTGACTCTGACCGAAGGTAACGCAACTAATGTATGTCTAAATGCATATCTTATATATTCAATCCATACAAAAAACAGAGCGTAATATCAGCATTTATAGATTTGCAGCGAGTTATTTGCAGGAATATTTCTTGGTCGTGTGCAATGTTTAATGAGCTTCCTTCCCCTGCCTCCAGTCTTCCTGCTCGGCTGAGCTAACCAGCTAATAAACGTGTTTCCCAATATGTTGAACTATTGCTTTATTCATCTGTCTACATGTATGGCTTATATTGTACTGTATCAGTTCAGCTTGATATTTTAAAAGCCAGCAATTGAAGTGTGAATCAATCATTCAGCAAATTAAGTGATCATCCAAACTGCATTATGTCAGAAACAGTAGTGACATATTTAATAGGACTAATACGAGGGTCAAAGAGGCTCAGGCTCAGCATCCCTGTATCTTCTCCCCTGCAGGTACATGGCCATCATCCACCCTCTGCAGCAGCGCATGTCCTCCACAGAGACCAAGGTGGTGGTGGGAGTGATCTGGGTGCTCGCTCTGCTGCTGGCTTTCCCCCAGTACTACTACTCCAACACGGACCAGCTCCCCGGCCGGGTGGTGTGCTACATCGACTGGCCCGAGTACACCGTGTACGACTTCAGAAAGATGTGAGTGTCTCTGTGGAACAAAGCCACGCATGTTGTCGACAAGCACCGTTAATTACTTTTGAATAGACGGCAAATGTGTGAGGATGTTGTTTGCATTAAGTGTAAATGAGAAAGCGCGTCGAAAGAGCACGGAAGCTTTTGCGCTTTGCGGGGAAATAGATTGAAGGCACATCATAGGGGATTTGTGCTCGCCGTCTATACCAAAAGGCAAACCAGTCGGGTTGGATGGGAGAAAAGAACAATTGGATTGAATTGAAGCCTCTCTCTGCCGTTCATTCTCAGTTTGTAATTCTTCTCGACGAAGAAGACGTTCTCGCTTTTCAAGAACAGTTTACCAGGTGCTTCACAAAGCAAACAATAGACCATTGAGAATGAATAAATCATGAATAGAATAGATTTAGGAGAAAGGGGGTCTAGAAAGATATTTTAAAGTAATAAAAAAGACAATATAACATATTTTCGTTTTCAACTGATGATTCCAACTTGGTTCAGCTTTTCACACTCATGTTAACTCACTAACGTGTCTCCATGGCCTTAACTCTTCAAGAGCAAGCAGGAGAAAAGAAAACTGAAGCCGGACATTTTATTCAACGCAAAAGCCTTGTCTCCCATTTGACACCAAAACGTAATCAGATGTACGCAAAAGGGTCGGCTGACGACCAAAGCTTGCCCACCTGACCCGGCTCTTTATCGAACCACAACAGTTCAAAGTCTGTTTTTGAAGGAATGTTTACTTGCACTATTGATTCCACGATTTTCTAAAAGCCAGCAGTGCAACTTTTAAATTTTGACTTGATTCTCCCGATGAAAGAGACGGTTCCCGCAGCTCCCTAGGTAGCGAAATACAGAACTGATTTTATGGTTTGTCCTTTCATCACTGCAGATTTAGCGAGCTCAGCCAGAGTGCTGCACAGAGTGCACATTTCTAACTGTAATGGACAGTGAGGGGTTTTGACTCCTGGGGCACATTGAGGGCTTCTCTGTTCGGAGGCATGCAGAGGTCAAAGTCTGATCCTCTACTCTGTATTCAATAGCTGAATGTGTCTCTTGGTTTACAGTTTAGAAACTCTCCTCCTTTGGCAGATGGATGAAAAATAAGCTTAGTTTCAAATTCTTCACAAACATCGTTCTGCAAAGTGAAGCTCCAACATCCACATTTTGACTGGGGGAGGATTTAAAGTGAAACAACATTTAGACAAAGCACTTTTAAGCTACCATCACACGCCCTGACAACCGTCCTGACAACCGAAAATAGGGTTCAGGTTGTCCTTATAAATAACTTGCGCAGGCCATGTACAAATCCAATTATTTAGACGACAGCATTATCAGCTGTTCTCCTCAATGTGAACTATGAGCGTGTCTACTTGGGTCGCAGCCACTATGCCCCATACGACCTCGATCCAAACTGCTTCCTCTCTCATTGAAACGTGTGGAGGCAACGAGTTCACGCGCAGTGAAGCACCTTAGGTATTCATTTCCCACAAGCTCCTTTGAGGACTCTTTGCATATTATTTTAAACTCGAACAGCCATAGAGGTTGTGACGGGAAGCTTGCCAGACACCATTTGAATTAATGTGATGCAGCCAGTTAGTAAAGATCACAACATGCACCAGGAAGGATTTACAGGCACTATGTCACCCTGGTCTGACTGTTTAGTGACAGTCAGGGTTGACTAGTCACCTTTCCTCCAGATATCATATTTCTTTGGGATGCTAAAATAGAACCAAAGCCAAATTCATATCATACCCCTGACTAGCCTATGGGTAAATCATCTTAACGCGTGAAGAGGAAATAGCTAAAGCTGTCATTGCTGCCAAAATGCACCTATTCCTTCTTCCCTCACCCCGGGATTTATGATCACAGAGAATGCAAGGAGATGTATGGTTGTACAAATGCTGGTGTCAATCTTCCTGTTGCACATGCTGGAACCTCACTGGGATGGGAAAACTTCTGAAGCTGCTTCAAAAGCACACGATAAATGCATCAGGCATTACCGGGATTTAATTTATTCTCACTTTGCGCCACCGCAGTGACTTCAATTTATAAAATGTGTCTTTTTGTATTCCCTCTAGTGTAACTGGGCGACATACACACAAAGGCATAAACACAGGTATCGTCCGGTAAATGTGCACAGAGTAGTTCGGAAAACACAGAAAAGCACCCACGTAATGACGCAGATACGCAGGCACTCAGCAACACGGCTCTGATCCCAGCTCTGCTGATGGCGACTCATCAGCAACAGTGTTCACCCTGCTCGGCTGCACGCTGCCGGCGGAGCAGGGTGCCTGCCCCCCTCTGCCGCTTCGACTGTCACATTTCTCCATGGAAATAAAGTGTGTAATGAGCAGCGCAACAGCATGTTCAATGTTCATTAAGGAGGTGCCAACTGCAGTTATTACTTTTTTTTAATGAAACTGTAATCAGGGACACATAGCAGCCGAGTGTGAAAGGAGTAGTGATTCAGGTCAGGTGCTGAATCTCTGAATGACACTGATCTGATTGGGGCTGACCCCGGGTCAGATCCCACATGTTTTTCTTTCTGGGCATTGTCCCGTTGCCACTTGTTACAGTCACTCTGGTCTCCTGCCAGTGGGAACTAGGGAGTAAGGTGTCATATTATTGATCGATGACATTGTTTGTGAATGCAGGCATATGCAGATAACTGTTGTTACACCGCTACACCCCCCCCCCCCCCCCCCATAACATTATTAGCCCTACACAACGAGACACACCTTTCTACGCAGCGAGTAGACATTTAGAAACCCTCCTTTGACATTTGCACACAGCTTGCATCAGCAACTTCATGTCCGCACCTGCTTTGCATGTTAAGTGACTAAGACTGACCCCCTGACCACCTGGCGATCATTATTATAATATCCATTTAACTTATCTTATGAAACTAGCAACGCTAGATACAAAATATATATATAATTGAAAAAAGAAGCACAGTGTTGCCAACTTTTTCCCGATGAAAGAAGCAAAGTCTATCAAGAAAAGCAGAGCGTTGGCCACATTGTCAGACCTCCCTCCAAAGCATTGGATCATAATAATGTAACAGGCAAACATGGCTATTGTTAGTACTCACAGCTGTCCAGACAGCAGCTTGTGGGTTTTTGGTGACGCATCATTTGTGCTTTCTTTTTTTAGCTTTAACCTGTGCTTTCCTCCTAACCTTAAACGTTTGCCAAAAAGAAAAACTTGATCCAAGTTATATTGCAAACAGTAAACCTGCACCAAATAACCCCTTGAAAATGAGAATTAACTAATTGTGTTTGTTTGCAAAATCGTCCTCATCATTTTATCTTTGAGAGAATATTTGCTTCTCATGAGAAAAGAAATACAACGACACTGACTGCTGAAGTAAGACACACACACACAAACACACACACACACAAACAGAAAATCACAGTCTGAGCCACACTTGTCCTCTGTGATCTCTCTCTCCACTAAATCGGGCCTCACACGACATGAGCCTGAGTAAGGCAGCTCGGCGTGAGGCGTCCTGTTACCTCGAGTATTCTCTTGTCTCGGCTGGTCGGCTAGGTCAAAAGAACAGCTGCCTTTCCTCCCAACACACACATTCATTAGTTATGTACACACACCCACATGTTTAAATAAGCAGATGCAATTCAATGCATAATTTAATTATGCATGTAAATGCATTTCCTTCACATGACCCACACTGTAATGCTCCTTTACTGTCGATAGATCATAGATGTTGATTAAGTTCATTTGATGAACAACACCAGCCACTCCTATGTGTTGCATTTGTATTTATATTCACACTTGTTCTCATGTCTACGCGTGTTGACACACACACACACACACACACACGCAACAACCAGGAAATAAAGTGACTGTGTGTATCATCCGGCAGTGTGTATGTGGCCTCTATTGAAGGCGTTTTTTATTGATTCAGCTTGTATGACAGACAGGTGACATAGTACAGCGTCTACTCCCTTAAGCATCCTCCATCAGTGGAAGGAGCTGCTGGGGCCCAAGGGAGAGCTCTTACAAGGCAATATTTCATCTACAGCTGATGTCTTTTTAAAGAAGAAACATAAGAAATTGTGTGCTTAGAACTTTTTTGAAGAACAGTCGGATCAGTGCTTTATAAGCGTGGGCCCGCGGTATTACGGGAACTGTGGTGGATTGTATTTAATCAAGTAATCCACTTGAGTATATTTTCAAGGGGCTTGTACTTAGGTTGATTATTTTAATATCATCCCACTTTATTGCTTCTACTTCACTACATTTTCAGAGACATATATGTTGTGTATGAATGGGTGTGAATGGATGAATAACATGAATTATGAAAGTGCTTTGAGTGGCTAGAAGAATAGAAAAGCCATTTACAAGTATATTTTTTTAATATGTACATGCAATTTATTTATTACTGTATCACTTTTATCACTATTATTTCACTTTATGTCGGACAAAAGAGAAAAACCTATTTGCGATTTTCTGTATGTGTAACATTTAGAAAATTGACAATAAAGATAACTTTGAACTTTGAAAGGTGTGATAAGTACGGTGGCCCTGAGAACTCAACGGAATTCAAAAGGCACATTACCAGCAAATTAATAAACGTCTTTGAACTATCTGATTAGCTTGCTGACAATAGTACTATATACACCTGCAAGTCATAGCTGTCCAATCAGAGACACTCAATCAAAACGGGCCCACTTGTAAAAAATAGTGCTTCATATCATGGCTACTAGTGGTCAAATTGTACTAGCATTAGAATAATTTAAAACAGCATCTCTGAACATGTTTTAACTGTAAATATGACAGTGTACATTTTGTTCTATAAATCGGAATGTATTTTGAGTTTTTCCGAAACCTATACCAATATCAGGAATGCGGATTCAGCATTTTAGATTGTGTAGGGTGTTAACAAGTATGCAATCCACACACACACACAGACATACACACGCGCACACATACACACACACACACACACACACACACACACACACGCAACCGCTAACTCCAGATGAAAAAAAACAAGTGAAATTGTGAAAAATACCGAACCATATTACGAAGTTACTGTGAGGCCTGGAAATAACAGTTTGAATCTCTGGCTGCAGTTGTTTTGGATGTCAGAATTGCACACCATTAACCACTTGCTTCCTCTTGCTCAGAACATATTTTCCCAACTATAAAGTGATTCTCAGAATGCCGCCACACTTTGAGTTTCGGTGAAACTCTTATAATCCAAATATACCAATGCTGATTGAATGCGGACGTATTTTGTAACACACTGAAAGAGAAGAAGTATACATTGCCAATCAAATGTATTTTGATATGGCTTTTATATTTCATTGTCATGCAACATTAAATTAAAGTAGATTTAGTGTGTTTGTTTTAAACCTGTCAACATAAAAAGATACCTGAATGTCGAGGTGGACACTCTCCCCTCTACGAAATGTTATTTTATACTTGTTCAAATTACTTCAAATATGACATAAAATTATATATTTTAGTCCCAACAGACCATAGACTCTTCTTCAACTGAACCTCAACTTGTATTACTTCATACATTCAAATTCCTTAAAAATACACACATGATCACCTTTTAACTACTTATGTGACTTCTAAAACTAGGTGTGTCCTATTAAAGAAATTGAATACTACTATGCACACATTTACATTTATGTTGTACACAAGCATGCCAATCTCTCTGACCTCTCTTCATATGTTGGTGCCTTTATTTATTTGTCTTCTGGCACCATTGTTTATTGAGAGAGAGTCGAGCCAACATCCGAGCAGAGGTTGTTTATTTTAATGCGATGTTGGATATGGTGCCAACCGTCTTCCCGCCTACAAACACTTTAATCATGCAAATCAGCAGGATCTGTAAATGAATCCTTCAACTCTGCATGATTTACACGTTCACGATTTACTCTCTGGAGGACTAATGAGAAGGAGCACTTCAGGAAGAGTGCACTTAAGATGGACATCTGGTGTCATTTCCAGCATTTAGTTTTTTTATGTATGAATATGGCATTTATTAAGTCATCAACATTTACTGAGTTTTTCCGTCATTCTAATCCAGCCACAACCTAAAAATAGTACATGTAATCAAAGATAATTAACATAAGTATGTATCTCATCTTATGAAAAACACAGGTTGAATAATTAGTAGTAAAGCTTTGATACTCCAAGTCCTCCTGACTGTTCTCAGGTGTGATGCGCAGGTCAGTCCTCAACATGCAAAAATATGCATTAATCCATCCATAAGCAAACATGAAGTATTATTTTATAAATGATTATAATAAATTGTCAGTACTGAGGACTGAGACAAGAAAAACAGAGTCAGAGACGGTGTGTGTTTTTGAAACAAAGAGAGAGTAACAAGTAGAGGGGAAGGAAGGTGCAAAGTAAAAACCTAAAAAGATTTTGGTAACATTTGTATTTTATAAAACAAAATTTCTATTGTAGGGGTCCAATTATGGAACAACGTTAAAATGGACATAAGAATGGTCAGCTCATTTTTGATTTTCAAAAGGAATATTAATGAAAAAATGTTGAGGGTTATAAGTGTGATTGAAATGTGTATACAGTATATGGAAGATGTATGATGTGTGTATATATATATATATATATATATATATATATATATATATATATATATATATATATATATATAATTCGATATTTTATATACATTTTCTGATTTATTTCATCGTAAAAAATTAGGATAGGAATATATAAGCAGTTTTTGCTTCTACCTATACCTGTTTTCTGTTTTGTATATTATATATAATAATATTGTATTGTATTGCAATGATTGACTGAATGAAATACACAACAACAACCACAACAACATACAAGGAATGTGTCATGGCGGGTGGTGCAACATTGGACAACAACATAAAAAAAATAAACAACAATCAACACAATGCAATAATTGAAACATATTAAATGTACAGACAAATATAAAATATAGTGCACAGACTAACAGGTAATAGTAGTTATGTTTCAAAAAGTTAATTACAAGTTTAAAATGTTCACTTATGTTGTTTGGCAAATACAACTACATCTGTTATTTAGGTATGAGGACGTGTAGGTTGAAACACAGTGGGCGTCTGCATCTTTCGTTACCCCGATTTTCTTCAAAGAAATAAAATATTTTTTACTATGACAGTGGCTTCAGAACACAGACAAAGAAGAGCTGAGGAATAACACACGCGCTACAGTGAGAGGAGACCCACGATTGTGGAGGAAGTTTAATCCTGTTTCTTCCATATTTCCAAGAAATGGAGCTTGTGTTCAGCAAATGACCCGATGTGACGCACAGTATGTTGTCTGTCATGTTCCATCTGAACTCTTGAGAAACACACTCAAACACACTCAAACCTTTTCTTAGGAGCTCAATGCTCCCAGTGGTCGCTCGTGTGTGTACACAAACCCCACCATGTCTGCTGGTAATCAGCTTTCCTTTGCTCTGAATTGATTCTCCTCAGCCGTGTGGTAAATGTTATCAGTGCCTTGCGCGGGCTGCTGCTGCGTGTGTGTTGGCTTTAGTTAATACCTTTAAATAGTGTTACGTGTTGCCGGCGTCGCAAAAGGCTTGACGTCTTTGTTTAATTATTAAAGACAAGATTATAGTCGACTGCGTTTCTCTTCCCCACTCACGGGGGAAAAGAAGGCGGTACTGACAACATGAACGATGAGTCTTTCCGTTGAGCTCTGCCAGATAGCCGGCGTGCACGGCCGGGATCGTAGCCGACTCCCGATTGCATACGCAATGTGGCGAGTTTAAATATGTTTGTAACAATATTGTAAGGAAGACGGTGTACAAGAAAAACTTCAAGATGTGCTTTTCTTTTACGTGACGGTTAACAACGCGGTCAGGGAGACAGTGGCGTACAACAAAGCCATCGTTTAGTTGAGGTACATTGGTGAATATATCACATCATTTAGTGTCAGTAAAAAATGTTTTTCTCAATTTCCTGCATGTGGAAGGAACGTGATTACAGTAAATACTTCATCCGTTTATGTTGCCCGTGTAATCATCTGTGGTCTGATGTGCACAGCCTGGTTCATCCAAGCAGGTATTTTCACTCACTGATTAGTCCTCTCCCCAAGACTGTGTGGGTGTGAACAGGCGGTTACATCTCTCTCTCTCTCTCTCTCTCTCTCTCTCTCTCTCTCTCTCTCTCTCTCTCTCTCTCTCTCTCTCTCTCTCCCTCTCTCTCTCTCTGTTGTTTAGGCTGCTAGTTCCAGACAATTCGGAAGTCAGACTTTTGCTCATGGAAATGTTCAACTTCTGACCTCCAAGCAGGTGCAAGACACTCAACAATGTTAACAAAAAACATGGCTGACCATGATAAATGGATCCTTCCTTAGCAAGGGGACCCAACAATGTAACTTTCTACGGTGAAGTCTTCACATTATTTTGCGTTTATGTTTTACAGTGTACATTTTGAGCAAAACATAGAATATATTCTATGTCAGAACCAAATATGGTGTTGGAAATAATCCAGAAATGTAATTGATAATCACTGTGCATACAGCGGTGGCCCTGTACTCATATCCTGGGTTCAGATATTTAGGTACATAAATCATCGCTGTTGTCAGGTGTTTCGACCACAAAGGGTTTCTATAAGGACTCTCATTCTACAGAGAAGAACAAGTCTGTAGAGCAATTTATATAAAAAATGCAGGTTTGGTAACCTAACCGCTGACAACTAGCGTGTCAAGCAGGTCACTCCTGGGTAAAACAGCGCAGTAGTTGACTTGGCTCATAACACACTATCTGATAGCCATTCATCATGTTATTTAAACACAATACTATACTTTACATTTCCTTTTTGCTTGATGGTTTACCATATACAATATGCACTTCCATTGTTGTGTGACATCAGACAAAGGTTTCTTTGTGTCGTCGTGGTTGATGGATTTTCCCCCAATTCACAACTTTGTGATGTGGCATTCCATTGTCTTTTCTTTCTGTAGGAATTCAGACTTTTTCTCATTCAAAGTTGTCAGGAATGCAGCATCTTTGTCGTTGCTCTGGTTTGTGGACATTCAATTTAAGACATCATATGAAATCATTGTATGAGGATCAGGAAACGTCATTGCAAACACCTGTCAGTCCGGAGCAGGCAGTTCTGCAGTTTTTTTTAATTTCCTAAAGTCTGGTTTGAATTTTTAAGACGATAAACTAAACCTCAAAAAATATGATGTTTTTGACCAATTTGCATTAAAGTAATTTCTCTAACACATGACGCTGACTGTAAGAGTACTAGAAACTACTTCCCCGAGTACCATTTAATAAGCACTTAAGATGCATTTACTTTATTGATGTTCTGTGTATTATATATCCAGCTAGTGTCAAGGCGATCCATTCATGATAATTCGATTTGAATGAAAGAGGAAAATATTGTTTTGACTGCAACATGCAACAACTCCTTTCCCACAGAGAGGGCTTAACAGGAATATTTTGTTGATTTATTTTCAAAAATTGATCCATGGTAATGTTGTGTCAAAGAATGTTTATCATAATTTCTGTAACTAGCACACACATAAAGTCATCCAAACATGATTTAGACCTGCTTATTTTACCTTTTGGCTTGTGTTGCATTGAATGATTTATTCAAACATTCTTAGTATAAACCTGACGAAGCACCCAAGGCTCTGATAGTATCTACATTATGTTTTGTACTGTAATACATCTGCTTTAAAGTGTATCTGTATATGCATGTTTCTCAGTGTGTGGTCATGTGTACTAAAGAGCATTTAGAAAAATAAACATAATTGCAGTTAAGTGCAAAAAAATGCCCCCGGGTCTCATCTGCACCGTTCACGGAGGAGAAAACTGATCGTCCCTCTGTGGTTGCTGGGGTCAGGGGGTCTTTCATCTCTGAACACGATTAAATACGATATAGAGACTTGCTCTACACGGCCCAGAGTGATGTACTAGAATGTGTCACATTTTAATAGACATTAACGCTCCCACATATTAGTATATAAATACACCTATTAACCAGCATACACACTGGAAAAGGATTTAACAGGATCAAACGGTGTGTCTGTCTTTGATTAACAAATCATTAGCAAAATTCTGAAACTGTCATAATGCATTACTTCATTACGGGTTTAGATTCAGTGGACAGCTACTGGAGCAGGAGTCTAACTGATGCCCCTCGGATCTTTTAATCATATAACAAAGCGAAACTATTTCTTTCCTCTGGCAAACACTCTAAGGATGATTGATTTGGCCCTTTGCATTAAAACGTGTTTAATTCAGCCCAAACGCATTCAATTGGGTGCATTTTTTATATTGTGTTATAAACTGTCTATAACATTATAATAAACATGAACAAATATATTGATGTTCTACATTAAATTAAAGAAGACAACTCGGGCTACAAGTATCAGTGAGCCATTTCAACACAATCAAACTAAATTAAAATATCATAATCATAATCAAAATATCAATACCTTTGCTGTGCATCCATCCAGGAGATATTTATCCTGAAAGTGCTCTTTTTTCTTCCTAATCGAACCTGAAACTTCTATTTTCATAGAAGTTTCATCTTTATTTGTTCTTAACCAGTAACATATATATTAATATTTACACATCTGAACACAAGCTTGCATGTGTTGCCTTTATTATAACACCAACATTATTCAAATAGCTTCTGTGGTTGCAGAGCTACACCCTTTTAGGTTTGGATATGTCATTTCGAGCAGAAACCTCAAAAATCCTGTGGGGCTAAAAAGGTTAACTAGTGTTTCAGAGTTAGTGGGAATTGACAGGCATAACATAGATTATGCATAGAACTTCTGTTACACACTCACTGCGTTCAAATACGCATTTAACTGAATGTTACGGTCATGTCCAGCTCTGCTCCTGGGTTAGGTTTCATGTTTTATGTTTTATTCTGGTACATCCACCTTTCTCGTTTCTGATTACTTGCTGATACTTTCTGCCCTCGTGTGTTTCTAGCTTGACCCTCTGGATCGGCTCCGATTGTTTGTACCTGTCTCTCGCTATCACCCTCAGATCATTGCTCCCCTTTCTTTGTCTGTGCCGGTTTCTCACATCTGGTTTTAGTTATTTATCTTGTGTTTTTGAATGCTTACCGGTGTATCGGACCACGCCATCAAGAAAAGAGCTTATATTGAAACCTCTCTGGTATCGGGTCTTGTCATTGAGTGCTTTGTCTGCCGATACCAGTATCCTTGGTACTTATCTTTTGCAATTTCCCCATTCCCTTTCTTAAAGCTCCATAACCACTTGTGCAAGGGGTCACTCGTTGTGACAACCTATGTAGAGAATGATCACCAAACTGCAGTTCCCTTAAGCTCTTCAGACCAATGAGCACATTTTCGTGAAAATACACCTGCTTTGGTCTCATTGCCTTCTTCTAGAAAGATCCTCATTTCTAGAGGAGCATGTAGCTGTTAAAAAGCTCTGAAAAACTCACTGTGAACTACTTCAGTCAAGTTATACAATGTATTACCTCATTTACTCTCACATGCTTCTCGATCTGTACTGCCCATCTGATCTGTACTGCACATGTGCAAACTAGTACTGCACAGCTGTGGTTAAACCCTTGTTGTACACCATATCTTTTTCTAATACTACATTGTGAACAGCTAGTTAGCGTTATCTGTTAACCGGTGGGTAGTAGTCCTGCTTGGCTTAATTAATATCAGAACTAACAGCTAACATCAACAAAGGTTGCATTGAGTTCCATTATGATGCATTCAAATTCTTTTAATTTAAAAAAGGAACATCTTAAACATCTTAATCATGATGCGGACAAATGTAATCTTCTAAAATTGTGTTTTTCTTCATAACACACTGGTAAAGGGTCGATATCCTCTATTCAGGAACTGTAAGAAATGGTATTGGAACATCTGTACTAGCACATTGGTTCATTTTCTAAAGGCTCAGATTGAATCTCTCTGTATTACAAGTCGAAAAATATGCATATGATTAATTTATGATATGGGTTATATGTCTTGTTGTAGGTACTATGTGTGTGTGGCCATCTTGATCTACTTCCTTCCTCTATTGGTGATGGGTTGTGCTTACCTGGTGGTGGGACTGACTCTCTGGGCCAGCGAAATCCCCGGAGACTCCTCTGACCGCTACAAGGAGCAGCTTACTGCCAAGCGCAAGGTAACTCTCCCTTTAGACAGATACTCACAGTATTTAGATTGCATACTAGTGTAATGAGATTACTCCAACCACAGCATATGCACATTTATCGCTGCAGCCTTTAACGGGACGTGGCTGCAATGTCGATGTCTGCCTTGATTTTTCCCGTGATGAAATCATCATGACAGCACCATGACCTTGAAACAAAGCCCTCTCTCCTTTCATCCTCTCTTCTTTTGTGGTTTTCCCACCTACCTCTTGTCTTTTCCTCTTCTTTCTTCTGTCATCTTTCATGGCCCATGTCTGTAAGTTGTGTTCACAGTTCACATGCTTTTCTGACTAGTAAATAAAAGGAGAATCTCATACAGACATATTCTTTACTAAGCTGTTTCTGAACTATAGCTCAGTCCGTGAACCTTTAGTTTGACTTTATTTTTTAAAGCATTTCATTCTGTTTAGGTTTAGTTTTCTATATTTTAGATCGCTCCTTCACTTTTCGGCTTTAATTGATTTTTTCCTAATCTATCCATAGCCAAACTAGCAGCACAGTTCTATGGATGGCAATGTGGGTCAGTTAGTTGGTACGCCTTTGTTTCAGACAACTATTGAATGGATTGCAATTACATTTTCTTTAGACATTCATGTTCCCCAGAGGATGTATCTTAACGATTTTGGTTGACATTTGTGGCTCTTAGTGAAGTATCTCAACAATTATTAGACAGATTATCTTGAAATATGGCCCAGACCATCATGTCAGGATAGAGACATGTTGATGACATGTATGATCTGTTTCTCAGAAGCTGTGGTGTGCAGAAATCTTAGAAACATTATTAGAAGAAAAAAAATACAAACACAACAATCTTTCAAATACAATAACTCACACTTTCCCGACTTCCTTTGTGATTGTAGAGATCCCTTGATTATGTTACATGTGCGAGGCGGCCGGTCCACCTTCTAATGAGACGGCCTCTCAGATCTTTTCCGTCTGTCCATGTACATTATTTTCAATTCATTGCCAGGCAGCACTGTCAGCTATTGAAAGCTCAAATGATTTGCCCGTGCGTATTGGATTTTCATTTTGACGGACAGAGAGTTCAAAGCGGCGGCGCTTTTTCTGGACCGACAGATGTTTTGCCACTTGTTGAGCCAACAGAGAAGCTTGTCAAAGAAAGGAAAGAATATCTTCTGAGGAGACAATCAATACAGTGCAGTGTGGTCCATCATACATTTGTTATAAAAACAAGCAGAAAACAGCTGTAACCGTGTTTGATTGTTTTCCTGTACAGGTTTTATATATATATTCTACATTATTTATGAAGCAGGTATCCCGCTGGACCTTTCATGACAGGATAATTATACTGATGTGTTTTGATAACCCTTTTGTAGCATAAAGGCTTTTTGCGATGTAAATATTTAAATACCGGAGGGGTAACCTCACGGCTGTTCGGCCATTTTGTTCGAGTCTGAAAAGTATGTGGACGCTGGCTACATCCACAATGCACAGGGAAACAAAAATGAAGATAAAAGAGTGATGTCATGTGTCCAACAGGTGGTGAAGATGATGATCGTGGTGGTGTGTACGTTTGCCATCTGCTGGCTTCCCTACCACGTCTTCTTCCTGCTGCACGAGGTCTTTCCTGCCATATTTGAAAAAGCGTTTATCCAGCAGGTTTACCTGGCCATCATGTGGCTGGCTATGAGCTCCACCATGTACAACCCCATCATCTACTGCTGCCTCAACGACAGGTCAGTCAGCGCCGACACACAGCAATATGAATCATATTTATCATTGACTGAACATTTTTCAAAAGCATCTCCTTCAAAGAACAATTTGAGCCTGGCTTCATATTAGAGACATTATTATTGTTCATATATCAGGAAGAAGCCTCCCCGCTCCAATTTTAATTCGTACATTTATCAAAAACAAAGTCATTCTATAAACACTATTGTGTAGTTTTAACAGAGCGCAACATATAAATCAAAATGGCAAAAACCATAACACACAATAAAAAGTAAAATCAGGTGAAATCATGGAAGGCATTGAGATTGATTGTTTTTTTAAGCTTACATTTAAAAGGAAGCCCCAAACTCAACTGGCAGGGTGTTTCTGTACCTTGAGGCTCTCAACTCAAAAGCTCTGGCCCCCTTAGTTTTGAACATTATTCAGGATCAGACCAATAAGGGCCACGTAAGTAATTAAACGAACCATGCAAACTATTCTAAAACGTACTGGAAGTCGGTGAAAAAAACCTGGGGGGATGTGTTTGCTCTGGTAGAGAGCCCAGTAATCCAGGTGTGTTGACATAAAAGCTTCTCAAAGGCTGTTGCTTAAAGCTGTCGTCAGTAAAGCAGGAAAACTGCACAGATGTTAGACATTAAAGCTTTCAATGTTCAGCCAGACATTCAAAAACGCAACTGTCCTCTAGTGCACCATGGCATATAATACACAATACGTATATAGATATAATACACTATATATATATATATATATATATATATATATATATATATATATATATATATATATATATATATTAATGGAAATTTATACACAGGAACCATTTTTTCAAAATTCTCTTTAGAAAAAAAAATAATTTTGGGGTTTAATCTCAATTTTTAACCCTGTAGATCTGAATGTCCTCCATTTCTTCATACATATGGATGGAAGTGCAGCAAAGTAGAAGCACTTGTGAATAAACACATTACTGTTGGTTACCACCGATTTATATTCTAATTGTGGTTGATGGTATTTGAGAATTGTTCATTATTTAATTACTGCAGAACGTGTGAAAAATGTCTAAAGTATTATTACTTATTAATTTCCTCCATTGGTGCAGTGTTTATTCAAAATACTTATAACTTCATGAATTGAATCATCTTGCATATTAATTAATTACATGCTATCCTCATGTACATTTAAAAAATCATGAATCTTCATGTGTAAGTAATCACCAGAAAAAAATATTTTAAATTGTTTTGTCCTATAAGATACAGTGAGAATGTTGCCCCCCATTTCTTAAGAAAAGATGAGGAATACATTTTGATTTTGTTCGGCAGCGATCATATTGTCCCACAGTGAGCACCGACAGTTTAAATGTCGATGAATTTAAAGATCGTCATTTCGAGAAATAAAGGCAGATGTTCGACTGCTTGTCGTCTGGAATCAAACGTCTCCCCGTGTCTCTCATTGCGGCCACCTGTTAATTGTCTTTATTGTCAAAGAAATGAGATTACACACTTGAATAAATGACTGAATATGACTCTGAACAAAAAGATAAAAATGTGTGGGGTTGGAATGCAGTGAGTTGAGGTTTAGCCACAAGATATGGGTCGGCTTTTCTCTTTATCAGCTCGGTCGATTTAAATTCAAAGGTGTAACCGATGATGGCTCTTTCCTCTCATTCTCAATATCTTTTCATCTCGCTTCTGCTCTCAGAGATTGACATTCCTGCACTCAGTGATTGCCTTCAGTTCCCTCTCTGTGCAGGCTTTGTCGGACTTTTCTATGTGTGTGTGTGTGTCTCAACCAAACAATTCTTATTTATGTCATCTCCCATGTGTGGTTTATGTCTTATCAAAGTGCTGATAAAAAACATTCAGTGTTAATTAGCTTTTCTCTTTACTTTATTGTACATTACATCTCTATGAGCCACTGTAGACCTACACTGTACCAGCCAGTTCTCTTTAGCACGGTTTGTAGCTCCAGTTCTACATGAAGCTGTAGCAGAGAGTAAATAGTCTTGTCAGATTAGGAAGATTTCGGTAGCTTTCCACTGCAGAGCTCCAGGCTTAACATCTCCATCCTCAGGACCCATGGTGAAAATTCATGTGTTTATTCTGCTCCCTTATGAATAAAGTGTGCATACAAACAGTATCACGCTTATCGCTAATTTTAAGTAGCATATATTTATTTCATCGTATACAAAATATTCATGTACTAAGTACCGTTACTTTACCTTTTTGTGCTTTAATTGAACATTTCTACTCCAGCCAACATTATATTTCTACTCCTCTACATGAAGCTAAATGTGTTGCCACACACATTGGCTGGTGTTTAACAAAAGTTATATAAAACAATTATTGGCAGGTATATTTCCATCCCAGTAGGGGAGCTGGCTGTTAAATCATACCATTGTTGAATTGTGTACACTTCAACCAAACTAAATAGGACTAATCTTTACTTCTCTTGAACAGGTTCCGGGCTGGTTTCAAACATGCCTTCCGCTTCTGCCCGTGTGTCCCTCGAGGCACTTACAATGGCCTGGAACTCAAGTCCACTCGCTACCTTCAGACCCAGACGAGTGTTTACAAGGCCAGCCGGATGGAGACCACAGTGTCCACTGTCCTCCAGGTTGGGGAGGACGTGCAGCCGCCCAGGGTCAGGGTGATAGCAGCTCCACGACCCGGCGGGGCTGTGGTCGGAGCAGGACCACATAGCTCCTCCGTGGACCTCACCTCCAATGGGTCGTCCTCCCGGAGCGTCTCCAAAACCGTATCCGAGACGTCCAGTTTCTACTCGGGTAACAACCTGCCGGAATAGACTTCTAACGCAGGTGGCATTTCGCCAGACGGCAGAAAGAGAGCAAGAGAGAGAGAAGGAAAGAGTTGATTGTTCACATAGTGGCTGTTGCCTGTGTATGTTCACGCAAAAGAACAACATGGACGTGTGTGTGCCAGTGACTGTGTCTGCGTTTTTGATGAATAAATGTCTAGTGATTTGACTGGAGCGTCGTGTTAGCTCGTTTGCAAGTGAGACTTGCAAGTTGCTGTTCACCGATTGCTGTCGTCACCCACAACACCCTTGTACAAAGGATTCGTGCTGCTCACTGTAAGTAATCAGCTGCCATTAGAAAAGGTTTGCTCATTGCCAAAAAAAAGAAGAAAACAAATGTGAGAAAGTGCACTTTGATGACATCCAGTTCAAAAGCTAAACTGAAGCAGACGCTAGCACCTCCGATCTTCACAGCCTCTGCCTGTCACACTAGCCTTCTCTCAGTGAAGAGTGAAGATTCACACATCCTCAATCACACACACTGTGTGACTTCACCTCGGCTATTTTGGAGCACAGCTATGACATGAGACCAGCATGCTGCGAACGCAACGAAGGGACGGGAAGTGGAGATCTCTAACGTGTTCACAGGAAGATACACATTGGGAAGAGGTGATAGTGAGAGAAAAAAACAATGATGGTAAAACTTTGAGTTTTCCATGCGGGAGCGTTTCGCAGACTCGTATGCGCGAGCGCGAGCAGATCCGGATGCCATCTCTATCTCCCCGAGCAGATGATGACTGTCTATCTGGCTGAATGAGAGCTCCAAGGATCCCCTGCCGTCATGCTGAAAGGTTCGAACAATCATCTGAACTCCAAATGCTAAAGATTGGAGTGAGATTTGGTGTGGCTTGATACCGCTGAACCCGAGCGATACCGGTGTGTAGCTTCGAGATCGATCGGCAATGGAAAGTAGAACAAATGTTCCAGTTTCCCACAGAATGAATAGAGTTTCATTATAAAAGGTGTTTCCTCGGCTGCCTGTCTGTGTTACTCGCGCCGCCTTTTAATATGACACACGACAAGGCTCCATTTTCTAACTGGGAAATATTAATGTAGCTCCATCAGCAGCTCCACCCTTCCACCTGGCAGCAACATGCACTCCGTGTCTTAATGTGATGGGGCTGGATGACATGTTGTTCTCATCACCTGTTTCATGTGTGTGCTTTGGGTTTGTTAATGTAGCTACAGTCATCTGTGACTGTGATTTAGTTGATCGGATCTTCACCTCTCTCTGTAATCCAGTCGTTCAAGATGCATGTTCGTGTCAGGTTTAAGGGGCGTTGTGGATGCCACATCCCAGCATGTTGACAGGCGGCCTGTTCGCCGCAGCTCGTTAATGTGCAGCGATGTGCCTTGCTGCGCAGCATATTGTCTGTAAAAGGGCGAGCGTTGCAGAGACGCTGCTCTCTCGGCAGGGTTCCAGGAAACGGTTGGTTAGGTAACGGGCTACGGAAGCCTAATGGGGGGAAAAGTGTCTTAACCTCCTACAGAGGTAAACAAAAAAACACACACAAAATTAAGTACACACACACACACACATATAACTACTGTAAAAATTGGCACGCTTAGCATGGGGTTTTAGTGAAAACATCTGAATCTCGTCTCCGTACTTCAGTGGCAAACGGCTGCATCAGTTTCAACTCGTATCACGATAATCACTTCATGATTCCATACATGGTTTGTGTTGATTTGATGGAAGGCAGAATAGTTGTATTACAAATATCCTGGAGTGAGCTTAATAACAAAATCTAGTGTCACACATGTTGATGTAACTCATCTTTTGGTTGTGTTATTTAGTAAAGCTTTAATTTCTCCTTCTTTGAGAAAAGCATGTCACATTAATAAATGGGTCAATAATACAAATAGGGAATAGAAAATGGACCACAGCAAAGTTTGGAATATTCCTGTTCCCTTCTGAACTGATATCCCGAAAGAAATTCAGCAGCAGCAGCAGCAGCACTATAACATTCAATTGAGTTGAGTCCGTACCATAAACCTTCTTCACAAAACTTATTTAACTCAATACATCTGACAAAGGAAGAGAAAAAGTTAAATCTCTTTGAATTTAAGAGTAAAGTTGAAACTGGATTAAATGTTAAATTGAAGATTACAGTTCTGGTCCAACTGAATTTAGAGTCATACCTAAGCTGTCATTTCAAAGAAGGTTTAAATTAGCTATCTTTAAGTTTCCTGCAACATGATCAAAAGTTCTACCATGATTTAATCGGGTTTAAAGGTTCACTCTTGTTGGTGCAACTCTCTTAGCAAATTATTTCAAATTTGAAATGAGATTTTTCTTTAAACATTTATATGAAATATGGACTCATTCCTGTTTTAAAGATATATATATATATATATATATATATATATATATATATATATATATATATATATATATATATATACTTTTGTTTGCATGTGCTTATAAATACACATGCAACCAGAGAGGCAACACCTGTTGTTACCCATCGTTCTACTTTCACACACACTCGCACACACCATAGTCATCCTTTAAATCCTGGTCTATTCACACCGCACAAAAGCTGTTGTTATACATTCCCGTGTCAGCTGACATGAAACTGAGAAGCAGATGAGAAGCGATGGAATCAGAACATGATACAATTGCATAACGCTAACATAACTTGGTCTCAGTGGCATGAACGCACGTCTAACGCTAAAGTACACACAGGGTGCAGAGGCTACAGGAGGTCACATTCAGTGTAAAAATAAAACAGACATAGAACAAACACTATAAAATAAAAAAATCCCCACCACATCCTGCAGAGCTTTTGGGTGATTAATGTCTCGGCCGAGTCATCAGTTCAGCGACGAGACCATAGGTAGCAAAGATCTCTGGCTTTGATGGCGCAGGCTAACAAATGAACGCGCACTATGTTGAGTGACGGCGTGGGACTAATGAAAAACCTTCCCTGCAGTTATCATACACACAGTAGGAGAGAGCGTTTGCCCTGATGATTCATGAATGATGATATAAGTTAATTATTAGATTATTATTTAATGACATGTCATCAACCCAATATATTACTGCGTTAAGTAAGTGAACACAGAGACTTCGGTTTGTCTGTGTTTTACAACCTGTGTGGTTTATTGTTAGCAGCAGCATCTCCGCAGAATGATGGGATACAGGTGGCTCATAAAAACTTGATTTCAGACCATAAGTATTTATTTTTTCCATCAATTCAAATAAATGATAAGTGTTCAACATCCTTAGTTATGAATTATATTGACAGGCTACCCGGATTTATCAGGCCGGTGCTGTTGTCGTTTAACAACATTTAACTGTTCTAGCAACATGGACAAACCACTCTCATCAGATGTTGATTCCATTACTGTAATGATAAATCCTCATTGGTGAACAGAGTTACCCTACATGACATCACCGCTTTCAACTGAGCCCCAACCCCTTAGAACCAAGGAGAACAAAATACAGAAATAACCACTGGTTATTTCACAAATATGATTTTAGATCCTTTTAATTTTTCAAATATCCAAAATTCAGTCAAACATCCAATTTACTTAAAAGCCTGGAGAAGAAAAAACTATAGATTCTGCTTTCAACAGCAGTGACACACCATCACTTGACCATCATGTAATAGTTGATGAGCATCAGCAAAAAGGCAACAGACCTCTCGGTATCATTACAATTCAACCACGGAGACACAAAGAGAGTCAGCTGGGAGAAAACGAGAGCATTGCACTTGATGTTATTATAATTATTAGATTACAGTATGAACAAGACCTGCACCCTTGATGCCTCCTGCCCTGATTGGATGATGTCAGTCAGCTGGATCACATGCTCCTTCTCTGCAAATAAATTAGCTCATACATGAGTCAAAAAAAGTTGTGCTCCTATCAAGCTTTCCCTTTACAAAGCTTCCATGAACCTTAGCGCGGAGCCTCACTAAATTAAACTAAACAAAGTCAAAATGAAGATCCATAGATTCACATATGTCCAATAAATCTCTCGTAGATGTGTCTGTGTCGTTTTTTCTGACCTTTCCACCGGATGTTGTGACTTCTTTGGATGGAAACCCGTCAAATTTAATTACGGGGGCAAACAACAGCCCTAATATGACATAACATATCTGTGGTAGACATTATAATGTAGTGTCAGGTTGCTGAGTTAGTGAGAGCAATAAAGTGGAGTGAGCACTACGGACATATACTCCCGGAAAGACATTGACATCACCTCATCATCATTTATTTATTTCACTTTCATTTGACCACTAACCGCTAATCATAGCCAACAAGCCTCGTAAAACTCCAATCCCCTGTGTCCTGAATGCCGAGTATGTCCCCTTATCCTGCCGTCACTTGGCCAAGTCAAGTGGAGCCAGCGAAGGAGAACCTGTGGCTTTAATGAATGTGTAATCAACTTTGTTTGAGTGCTCTTCAAAAGGAGAATACGGCAGGCTCTCTATCTCTGCCTCTCTAACAAACACACACACACACACACACACACACACACACACACAGACAGACAGCCGTGGCTGGTGAGAGCTCGAGTGATGGAGACAAAAGATGCCAGCTTGTTATTGAGGAGAGGCGCCAGGCAGGCTACACAGCGGGGTGAATAGCCTCATCAGCACCATCTCTTCCTGTGCTTCGATCCATCCCTCGCTCTCCAATCATGCTAATTACGGCATAGAAGTGGAGAAGGCAACCAGGCGAACACACGCAGAAGCGTACCTCACACACCCATGTATTTGTGCTCGCATCGGATGAGATATATACAGATCGCCCCCATCAGTGCCAGGGGTGCACGCTCAAGTGTATGTGTGTTTGTGCGCGTGAGATGGGGAGAAAAGATTAGCGCACTTATACGCGATAGAGTAGTTGTGCGTGCCACACACAACATAGGGAGTCGTTCAGTGTCCTTACATTCACTGATGCAGTCTACTTCATTAAGAAAATGAATGTTCTTTATTAGAGTATGTACACACGTCTGATGATTTAACCAGAGTAAATAGCATCATATGTGTTAGTATATTAGAAGATATTAAAGTAAACTGCAGCGAAGAACAGATTCTGCGATCTATATATATATATATATATATATATATATATATATATATATATATATAATGTAAAAATTGCTCCATATTGTTATTTTGTCAAAATACTACCTACTCTGGTTTTCCTCATCTTGCACAAATTCCAACCTTTTCGGTGGTCTCTTCTGTGAATCTACTAAACTTTTGAATGTGACGTTTTGAACTCACCTTGAATCATGATATAGAAACATCTGTATCTGTATTGTGTTGTAAAATGAATGAATCAGTGAAAAGATGTAGAACAGACTAACAGCTCATGAGAGTGTGTGTCCTTCAAGAAGAAATATTTCTCAGTATAGTGCCTGTTCCAAGACAAAGGGACATATACTTCTCTCTACGTGCTGTCTGAAACCTGAATAACACTGCTTTTACTGAACCTGCCAGATAGCTTTATCAAGATGTATGTTCTAAGTGGAATCAGAAGGTTGAGATTCAGCTTTTATATGAAATACTCGGACAGTTTTGTTTTGGCTCTCTATTCCTGTGCATGGAATTTAAACTTTAAATTTAAGGACGAGGCTGGCAATACTCTATATTATTCTTATTGTTAACAAATCCCTGATTATCAGGACAAATTACCATTTGTATTTATTATTCATGCAGCCCATAATTGCTTTCTGTATGGTTAGTAGGAAGACAATTCCCCCACTAAATTCCCATATCGTAAAAATGCTTTGTCAGTTACTAACAAAGATATTTTCTCACAAATTATTGTTCTGGGGATTATCACAAATCCATCAAAGTCTGTATAGGAAGGATGGCTGGTCGGGTATATGGTTAAGTACTTATGTAATCCACAACATGAACTTTTACTTAAGTAAAGCAGTTTTGATGTGTAAATTCACAGGTTAAAATAGTTAAAGAATGCATTTTTAAAGCACCAAAAGCACAACTAGCGGTTAAAACACTAGAATGTTGGAATACAAGTACGTAGGAATGAGGATATAAAAATGTTTGGTTCAGAAACATTGGGATTTAACGTATCCGTAGTTTGCAGAAACATAAAATGTGAGCATTTAATTCTGGTAGCGGGTTGGAAATACTCACTAGAGTGCCCTGCATGTCTTAATCTGCAGTGGATTATAGTCCCCAACAAATACACTATTTACTTTAATAATGTTGGTTTAAAGCTAATGTCCAGCTGTTTTAAGTCTTTCTTTAAATGAAACAAGAAATCTGAGAAAAATTGATGTCCTAAATCGTAATAAATATGCCCTGTGTGGACCGACTCAGGTTAAATAAGTCCGAAAGTATTGCAAGATGTATGAAGGCATTTCTTCTCTTTTTTTTGTTGACGATGAGAAAAATATTTCAATGCTGTATCGTTTAAATTTCTGACTGTCAGCTTTAGTTTCAGATTACATTAAAATCCAAACCCCCTTATGGAACTTTTGGATGCCGAACCCCCAGGGTGTAGGGCTAAAACTCCTACTGTTCCCCTAAGATTATCTTCTAATCCCTCAAATACCCTTAAAGTGAAAAGTCAGCACTTGAGCTCACATTTTAAGTCCAATGTGCAGGGATATTGAGCTGACAGATTCTGTGCAGTATGTGGAAAAAAGTACATTTCTGATCATATCGGTGACTGAAAACTTTACACGGGTGAGAAATATGAATCTGAAACGTACACTGAGTTCTTTATTATATTGTATTTGATCTGTTTTACTTGTTTCTGTCATGCTGACTTATTGGAAAGCATTTTTAACAGCTTTGTTTCTCTGCAATTTGAAGAAGAAAAAAAAGAGTTCATCTTGTGTATCTTTTTACTGCTCTGAGTCTATCTGTTAGCACCTTTTAATGTTAATGACTATTTGTGGAGTCACATTTATTGTACAGTGGGTGTTTTTATCTGTGATCGTTGCCAAAACCTGGGTATCAGCTATTGTCTTCTATTAAAATAAATTACAGTATTCATTTCAAGCAACAAACGGTCTTCTTTTTTCTTCCTTTTTATTTTCCTTTCACATCAAACAACAGTTGTGGCTAAAAGGTGGAAGCAAGCATCTGGCACAGAAAGTACCAAATAACAATTCACTCTGTGTCTGTGCCACGGCTCACTCTGTCTTTGTGTATCCTGACCCGCGGCACGAGTGCACCGAGGTGAGAGGGAGGATGACAAGGAAAAGGCATCGGGGAAAGAAAGGCAGTGTGAGTGTGTGTGTGTGTGTGTGTGTGTGTGTGTGTGTGTGTGTGTGTGTCTGTGTGTGTGTGTGCGTGTGTGTGTGTGCGTGTGTCTGAGTGTGTGTGTTAGGTGTGTGTGTGTGTGTGTCTGTGTGTGCGTGTGTGTGTGTGAGTGTGTCTGTGTGTGTGTTAGGTGTGTGTGTGTGTGTGTCTGTGTGTGTGTGTGTGTGCGTGTGTCTGAGTGTGTGTGTTAGGTGTGTGTGTGTGTGTGTGTGTGTGTGTGTGTGTGTGTGTGTGTGTGTGTGTGTGTGTGTGTGTGTGTGTTACTGGTGTCAGATAAAACATGTCAGTGCTGCTTTGGAACTTCAGAGAGAGCACACTGCATACATATTAAACCACAGCTGGGCATGAACCTTCGTTCAGTAACACACCAAGAGACTTCCTGTCATGTACAGTAAATACAACATTACATTTGTTTACTTTATGGAAATGGAATAGAAACAGAACAAGACATATTTGCTTTCTTGTAGAGTTACAAGAGAAGATCAATTCCACTCGTGTCTATAAACTCAATATGAAACTAGCTTAGCTTAGCATTACAAGTGGTAGCAGGGTAACACAGCTAGCCTGGCTCTTTCGTCACTGCATCCAGACCATAGTCTGTATGAAATATGGACATTTATGTGTTCAGATTGTAAAGCCCTTCGAGGCAAATGTGTGATTTGGGATTTTGGGCTATAAAAAATAAATGCAATTTGATTAAATACAATTTGCGTAAAAGTTCACTTGTGTAGAGTTGTCAAGTTTAGATCAAAAGTATGTGTTGAAACAGGCTGTAAACGGATTTATTCCTGCTTTAAAGTTGGGCATTTTAACATGCAGGTCTATGGGGATTGACTCGTTTTTGGAAGCAGCCTCCGGAGGCCATGAGAACTGCCATTCTTGGCATTTTTTTGCAGACGTATCATTTTTTCATCCAACTGTAAGCAAGAAAGCAAATTAGCGTATTTTCCTAAATTTAAAAGAATTCCTCGAAGAGCAGATTGATTCGCTAATAATTCAACTTTCAATTAAATGAACAGAGACTTAATATTCATTTTGATGGATTAAACTTCTTTAAAAAATCGAATGGATTCAGGAAAGATTGAAAACCCAAAAAGCAGAGGGAAAAAACCCTCATTCAAATATCTAATGCACAGCAGCATTTACAAAATGTTAAATGTAATTTGCAGTAAATTGTCTGAAACGTGCAGCAACCAGTTTCTTTAAGCTGCTGAATCCATTTTCTGTTATTGTTTGATTTAATTGAATCTGGACATTTCATTACCCAAAAATATAGTAGTGTTGTACCTAGAATAGAGTTATCTTCAGGATAGAAAAAGCCTCTAAAACCAATTTCAGACCCCCTTGGGAGAGTGCATGTCTTCACTGAAAGCCAGCAGCTCATTACAGCATGGTGATGGATGCTTTAATGCAGGTTTTACAGACTGAGATGATGGACAGACACATGAAAAATAAATAACCTCACCTGACACTGAATGTGTTTAGGGAGGACCTCCAATAGTATGAGAGACGAACCACAACCAATGCGTGATTTATAAGTAAAGGTCATCCTAAGCAGGTCTCCTGTCAGCCTTTGGGAAGCTCTGCCTTGCACTGCACCTGCTTCCTGTCATTTCCCAAGCCAGCAGACAGAAATTCAGCGAGCAAATGTCTGAAGTCTGTCAGAGGAACCACAAGGTAGCACCATCTGTGCTTCTTTTCATATCCTCCCTTTTTCTTTTTTTCTCAATACAAAGCACTTTACTTAGAAGTAAAAAAACAAATGCATGATTGTTTTAATTCAAGGTAATAAAAGGGTAAAGTAAATTGTGTTTAACAGAAGGTAAACATGTGGCAAAGAAACGATAGCTTTACAACGACGTTTGCAAATCAATAATGGAGACAAACAAGAAGTATAGGCAGCCTAAATGTATACCAATCTGTTTCCCGGTTGTATGGCATTGCAAACTACGGCAGCTATATCAGTCAGTAACAGATGTGAATATCCAATATGTACAGCGTCACTCCCCACATGGAAACTGGTGGTTCATGCCCTCGACAAGCTGTTCCACTGGCAAACACTTGAGAACGGCGTCATAGTTTATTGTTTAAGGGTCGCCAGTGCGGCGCCAGTGCTCATTGAGTCAGTGGAACATCATAATATAAGAAAAGCACTTCACCATAGCATCCGTCATTGAAAAGTTCAGTAATCAACCTAGACATTGATCAGCATTGACACCGTAACTAGATGTGTCAGTCAAGGCTACAAAGAAAGAGCAGAGAGGATCGTTATAAGGGACAGAATAAAAACAGAAAAACAGAACAAAACAATAAGATGGCTGTCGAGTGACAGGAGGCATAAACTATTAATGACAGCGTGAAACTCTGATGAAGATTGAAGGACTAAGAAGGGAGAGGAGCCAGAAGACTGAAGCAAAAAAGATGGAGGCGAAGGAAGTTGGAGGAAGCTAAGATAAGATAATCCTTATTAATCATATTGGTCTTGCAGGGAAATGTGCAGGATTACAGCAGCATATAGACAAATGAGAGACATAGGTGGAAAAAACAAGATCCAAACAAATATAATAAATACACTCAGACAGAGTAAAGGTATAATAAATAAGTAAAAATAGTGAAAGACTGTGGGAAGAGAGAAAAGGGCCAAACAAACAGAAAGAGAGCCCAAGAAAGTGGGAGAGGAAAGTGAGATGACTTAAAATGGAGAAAAGAGAGACTGAAAGTGAAATGTGTTGGGGGAAAAAAGACGTGCAGGGCAGAACGGGATGTGAAATGTGCCTGGGGAGCTTTCATCAAAGCTAATTATCACATATCAGGTGTTACATCAGTCCCTGGGTAGCGCCTGAAGCCCGGCAGCTCATGATAATACATCTCGAGTCCCCTCAACCGTCCGTCTACAACATTCGGGGAAGGGTATCAGAGTTTGGGTGGATTTGGCGGTGGCAGGAAAAGAAGACAGCTGCCTGATTGATCCTCTCAGGGAAGATGGACGAGTTTCGCTTTTAATCCCTTTGTTTTCACGTCTACGAGGAGCCGAGTAAAAGTCCAGTCATAACACCAAGTGGCAAAACAAAATGTATTGGTCTTTGTGGAACTGGAGGTTCTATTGAGTTAGTAACCAAATGTAATCTTTCCTTGAAAAAATGGTGTGTTCATTGGGGTTTAGTCTCTACAGCTAAATTGACATTCCCTATAGTAGTGAACTTATTATTAGATGGTGGGATAGCTTTGGAAATCCTCTGCCTCCACACCTTTCCGATGTCAAATCAAAGTATAAAAATCAAACGTCAGTGTATTTGAAGTGCTGTGGTGACCAGGCCTGAAGAATAGCATGCCGCCATGCAGAGCTGAGCAGGTGGACCCAAACACACGAGAAGTCCCTTTAATTCAAGCTGGAGTGCAGGTGAGGCAGAACTGACCACATATCAAAACAAAAAGGTCCAACAAACACTGATTGGCAGGGAATAACTCCGGGATCGGGGACTGACTCACATGGCTGATTCAGAGGAGGTGTGGAGATAAGCAAAGCAGGTCAAAGCAGTGCAGGACCACAGGAGGAGAAAACATGGCACACATAAGACCCCGAGCCCAGGAACCAACTCAACCCAGTCAACAACAAGTCTGAGTGGGTCTGGTCACAGTGCCAGACTCTCCAGGGCTTTAAGAATCCACGTTTGTGTGAGATTATTAACCATGTCTGTGCATTATTGCTGGCATTAAGTATGTAAACATAGGACTCTGAATGTGCTTTCCCTGTACGGTGAAGTTTACATGAAGTGGTTGGGAGGTTTCTCTCCAGAAACAAACTGAAGGACTATAATTTCACTTCAGCCGCATCGCTGCCTCGTACACCGAGGACTTCATCTCACATAGCAGCTCGGAGCTTTTGCTTATTTCTCAGGCTAATTGCATTTGTGTTAGATATCAGTTATTTTCCAACAGTGTTTTTATAGATTGAGATCTATCTGAGGAGTGGTTTGCATGTTCCACATTTTATCGTACGTGTGTCAGTGTTGAACTAGCGTTGGTCCAGACATGGTCTTGATGCAGTCTCACTCTGGCTTGAGTTGTTCTCTTTTCAAGGATCAGTTTCGGTTAAGTGATCATCGACTGCAACATTGCTGGAGATCTCTGGTCCGGTGTGGGATGATTGTGCAACCTGCAGTTCAACCTGCCTCACTTTTAATTAACTGCAAAGAGCTGGCATTATCTTTAATGACTTTGTGTTTGGTGTAATTGGCACATATCAATTCATAACTGCAGTTCCCATTTAAATGGCAGGAAAGTCATACACATATATGTATTGTATTTAATGTTGTTGTTGTCTTGAAGCATTGTTGTGTATATCATTTGTGTACATACATATTATTATGTTTCTGAATGTTTTTAGCCGTGCAGTTTCAGTTGGTGTACCACTTGTCCCAGACTAAAGTATCTCAACAACCATCGGGGATAGATTCAGACAATGTTTTGTATGGACAGTCACGGCTCCCAGATGATGAATTATTAATGTTGATCCCCTGACCTTCCATCGAACAGGTCAAAGTTTTCATTTATTCAGGAAAATATTTCGAGAACAATTACATGCATTGCCATTACATTGCATGACCTTTTTATTTAGGTGCTTGGACTTGTCATAGCCCGTCTCGTCATGTCTGGTTTTCCCGCCTTAGTGATCTCCCTCCCTTATGTGTTTCATCTGTTCCTAGTGACCCCTGCCGTCACATGTCCCTCTCTATCAGGCTCCTTGTCTTTTGTATTTCATCTATGTGATCCCTTTGTCTTCATTGATACATGGAGTTGTGTTTCCCTGTAATCTGCCTGCATTTGGGAACTTGTAAAGTAAAAATACCGTCATTGACTCCACCCATCTCAGACTCTGTATTTGGTACCTCGTGGTTGTGCTGCTGTCTTCAGGCTTAACATGCAGTGAATGTGACACTCTCACAATACTTCTTTAATGGCAATGTCCTCTAGTTTTCTATCACTTGATATAAAATCCCTAAAGATCAGTTTTACATTTCAAAAGCACAGCTCACGACCATAAGAAGTTAGATGTCTTGACCAGAAATACACAACAAATCAAAGGCCATCATCATTACATTGTCAGTTACACCCACACAGACCATTAGCATGAGCACCAGAGAACTGCATTAGTCCAGATCTGCCGGGCCAGAGGTCTCTCAGTATACAGTAACAGATGGGCAGCAGATGTGATATCCTGGTCCAGTGACCACAACGAGGCTCCAGCCACCAATTAACCGATTTACAGGCCCCCACCATTGCTCCAAAGTCCAGTGTCTTTTAAAATGACATATTAAAAACAAATTTAAACTATTGAAAACTCTACAGGCAGCAGTTTTGGGTCATTATACAGAGCCTAGTGACAAATAACAGATGCAATTCCCTAGAGGGATGTTGGGGCTGATAGAGAATAGAGATAAATGTCAGGAAGACAAACTGCTTCATGCTCAGTGACACCCCTGAAGCATCTGTAATTAACATGGTGGCAATGTAAACCGGCTAACTCTTAATATTAGAACTGTCGGGCAAAAACATTGTGTGACCGCACCGGTTGTATTTGTTTTCTTTCTTGAGAGTTGGATCGCCTGTATTATAAATATAAACCTGCAGGCAAGCTAAGCCAAGCTTAGTAATAAGGCTGAAAACAAGGGAAATTATGTTTTTACGGGGGGAAATGTGCTCTACTATTTTTTGGCAGGATTTCCTTGAGTCACCTTTGGATAGATTATATTATATTTTACTTTATTTATCCCTAGGGGGACATTTCTAGACACAGCAGCAAAACATTTGTTATAAATATGCAATACAATATAATTAATAAAAATAACAGAACATATTACATTTAAGAATATAAATAATAAAGTAAATGAAAATGTAAAAAATTAAATTCAAATTACAGTGTAAACAGTGACTCTAAAGTATGAAGTTAGAGCATTGCATGGTTTATTGATGATCAGTTGGAGGAGGATTTGGCCAGAGGAGATTTATTATTAAGTCTAATAGCAGTGGGCAGGAATGTTCTCCTGGATCTGTCCTTGTGACAGCGGAGCTAGCATAGAACACTTCTCAGGCAAAAATCTCATCTCATTATGTGTCTGCAGTCTTACCAATGTAACTTCACCACCTCTGATAACATGTGTTATTACAGAGAGCCCCCTCCCTTCCATCCAATGCTAACATCTTAGGTCATCTCAACTCTCGGAGGAAACATCAGAAATATCGAATATGTCTCCAATCCAAAGACAATAACAACGAGTTAGCTCAAATATTGGTGGGACATATTCCTACTGCCTGTCCCTTGTTACTCACTGTACCGCTGAATGATCTATTGTTAATCACACACAAAAAACATGAACAACCTCATTATAGACCCAACGGTACGCATTAAATCACTCATGATAAAGGCTGGTAAAGAAATGGAACAAACAGCAGCTGTCCTTAGACACAATTATAAAGTGCAGTGACTGAAGCCAAGCCAATTAAATTAATCAAAAACTTTCAGTGCATTTATGGAAATGCATCTTGCCTTCTGACAGATTACAACCACTGTGACTAATTCAACACAGCGCTGCACTAATCAGTGCAGAAACTGCCGGAGGAGGCCCTCTCCCACCGCTGTCATGTGAAAGCCACCGCTCTCATATTTTGTTGATTCTTATGTTCATTTATCTGCATTGTAATTCCAGGGATTACATGTTGTGATTACTGTCTGGAATGAGACACATGTACAGGCCGTGGTTAATGAAACCAAATGCCGCCCCTGTGAAGGATTCAGGCTTGGTGGTCGTAATGGTTTACCTGTGTGTAATGCTTTTAACAATTCAGATTGTTGGGTGAATTTTTAAATAAGGAAAACCCAATGTGCTGCTATAAGGACGAATCTGGTGCCTCATCTGGGGAAAGTATATTTGGAAGAAACTGGGGCTCAATTGATGAGTTTATCGTTTTGTTTAGAGATTTCGATATCAGAGGGGTGGAATAAGTATTCAGATTATGTACTACAGTAAGAGTATGAATACAAAATACAAAATATTACTGTTTGTCTTAGTTTTTGGTAGAACACATTTTTAGTTCTTATGATCTTTGTACTTAAACAGATTAATCATCTTTAGCACCGTCAGGGGCGGGTTCGTTCTGTCAGGATGTCGTAGCCACAGAGAGATTGGACACAAATGCCAACAACGATTCCACAGATGATTTATTCCTTTAGCTCTAAATAGGTCAAACACAGACATGAATTAAACAGTATGAACCCACACTGGGGAATGAGACAAATAAACCCGCTTGGACCCTATTTAGATACACAAGGAAGGTGTAGGTGATTGGCCAACAGGGAACGAGACACAGGTGGACACAATGAGGGCGGGGATAGCAATCACACAGGAGGAACCAATCAGGAACAGGGCAGACAATCACAGGGACAGGAAATGCAGGGAAACAGATGACATGAGAGACAGGGATTTCAAAATAAGACACAAAACAACACACAAAAACTCCGGATCATGAAAAGCACTCGGTTGCATAAGAATTACAGACCTTTTCTGGTTTCAAAGGTATTTATAATGCAGTTCTGTTTCAGAGGGTTTACCTTCATATAATAATGTCAACACCTCACTGATATAATGTTGTCAGAGTGATAATATATTGTTATTTGATTGTATATTTGCAGAAGTGTGGATTTTGGGGGCAATTGTGCTCAATCATCTCAATCATCTGAAATATGCACATTAAGTAGTAACACACATTCAAACCATCGATAGAGAGAATATCTTATTCAGGGCACAGTCAAAATGACTTGAATAGCAGGCCTGTGATCCAGCAGGATGTGTTTGTCCACCTGAAACCGTCGACAGAAGACTCCCGTGCATGTTGGTGTTTCCTCTTAGCAATACGCTGTCAGATACAGGCAGGCGGAGGAAATTAATAACTCAAACTAATTGAGCGGCCAGTGCATAAGTGCTTTTGCATTTGCCTTTCTAAACATGTTGTGTACTTAAAAAGTCCTCTTGTACTCAGAAAGCCAGGAATGTGATATCTCTGGCAGCACAAACAACCTCAGTATGCTTCATATGAAGTGTTTGTCAGATTGCCACATCCTCTGAAACCCCAACAGGGGAATTAGGAGAGGCCTTTTGGACAATAACGACAATCAGACGAGCGTGCCTACTCTACGCTGTGATTGGCAAAGTGTGCAGACGAGTAAGGTAGAGAGTGTTCATGTGTTCTTTCTTCATTCTTTAAATACTTTTGGCTCTATTTTAATCTACATTTACCACAATCAATGGGCTGGGTATTGTTACTCGATACCAGAATAACCCTGTACCGAGTATCTACATTTCTCCAGGCACACTTCAAATAAACACACAAATACCTTTATTCCTGTTGTTATTAGACTCTACAGCCCCTTTTCACACATGCAGTTGATCCATGAAATATGCAGGACCGTTTTTTGAATGATTTTAGAGATATCTGTCAAATGTAACTGTGACTTACACATCCATTGTGTACAGCCAATGCATATGCATAACTAATCATATATAGATTAATTTGCCAAGAGATTAAAGGTATTCATTTATGATTAGAATTTACAGTTAATTTTGGGGAAATGAAGTGATACATCTGTAGTTTTATTCCTGTATGTATGAGACACTCCATAAGTCTACCCAACATAATTTCGTGGTCAAATGAGCTGCAGTAAAACGGAGGTTGTATTTTTTATTTATTATTCACAAGTAAAGTATCTAATTATTTTTCTTAGGTCTCACTCGTAAAAGAGGTTTTGATCTGAATGTGATTTGTATAGCTTAATTTAAGGTTTATATTCATATTTAAATTGTGTGCTGCTTCTTCCTTCAAGATATATCATTGACTTGTTTCATTGAAGAATAGCCGCTAATTGGATGATGAACAGATCTTTCCATAAATTACTCACAATAAAAGTATCCTGTTGTTTGTTTTGAATTTAAAAGCTTCTGAATTGAAACATAAAAACCTGAAAGTTCTCCACCGTAGGTCAATACAGAGAGAGTTGTGAGCAGCACAAGTGGCAAAGTGGGGAAAAGATGGAGCACAACTGCTGTTGAAGACGGGTATCAAGTGATCAGCCGGTTGGAGTGACCGGAGGTGAACACCCTGATCTCGACTACAAGAGGCTCACTGGAAAGGGGCTTGTGTCTGGGATTCCTCACACAGACAGTATTTTTTATTTATCGCCATTATGTCACAGTATGGAACTGTACAGCATGTCAGCCAGACATTGATTAAATAATTCAATTCAGTTTATTTTGAATAGCTAATATCCCAAATTACGAATGTACCCCCCTGTTACATCCCTGTCCTCACATCGGATCAGGAACAACTCAATAAATGGAGTGTGTGTCCATGTGTATGTGTGTGTGTGTGTGTTACCCTGAAACCTAGAAACCTGCTCTGACCTCACAGCATTTGTACAATTACACGCATCCCTAAAGATAAAGCTCTGACGTTTAATATGGCGTGTAAGAACGCCATTGGCCAGTCAGTGCACATGTCTCCATGTTAACTTTTCTTTTTTCAGGACACATTGCACCTTTATCAATCTTGGAGGTGGATAGACGTTTGGATGTAATCGTAATGGCGACACCAATTATCTGACACTTTTATCCAAAGCGACTTAAAATCATTTTACATTCATACCGTAGACACAGTTCCAATTCAATTCAATTCAATTCAGTTTATTTGTATAGCCCAGTTTCACAAATTACAAATTTGTCTCAGAGTGCTTTACAATCTGTACACATAGACATCCCTGACCCAAAACCTCACATCGGACCAGGAAAAAACTCCCAAATAACCCTTCTCACGGAAAAAAAAGAAAAAACCTTCAGGAGAGCAACAGAGGAGGATCCCTCTCCAGGATGGACAGATGCAATAGATGTAATGTGTACAGAAGGACATATTTAGAGTTAAAATACATTCAAGGAATCTGACAGAGTTTATCAATAGTTCATATTTAGGCATATTCCACGATGGAGAGTTTGGAGACTCCCAAGTGGAGGAGTGGGCGGAGACCCAGCAGGGCAGTGGCACAGCTGGCGACAGGAACTCACGATCCAACCATCGAAGGTCCATCAGCAGATGGAATCTATGGTCTCATCATAGGGGTCCGATGACCCCATGAGGCGTGAAGTCAGAAGGGACTCCGGGGAAAAGCAGAGTTAGTCATGTGTGATGGAGAGATGAAGATTCATCCATAGGAGAAAAAAGAGGAGGTGCTCAGTGCATCCTAAACATCCCCAGCAGCTATAAGCCTATACCAGCATATCCAGGGGCTGGACCAGGGCAAACCTGATTCAGCCCTGACTATAAGCTCTGTCAAGAGGAAAGTCTTCAGTCTACTCTTGAATGTGGTTACTGTGTCTGCCTCCCGGACTGAAGGTGGAAGCTGGTTCCATAAAAGAGGAGCTTGATAACTAAAGGCTCTGGCTCCCATTTTACATTTTAAGACTCTCGGAACTACAAGTAGCCCGCATTTAGTGAGCGCAGCTCTCTGGTGGGCGATCTGATACTAAGCTCTTTAAGATATGATGGTGCATCACCAATTAAGGCTTTGTAAGTTAAGAGAAATTTTAAAAGTGATTCTTGATTTTACAGGGAGCCAGTGCAGAGCAGCTAGTGCAGGAGTAATGTGATCTCTTTTCTTAGTTTTAGTGAGAATCTGAGCTGCAGCATTCTGAATCAACTGGAGGACCTAAGAGATTTATTAGTGCAGCCTGATAATAAGGAGTTGCAGTAATCCAGTCTCGAAGTAACGAACGTGAACCAATTTCTCTGCATCTTTTTGAGACAAGATGTGCCTGATTTTTGAAATATTACGTAGATGGAAGAATGCAGTCCTTGAGATTTGCTTTATGTGGGAGTTAAAGGACAAGTCCCGATCAAAGATAACGCCGAGATTCTTTACAGTGGTGTTGGATGCTAGAGTAATGCCATCTACAGAAATCACATCACCAGATAATTGATCTCTGAGGTGCTCAGGGCCGAGTAGAATTACTTCGGTTTTGTCTGAGTTTAACATCAAGAAGTTGCCGGTCATCCATGTTTTTATGTCACTAAGACATGCTTGAATTTTAGTGAGTTGGTTAGTCTCCTCTGGTTTTATCGATAGATATAGTTGAGTATCATCTGCATAACAATGAAAATTTATAGAGCGTTTCCTGATAATATTGCCCAAAGGAAGCATGTATAAGGTAAATAGAATTGGTCCGAGCACAGAACCTTGTGGAACTCCATGACTAACGTTGGTGGTCATTGAGGCTTCATCGTTTACAAATACAAACTGAGATCGATCTGATAAATAGGATTTAAACCAACTTAGGGCGGTGCCTGAAATACCAATCGACTGCTCCAGTCTCTGTAATAGGATGTTATGGTCAATGGTGTCGAATGCAGCACTAAGGTCTAACAAGACCAGTACAGAGAGAAGTCCTTTATCTGCTGCCATTAAGAGGTCATTCGTAATCTTCACAAGTGCTGTCTCTGTGCTGTGGTGTTTTCTAAATGACTGAAACTCTTCAAATAAACTATTCTGATGTAGAAAGTCACACAACTGATTTGCGACCACTTTCTCAAGGATCTTAGAGAGGAAGGAGGTTAGAGATCGGTCTGTAGTTAGCCAAAACCTCTGGATCCAGAGCAGCTTCTTCAGGAGAGGTTTAATTACAGCTACTTTGAAGGAATGTGGTACGTGGCCTGTTAACAAAGACACATTAATAATATCCAAAAGAGAGCTGCCAATTAAAGGCAAAACATCTTTAAGCAGCCTAGTCGGGATAGGGTCCAAGAGACAGGTAGGCGTGTTAGAAGTAGAAACCATTAAAGATAATTGGTCACAGTTGATGGGAGAAAAGCCATCTAAATATATACCAGGACATACAGGGGTTTCCAAAGCCATTCCACTTGAGGACAGATTGGCACTGGTTAAGGGCAAGAGATTATTAATCTTGTCCCTAATAGTTAAAATCTTCTCATTGAAGAAGTTCATAAAGTCATTACTACTGAGGTCTATAGGAATTTCCCCGGGCTACAACCACTGTGACTAATTCAACACAGCGCTGCACTAATCAGTGCAGAAACTGCCGGAGGAGGCCCTCTCCCACCGCTGTCATGTGAAAGCCACCGCTCTCATATTTTGTTGATTCTTATGTTCATTTATCTGCATTGTAATTCCAGGGATTACATGTTGTGATTACTGTCTGGAATGAGACACATGTACAGGCCGTGGTTAATGAAACCAAATGCCGCCCCTGTGAAGGATTCAGGCTTGGTGGTCGTAATGGTTTACCTGTGTGTAATGCTTTTAACAATTCAGATTGTTGGGTGAATTTTTAAATAAGGAAAACCCAATGTGCTGCTATAAGGACGAATCTGGTGCCTCATCTGGGGAAAGTATATTTGGAAGAAACTGGGGCTCAATTGATGAGTTTATCGTTTTGTTTAGAGATTTCGATATCAGAGGGGTGGAATAAGTATTCAGATTATGTACTACAGTAAGAGTATGAATACAAAATACAAAATATTACTGTTTGTCTTAGTTTTTGGTAGAACACATTTTTAGTTCTTATGATCTTTGTACTTAAACAGATTAATCATCTTTAGCACCGTCAGGGGCGGGTTCGTTCTGTCAGGATGTCGTAGCCACAGAGAGATTGGACACAAATGCCAACAACGATTCCACAGATGATTTATTCCTTTAGCTCTAAATAGGTCAAACACAGACATGAATTAAACAGTATGAACCCACACTGGGGAATGAGACAAATAAACCCGCTTGGACCCTATTTAGATACACAAGGAAGGTGTAGGTGATTGGCCAACAGGGAACGAGACACAGGTGGACACAATGAGGGCGGGGATAGCAATCACACAGGAGGAACCAATCAGGAACAGGGCAGACAATCACAGGGACAGGAAATGCAGGGAAACAGATGACATGAGAGACAGGGATTTCAAAATAAGACACAAAACAACACACAAAAACTCCGGATCATGAAAAGCACTCGGTTGCATAAGAATTACAGACCTTTTCTGGTTTCAAAGGTATTTATAATGCAGTTCTGTTTCAGAGGGTTTACCTTCATATAATAATGTCAACACCTCACTGATATAATGTTGTCAGAGTGATAATATATTGTTATTTGATTGTATATTTGCAGAAGTGTGGATTTTGGGGGCAATTGTGCTCAATCATCTCAATCATCTGAAATATGCACATTAAGTAGTAACACACATTCAAACCATCGATAGAGAGAGAATATCTTATTCAGGGCACAGTCAAAATGACTTGAATAGCAGGCCTGTGATCCAGCAGGATGTGTTTGTCCACCTGAAACCGTCGACAGAGAAGACTCCCCGTGCATGTTGGTGTTTCCTCTTAGCAGATACGCTGTCAGATACAGGCAGGCGGAGGAAATTAATAACTCAAACTAATTGAGCGGCCAGTGCATAAGTGCTTTTGCATTTGCCTTTCTAAACATGTTGTGTACTTAAAAAGTCCTCTTGTACTCAGAAAGCCAGGAATGTGATATCTCTGGCAGCACAAACAACCTCAGTATGCTTCATATGAAGTGTTTGTCAGATTGCCACATCCTCTGAAACCCCAACAGGGGAATTAGGAGAGGCCTTTTGGACAATAACGACAATCAGACGAGCGTGCCTACTCTACGCTGTGATTGGCAAAGTGTGCAGACGAGTAAGGTAGAGAGTGTTCATGTGTTCTTTCTTCATTCTTTAAATACTTTTGGCTCTATTTTAATCTACATTTACCACAATCAATGGGCTGGGTATTGTTACTCGATACCAGAATAACCCTGTACCGAGTATCTACATTTCTCCAGGCACACTTCAAATAAACACACAAATACCTTTATTCCTGTTGTTATTAGACTCTACAGCCCCTTTTCACACATGCAGTTGATCCATGAAATATGCAGGACCGTTTTTTGAATGATTTTAGAGATATCTGTCAAATGTAACTGTGACTTACACATCCATTGTGTACAGCCAATGCATATGCATAACTAATCATATATAGATTAATTTGCCAAGAGATTAAAGGTATTCATTTATGATTAGAATTTACAGTTAATTTTGGGGAAATGAAGTGATACATCTGTAGTTTTATTCCTGTATGTATGAGACACTCCATAAGTCTACCCAACATAATTTCGTGGTCAAATGAGCTGCAGTAAAACGGAGGTTGTATTTTTTATTTATTATTCACAAGTAAAAGTATCTAATTATTTTTCTTAGGTCTCACTCGTAAAAGAGGTTTTGATCTGAATGTGATTTGTATAGCTTAATTTAAGGTTTATATTCATATTTAAATTGTGTGCTGCTTCTTCCTTCAAGATATATCATTGACTTGTTTCATTGAAGAATAGCCGCTAATTGGATGATGAACAGATCTTTCCATAAATTACTCACAATAAAAGTATCCTGTTGTTTGTTTTGAATTTAAAAGCTTCTGAATTGAAACATAAAAACCTGAAAGTTCTCCACCGTAGGTCAATACAGAGAGAGTTGTGAGCAGCACAAGTGGCAAAGTGGGGAAAAGATGGAGCACAACTGCTGTTGAAGACGGGTATCAAGTGATCAGCCGGTTGGAGTGACCGGAGGTGAACACCCTGATCTCGACTACAAGAGGCTCACTGGAAAGGGGCTTGTGTCTGGGATTCCTCACACAGACAGTATTTTTTATTTATCGCCATTATGTCACAGTATGGAACTGTACAGCATGTCAGCCAGACATTGATTAAATAATTCAATTCAGTTTATTTTGAATAGCTAATATCCCAAATTACGAATGTACCCCCCTGTTACATCCCTGTCCTCACATCGGATCAGGAACAACTCAATAAATGGAGTGTGTGTCCATGTGTATGTGTGTGTGTGTGTGTTACCCTGAAACCTAGAAACCTGCTCTGACCTCACAGCATTTGTACAATTACACGCATCCCTAAAGATAAAGCTCTGACGTTTAATATGGCGTGTAAGAACGCCATTGGCCAGTCAGTGCACATGTCTCCATGTTAACTTTTCTTTTTTCAGGACACATTGCACCTTTATCAATCTTGGAGGTGGATAGACGTTTGGATGTAATCGTAATGGCGACACCAATTATCTGACACTTTTATCCAAAGCGACTTAAAATCATTTTACATTCATACCGTAGACACAGTTCCAGGGAGCAATTCAGATTTAAGTGTCTTGCTCAAGGAGACATCCAGGAACCGCTGATTGAAAGACGGACCTGCTAACCACTGACCCGCAGTCGCCCCCGGATAGAGACAGAGGAATATGGATATGAGTCACCTCAGATGTTCCCATCAAATCTCCGACTCACCTTCAACCTGAGCAGAAGTCTAATCAACCGGAGAAACTGAAAAGAAACCTGTGTGGGTGTTAAGGCTTTATAACAAGAGCACTACAACATATTTTTTTTCGCTTTAATAAAGTGCATTGAGTTGAGCCTTAAATAGCAACAAACGAACCATGCTGCCAGCAGCTAAAAGCAGAAACTAATTCTAATACAGCACCTTGACAGTGATCATTTCATTTAAATATGTAGAACCTTTGGCAGTTGCGGTGAACGTTTTGCAGATACGTTCAAAATGCATGTTTTGTTATTATGTTGATTAAAACTACATTTAAATGCAAATTTGTTTTACATGAAGCTATTTTCTTCGGGCACAGGGGGCTCCTTTAAGAAACAGCCTGTCTGTGAGATAAAGGAAGAGTAAGTGTTTTGTGTTTTGAAGTTTAAAGTTTGGAGCTGAATTTCATCATTTGCAGTTAGTAACTCTCCACACGTTCATGAGTGATAAACCCGTTCGGATAATAATCACTGTTGTAATCGTGTAAGCGTTCTCCAGCTGTAACTCTTATCTTCATGTCCACGCTCCATCGTATCTAGGAGGGGAAAGCAGCTACGCCGAGGCTTCAACAAATATTTCGCACTGTGTCACACATTTCTCTCATTTTTGGTGAATTATGCTGCCATAACAGATGATCAGTCAGCCAGTCTATAATGTAAACTGAACAGAATGCTCTTAATCTCCTGTCATAAATATTTTTATGTTGGCCTTGGAACAAGCACTCAGAGGTGCTGCTGTAAATGTGCTTCTGTCAGCCTGGAGTAATCCAGCAGTGAATATCCAGGCCTACATCACAACATATATTCTTTTTTATGACTGGTAGCTGCTAGATATTTGAGACTTTCAAGAGACTTTCACACCTACATATTTAGCCGGACTTAGCACGTTTTGTTTATCTGCTGACAGTCGCTACCGTTACTTCCAAAGGTGAAAGGCCATGCCAGAGAGGGCTGTAGGATTAAGTCATGAATATGGTTCTCTTTATCTCCAAGTCAAGCTTGAGAGAGGTTATCATATCTTCAAAAAGATGGTAGCTCACAGTCCTATCAACTCACTACTGTGTACTTGCAAACTATACTTACTCAAACTTTTAAACTTGTAGATCTTGATTTTGAGCATTTGCTACAATTTTAAAACCAGTGTTTATTTGCGAAGATAATTTTGCTAAGTATCATAAACGTCTTTTTGACAGCTTATTTTCAAAACTTCCCATTGGCTTTATGTGAAGGGAACCTGGGGGATGTTAGCGTCTCGGTTGATTTACAAAAATACCTCATCCCTGCATCGACGTGGATGTATACATAGAACTGGACACAGCGTTGGAGGCGTGGTCGGTCCGTTCATTCTGAATCAGAAAATGTTATTGCCAAGTATGTTTTCACATCATGGCGGGTAGTGCAACATTGGATAATCACATTAAAGAATCAACAACAGTCAACACAGTGCAAGAATTTAAACATATTAAATGTACAGAAGAATATACAGACAAACAAGTTACAGTACTTTAAACAGTGTAATGTGAGTGTAGATTTAAAGTGACAAGTGCATTTAAAGTGAACAATTAAGTGCATTAAAAGTGAAGAATTAAGTGTATTTAAAGAGAATAATTAATTGATGTGCAGGGTATTGACCGGGTAGGAAATTGTCCTTGTGATGACAGAGTGGGGGACCCGGACTCTGTTAATGAACCCGACTGCCAACGGGAAGAATCTGTTAGTGTGGCGTGAGGTCTTGGTCCTGATGGACCGCATCCTCCTGCCAAATGGAAAGGACTCAAACACGTTGTGCCCAGGGTGAGAGCGGTCGGCTACAATCTTTCTTGCTCGTTTCAAGATCCTTGACGCGAACAAGTCCTGAAGGGACGGCAGATTGTAGCCAATCGACCTCGGCAGAGCAGAGGAGCCCGAACGCAGCCTTGAGGGGAACCGGTGCTGATGGACTGAGAGCCCGAGACATGTTTTCCCAGCTTCACACGCTGCTTCCTGTCAGGCAGGAAGTCTGTGATCCATGTGGAGCTGACAGAGCTTGTTGTTAATTGAGACTGATTGTGCTCCCAATAATTGTTTATTCATTTCAGGTGTGTGTGTGTCATGTGACCACAGTCTATATAAGCTGATGCACCTGCAGATAATAAAGAGCTTGAGTACCATTCTAACAAACTTGCAGCCAGTGTTTTTGTCCTTTTAAGTTGCTATATGTTGAGTCGATACAGTGAAGCTCTGCTTAACAGGTTATGGGCCCAGACGCGTTTGACGTTTTTGAGCAGAGATATCCGGCGTGAGTAGCCACAGAGAGACATGTGTTTGTATATGCATGTTTGAATGCATGTCTCACAGATTAGAGTGCCAGCACCATGAGCGAACGTACGAGTTCACGTTGGTCTCGTCTTGTGTTTGACGGAGACGAAAAGAACTATGAACTGTGGGAGACTAAGTTTTTGGGCCATCTGCGGTTGCAGAAATTGAAGGACACCATTTTGAATTGGCCCGCCGATGGCGCGGAAGAAGGCGCTCTGGCTGAGGATGCGGCGAAGAACGAGGAAGCATACGCGGAACTGATCCAATTCCTTGATGACAAAAGTTTGTCTCTGGTCATGCGAGAGGCAGTGGATGACGGCGTGGAGCTCTCAGGATTTTCTTGTGACTATTATGCAGGCAAGAGTAAGCCCGCATTATATGCCTGTATACAGAACTGACTTCTTTGCAAAAGATGAGTAGTGAGAGTGTAACTGATTATGTCATCCGCGCCGAGACTTCAATCACAGCACTGCGTAATGCTGGAGAGATCTTAAGCGATGGACTATTGGTTGCAATGATTTTGAAAGGGCTGCCAGAATCATTTAAGCCTTTTTCCATTTTTGTCACTCAAAGTGATGAGACTCTCTCTTTTGCGGCGTTCAAGACTAAGTTGCGCAGTTATGAGAGCACTGAAAATATGCACACAGCTGAGGCTGACGACAATGTCATGGGGGCCCGTGCGCATCCAAGAAGAGCTGCCCCAGCAGGCGCAAGTGCGCGCAGCACCGAGAACGAGGACATTGTGTGTTTCCGTTGTGGCCAGAGAGGTCACAGGATAAGGGACTGTCAGCGTGGTCAACAGTTGTACAGCCAGGGTGAGAGTACCACACGGCGAGGAGGATGGCGACAGCGGCAGCAGGACAGCAGCGTGGAGTGTCGAGGACGGACGACAACACCTTTGTGTTCAAGCTTGTGACCAGCGATCCTGGGAGCAGTGTCACGAAAGGCCTGCTGGTGGATACGGTTCGACGTCGCATATCATCACTGACCTGACTAAGTTCAAGAGCCGATGACCGATTCCAGTCCGAGAAGCACTACGTGGAGCTGGCCGATGGCACAAGCTGCACGGGGTCGCATGAGCGCAGAGGAAACGCTGAGGTGTGTCTGGTCGACAGCACGGGCGGCGCCTCAGTGCCACACTGAAGCAGGCGCTGTACATCCCCTCGTATCCCCAGGACATATTCTCCGTGAGAGCTGCAACTTCCAGTGGAGCAACGGTGATCTTCAAGGAAGGAAGAGACGTCTTGCAGTACAGAGACGGTACGCGCTGACTGTTCTATTTGCCTACTGTGTCAGTAAACCGTGAATGTGACGATCAATGTATGAGTTGTCATGATATTCAGACGTGGCACGAGATTTTAGGGCACTGTAATTTTGATGATGTCAAGAAGTTGGAGATTGTTGTGGATGGAATGTCAATCAGTGGTAAAGTGTCAAGATCCATGATATGTGAAGTGTGTACTCAGGGCAAGTTCACTCAGAGCAGGAACAGGAACCCTGATGTGAGAGCCAAATCAGCCTTGGAGCTGGTTCACACTGACTTGGCAGGCCCCATTGACCCAGAGTCCAAGGAGGGGTATAGGTATGCAGTTTCCTTTACTGATGACTACTCAAGCGCAGTGTTTGTGTACTGTCTAAAACACAAGAGTGACACTGTAGAAGCTACAGAGAGGTTTCTAGCTGACACAGCCCCCTATGGGAAAGTAAAGTGTATCAGGTCTGACAATGGTACAGAGTTCACAGGGCAGGGTTACCAAGCTCTACTGCGAAGAAATAGAATTAGGCACGAAACATCCGCACCATACTGCCACACCAGAATGGCACTGCCGAGCGTAACTGGAGAACCCTTTTGACATGGCTAGATGTATGCTCTTGGAGAGCCAGTTAGCCAAGGAGCTATGGCCGTATGCGGTCCAGACAGCTGCAGTGGTGAGGAATAGATGTTTCAACAACCGCACCAGAGAGACACCTTACTTTATGCTGACAGGAAGGAGACCTAATATCTCCAGGATGCAGAAGTTTGGTACTGTGTGTTATGCCTACAGGCAGGACAGGAAGAAGCTAGAGTCGAGGTCTGACAAAGGCATCTTCATTGGTTATGACAGGAACAGTCCAGCCTATATGGTCTACTACCCCGACAGCAGGAAGGTGATGAAGCACAGACTGGTGAGGTTCATGTCTTGCGTTGAGGGACATCAGACTGATGACATGTCTAACGATGACAGTGGTGTGCAGTCTAGGACAACCAGACCTGACTCTGACAAGAATGACATCCCAGAAGCGAGGCCAGGTCCAAGTCAGATAGGCCTACAGACAGGTGAGGTCAAGCTAGAATCTCAGTCTCCACGGAGGTACCCTGCTAGAGAGAGGAGGCAGCCAGACTTCTATGGGATAGAGAGTGATCAGGCTCAGATCAATATTGATTATTGCTACAGGATGGTTTGTAATGTACCTCAGACATTCAGAGATGCTGTGACTTCATCCAACTCAAGAGAGTGGGTAGATGCAATGGATGAGGAGATGAAGACACTGAGGGATAACAACACATTTACTCTGACCACCTTACCAGAGGGCAAGAAAGCAGTGGGGGGTAGATGGGTGTATACGATTAAAACCAATGTTGATGGATCTGACAAGTACAAGGCCCGCTATGTAGCCAAGGGATACAGTCAACAGGTCGGTGTCGACTATGGAGAAACGTTTTCTCCTACTGCCGACCTGACTAGTGTGAGAGTGTTGATGCAGAAAGCTGCCCAGGAGGATCTGATCCTACATCAGATGGATGTTAAAACGGCCTACTTGCATGCACCAATTGATTGTGAGATTTACATGGAACGGCCAGAGGGTTATGATGCACAATCTCAGACAAATGAGAAGATGGTGTGTAGACTAGAGAAATCACTATATGGGCTTAAACAATCGGGTCGAAACTGGAACAAAATGTTGCACAACTATCTATGTGAAAACATGTTTGTACAGAATCCAGCCGATCAATGTGTTTATACGAGAGAAACTGAACATGACAAGCTGATCATACTGATCTGGGTTGATGACCTGGTTATTGCAGCCAGTGATGAGGGAGCTTTAAAAGCAGTAAAAAAGATGCTTGCTGTGAAGTTCCAAATGAAAGATTTGGGCAGACTGAGAAACTTTCTTGGCATCACTTTTGACCAGTGTAATGGATGTGTGACCATGTCACAGCAGAGCTATGTTGACAAGCTGCTTGACAGGTTTGATATGCAGGATTGTAAAGCCAGGTCGACACCATGTGAAACAAAACTGCATTACACTGATGACGAAGCTAGGTGACCCCAGAAAATACAGAGAGGCAGTGGGTAGCCTAATCTACCTAACCTCATGCACCAGACCTGATCTGAGTTTTGTTGTAAGCAAACTGTCACAGCATTTCAGTGAGCCGACAGAAGAGCAGTGGACAACTGTTAAGCATGTACTGAGATATTTGAAGGGCACAAATGACAAAAGTTGTGCTACAGAAAATGTGATGGGCTGAGGTTGTTTGCTTACAGTGATGCAGATTGGGCAGGTGATGCAACTGACCGACGCAGTACAACTGGCTATTGTGTTAGTCTGAGTGAGAACGGTCCTCTGATTTCCTGGAAGACTAAGAAGCAGCCAACTGTAGCACTTTCAACCTGTGAGGCAGAGTACATGGCGTTGGCCGCCACCACACAAGAGTGTCTGTACTTATCTCAACTGCTTGAACATCTTGATGACTGCCTGTATGACGTACCTACGATTTTTGAAGATAACCAAGGTACAATTGCATTAGCCAAGAATCCAGTCAGCAGACAGCGATGTAAGCACATTGATATAAAATACCATTTTGTGAGATCGACTGTTAATGACTGTAAAGTATGTTTGAAGTATTGCCCAACAGACCAGATGGTAGCTGACTTGATGACAAAACCAGCTACTAAAGCAAAGCTACTTACTTTTTCCATGTTCCTGTTTGGGGTATAGCCAGCTAATTGCAGTTGGTTTCCATGTTTATTTGTTTGTCTTGTTTGTTTGTTTTTGTTATGATTTATGGTTGTCAATAATGTGTGATCAAGTGGGGGTGTTAATTGAGACTGATTGTGCTCCCAATAATTGTTTATTCATTTCAGGTGTGTTATGTGACCACAGTCTATATAAGCTGATGCACCTGCAGATAATAAAGAGCTTGAGTACCATTCTAACAAACTTGCAGCCAGTGTTTTTGTCCTTTCAAGTTGCTATATGTTGAGTCGATACAGTGAAGCTCTGCTTAACACTTGTCATGCAGCAGAGACGGGATGATGGTGTTAAAGGCAAAGCGGAAGTCCACAAACAGGATCCTGGCGTAGGTTCCTGGAGGAGTCCAGATACTGGAAGATGAAGTGAAGGGCCATGTTGATAGCATCATCTCCAGACCTGTTGGCTCTGTAGGGGAACTGCAGGGGGTCCAGATGTGGGGCAGTGAGGGTATTGAGGTGGGACAGGACTGGGTGTTCAAAAGACTCCATGACTACAGAGGTCAGGGCGACGGGCCTGTAGTCATTAAGTCCTGTGATCCAAGGTTCTTTGGGGATGATGGTGGAGGCCTTGAAGCAGGCTGGTACGTGGCATGTCCTCCTGCCACCATTAGCATTGTAGGCTGCATGTGCTGGTCAATAAGGGAACACTTGACAGGAAAAGCCACAATAACAAAGAGGACCAGCCTTACACTCAAGTGTGACTCAATTCCAAAGCCCAGTAGGGGGGAAATAGAGGGACTGGTTGCCAATGCGTATACATTTTTTGTGTAATCTCCTTGTTTTCCCCACATTTCTACTCCATCCACTCGCTCTGAGTTGAAAGCAGTGATGGGCCTTGCTCGACACGACAGATGCAGTTACTCTTTCTTTCTTTCTTTCTTTCTTTCTTACGCCTATTTGTCAGAAGCTGCTGTGGTATTCTGTGCTTCAATTGTTGCACATCCCCATCTTTTTATTATTCAAAGAGCATGTGTTGAAAACAGGGGTCTGGTTGCTGCAGGGCGAACCAAAGCCTCTTCCACCCCTCTAGACGCCATGTCAAAACACAAGCTTTTTATTGTTTCTCATTTATCGCAATTTCCTTTGTTACCTCTTGACTTATTTTCCACCAGATGACAATTTGACAACATCTTGGACTAAAGAAGTTGTACACATTCTACATTCTCCCCAAAGGCAGTGGGAAAGAGCCCATGAACAACACATTTATGAATCATAAAGACGTTTCAATTTCAGATTTTTTTTTGATGACAGAACTTGAGTCATGTGCACAAACACATAAAGGGAAGACATTCAGTACTGTCATGACGACATCTGCAGGACATTGTCATGGTTGTTTATCTTCCCTTTGCTTTCCAGTCCAACTATTTCTCCGCAGTACACGCAGAAAGCAGATGCTCTAAACAATTTGAGGATATGATTGCTATTTTCCATCACATTTGGGGCTGGCTTCCAGCTTGGCTCCTACCTTTTATCTCGTGCCAACCTGCCAGCTCACTGCAATGCTGCATTTTTTTGAAAAATGTTGTTCTTCCTTTCAGCTATTGTTCAGTTCTGGAGAGCAGTAAGACCCCATTGAAACCCAACAGCACACATTAGAGCTCATTTCAGAAACACTTGTAGGAACAACTCACTTCTTGTACGAGTGAGAGAAGAACTCACCACACTCACAGTTTTCTTGTGTTTAGAATTATTTCTTTATTTCAGTGAGAGTCCGACCCTCAGGTATTAACAGCACTCGTTATTTTTCCTTGGCTTTAGCAGGTCCCTTAATTCTGCTGTGGAGGGTTTAAAAAATGACTTTCCTCTACATTGACAGAGCCACACAGCCATGAGAATAGATCTAATGAGGCAACATATTTGAAAGTACAGGTTATTTTCACATATCTGACTGAATGATGGGAGGGACATTAAGTGAGGTCACAGGTGTTAGTACATCAATAAGAATGGATTCTCTGTGCATTGTTGTCTGCAGATCCTTTTATTCTTTCCACGTGTCAGTCCCAATTCTACAATGAGAGGCTTCTAGTGTTCAAAAAATGTAAAATAATCACACAAATAAGCATTGATTTAAAAGCACCATATTGTTTCCTCCTCTTCTTCAATGCACCTAAAATCATTCTGAGATTCTTAATAAGTCATATAAAGTGTTATTCATTGCATAATGATATTAATAATTGTATTTTTCACTGTTTTGTCGATTGCCTTATGAAATTAATTGTTTGAAGCCGTCTTAAATTAAGAGGAATGATCTTGTTGCTAATGGAGCGTTTATGATTCTATGCAAAGCTGACTTGGTTAGATTATTTCCATCACGAAGATCCTTTCCCCAGTGATTTACTTTTTTTCATCAGAGCACAATATGTTATTGCAGAGCGTTATGATTGTGTTAATTTATGAAATCGACCAGCCCTCCTGCTGCTGGAAGCCAACATTGTGTGTGTGATGCAAATGAGATTGAGCTCCTCAACCTGCCAAGTCAAATATGAGTCCATGATTACAGCCCTGGCAATGCCTTTTGTCTGTGTGCCTATTGCCATTTTATCTGCCACACATCAGGTGCTGATTTGCTTCAGCACACACACACACACACACACACACACACACACACACACACACACACACACACACACACACACACACACACACACACATATATATATATATATATATATATATATATATATATATATATATATATATATATATATATATATATAATTTGTTTGGGTTTTGCACTTTGTGAAAACTGAACAAACCCTGAGAACCAACCTGAGATGGATGAAATGGTCAGGATTAATTGATTTGTTTATAAAGTGAGAGGTTATTAACAGATGGTCAATGTTTGCACAAATATAACTTGTAAACAAAGATAATAAACCATACATTGCATTTATTGATGGTTGGATGTAAGTTAGCTGCATCTTCCTTTTCTTTTCAGCCAGGAAATTGACTAAAATTAATCCAGCATTGCAGTTAATGGTTATAGAATGGTATAGAAATGTGTTTAGGCTATTCAATTCAGTTCAGTTCAGTTTATTTCATAATGCCCAATATCACAAATTATGAATTTGCTTCAGTGCGCTTTACAATGTGTACATATACTCTATCAAATTGTTTTCCATGAAGGTAATGAGTGCGGGCTTCTCGCATCCCATTTGAAAACAGTGCAGAATGAATTCTCTCCCTCGGTCATAAACACATCCATTAAGCTAATCGAGAAGACAAGTTTTGAATGTGCACCCAGGAAGACGCCCTCACAAACGAGTGAGCCTATTATCTCCTGCAAATGTATCAACATCTTTACATCAGTATGTGTTTGTGGGGCTTTACACATTTGATTTGCAGCTGCTACTTCCGTCTCTCTCACTCTCTCGCCGTCACACACACACACACACACACACACACACACACACACACACACATACACACACACTAGTGCACTATGTCAACTCCACACTAAGCCAAAGAGCTCCTTCTGAGAAATTCATAAAACTGATATCTTATCAATTAGCTTGCATCATTTCAATCATGCGAGTGTGTGTTTATTTGCCAGAGACCAATCTGCCCTCCATACTGTCGCTCACAAAAACAAATGAAAGAAAAGATGGCTTTGTTGCTTCTTAGATGTGTCAACATGTTCTGCTATTTCATTGTCATTAAAATTCTTCTCTTAACTTACAAAGCCTTAATTGGTGATGCACCATCATATCTTAAGGAGCTTGTAGTACCGTATCGCCCCACCAGAGAGCTGCGCTCACTAAATGCGGGGCTACTTGTAGTTCCTAGAGTCTTAAAATGTAAAATGGGAGCCAGAGCCTTAAGTTATCAAGCTCCTCTTTTATGGAACCAACTTCCAATTTCAGTCCGGGAGGCAGACACAGTCGCCACATTCAAGAGTAGACTTAAGACTTTCTTCTTTGACAGAGCTTATAGTCAGGGCTGAATCAGGTTTGCCCTGGTCCAGCCCCTGGATATGCTGGTATAGGCTTATAGCTGCTGGGGATGTTTAGGATGCACTGAGCACCTCTCTCCTCTTTTCTTTCTCCTATGGATGAATCTTCATCTCTCCATCACACATGACTAACTCTGCTTTCTCCCCGGAGTCCTTCTGACTTCACGTCTCATGGGGTCATCGGACCCTATGAGACGGCATAGATTCCATCTGCTGATGGACCATCGATGGTTGGATCGTGAGTTCCTGTCACCAGCTGTGCCACTGCCCTGCTGGGACTCCGCCACTCTCCACTCGGAGGTCTCCAAACTCTCCATCGTGGAATATGCCTAAATATGAACTATTGATAAACTCTGTCAGATTCCTTGAATGTATTTTAACTCTAAATATGTCCTTCTGTACACATTACATCTATTCATCTGTCCATCCTGGAGAGGGATCCTCCTCTGTTGCTCTCCTGAAGGTTTCTTCCCTTTTTCCCCCTGAAGGGTTATTTGGGAGTTTTTCCTGGTCCGATGTGAGGTTTTGGGTCAGGTATGTCTATGTGTACAGATTGTAAAGCACTCTGAGACAAATTTGTAATTTGTGAAACTGGGCTATACAAATAAACTGAATTGAATTGAAATGAGAACAATTCTGATGATTCTGAGAAGCTAACTTAAAATTACGAGACCCTTTCTGATAAGGCAAAACTGGCGCCCCCATCTACCAAAACATACAAACACAACATTTGTTTACAAAATGATAGATAAATGTATGTGAAAAGTCCAATAACCTTTGTGTTAGTCTTTTTTATTGAATCTGCAAGCAGGTAGTCTCATTTCTGAGATTGACGGAGAGCTTTAGCGGCGGTGGTGGCGTTCAGAAAACTTAGTACTGAAATCCATTTATTATTCTAATAAAGTAAAATATTCATCAGGCTGTAATTAACATACCTTTAGGAAAATGATAATCATTGACGTAGAAAGAAGAGGAATGATTGTGATTTAAAAAAAAGATACCACCCATCGTTGAGTTATTGTAGACAGGTGTCTTCATCTTTGAGCTCACGCCCCCTCTTTTGTGTGACATCGTTGACATTCAGAAGAATACAAGCTGATGCTATTTCCTCTTGCCCAACACAATTTACCTTCATACCTGCACAAATATGCTCCTGGTTTTTAGAGGCAGAGCTTCTTTCATGCAAAACTGACCTTTACATATTGTAAACCTTATTAAAAACCAGCAGGTTGTGCAATCAACCACAAATGCCATCTCTCCTCTGATTGCTTATTGATCTATCAACATATGTATTCATAAAGGGTATAGGTGTATGTCAAAGTTATACGTGAAATAAACACACTGGGTCTCTTTTTACAAAGGTTGTTTTGTATCAGTTTGGTATATTTATCTTAATAATCAGCTAGTAATGTTGCACCATGCCGAGTCTTAAGTTTGTACCAATTATGTTGATTCACTCATTAATTAATGTAATTGAAGGCCTATTGTTTCTTGATCCACAGCATTTGCTGTCCAACAATAGTTTAAATTGTTTATATAAGATGTCAGAGATTCATTCTGTGACTTGATTTCTGTTTCCAGTGTTCAGTCGCTGCTTCTTTTTGCGTGCTGAGGCTGGTTTGGCTTCCATCACCATGCTTGGTCTTGGATGGCAGTTTCCAGGTGCCAATGGCTCACCGATATCCCCATGTGCCAAGCAGGGCTCGAGTCAAGGGGCGGAGCTACTGGACAGTATTGGTCAAACTTCATATACATTATCCTCTGCTCAATACCTGAATACTAACTTACCAAACAGACTTTTCACATTCCACTCAGATCTTCTGACACATTTAAATGAAAATCACAAAGCAGAACTTTTGATTTTATGTAATCACATGTTGTAAAATAAAATGACATGGACATGCTGACAGGTGGTCGTTTGGGATGTCAAGCAGTATTGTAACACATCAACTGGCCCAAAGATGGCCCTCACTCACGCTGGCATGATAGCAACAAAGCTGGAAAGCTATTGAGTCTTTTTTCCGGGTTCATGTAGTTTCACCCATGTCATGTTTTCCTTGACTATTGCAGGAAGAAAGTTTAGCACTCAGGTCATGTGACGGTAACTCAGTCAAGACCACGCTCTGATGACAACCGTGACATGCGGCTAAAAAGCTAGTAAGCTTGCTCTTAGTAAATCTATTGTGTCAAACAAAGAATGTGTTATAATTACTGTGGTGACATCTTCCTTTTATCATTATAGTGGGAAATATATCAATCACACAGTAAATATGAATAAAACTCCTCCCCTATAATCATATAATACCCTAAAATTGCATATATATATATATATATATATATATATATATATATATATATATATAATGTATTATTACTATTATTAGAATATTATCAATACTCTGACATCGTCATTAGTGACTCGTATCTATTGTTAGCTGAAAGTAGCTGAGGACGGTTGTAGGAAAATTGTCATTTTTAATTGTCTGATTGTTTTTCCGTCAGAGCTTCTTTTTCTCCTGCAGGATGGCAGCTGCAATTTATGATCACATTCATGCAAATGTACCACGGATCAGTTAAACAGCCAACAAAGTGTGAAAGCAGAGCAGCTGGGTTAGATAGTGGGAGCACACACACTAAGCAGTAAGTAATATTTTGTTTTTAAATTCCATTCCATTATCCATACCGCTTATCCTCATTAGGGTCGCGGGGCGCTGGAGCCGATCCCAGCTGACATTGGGCGAAGGCAGGGTATTTAAATTGATTCCTCAAACAGAGTGAGATTTGTCAATAAACTTTTATTATAATAATGCAACGGCAGGTTCGCAGGAATACAGGCGCACACATTTAAACATATCGATGAGCAAAATAAACTACTTTAAATGCAGACTGTGACTGTGTTTATATTGAATACTTCAGCTCTTTCCTTATGCCAATGTGTTTCTCAGATGTGTTTTGAGAAGGAGCTCGCTGATTTATGTATTTCATCAATGGAAGTTCAAGGAGAACAACCCCAAACCTCTGTGCCACCTCTTGCATGCCGTGGAACCGACGTGTCATCTATGCAATATGAGTGAGTCAATAGTTATTCATTCTCTCATAACTCATCAAAATATCTTTTGGCCCACATAGAGCTGTAGAAATGAAGAAGCAATACTACATGACTGGACAGAACCAAGAATACAATCACCCAGCAAAAAAATATGTAAACTTATATTTGTTTGAAAGTACAGTAAATATAATGTGTAACTCATATAATTGTCAATTAAATTATATTTTACTAATTTGAAACGATTGCCATAATTGGCCTTGTTGTTGAGAGTCGGGTCCGGGCCCGTTTGGCCACTAGGACACCCCAAACCCAGATGTAGGAGGTGCTCTAGCAACTCTTTCCCTCAGCTGACATGTTTATCTGATGAGCAGAAAAGCAGAGTCAGAAAATGATAAAAACGAATATGAATCTAAATCTAAACGGAAATTCAGAGACTTTTCCTCTAGGTGTGCCAAGACATTATTGCAGGACGTGTCACATCTGCTTAAACTCAGAGTAGCCCTCTCCCCCTGTATGGTCTCATCAGCGCTGAATAGAAAGCGCCAAACGATCAGCGCAAGTCATTTTTATCATGGTGTTGTTTACTCTCCATGATATTGACTGCAGCGGTGGTTATGACTTCAAAGGTTAAGATAGCGTTGGGTTGTAAACTCAAAACACACACACACACACACACACACACACACACACACACACACACACACGACCCCCGACTTGAAATGTCACCAAAGCGCTGCCATTCATTAGGCGGAAGTCACTTGCCACAGCTCTGCGGGCCTCTGCTTAATGAGTGGAGGCTCTGCGGGCCCACATCGAGCGGCGGGTCAGCTGACCAGGTGCATTATAAACGCACCAGGGTGGAGGTTCAAGCATCTCTTTACACTGTAAATGTGTCAGAACATGTGATGTGTTTTGCGTGTTGTGTGTGGGAATGAGATCCATGGGAGGTACTGAGAGCACCACAATCAGCCGTGTCCGTCAAAATGTTATGGAGAATTGAAAGTTTTTACAACCTGGATCCTCTATCTTGCCTATTAATAAAGATTACATGTGTATTAATTTGATTTCTTCATTAGGTATAGAGCATTGGTCCTTATTATTTCCAGTAGCTAGAGACAGCTCTTGATGGATCCTTTCTACACTTGTGTTTTAGAAAGATCTGTCTTTATTGATCTTCTGTCTGATCAATATGTCTTCAAGTGAGGCTCTTAGGAGCAGGTTTAAGTGAACAAGTGCCGCTGATTGAAAGGACAGCTCAGAATAAGCTATCGCTGATAGAAAGTGAATAGAAAAATAAGGAAAAACAGAAAGCAGATTACTGCAGATAATTACAAAATCATACAACTAGATCATGCGGTTTGATCTTATAATCTGATTTGATTTCATTTTCTTTTCTTATTGTGGAGGGGAATACTCCCCGGTGAAAGCAGCATGGGATGTAGTGTTGTGAATAATGCCCTAATGCTGGCTCCTCCCCCTATCAATTCCTTAATCAGGGCCAGTTTAAATAAGGCACCGGTTGGCATGGCCTCATCCCTGATTAGCCTCCATTTTACCTTTAGCCTTTGTTTAATTTACATTGTTAAACCAACTGGACATTTTTTAATTTGACTTAATTTAGTTTGGGTCTTAGTTCTATTCTTCTCTCGAGGAAGAAGAGTGCCATTGTTAGTAATCAATCATCCCACCAAGTTTCATAAGAATCGGAATTTTGTCTGATTTAGACGAATAACAAGTTTTTCACCTTTTTGTGACCTTGACCTTGACCTTTGACCCAATCACTCCCAAAAACTAATCGATTGTTCCTTGGGTCATGACCAATCATCCCACCAAGTTTCATAAGAATCGGCTCAGTTTTGTCTGATCTAGACGAATAACAAACGGACGGACGGACGGACATATTCACAAACTAGAATGGGCACTCGGTAGAGCGCATACCTTCGCATATCACAAGATTGAATTATGAACAATTTGGCACTAGTTTCACGCAAATCGGATGCCAATTAACCGAGATATGGCAAATTTACGTTTTTCACCTTTTCGTGACTTTGACCTTGACCTTTGACCCAATCACTCCCAAAAACTAATCGATTGTTCCTTGGGTCATGACCAATCATCCCACCAAGTGTCATAAGAATCGGCTCAGTTTTAGTCTGATTTAGACGAATAACAAGTGTTTCCACCTTTTCGTGACCTTGACCTTGACCTTTGACCCAATCACTCCCAAAAACTAATTGATTGTTCCTTGGGTCATGACCAATCATTCCACCAAGTTTCATAACAATCGGCTCAGTTTTGTCTGATTTAGACGAATAACAAGTTTTTCACCTTGACCTTTGACCCAATCACTCCCAAAAACTAATCGATTGTTCCTTGGGTCATGACCAATCATCCCACCAAGTTTCATAAGAATCGGCTCAGTTTTGTCTGATTTAGACGAATAACTGATGGACGGACGGACATATTCACAAACGCCGGCGAAAACATTACCTTCTGCATTTTCAATGCGAAGGTAATTAGTTAACTAAAAAAGTTACAACTCAAGAGCTTTACAAAAGAATAGGAGCACATATGAACATTACTCTCTTCCCTCTGTTAGAATGGATTTAATTTCAATAAGAAATGTTTTTTTTTTACTTTAAAAAAACTGAAAAGCTTATTCTTTCTCTGAAAGGAGAGGATGTACTCATTTTTTGTATTGCCCTTCTAAAAAAAAGGTCTCACAGGCCATGAGATGCAGTGCCTGGTTAATTACACCGGTGCTCTCCCGAGGCAAGATGGAAGTGCACGGAGCGCAGGAAATGTTGATGCAATTGACTTGAGGTCCAGGGGCTAAGATGAGCTGAGTGATGGAGAGTCGGGGCCGCGGCGTATCCAAATGGAAACCCTGCAGAAATGCAGCAGGATAAAGCTTTCTGCAATTGACCTCTTTATGACAGGCGATGGATGTGGTTGTTGAGTCCGTCTGTGGGCGGACACGCAGCAATCCATCCAGCCATTTAGTGTAGTTAAAAGGAAAATGGGATCAAGAGTGTTTCAGAAACTGTCTGTCAGTAAACTAGATGGATGGACTCAAGGACCCACGGGTGGCTTGGTTCACTGGAAAAGCAGAGGTGGAAATAATCCCTGAATTTAATTTATATAGCCCAATATGTCAATTACCTTATCACACATGTGCTTTATATGGGTTTTACTGTAACTGACGGTTTTACGTTACTTAATAACACAAGGAACACGGCAACTTTATCTCCTTCCGTCTCCTCCTTCACAATAAAAGCCCCGCACCGGAACACTGGTGAACTAATGTCTTACATTAAGTTGTTCAGCTGTAGTAAGATGGCATTGAAGGCCTTGGTAGAAAATGCATGGTCCGCCACCGGCTTCACAATCCGTACTGTATTTGACATCCTCTGTCTTTAGACCTTTAGACCTTTAGCCCCATTTTGATATTGTGTTTTAAACTGTTTATAACAGTATAATAAACATGAGCAATTATATAGATGTTAAAATTAAAGAAGAAAACTTGGGCTACAAGTATTAACTCAAACACCAACTGACATTTTTTCTTTATTTAATCATAATTCTTCAGGGGTCGGCCCACTCAGAACGTTTCCGGAACTAGCATGACATGTAGCTTAGTGCTATCCTAAAAAACAAGATATGAGAAAGCAAGAGGATATCACACAGATTTCAAATATCTTTACAGAATCCTTCTGCACTAAAGTATCACGGAGATATGAGCCAAAGAACACAGAAATATTAATCGCTTCATAGCTTTACAGCCAGCAAATTCAACTTACTTTTGTTCTTGAGAAGAAGAAAAAACAGCACACACGCAAACTTTCACTTTGTTTGATTGTTTTTTTAATCTTTGGTTTATTGTTTTAAAGCCACAGAATGATGTACTTGGATGTATTGAACACCAGCAGTAAAAGTGAAATTGAAATAAATGGTTTGGCATATGAGAAAAGTCAAAGGGCACAGATGGTGCTCCTGTGTGCCCAAATGCACATTTTTGAGACCTCGCCTAAATTCTCGCACTAAAAACTCTCCGACTATTGTTCTGCTTTATAGAATCTGTTCACAAGTTGTCTTATTATCTGGGTGATTTTAGGCCTTTGCTGTGCATCCATCAAGGATATATTCATCCTGAAAGTGCTATTTTCATAGAAGTTTCATCTTTATTTACTTTTAACCAGTAACATATATACTAATATTTACACATCTGAACAAAAGCTCACATGCGTTCCCTTTATTATATCACCAATATTATTCAAATAGCTTTTGTGGTTGCAGAGCTACACCCTTTTAGGTTTGGGTAAGTCATTTCGAGCAGAAACCTCAGAAATCATGTGGGGCTCAAAAGCTTAACTCAGCTAATGAAAACTCTCAAAAATCAAATAAATTAACCAGAGATGTACCAAGCTGTTTGTCTTGCTGATCTGAGCATATTCTATAACATGGAATCATAATAATTGTCATGACTCGGAGTTTCTGTCTGGTTTTGTGTCTTATTTTGAAGTCCTTGTGTCATCTGTCTCCCTGTGATTGGTTCCTCCTGTGATTGCTGGCCCCGCCCTCATTGTGTCCACCTGTGTCTCGTTCCCCGTTGTCCAATCACCTCCGCCTGCCTGTGTATGTAAACCCTGTTTGTTTCTTTCCCCAGTGGTGGCGGTGAAACGTTAGGATCGTTTTTGTCGTCCTGTGTTACCTGGCTAGTTCTAATTCTGAATTAAATATTGGTTTGGAAGTTATGTCGGCATTTGGGTCCTCTCTCTCTACGGCAGCGCATGACAATTATAATCTGATCTTTTCTTGTCTGTACGCTACTGTGTGGTCCGCACCAGAAGGGCTTAACGTCTGATGCTCATTCATTTTTTTTCTGTGAAAACTGAACTGTCTTCCAGTTGAAATGCTCTCCGACGCCTGTGTCTGTCCTAGAAGAGGCTTTACTTTGTAACGCCGCTCAACAACCAGAGCGTGGCTTGCATCATGTTCAAGCTTTCATTGTAATTTTATGAATCAGAAGTTTTTGAAGCAGGCCTCCCAAGGGGATATCCAGGTGGTACCAGAGGAGGAACCAGGAATAGAAGTGAAAAGCTATGAACAGCTTAAATGTGATGTTGGTAAAAAGATGCAGTATGTTGATTGTTTTACTGTAAAACTGTAAATATCTTAAGACAGGTTTTTTTATGTTATTGGTGTAGTCTAAAGTTATGTTAAACAGCCATATTAGGATATCTCGGCTCAATTGAGTGTCTATCCGATTAAAGAACAAAATCATGACCCCATAGGCATCAATGGATTAAGCGAAAGTAAACAAACTAAGCTGTGTCTGAAACCCAGAGTGCAAACTTTGAAATCCTTGATATACATTTCATCTTTTCACGGTAGAAGTTTTAAAATAAGTTGAGCCAAATTTCATTGCCTACAGCTTATATTTCAATACACATACCCACAAGCCCTCTCACATTGTGCATAGTTCGATCAACAAATGTCAAGTTTTCAGCGCAATTTTATTTCTTCCAAAAAACCAAACACAACTGTCAGATTTGTCAGGAGAATTAATGAATGTGATTAAAACTGGTTTGAATCGAGTAAATGATGCAAAACGGAAAAACTTCAGAGCCTGTGATTCGTTTTTGAAGGACGAATAGATAACGTGTAAGAATCTGCAACGATGAAGATACAATTCGCCGCCGTGCATTTCTGATGCTTGTCTTCTGATTGCGACATCGAGGAGCTCTGGTTCTTACTATCTCACTGTGGTCTGGGAGGAGTTTGGTGGTAACTGGAGCCAGACAGACGGAGGCCCGGGATGAGTTTATCCAGAATGAACTGACAACGAGCCTTAACATCGATCATTGTTAGCTTTGCCTGCATCTTATGATCAGCTTGTCCATCTCATCTGATCTCTCTGACTTCAGCTTCCTGGCAAATGTCAGACAACTGCAATACGTTGTTCGAGATTTACATCTTGTGTAGTTTTTAGTTTAAGGTATAATAATGCCATATATAATGCCAGGATTAAAACTAAATAGCTTTTTCCAGTAACTTTGATATTAACAACCAAATTAAAAAGTAATCGCATTGTTTGGCTGACACTAATAAAACTAGCAGCTCTTCAGCTTTCATTGCGTTTTTTTGTAGGACTATCAAAATGAAATATTGGTATTGCACATATGTGTGAAACCTTTTGGAAAGAAGAACAAGACACAAAATGAACAACACAATTGTATGATGTTCCATCATACAAGAATACCTTTCATGGGAGCGGGGGTTGTATATATAGCCTATAATTCAGCCCCAGAGAGAAGAAGACGATAAAAGCGTCTCTCGAGGGTTGGTATTGGCCTCTGTGACAACAGAGAAAAAGGACACTTGATGGATAATGATTTTGCCTTCGCAAAGCCTGCTTGAATGTCAGAAGGGAGAAGTGTAACATACTCTAATTAATAACAGAAGTATACTGTGTACGTCACAAAAAGAATAAAGGCTGCAAACACCTAAAAACAGGGTAGAGAGGAAGGTAACGGCTAAAACCTTATAACATCAACAAGTTAACTGACTTCAATGAAGAAGTGAAAATGAAAAGGTGCAAAAGTCTCTTCTTTTTTTATAAGACTCATGCATTTTTTGTCAGTACAACTGCACAACCTGTCTGACTGTCTGCTTTTTGCCACTTTGATATTCAGCACCCTCACCAGGAGCCAGGAGCTTGTAAACCACCGACCAGTAAATAATATATAATTGATATAATTGAGTGTGCAAGCCATCACCAGGGCTGCAAACTAACATTTTATTTTATTATATTCTGGGGTAGACTCTTTTGGAATTAAAGAGCCCTGGAAAATGCCCCTTTAGCCAGAAAAGATGTGTAAACTCATCAACAAGGAAAAAGGTGGCAGCCAGCTGCAGAGGGTAGGAGGAGGAAGATATTTCAGAGAGCATTATGCACTCCTACAGCTGGCTGCGTCTACTCTATTCCTACGCCTCACAATCAATGGGGGAAGAGTGATTGACACAAATTGCACACTGATTCTAGCAGCGAGAACGAGAGACGCATAATATGTTTTGCCCTCCCATTGAGCAACCCTGAAATGCTTCAATTGATCCTGCATACAAGTGGTATAATTATAACATCTTGCAAACTTAAACATTGAGCATATTCGACACATGGTATGTATTCTTTATGAATTAAGATGAAAGAGTTAATCGTCGCGTCACATAGAATACAGTGCAGTTTCCGTTATATAGAAGAATTGAGAGCAATTCAACCAAGTGGGGTGACACGTGACGTGAGGCATACACACCTCTGGCCTCTGACATTTGTTTCAAACTGTGATATTATTTGTACAGATTTTTCAAAGTCAGCTGCAGAAAGCAAACAGCACAGAACGGCGTACTGATCTTAAAATGTGTATAAAACATATATTGATCAATAAACTGCCATGACGTGGACTAACCAACTGTTTATTTAATGTAATTCAAAACATGTTTCACCAGTTTTTGAGTCATTATGCTATGCTACGCTAACAGGCTGGTGGAGATTCATATAAAAACAGCATACATTGTTATTAATCACATTTCTTCAGTTCTGAATGTTAAAGCAAGGGTTTTCTATCTTTTGAATCGAAGCGAAATAACTTAGGTGAATTATATGTGTATGAACAAAATCCAAGACTACTTTTAGAGTTTATAAACTTCATATTATCATATTTTAGGATTTGTTATGCATTATGCACAAACTGTGTGGGTTTATTTGGACCTTGATCTTCTGGGAAGCTGTGTGGAGTACAAATACCCGATATATGAAAACGCATTTCATTGCTGTATTTCAAGTCCAACCCCGGTGTCACGTGGTTCCGTTTTCACCCATGGGGATTCAAACTTCATCTTTTCCCTTGAGGAACAGAAAGGCAGCTTGAGCTTTTTTTTTCATGCCAAACACTGAATTAAACTCCTTTATCATCTTAAAGACAGACTTCCTCTGCAGACAGTCACAGGACTACAAAATAACATGTTTCCTTGAACACGTTTCCTTGACACGATGATAACAAGCATGTGTCAAGCGTGCCCTGCTCCTAATTGGCATCTTTTCTTGGTAAATTATTGTCATTTGATTTATTTCAGTTTTTCTGTCAGATCTGTTATGCTGTTACTCATCCTCTCGCTCACCTCGTTCCGTTTGCTCTCCCTACCCACAATCCTATGTCTGCTCTGTTCCTCATAGGGGCCAAGAGATTAGCACATCACACCCGTGTTGGGAAAGAACATGCTGGGAGTCACACCTGTGCAATTGACCCTTTGCTAAACTCTGCTATTCCATTAAGCTGTCGGAGCACAGTGTTATGATGAGACGCAACATCATCCGATCGAGACGGAATACAATGTTCTTGTAAAGCTGGTTAGGTCTTTATTCACTGCTCCAATCATTTTAAAGCAAAAGCAGCTTGTGTATACATCTAATATACCTAGTTTAGTTAATGATATGCTAACGTGCTTTGCTATCGTTGGCTACGTTTTCTATAGAAATGTTACTTACGTCTCCTTCCATTGCAGGTAACAAGTATCACGAAAACACAATGTTTAACCATGACTAGTTAAAAATCATTTGAGTTTATAATGGAGGCATATAGTAGTCAGACCCTAAGGAGATCGCCCAATCGACAATAAATGACCAATCTGCGTTAGAGGGGCGGGACTTAACGAAAGCTACATTGAATAGATGCTTTACTTAATCGGCGGATGATACAGACCTTGTGGCAGCTAGGGGGGTGGAGTCTCTAATTGGCCTCAGCTGCTCGGCTGATTGGCAATCAGCCAGCAGCTGACGCTGGACCCCATAAAAGAGCAGCAAAAAGTGGAAGGAGGAGAGAGTGAGCAGAGGCGCAGTCTTCTGTCTGAAGCCCTGCATAAAGTATGTTGTCAAATATCCCGGTATTGGCTGATCCTTGATGCTTTCCGGGGGAAACCCACAGGTGACCAGGGACGTGCGGTCAGGGGAGGCACAGCCTCACCTGTCATGAGTAAAAAAATTATAAAATAAAATAAATAATGATAACATACAAATTATATTAATATTTTTCCACTGATCTTTATAGATGACCCATTTCGAACATATTATAGTCAAAATCGCTGAATTTGCCTATTTCCTGTTCAAATACAGGATGAAACGAGAGGTAAGGCAGCGACGAGTCGAGCCTCACCTCTGATTGTGCAATCCATCACAAACTTGGTTGAGACACGTAATTGGCCCGTGCGGGTTGCCGTATCTCTGCATGTCGCCAATATAATTTTTGCAGATATGTTTATTTGCCCTGATTTCCCACAGTCTGGCTAAGGTCTTTAACCATCACAGTTTAATGTTTGTAAGTGACATATCTAGTTTTGCTGATGAGAAATAAAACTGCAGTGAAAAGACGCAGCGTGAGGCAGATAAAACTGCCTCACTGAAGGGGCGCTAGTGAGCCAACGGGTACTTATTGCTGCTTCTTCTAGTCAAGTCTGTTTGTTTTTGTATTTTGCTACGTCAGACCGCCAACATGGAAGAGTATTATATATCTAAGCTTTAAAATTTCTCAAAACTGGACTTTTAGTCAAAAATGGACGTGATTAACACAGGTAGACCAACGCCGGAGCTCAAAGGTTTCCTTCAAACTTTTTGTTACCTTTACGTATCTGTAATATGTACCGTGTGTGTGCGCGTGTGTGTTGTGTGAAGAATGCTGATGATAGATGAAATAACCAGTAGCCAATTGAATAAGCTACCCTTTTGGGTTTATACATGTTTAAATCTGACACTAAAGGAGTCAGTGTCTCACCAACCATGAACCTCACCGCACGTCACTGCGGGTGACGGCCCGAAAGTCGTTACCGACCTGTAATAATGTGTCTCATCTTTTAATTAAAATTACTTGTGGATGAAAGGACGGAGACAAAATTCCTGAGCAGGCGTGTCACAGCTTCCTGCGGTGAAAGGCTGAACACAACCCTGTTGTACTGCTCTCTCTCTCTCTCTCTCTGTCTGTCTCTGCATCATTGCATGAATGAGCAGGGGCTCGGGCTTCTCTTCAGCTCCCCCTTCCTCCTCTGATGTGAAATTGGGTCTGCTTCATATCTGGCCTATCCCACACATTCATAGAAATGGGATGGCCTTTTATTCATTTTTCTCTGTTGCCTGGGAACTAAACTTCCGCCGTGTTTCACACCGCATCATTGATGGAAAGACAGCCTTCATTTTATTTTTAGGTTTATTTCTTTATTTCCTTTTCCGATTTACTATAAATAACGGCAACATTAGAACACGCCTGATTACCTGGTTAACATCAAAGTACAGGCACAATTTCCAGCATAAGCCACATTGGAGGTATGTTTGACAAATGATACCACAATAAGACCAAAGCAGCACAAGCCTGGTTTAAAGACCTTTGCGGAGAAGAGTCATTGATTCTAACTGCACGGCCGTCATAAAGATCGACAGGATCTGACGGGATCTTCTGTGTGATCCGCTACGGGCGAATCCATAAAGCAGAATCATGGGATGGACAGTAAATAAGCTCACGTCAGTATTGCTTATTACAATTATTTTTACATCTAATCAGGGGATCGAGCAAATCAAATCAATATTTCGACTGCTGTCACCTGCGCTCCTGATATGAGCCATCAGTATTCATGGGGTCACCCTCGGGTTATTCAGATGTCGGTGATGAAGCTCTACGGGGTCATTACAGCTCGTGCTCAATTTATCTTCAACTTCCCCAACATCTTCAAGCAAAATATTTTAAAGGATGTCATGAATTTCTGAGGAGTCATTTAATTTTGTTATGAATTAAAGCTGCCACTCGGGTAAACACTGCTTAAATACTAAAGTGGAAATAAATTGCACATTAAACTGCGAGTGTTTGCTATCATCTGAGTCAGTGTGTGTGCATGTGTCAGTAGGGCAGGTCCTGAAACCACGCTACTCTGAAATAATCAATCCTAAATCCATTAAACATGCATTGATTGCATCCATGTTTACAAGTCAGCAGTCTTTCTCTTCTCTGCCTTTCTTTCTATCTTATCGTCACAAACTGTCGATTAATTTAACCTTTTACTTAAGTGAGTATGTCTTTTTTTTGCGAAAGACATGATGTGTCAAAAAAAGAAAGAAAAGGAGATCATTGTCACACATCTTTCTATCTCTCCAGGTCAACCAACCTTCATCAGCTGGCTGGTTGGCAATCCCAGGTGTAGTGGGGAACGCTCCCCAGAGAAGGAAGGGTAGGATTTTGGGCTTAGGCTGGCTCCGCCCCCAATCAGCGGCAGCATATAAAACCCACCTGTTGCCATCACCTCACTCCCTTTTGGTCTGTCTTTGCTCTTGGTTCATTCACTGCTGTTTTTGCCCCACTTGTTTTGCTGCTACTATTTTACATGTTTTTGCATGGTTTTGTTACGGTTAATTGTTTTTGCATGTTTTTGGCTTTTAATTGTTTTGTTTTAAATTATCTTAGTTCTGCAAAAATACGTCTCTGGCCTATTATAAATAAATTATTAGAATGTATATTGTTTCCCAAGTTTAAGTGTGAGGTACTTTATGTTTGTTTGACTACCTAAATAGCCCTTTAAATTTATAAGAAAAGTTGATATTTCTTATATGTTTGACACAGTGAAAAACAGCCTGGGGTCAAATTGACCCTAAAGGTAACATGAGGGTTAAGGCCTCAGCACACAGGACTCAGCTGATTAGGATGAAAAGGTTAAACCATGTGAGCGACACACACACACACACACACACACACACACACACACACACACACACACACACACACACACACACACACACACACACACACACACACACACACACACACACACACACACACACACACACACACACACACACACACACACACACACACACACACACACACACACACACACACACACACACACACACACACACACACACACACACACAATAGACGTCAAGGAATTAGCAGCTCTCTCACTCACTATCATAGAGCCAGAGGTTCCCAGAGGCACACTGAATAAAATGTTATGTTGGATTTACTCAATTTTATTTAGGTAAGTGATTGCACAAAATAAAATCATCTAAATCCAGACATCTTTTTTAAGTTGATTGAACTAATTATTTTCAACTAATTTCAGCCTAATTATATTGAGATTTTCTGCTCAACATTTTTGATTAGAGGTAACTCAATTTTATTAAGTAATTCCAACTAAACTTAACTAAAATGGATTAAGTAACTTTAAAACATTTTTTTTGTTTATATGCAAATCAATTTAATGGTTAAATTTTACATACTAAAATTAAGTTTGATTAAATTAAATACAATAAGCCATTATTAGTATCTTCTTTTATTCAAATAAAGCAAACATCATATTTCAATACAACTGTTACTAAATGTTATTGAAACAAAATGTAATAGCACCATCCACTGAAACAGTGTACCATAAAAACAACTTAACAGTGCCATTCATAACCACAAATATACCAATGGAAGTAATCCTACATGAAGTATGTAATTCACACATGAATTCAGCTCGACTCCTCCTTCCCCCACTACAAATAGTGACAATAAAAACATGAGATCTGTTGAGCAATGGGGAAACCGTAACATTCCACACATGAAACAAACAAAACAAACAAACACAAAAAGGGTCATATTATCATGAAGATTTCCACATTCTTTTTTTACAACTGGATATAAAAAGAAAGTAATCTCACATGTTTAACTGATGTACAAAAGTTGGTGTATTCAAAAAGTCACTTTCACATTCTGAATGAATTCATAGTAGCAGGGTTCTTACACATTTTGACCAATGGATTTCCATGACTTTAAACCACATGTCCATGACCAAACTGAAATCTCGGTAAAAACATGAACAATTTAGAACATTTTGTGTATTGAGAGCGTACGCCGGCTTATATTTTGAGCATCTTTCTTTAAAAAACATATTAATTATTTCAAACTGTGTAAATGAACATGTGATCATAACAAATTTTCATGACTTTCCCCGAACTTTTATGATTTAAGTTTTTTTCATGACTTTTCCAGGCCTGGAAATGACCATTTTAAAATTCCATGACTTTTCCAGGTTTTCCACGACCGTCCGAACCCTGTAGTAGTGTCTTAGCTCTTTGGGGTAAGCCATGTTGAGAGCGTAGATGATTCCCAGCATTATTGCAGAAGCTTGGGCCACAGATCCACAGTTGTCGAGAAGGATGAGTCCTTCAACAAAAATTCCAATGTGATCATAATGTCCCATTTCTCCAACCTCCTGGTTGGTGACATGCTATGCTTTTGCAGGTTTCTCAGGATGTCATCTCCTTGGATATCCTGTATGTTTAAAGAAAATATATAGGAGAAGAAGAAAAAAAACACGTATTCATGAAATATATTTAATGACAATACTGTATGAACATTGCTACCATACATATTAATCCCTGAAAAAGAATCTGATCATATTTTTTTATTATACTATATATCTGTGAGGTGTTATTACAAATTTGACTGAGCTTCGTTCTAAGTGCCATAGATAAAATAGGATTCAGAGATGGACTTACACATTGGTTAGTTAGTGTCAATTTGATTCATTTGAATCAAACTGAGTTTTAAAAATGTTTTGCAAAAATTTAGTCCATCATCATCATTCTATAACAACCATGTTTTACGGTTCTGGTTTTCATTTCCTAACCACAAAGCTTGTCAAAGCCATACTGTTTTTCTGTCTACTAAGTATTGTATGTCAGGGAGTGTTTGGAAAAGGGGACCTGTTCAAAATACTGTACAGCCAGTTGTTCATTTTCATATGAATATTCTCAACCTACTGTCAATGATAATATGAAATTCTGAAAATTAATGCGAGTGACATTAGTATCTTAAAACACAACATGTGACTGGCAAATCAATTGAAATCACTTACCATATACTCCCGAATGAGCTGTCCATCATCCTCACCCAGGTGGATGCAAAGACCTTTTAGGATTGCTGCCCTTTTAAGGTTTTCATCACTCGTCTTCTGTGTAAAATAATTACAATTATTAAATGATTAGAAATACATAAATAAGTACAACAATTTCAATAAATTGAACAATATTGCTACAATGTAATATCCTAAATGTACAATATCACTTTATGTTTTAATCATCACAAATACATGAAATTTGACTGAAAAGCGACTATGGAGTAATTTGGGTTCAGTGTCTCACTCAAGAAAATGCACACAGGAGGAACTGGTGATCGAACCGCAGGCTTTTTGAAATAAAAACATCTGCTCTAGCCCTAAACCACAACTGTGTGTAGATTAACTGCCATCTTTAACTAAAGAAATTTAGATAATTGTGACTTAATTTTCATTAAATGTCAGAGGTTTGAATGTGTAGGGCATAACAATATTTGATCTTCTAGTCATTCAGGGAAGTTTCACTCAAAAGCAATGCTCTCTTCTTCCCAGCTCAAGCACCTTATACAACCACTGTGTGATCTGCTGGCCTTGCTCAAGGCAGGTGCTGCTCTATCGCTTTTTCGCTTCTCTAACCTGTATGGCATGGAATCATTAGATTTACTTAGAAAATTAGCATTTTACAAATAATCCAGACTGTAGGGAGACAAATGGAGCTCTAATGGTAATAGACAGGCACATTTCATAAAGTAATGACTACAGTAAGCCAATTGGTATACATATTTACCTCTTGCAAGAGCTCCAGATGTTTAGCTAGTTTCTGGCCAGCCACTCCTCCTTTCATCTGGAAGATGGACGTCAGTCGGGCTAAATGTCTGTCCAACTGTGCCATGAAGGTAGATTCCAGTGGGATAGTTGTAATGCGTTGAAATTCCACATTTATCTTATCAAAAAACAAAACAGAATACCATGAGTATTGTTAGGCCATTGGTACAATATGTTGTTGCTAATAAATTCTAGTTGTGAAGAGTTTGTTTGTTTAGTCTACTTACCAACACAATATTAGGTTCCCAAAGAGTTAGGTCTTCACACCATCAGATAGAAGAAAACTGCAATAAAAAACAAATTCAGGAATGATACAATTGTTTTAGGAAAAAGAGGTAATTATTTAATAATCATTACTAACTTGGGTTAAGCCAGTGACTGAAATCAGATCCCTCCAAACTATTTTATTTATTTAAATAGAGCCTCATTATAACTATAGAAATGAGCAACAGATGTCATAAAGGTTTCTTAAATCAACCATCATTATTTGCACAATACGTGAAATATAAACGCCTGCACAATGTCTTAGAATGAAAATAATAATTAAAAAAATATATATATAAATATAATGACTATTCGTGTCAATTCTTAACAGACATTATCAACAGACAAAATACTGTGGGTAAACTACCATAGTCTAATGAAACCAGAGCTGAAAACCAAGCTAACCTTTGGTACAATAGGCAAACCAATATTATTTTATCCATGTTTTCTGCCATCAACCAAAACAAGTGTTTTTCTACCGGACTGTCGTCATGAATCTAACGAGTCCTCCTCTCTGACGTCAACAGAGCAGCTGCAGCTTGAATGTTTCAGCATTGAAACACATTCCCTCAGAGCTTTCAGAGCTTCCTTTACATGTTCTAGCTAACGCGAGCTCATTAGTGTATATCTGAGAACAAGTAACACACCGTGACACGATACTCCCACGGGAAAAAGTTGAGCAGAGGTGCTCGGCTTTACCTCAACGTAATGACGTCAAGGTAGCCGGCAATTTTACGTGAGGGAGACGTAATGGCTGCGTAACATTAACCCATTAGCCACCAAACGCAGAGAGCGGCAAATGCTACTTCGTCAACGAGATTTTACTTTACTTTGTGTTCCCCCTAATATTACAGCACTGATAAGTTTAAGTTAGAAAAGATACGTCGGTCCACAACGTTAAGCCACGTTAAGCCTTTCTACAAGCCGAGGAAGGTCAAGCTACAAGCTATTAACGTTAGCTTAATTACATTAGCATTAGTAAGCCAACAGCTATACTGTCAATTTGCATTGGCTATAGAAAGTCAAACTAGAAAAAAATTATCTAGATAGCAGCATCCAGTTAGATAATTATGTTCACTTAAATTATTCTACTAACTCTAGCCTTAAAGCTAGTGAGGTAGCTAGGCACTAATTAACGTTAAGCTAACGTTAGCTAAGACACAGCAGACAGCCTTGACACAGCAGACAGCCTTAACATTAGCTAACTACTTTTCTTGGTGGCAACTAAATTCTGTCTAAGTAAAAATACAATGCAGCAATTCATTTAAAAGGGTTACTTACTGAAAACGGAGAGCCTTGGATAAGCAGCCAGGAGATAGAAGAAAATCTTTCCAACTGAGAATAATTCGCGCCTCGAGGAGAAGAAAGGGGCGGGGCTTATGGACGCACATGCGCAGATGTGGAAATTAAGATGGCAATTAAAATGGACATATTTTTTTCCTGTTACCTTTAAATAAATGAAATTAACTGTTCTTAAACCATGGAAGTTTGTGTTAAGATTACTTAAAAAAGATAAGAAGGATTCGATAACACATTCAAATCAGTAAAATAAACTTGATTAAATCAAGTAATATCTAAAAGGGGTCCAAATCATTTTTTTCAGTGCATAAGCAGCCTCTCCCATGAGTGCAATACACGTGAAAAGAAACAGTACAGTGGAGGGGGGGGGGGGTCGCTGCCAAGACATCTAACATTCTCTGTGAGTTTGATTGTGTGGAACTGGTAGAGTACAGGGATAATTTTCTTGAGGTTTTTCACTACAAAATACTTCTTTCACACTTTTCCACAACATGGAATTCAACTGGACTCATCCGTCATCTAAAGTTCTTGTTAGCACCTTTTTATTTGTATTCACTCCACTCAGACGTACACTGCTTCCACGACGCCGTACAAGTGACAAAGTGCAGACGTGCCTCTGTTTGGTTACCGGTGAAAGGCTTTAGCGCGTGGCATTGAAGATGACGTCCTGACAATTTCACACTGCGTCTCTATGGGGAACGGTTGAACATGATGACTGTGAACCAAAATGTTACCACACTGTTTTCATTGTTCATTTGATCCCATGTTACTCTGAAATTATATATCCTTAACGCATTAAACTTGCATTGTTTTCACCCATGTTTACAAGTTAGCAGCCTTTCTCTTCTCATCTTTCTTTTTGTTATAGTCACAAACGGTCGATCGATTTAACATCTTGAAACTGTCAACATGGATATAAATCACATTGTCTGCTTGTTTGTCCGAGAAGAGTATTGAATACAAACAAATCAGGCGTCTGCTCATCGAGGCCACTGCTCCAATGCGCCCCTGGTAGACTGATACCCCCAAAGGTACCTTTAAAAAATATATATATATATTAACAGTTTTTGGTTTGAAAGCAACTGCCTTAGCTTTATTCTTTTAGATATGGTCCCATCTGTGACATCATCACGTCATGCAGCGGAGTGTAAAGATATTAATTCTCTCAGTCAACTCTACTGTCGAAATTATAAAATGTCTACCAAACTCAAAACCTATGTTTAAATTCCACATTTCCACCATTCTTGCTGAAATATAAATGTGTGTTTTTCAAATAGGAAGTTGTACTTTCAGAATTGAATGAGGGTGTGAATACAACTCTGTGGCACTCCCTCTCCTGACCCTGGCTCGCCAACACACTGTTCTTTGGTTCATTTTTTATAACCCCATGTTCCCATTCAAAACGCAGCACATCTCTGCTTAGTAATTTCCTTAAAAGCATTGGACCGGTACAGTATATCTTCTTCAATACCTTGGAAATCTGACCATTCATTCCCCAGCCAGGCAGATTTAAGTTTACGACGCAATCTAGTTTCGGCTCCCATCGCCATGCGTTGTGTTTGAGTGTGTTAAATGTCAAGTGCCCCCGTGAACCCTGAGCTAACAAGAGCCGGCTGAGTTAGTCCTGAGTGCTTGTGGAAAAGACAGGTGGTGTTTTTTTTGTTAAAAAATTAATTCACGCAAGAAAATGTTTGGTGTTGACAGCTGTACTGTAAATCAAATATGACTGCAGAGAAGCAGATAAAGATGAGTCTTTAAATAATTCCCATCACAACCCACCAATGACCAGGCGGGGGAAATCATTCACATGGCCACGGATGGTTGAAACAAGTGCAGGGAGGCTTCTGCTGAAAAGATAAATGCTTTTCATTTGTTTGGTACAGCGGCACGCTAGCATGAATATGGGTATGTGTGTTCTTGTGTTTATGTGTGGTTTAAACATAGGGCCTGCACATATTACACACACACACACACACACACACACACACACACACACACACACACACACACACACACGCTCCTTTCAGTTGTAATGGCATGACTATATATCACAGTGAAGTGCTTCTCTTTAGAAACATTAGAGATTTCACAGCACACATCCACATCCACAGGGGAATTGCAGTTAAAAGCACATCCAGGGCCAAATATTACAACGGTCCTCGACCAGGAGATTAGAAATATATGCATTAACTACATATAGAAAGGCATTTGTTTCTGCTCTTGCTAGTCGGGATGTATACACAGTAATGCTTACACTAGTGACACGTACATTAATACATAATCCCAGGCCCAGGAGCTTTCAACAGAGACATCCAGGCAGAGAGCTTATCTTGCACTGCAAGAAGAATGATTCTATGGACTGAGACACCTGGAGCAAGCAGTTCTTTTGGGAAGCGGGGCAATTCATGTAGACCCAAGGAGATACAGATTTTTTTTTATAGTTATTATTTTTGCAAACGTTAGCGGGGACAGATTTGAGAGTGTGTCCTGAGTAATGACATTTGAATTCCCAGCAAACTGGAATTGCAACAGACCCAAAAACCACACCAACGCTGTTGCACTGCAACTCTTCCAGAAAGGAGCCTTATTGTTTACTGCCATCTAGTGAGCAGCTATTGTGGGAATTTTTTTTGTTATAAAATGGATTATTTTCCGAAACATAAAACATATACACAGTATATCCACATTGGGCCTATCCCTATAGTATTAGTATATATTGAGAAATACTAATACTAATTTGTTTGTATTAAAAGCAACTTTGAGGTGATACAGATCATAAGTGATGCACGCATGAATTTATGTCATCCTTATTGTTGTATGTTTATAATTCAGATGTTACCTACATACTTGGGATGTTTTTCATATTTGAGAAGGCACACAAAACATTGTTCATAAACATCACTTTTATGTCATTGTACCCCGAATATTAACATGATGAATAGTAGAGAGTTAAACAACTGGAAACATCAAATTTTTCATTAAAAAAGCGCTGATTTGTTTCCTTTTTTTATTATAAGAGAAAAGACAATACATAGACGTAACACCTAGAGGACGACAAAACCTCATAAAATCAGTGTATTGGAGAATGGTGTGTGTGTGTGTGTGTGTGTTTGTGTGTGCGTGTGTGTGTGTGTTTGTGTGTGTGTGTGTGTGTGTGTGTATCTGAGAAACAAAATACATAGATGAGGGCAGATTTACATGTGTGTGTGTGTGTGTGTGTGTGTGTGTGTGTGTGTGTGTGTGTGTGTGTGTGTGTGTGTGTGTGTGTGGATGTAAGTGGTATTTAATTGGTTTTCACGCAAGGGGAAATAAAAATAAAAAAATATCATTAATTAATCAATAAGATGGGTGGTGTCAGCTTTGTAAAACATAGTGAATGATGACCAGATGTAGTGCTGTTCTGTTGTGTTGTAAATCATAGATGAAGTTAATATTTTCATTGAAATATATTCAGTCATTACATTTCTCCATTTTGTGATATGTGGGTTATTCCTTGAATTCCAGTTCATGAGTAAAGTTTTCCTGGCGATAGTTAGGGCCACGAGAAGTATGTTGCAGCGCTGATATGTTTCCATTCCAAACACTTGAAGGAAACATGGTGATCCTTTATTTTAATGACAACCATAAAGTGTGCAGGTTTTGTCGCTCCAGTGTATATTTTCAGGGCTTTTGCAAGAACAATTCCAGAATTTCTCGACATGTGAAGTCAAAAACGTCTGGCCCATTTATTGAGACCCTCAGGCAGCCTGCAAGATGGTCTTCTTGCATCCTGTTGCGGATGTTTGTCTTGTCCTGCAATTACATTAACTGTTAGGCTTTAAAAGTGATAGCTTAAAGCAGCAAATCCCATTGTGAACAGTATGTGTTACCCTGTTAAGGATTGAGAAGTGCCTCTCACAGTGTGCACTGCTGTCTGTCGGGGAAATGGATGCCAGCAGGCTCATTGCTGAGTACGAGACACCAAACTCCTCATATTTCCAGGACAGTTCTGATAATATGGCCGGCTGTGTTTCGTTTTGAAATGTGCGACCATAGAGAGAGAAATTAACATGCCGTCGTGGGCCCCTGATATAATGTTAGGGGAAAGACTGCAGCCTAATCCTTCATGTGCTCATGAATTGTGAAAACGAAATGGTAATGTAAATATCAGACCAGGTCAGCTGTCATGTTAATCATGTTACAGTAAACTGTGTTCTGTACAATGAAAGTGTGTCCGTGGGGTGACTGTGTGTTCATGGGCTTGATACCAGCAGCAGGCAGGAGGTGGAAGGCCTCCTGCAGTAATTAGATTAGATACTCTATTGATAAACTCTGTCAGATTCCTTGAATGTATTTTAACTCTAAATATGTCCTTCTGTACACATTACATCTATTGCATCTGTCCATCCTGGAGAGGGATCCTCCTCTGTTGCTCTCCTGAAGGTTTCTTCCCTTTTTTTCCCCCTGAAGGGTTATTTGGGAGTTTTTCCTGGTCCGATGTGAGGTTTTGGGTCAGGGATGTCTATGTGTACAGATTGTAAAGCACTCTGAGACAAATTAGTAATTTGTGAAACTGGGCTATACAAATAAACTGAATTGAATTGAATTGAATCCCCTAGGGCACATTTCTTTGTAGCAGCAGCAAGCTTGTTTACAATATATGCAATCAAATAAAATAAAATATAAAGATTCCTGTCTTTGTCTCTGTTTCTAACATTGTCCATCTAAGCAGAGCGCAGCTGACTTCTAACTTTTCCTCCTTGAAAAAACAATTGTAGATCATTCAATGTACTCACTCTGCGCTTGTTTTGAACAATAGTCCCCTGGTGATATGGTGTTGTAATGTTCTGCGTCATCTGCATAATTCTGACAACTTATTTTGTTGTTTTCTAAAGATCCTCTGGTCCACTGGGCGAGTCTTTAAGGGTAAGTCCACCTCAGCCATCTTAGGTGAGAAACCTTCAAAAGTAGGTCCCTGTGAGTATGAGGTGTTATAGGTACTAAAAGTCCCCTAGATCCCCAAGTAATCCAGAAACCAGATAAGCACTTTTTTAAAGCTTTTGAGTTTAATTTATTTGATTCACTTTAAAATTAATTATTTAAAGTTAAGTTGTATTTAATTGTATTAAGATATATTTTATTTTATTTTATGTATTAAATTGTATACGATGTATTTGTTGATTCAATGTATTAAGTTGGATTGGATGTATTTGTTGATTTAATGTATACATGTATTAAGTTGTTAGATCTATTTATTGATTCGATGTATTACGTTTTATTGGATGGATTTATTTTTAAAGTGATAGATAACTCTAGTCCACACCCCAATACAGTAGGTGGCGGTAATGCATGTTTGGTTGAATGCCATTGGCCATAAAGCCTAAAGAGAAGAAGAAGAGAATTAATGGTGTGGGCGGGGGTTTACGTTATGACGTATGTTATGTTACGTAAACCGTTCGGCGCAAAAATTCAAATGGTGAACTGGAAGAACATCTACTAACTTCTCTGTTTCTGTGTTCGCTGTTTATCGTGTTACACATTGTAACGAACCACGAGAAAACCCGATTGGATTTGAGACATTTCGAGGTAAGTTGAATGGACTAAGTTTTGTGGTTGAGACATTGTTTGTCAGTAAGCTAGTTAAACAATGATGAGTAAAACACGTTCATCTCGGCTAGCTAATGCTAATGTGATGTTAGCCTAGGAATCAATGTATAGAGCTGGGGGCAACTTGTTTGTTGTTGTTCGTGGTGATTACCCACACAAATATATTGGAAACGATTCACAGTATGTGGTTGTCTTGTTTTCCAAATTGATCAACATTTTCACAAGTGATTTGTTATGGAGAGATCATTATACGTTATAGATTTACCACTAACGTTAGTAGCGGTCAGATGTTTCGTGTCCTAAAGGTCGCCAGTGAAGCCTGAAACCTATCAGATCTTTGTTATTAAAGGTGTAACGTATTTAAGTAAAGGGTGCACCTTTTGTTTACATCTGCTTTCTTAGATCCTCTTGTATGGAACTTGCATTTTCCACTAACATCCTTGTGTTCACATGAAATGGCCAACTATGCTCAACGAGGAGTGTAGGGTGTCAATTAATAGAAACAGAAAAAACAAGGATGGTCTCCACTTATACTACCACTGACTGGTATTCTTCACTGCAAGCCATTTTTCACTACTGTAGATTGACCTTGAAAAATCCTCACTTAACAATTCAGCAACTTAAGTATGTTTTAAATTAATATTTTCCATGAAACTAAATGATGCAGGTACTTTTCAGTATGAGTTTTGGTTATGTGTTCAGTATCTATTTACTTTATTTTGTAGCTTTTATAAAATTGAAACAAGCTCCTAGCTATTTTGACGTGACATTGTGACCTATGTCTGCATGTAGACTCTGTGATTGTGTTTCTTTGTCTCCGGCTAGGATGAGTGCGGCCTCCACACCAGTCTCCCGGATACGTCCAGGATGGATGTCATCCTCTTTGAAGAACAAAGGTCTGTCCCCTGCATCCTGCAGCACCCCACTGCTGACGGCCTTCCCCGGCAATGATGATGAGCAGGAACGACGGCAGCGTCGACGGTCAAGAGTCATTGACCTTCAAACTGCCACTGACTCATCCTTTAATGACTCTGCATCTCATAGGTACGGTGTAGAGAAGTTTGATTACAGCCTGTCTTCTCGAGTTTGCTGTGTTTGAGAGACATTAAACATTTAAAATGATGACTTTAAGCCAGTATTTGTCTGCCTTGCTAACGGTTCATTTTATATTTTTATGCAGTGCCTCAGGGACTCCGGCTGCCGTACCAAAGCTGTCAAATGCACAGATCTCAGAGCATTACTCCACCTGCATCAAACTATCCACCGAGAATGTGAGTACATGCACACTGTGTGTATATGTGTATTTATCTGAGTCTTCCGACCCGAAGGAAAAAGCTAATCAAAAATACGATTAATTTCTTTTTTCCTTTTTTGCAGAAAATCACCACCAAAAATGCATTTGGTCTTCATCTGATTGATTACATGGCTGATATTCTCAAACAGAAGGATTCTGAGGTCACAAACTTCAAGGTTTGAGTTTTTTATTTATCACATACAGACTTTGTAGTCATCGGTACAAAACATTGTAACGTATCTTGGATTGATTTTATTTTTTATTTAAGTCTGTGATTTCCTTCGATGAAACAGCACTCTAGATAAATGATTTGGGTGGATATATATATATAAAAAGATTTTATGTTACCCATTAAAATTCTTGAGTTCAAGTCTTAAATTAGGCTGTCTAGCACAGTGTTTTATCTGAATTCTGTTAGTCTGCTGTTAACTTAATGACACCCGGCTGAAAATAAAACGTACAGGATTGTTGCCATTTATGAAAAGAATATCAATAGTGAAGAAAAATACGAGCAGTGGGTCATTCAATATTACCGTTTTCATTGCCCTTTCAGGCAAATTTGTGATATTGGGCTATATACTGTAAACAAAAATGGCATGCCCTAACTATTCTATCTGCGTCTCTGTCCTCTGAAAGGTGGCAGCTGGCACTTTGGATGCCAGTACAAAGATCTATGCGGTGAGGGTGGATGCTGTTCATGCTGATGCCTACAGGGTGCTGGGAGGCCTGGGGGCTGAGACCAAACCAGGAGATGGTGAGCCTCAGCAGTGCGATTTTATTTATTTTAGGTGTTGGATTTTCCTTTGAAGCTTTGTTCTACACAATGTAATTTGTGGTCTACCCACATTCTTTTATCATTTAAAATGTTCTGCATTTCATTTCTCTCATTATTTGTGTATTTACAGACCATGGTCCGAATGAGGAGGACAGAGATGATGGTGAAGTGACTGCCAAGCAGCCGAAGAAGAAGAGACCCCCGAAGAGGACAGTAGAGCAGAACCTAAGCAACATCAATAGTGCAGATTCTGAAAGAAAGTGTGAGGTATGGCGTTTATCTTTACTGCACAGTGTTCAGATGTTAGTTGTGCTGCAGATGAAGGGATACTCAATACCCACTTTTGATCTCCTTAGACTTTCTAATTTTATTAGCTGATTTGACTTTTTTAATTTCAATATCTGTTTTTCTTCTGGGTGAAACTGACAATAATATTAACCCATTACGGATTGGGTAGTATTTTTTTATTATTCTGAGGTCTATACTTTCTATGCACTCATGGACAAAGGTCATTTAAATATTTGCCAAGGCAACAACCCTGTAGTTAGTTACAGAACATCTTTTAATATTTTTTTTTAATAAATGTAACAGTCGCCTTGTATCCTCTGAGGACTTAAATTATAAATTGATTGAGATAAACACTAGACACGGATCATTAAGCTATCATCTTAAGCCGTGAGATGTTTATCTAGAGCCGATAGTCCCTCTTACCATACACAACTGATCCTCATGCTCGGATTTCAAAAATGCATTACCATAAATAAAGGACATTTTACTTTGAAGTCTGTTTCAGTATATTAAGTATTTTTGACCTTGCCACCGTTATCAATGGCTGTGAACTTCTCCCCCACCCAGGTGGACCCCATGTTTCAGCGGATGGCCTCATCGTTCGACGAGAGCAGCACAGCCGGAGTCTTCCTGTCGGTTCTCTTCAGCGAGAACAGTCGCTGCGAGCTGCTGTTTCCCTCCTACATGACCCTCCTGCAGTCCACACCCTCATACTCTCCTCCACCTCCGCAGGGAGTCCCTGCTTCCCCGTTCATGGGTAAAAACTATTTACCAGGCCTCAATTTAATTTACATTAATTGTGAGGTATTCATTAAGCACTGTGACATTGACGTGTTTGTCATTGATAGCACTTGCAGGTTGGATGATGTAGAGGCCCTAACACTTTTCTACTTTAAGTCCTGAAGCCACTAGGGAGGGGGGGTGGGGGTGGGGGGCATGTTGGACATAGCAGAAACCCACCTATATGCCCTTTAATGGTACTGAGCCACCCTGTGTTTAAATGTAGTAAGTGCATGTCCTAATTCACCTGGTGTTTCCCTCAAAGATATAAAAAGCATAAAAACTACATTGTGGCTCCAACAGATGACATTTGATAATGTTGCTTTATTCCCAAATTATTTCAAATGGCTGGATAGTGTTGCTTGATTGGATGTGCTTGCTCGCTCTTTTTGTGAGCAAAGGCTTACGGGTTGTGATTCCAATTTGTCTCGGAGCAATGGTCTCAAATGTGTGTGGGGCATTATTGAGAGAGTTGGATAATAAGGAATTTGAAGCCGGAGTCAACTCAATGAATAGGAGCCCAACAAGATGCGAGTCAAACCTTTGCTAAATACTGAATAACTGTATTTTCTTACACATTGCTAGTTTTGTTTCTTCTAATGCAACGCTGCATTGTCCTACAGTGGCTCCTTGTCTTTAGACTCACCTTCATATTACCAGGGAGGGGGCCACAATGTGCCTTGATGAACTGATAAGAATCCGTGGTAGTCAATAATCTGTACAATCATGTATTTTTAGCTATATAAAGTCTAGATTTTTATCAGTATGTAAAATTGTAGGCTTTTATTTCTGTTATTGGTGTTCAGGCGATTCATACTGAGCATCTTTCTGTGATTTTGTTTTTTCCAGCCGGACTGCAGCGTTCCAAGGAGAAAAGCTTCATCTGCCCCTCACTTCAGGACTTTTCCTTCATGAGCTGGAACCCGGAGCAGGTCAGAGAACCTATTTACCCACTCAACTTAATATTATAAATTGCTCTGATACAATTCTTTCACATTTCTCAGATTTATTGGTAATAAAACAGTCAATTGCTCTTAAGCGTTTGCCATCTTGAAGGTGGAAAAAACAGAAGCAGAAAAGAAGAAATGATATGTCGCATTCAGGCATTTCCAGCGTATTCGTTTATGGTTTGAGGAACAGGTGAATACAAATAAAATATTCAAATAGTAAGTTCCTATTAAATTCAACATGTACAGTTTATAAGTGTGGCAGGCTCTTTGTAGTTTCCCTTGCTGTCCAGCAGAGGGAGAATTCCCTTATCTTTTGATGTCCTATTGTAAATTAAGGAACACACTGTATAATGGAGCAGGCATAGCTACTATGTGAGGTAGTACATTGGGGGTGTTACGCTACATGATATGGGTTGCATTCAAATTAGAAACTAATTGCATTTGACTTTTTGATAACATGACACTCCTATTCTACACTCATGCTAGAAATGCTCGCAGTTATTTTTCCCCCTCAAAAAAGGAACAGATGTTGGTATTTTTGCCTTGTCTGGTTTCTTAATCTCCAGCCTACAACCATAGTGCCCTGTTGATTCTTGGCTCAGGGACACCACTATTTGGACAATGAGCTGCTAATCTAAAAGAAGTTTGCCAACAAAGAACAAAGGATGCGTCGCCTGGTATCTTCGGTCATAATGTGCATGTCAACATGCTGTAATCACTGAAGTGATGACAATTCAAGCTTATGGTCCACGACTGTATTCCCATATTATTCTAATTTTCTTCCAGGCCATTAATCAGCTCTTGGAGAAAATTAAGCAGGGGGAACACGTGTTTGATGTGAACGCTGAGCCCGAGCCCGAAGAAGATGACGGCCCTGACTTTGACGCCGACTATGATGAGGGAGGGGGTGACTGTGAGGAGAGATCGAAGGAGTACAAGGAAGGTTGTGAGGCCTCTGGCTCCGGCAAAGGAAGGTAAGATAGTGGGTTGTTTAAGGTCATTGAATAGTGATGTTTGTCTTCGGCTGGGAGGAACTCGCCCTTTAACCAGACCTACTGATTACATTATTTTTTCTGTTGTTTAAAGATTTTTTTATCGCCTCATGCTCAAGTTTCTATATATGGCTCTATTTTCTGCCCTCTTTCTCTTTTTCTTGTTATATAGCCTCCGCTTAATGACTACATAAGTTTCTAAATGTATTATGTATTCATGAGATTTAAGTAATTGCGTTGCCTGTTATCTGGTATTGTTTTTATTTAATCCATGAAGCCACGCTGAATGGGTCGAAAGCCTACTCTTGACGGCTTTATTAGCAGATGGCTGATTTGTGTCTGTGCTTACTGGTTTGAATGTTTTCTCACGCTGGTGTGATGGTGGTACAGGGATGTGATTCCCATCGGAGAAGGAGACATCGCCACGATGTGTCTGCAGCTGTCCTCTCAGCCCAGGGAGTATTCCTACTTCAGCCCCAGGACCATGGCCACATGGGCCGGACCCGGCTACTGGCAGTTCAAGCCAAAGCACAAGTGTGAGTAAAAAAGATGGTTCAACACATAATTAGTGCCATTTAAGGTGTCAAATAAATTGAGCAAGACATGTTAATTATTATTATTATTATTATTATTATTATTATTATTATTACCTTCGCATTGAAAATGCAGAAGGTAATGTTTTGGCCAGCGTGTATTTATTTTTTATTTGTGAATATGTCCGTCCATCCATCCGTTATTCGTCTAAATCAGACAAAACTGAGCCGATTCTTATGAAACTTGGTGGGATGATTGGTCATGACCCAAGGAACAATCGATTAGTTTTTGGGAGTGATTGGGTCAAAGGTCAAGGTCACGAAAAGGTGAAAAACGTATATGCGAAGGTATGCGCTCTACCGAGTGCCCATTCTAGTTTTTGCATGTAATTGATACATGTCAACAGCCTAGTGCTAAAACATTTTAACACTAAATGACTTCTCATTGTACCGTCAATATGTGGAGAGTTGTTTATTATTTTTGTATTGGGATGCTGTGTTACACTGCAGCATAATATATGTACACATTCAGGTTATGTTTGTGTTTTCAGGGATAAATTGGGCTTTCACGTTTTCCCTTTAACGGCCAAGATGCTTTTCAATGGTTGTCCTCCTCTGCCGAGTGTGTGAAACAACAATAATCCCTCTTCTCTGTTTTCATGCACTAAATCTCCTGCAGTGGACCATTTGCCAGACAAGGAGACGCGTAAAAGGAAGCCCAAGAAGACCTCTGAAATCGACTTCAATGAGGATGTCAACTTTGACGCCTACTTCCGCACCACACGGGTGAGAACCCTCTTTGCTTCTGTCAAAACACAATATATACGAGTGTCATCTGGAATACATATTGTCCGGCATTTATTGCTTAGTATTAAAGGTGCGACATGTGGAGAAATATGTTATCTTGACAGGAGATTCATACCCCTCCTATCCGTACAGTAAATATATAACTAGAGCCGGCATGGCATACACCTGGAGACTGTAAAACTAAATACAGTTTCAGCTCTAGTAATCAGAATCCACAAATGCAATATTCAGCTAGAAAATGACATATTGTGAAATTTTGAGAATACATTTGAACCAAAATGTCTCAATACAGTCAAAGTAAGAGCTTGAAATGATGTAGGAAACCTAGAGCCCCCTTAATGTATCGGAAGTGAATCTGGCATTGTTGGCTGTCTCTCCGCAGGCTGCCACCACCAACACAAAGTCTGCCCTCACTGCCAGCAACAAGAAAACCACTCTGCCGGCAGACTTCCAGTTTTCCCCAGAGACGCTGTCCCAGCTCAGCCTCAAACCCTCCAGCTCGGTGAGTCTCCGTCACCCCTCGGCTGACGGGGCAGGTGGAAGAGGTCGAAGCTAGAGATGCACACGACAGACATCCTCTTCAGCACTAATATGAGTTAGATGTCGTCTTAAGTATGAAATCTATCCACATACGCATCAGCATTTAAATAATATTTGACTTAAAAACATTTTAAAACATGCTCCAGTCACCATTTGTGCCCTATCTGTGAATACAAGAATACCATCTGTTTGTTTTGTGTACTGACAGACATTTTCTGTTTTGTTTACTCTAGTTAAGTCAAGAAGGCCAGAAACGGCTGTCTGGAGAGCTCGTGGAAGGTATTGGAGACTACGACTACAACAACGCCAACGACACAGCCAACTTCTGTCCAGGTCTTCAGGTCTGACCTCCATCTTGTTGTATGGCTTCTGACTAGTTTTTGTCTTTTTGATTTTACCATATTTGAATAGCCTTTTTTTAATCCAAGGAGTAGCAGTGAGATGATCTAAAATATTATGGCCATCTAAAGGATATGAGGATGTATACAGCATGCATGGCCCTGGTGGATGTACAGGAGGGAACAATCTGATCTGTGTAAATAACTCGAGTCCAGCTGATTGATATTAAGCTTAAAACTAAAAGCTGGTGAGCAGGTAGAGTCTTTAGTGCGTACGGCGGTTTAAAGTGATCAATTCTATTATTTATCAGCCCCTGTCCCACATATTGGGATTATAGCAAATATAGGATTTGATCACAGACGGCGATGAAGAGTTAATCGTGGTCAATATCCATACTCGATATATTCATAAATATTGTCCCAATGACTTGTCTTCCCCGCTGTCATGGTACTGTAGAATCGGCTAAATGTGAGGCCTGCCAATGTCCTAATGGGAACCAAAGATGGAGGATTCTCATGAGCGAATAAAACTGATTGGGAACCACATCTCAAATTGTGTCTTTGGCCATCTTCCTCATCAGGGCGGTGACAGTGATGATGATGGTGAAGGGTTTGCCGGTTCAGACGATACACAGCCTTCGAGTGACAGTATACCTGCGCCCTCTCAGGATCAAGAGGGTATCGCAACCTACGGGGAGGACGATCTGGTACCTCAACCTTACAGGGTGAGTAGCACAAGGGCGTTGCTGTGTAGAGGTAGTGTCCCTCTGCTCAACCACTTCTCTTATAATATTTACGAATCATGAATTTCGCCTGATTTATAGCTTAATTTTTTCCTACCAGTTAAAATACTTTTTTTTGTAGGTCAACAAGATTGAGATCAATTATGCCAAAACAGCAAAGAAGATGGACATGAAGAGACTCAAAAACAACATGTGGAGTCTTCTGACCGAAAGCCCCGAGAAACCCACAGAGGTAAGTACCACGGATGGACCGGCTGTCTGCCTCTTTTTGAAACTCAAATCTTCAGTCATTGCTCACATTTGGGGGGTCGTGTAGACATTCATACAGATTTAGCTGTGTATATATCTGTGTGCTTCTGTATTATCAGTTATGCCTTATTGTTCCCAACAGGAGGAGGATACTGTGGAGCAACCAGAAGTGTGTGGGGAGAAAGTCTTCAGTCAGACCACTCAGACGCTGCTTCAAAGGTACTAGCAGATCACCTACTATGCCCGTCATAGCCCGGTACTAATGAGGAACAATAATGACTGAATAGCTCACCAAAACACAATGGCGTGCATAAATATGTACAGCTCTTCAATGCCTTTGATTGGGGTTTCTCCTTGGACATAGAAGCGTAGATTTAAACCGTCTCTCCTGTGTCTAAATGATTTTCATCTGCGGGGTTACATCAACTGGTTTGATCATTATAAAACTGGTGGTTCAAGTCAAACAATCTGATTGGTTGATGGTCGTTATCTCATAACCACATAGCACTGTTATGTTACAAGTTACAAGTCTTTTATTGTCAGATGCACAGAATTACACAGGGACTGGGCACTACAATTCTTAGGACAAGGCACCACACAACAACTACCATAGCATAACATAGCAAACATAATATAACATAACATGACACAAGTACTCTGAACATAATTTACATGTAGTAACATGCACAGTCAATATCTCTTGGTATCTGAGAAAAGAAAAGCACAGGTTACAAGGGGAATGTGCTAACGCTGGTTGCAAATTGGAAACATGAAAAGTAAAATTTTATGTAGATTTAGCCTAGCGGATATGCATAATTTGAACCCAACTGTAGACCACCTGGAAGCTGAACTTAAAAGTACTATTTCATTTAAGGCACCATTCAAACAGCATGATTGCTGAAATGGAAAAAATGTACTGTGTATGTTTGTCTTCATCCTTTCTCTCTCTCTTTGTGGTGATCCAGATTGCCCAACACGATGGCTCAGAACCTGTCGGTGCCTCTGGCTTTTGTTGCTCTGCTTCATCTCGCCAACGAAAAGGTGAGAAATTGTTTGTACTCGAAGTTTATCAGTAAGAAAGAAATCTCTCCAGTCTACGTGTAAGACAATCTTTTTTTCCTTCCAATCATGCTCTAATTGTGATAAGACGGAAAATAATATGCATGGTTAAAACACGACTGTAATGTATTCTGTTGTGAATAGTTGTGTTCATCGCCTTCTGAATGTCTAATTATCCTGTAGATATAACATGAAATACCTCAAACTAAGAATGTAGAAGAATTTGCTTCGTCTTACAAACATTTGAGTCATTGAAGTGGTTTTATTTAAACTTGTGGGCATATATTAGGGGGGAAATTCAAAAGTATGCATGTTTATTTATACTTGTTTTGTCTTTCGCAGAATTTGGAGCTGGTGAGGGTTGATGACATGTCCGATATCATTATCAGACAAGGCCACTGAGGAATGATGGGATGTTGCTTGGAACCTCGCTGCTGCTCTCTACTTCTGTCTTTTTTTAATCTTTACTGTTTTTCTGTTGTACCTCTGTGACACTCGCTTTTTTAGATGTATTGCTTTTTATGGTATAAAAAAAACCTCTTTAAAATTAATTATACCTCTCCTCCTTCACTATTATTTCCTTTTTGTATTATTCTGTAGATAATTTACCTGCTCAACCACCATACAAAAATGTATATTGTCAAAATAAATAAAAGCCTTTTTTCTAAAGTAGAGTTTAATTCAGTCTTTAAGCCTTTTCACAGTTATTGTTTAAAACAAATTCAGCAGACTATTTTTAGCACACTTCCTAATAACTGCCGGGCACATTGGGCCTGCGTTGTCTGACGTGACTTCAGGTCATGAACAGTATCGACGCCTCGCCACCGCTTTCCGAGATGGAGGCGAAACCGGTCCGACCGGGCCGGTGCAGCTGGGCGGGTGGGTGGGGCGCTATGACGTCAGCACGTCAAGGCGCTGCAGGACAGGGAGGAGTCACCCCGTCAGCTGCTCCGCATTACCAGCTCCTATCACAACATCTTTATCAAATGAAATGTGATCTGTGACATGGAACATAGCTGCTGAGGGGGAGATAGTGATGTAATGCGTTTCCATGGTCTACAATGTTACCCCAACTGCCATCAACAATACAGCGTGAGAACTGATGAATCTTCTCAAGCCAATTATAATTTATTAATTTGTCTATTCCTGTGAATACATGAACATGTGAGCCTGAGAGTGCACGATGAAAGAACGTTCTTGTAATTTGGCATGCAACAATCATATAACATGTCACTGATGCATCTATACCGTGGGAGGCAAACAAGAGTTAAGAGTTAGCGAAATCCTGCTTTCTCTGGGTACAAACGAGTATTTATGTGGATCAATGCCTGTGTGAAGAGTCTGATGTTAGACTCAACTCAGTATTATTTCTCCTTGCATTCAAGAGTCAATTGGTTTTAAATTAAAACAAGTTTCACATGCTCACTGTTTATTTCGAATATTTACTATATTAAGTGTCCCCACTTCTGATTTGTTTGGTTGAAAATGTCATGATTGATAAACCTTACTCCCCCAAAAGCTGGCAATTAAAATTCTAGTTGATTAATACATCAAATTATTCCTGTTACCAAATATGAAACTATTGTTTTTGTAGCCTAGCTCTTTCATTATAAATAACTTTTTCTTGGTGAATGAATATTATTGGTTAGGTGGAATTTAATTAAATTTGTGATTTTCTAATACCAATGAGGAGTGTGATTCTTAGTAGCAGGTTGCTATAGGCTAACTTTAAGAGTTAGTCTGGCTCTCTTAGCACACCCTCAAACTTTTCATTTGTCTTTTGTTTAATCATAAACACAAAACACAACATGCCTTCTATAGCTCACACGAGTCACATATTGACATTGATAACGATGTCATTGTGTTCTCCTAATGATTGAGTAATAAGGCGTACAGACAACATATGATCACCTTGAATGAACACCTTGACGCCATCCTAATCAACAAGTGTGGCGATCGACATCAAGTTGTAGTTGTTGCTGTTGCACGACAGTGCTTTCAAAATAAAAGCAAGTTGCATAGTGCAATTGGCGTGCGACCTGGATGGTAAAAAAAAATGCATACGGTCAATACAAATACGATGCACTACAATAACAATTAAACACACGTGTGAAATCAAATTTAAAAAGTGTTATGCTAAATCGAAAATTCACAAAATCACAAATTCAAGCCAATATTTGTGCAAATGTATTTATGAAGGTGAAATATGGTTAAACAACGTACATATGTGACTCTTAAAAGTATTAACGCTGTAAAGTAAAAAATACATTAAAAAAATAAAGGGGGGCTTTATTTTGAAAAACACGTCCGTACCGGGAAAGCCCGGTTGTGTTATGAGCCACTTGACACTCAAAGCGGAGGAATTCCGTTTGAAGGAAAATAAATCAACAACCAGGAAGTTAAACAGAGGTGGAAACGTATTCGCTGTGTTGGAACAGCTAAACTCTCAAGATATCTAAATACCTTTAAAGTTGTTGTTTTTTTTAGACAGCCTGAAGTGAAAGAAAGTCGAGCCGCCGGGTTGTGGTCCGAGGGAAGAGTCTCTAACAAGATGGACTTTGATCCGGTAAGAGAGAAAAAGAGTTGGACCTTCTCCGTCCTCTCCTTGTTTAACGCCACACTAGGTGCAACAGGTGTATTTCCGGATAAAATAAATGAGCTTTTAGTTGCATTCATTGTTGTTATCATGGTCGCTGGTGAGAAAAAGAAGTCCCGGGAATAAGCGAACAAAATGGCCTAATGATTGCAGCCGCTGCTGAGTAAAAAGAAAAGACTCACGGGAGACATTACTGGTGGTGGCGTTCGTGGAGTTAAACTAATGTTGGCGTCAGGGACAAAACACCTTTTAAAACAGTTATGTATTTATTCCCGTCGTTCCAAAAGCACCATACGTTGTTTCCCATATATATTTCACAACTGTGCTTCAGGTATTTCTCGGTGTTGTCTGGCGCCTGTAACCAAACTACTGGGGAAAAGATGTCTCCGACTTCGGATATCTTATTAACTTCCCAATTTAGCTCTTCTATACTTTATCTTTCGCTCACTGAGATCAGCCACTTGTTTGTACCGCTCGTGTCCAGCTAGTGGCGTTATATTTGGCACATTAACACATACAGGTGTAAACGTGTCCATGGTATTGAGCGGAGGCTTGGTTCGCTGGTATTAGCATTACATTATTCTATCTACCTTAATTATATACCTTCAGCTATATGGCCAGGTGTAGCTTGAAACAGCTCATTTTGTTTAATTTGGCTGAACATGTTTAATTTAGCCTCACCTGTCAGGGCTGAAGGGTTTCCGAACACTCCCAGAATCTTCAAGAAGTACATTTAAGGTTGACTTAATTTTTTTAATTGTATTAAACAAAATGATCTACGAAATAGTTCCTTCCGCGTTCGGCCCCTGCTGTGCTATAAGCAGGTCTGTGATGCGGTTTTCTAACTTTAGACATTCATCATTACCAAAGAAAAGGCCTGTGGGCCTCATGGGCCTCTGATGGAGGCTCTTAACATAAAGTGCTATATCCTCCACCTTTTTAAGCGGTTAGAAAAATTCAAACTTAGCATTCCCTCTCTTTTGAAATAACAAAACAGTTGGGCTCACGTCTGACTTAACTGTGTTGAGGCCAAGAGCTAAACCAACAGGGTTCTCCGTCGGTTCTACGTCAGCATTCGTCAGGGTGCTTTGATAAAAGGAAAATCTCACTGCCCATACAGATTCCCGTTGTCCCATATTTGACTAGATTAGGAAGTGAGCAGTGAGGATTCAACGTGGCCTCATGTAATCCATCCTTTTTGTATTTACATCTGTAGACGCGCCTTTTAACTGGACATATTTAGATTTATTCCGTTCACATTTTTGAGAGCCCCTTTCCTTATGTATCCTCCTTCTTCCGTATGCATCAGATAAGTATTTATTACCCGGTGCCTCATCGTCAGGCTTTTGTTTGAGTTGTGAACGTTTACTGGAGGACTGAACTCATTTCTGTTTTCCTACTTGAATATTTGAGTAGTAAACTTAATGTAGCCGTCAATGTTTGAACGTCTTGTTCAGAGAATGTTTCTTTCTGAGAATGTGTATACTTGATACCTGTCGGCCATTCAGTGGGCCTCGCTGAAAAACTACGAGCACTGGAGAAGGAAAGACAGAGAACACCACTGCATCCAAAAACGATGCTAAAATATATAATACAAATGGGGATGTAAAGAAAAATATCTTCAATGAAAAACAAAAGCAACAACACAAAGTGTGCGTGATCAAAAAACATTGACACATGTCTGTTTTGAGATGCAATCCAGAAGAAATGAAAGGGGGGAAGATGAACAGAATAAATAGAAGAGCAATGAAAAAAGAGAAATAATGAACCAAAAGAGAATGGTATAGCTTATTTGTTTTACTATAAAAGAATGAAAATGGGAACAATGGGTAGAGGGAAGAAAGGAATAGAGGGACGATAACAGAGGAGGTTGACGGCAGGTGACTCAGCGAAACCAGCTCCGTCTCCTAGAGACACTTTTTGTTGACGGTGCGGTGCTGGCTCATGGGACACGGAGCTTACTGTCCATAAAACACACCTCGCATTTCTGCGTTGAAATCACACCTCCCGCCTGCGTAAGATTACGCCTTATCTGCACGCCGAGTGCGGACGCACTGCGGCGGGCGTTTCCAGAAATGGAGGAACACTGGTTCCAATGCCAGGAGGCTGCGCTGTCATGTGCAGCAGCCCGAGGGACTGGGAGGACTCTGAGCCGCCGATTTTAGTCGTCATGCACACTGTCATTTAACAATAGAACGATGGAGAATAATTTGTATTCCTTTTGTGTCGGGCAGATGAAGCCAGTCCCTAAGGGATAGGAGGAAATAAATAATGGAGGCATTTTTGTGGTAAAAACATGTGTCTGGAGAACAGATTTGAACGGCCAGTCACTTTTAATATCATACTTGTGTGACCTAGAGTCAGTGTATACACAGACGAGAAACAAGGAGTTGATCCTGTGACTGACTCTTGAGGGACTCCACATGATGTCAAGGAGCAGATCCAAAGATGTTAGACACACAGACTGGAGGTGAGACGTGGACGTAGTCGTCATGATGTCGTCCAGTGTCAGAAATACACGAGGGCAAAGGGCAAAACTGCCCCCAAGAAATATCATATTGCCCCTGATGTCATTAGGAGAGGGGTGGAAAATGCCCCCAGAATTTCCTCTAATAATTTAATGAACTTGTCAAAAACATCGTCGCCTATGTGACCCGGTCATGTTGCCATAAGTTTTGATTTTCGCCGTCCTATTATTGCCATTTCATGACAATTTCTTGAATAAAAAGCCTGAATAAATATATTTATCATTTTGAACAAAGGTTAAATGTTATTATTTCACAAGGTTTCAAAAAGTGCCCCAATTTCTTTTTAAATGCCCCTGGATTTCCATTAGTGGGGGCAAAAATTGCCCCCTAAAAAATATGTAAATGTCGTGCCCTGTGTCATCCATTAGTTTGTTGATCTTCTTTGATCCTGGTCATCTCCATCTGGGTTTTGTGTTTTTGCAACTGATGACAGGAAGCGTCCATTATCCTGAACTTCTTTTGCAGTGCGACACTCTTTGAAACTACAAGATAAAGTGTGGACGGGGATCGCAACTCACTTGTGTTAAACTTTGATAATTAACACATTTTCTGAAACTACCCTATTTTCTGTCCCTTTTTCCCAGGAGCGAGGAGGCGAGGCGGAAGAGCCAAAGGGCAAAGTGCAGACCTTGAAGGACCAGGTGGATGGAGTGAAAAACATCATGACTCAGAACGTGGACCGGATCCTGGCCCGAGGAGAGAGACTGGATGACCTCATGGGCAAGTCGGAGGACCTGCAAGCAGGGGTGAGTCTTACCACACGAGTTTCATACGCACCGTTGCTGTGCCGTGACTTTGTAAACAAAGAGCTTGGCATGCAAAGACTTCAGGGATAATGATCAGGCCAACCAGTATAACATGTCGGATTCAAGACATTACAGCACACACATGTGCCTGACTGAGTGGAGCCTTTTTCCTTTTTCTTGCGCTAACTTGAACTTTGAATTGAGCACTTCTTTTTTTTTTTTTTAACTAGGTATTTTTGATTAAGTTCATTAACCCAACAGCCATTGGTCTGAGGTTTGAATGCTGCGCAGGCTGTGGAGACCTCCTTCATGACCTTTTGATTTAGTCATAGCAGCAACAGCACAGGTGTAACTGATGACATTTTTTTATCAAAGTGTCCCAGGAAGCCATACTAATACTCCATTATGTATATAATAATATATATCCTTCATGTATATATTTTGTTTCCTCTGTATATTTAGTATTTTACTAGTATTTCATTTTGTGTTTTATTTTTATCTTTTAATAATGCTCTAATATGCACCTGCTGCTGTGGTCCTCAAATGTCCCCAACTGTGGAACTAATAAAGAAATATCTATTATAAGAATGATCCCAGATTCAATTTGGTTTATTTTATGTAGCCCAATATCAAAAATTACGAATTTAATAAATCAAGAAATAGAAAAACACCCTTTCACGTTGGAAAAGGGGAAGAGACCTTAGGTAGTCGGGTAACGCGGCATCCTTAAGTCACTACGATACAAAGCAGCGCTATTTGACAGATGGAGGGTGTTGACATTGCGTTGTTTTCATGTGATGTGCGTTCACAAACAGTGCGCTGCTAGGCAGTACACCTCAAAGTAACCACATGACGTGGGAAATGTCTGCTATGAAAAAGACCCACTGCTCATCGGAGGACAGGAAGTGACCACTGCCTGCACAACTACACAACCTGTAGTGGTCCAGGAGATGTTGTTTCACATGGAATTAAAGGAGCTGTACAAAATGTACAACCTCCTGCCGTCTCCCACATCTGACCTTTCTCACGGCAGTCATTTTGACATGTCACAGCGGTATAAACTCGGCTGAATCTAATAATAACATTAATTGTGACTGTTTCATATGGCTGTGCCAGAAGGCCATGTGAGTGAACCGGCATGCACACTAGCAGGAATGTAGCACTGTCAATGGCACATGATGGCGGTCTGGAGAAATACTTACATTTCAATTCAAATTGATCAGGCTTGGGATCTTTAAACTCCTCCCATCAGCAGATAATCTCGGCCGAACGGATTTCTCAGGATTGTCAAGTGGGGTGAATCCGGTTTAGTTCTCATTGACGCCTGTTTCCAGCGGTTGGAGAAACGGTCCCACATTAGTAGGATGGATCGAGGCCGTCATCTTCCAGCCGGTTTATTGCCAGTCGTCTCCCCCCTCCCCACCCCCCCACCCCATATCTCTCCACAGATCCTCTCTACACCACCAGCTAGCTAAATAAAGGCAACTTAAAAAGCTTACCTGTGCATCTGAAAGAATAAAAGCTACACTAATTCGTAAATGATATCTCGTTTGTTTTATCTATTTAATTTGGCTGCAAAATGTCTCCTCGATTGAAGAGTTTAAAGCCGTTTCTAAAGCATTAGTTAGAGCTAAACGATAACAAAACTAGAAATCCAACACATGGCGCCTCTAACAGAGATTCAGGCCACCTCCCATTGTGTCGCTCTAATCCTTTGTCTCGTCTTCCTCCCCGCTCAGGCTCAGCACTTCAAGCAGACGTCTCAGAAAGTGGCTCGCACCTACTGGTGGAAGAACGTGAAGCTGGTGGTGGTCATCGTGGTGGTCGTCCTCATCATCATCCTCATCATCATCCTGCTGGCCACCGGCGTCATCCCCATCAGCGCCCCCATACCTCCTATAGTCAATCCCACCCCCAGGCCATAAACACCCGAAAATAATGTAAATACAATCATCAACAAACACATTGTTATTGCACTGTATGCAAAGTAATATATAGACTGGAGCAAATAACTGCCATCTGGTGACATCTTTTCTTCTTCCGCGTTAGTTTCTACTGGTTACTTTCGTGCTTTTAGTGGAATTCAAGGACTTTAATGGCACATAGTTTTTGAAACTCTTTTAAAAGCACCATTCCAGCGTAGCCATTCTTGAATTTGTGGGAAATGGAATAAGACCAGAGGCCCGACGGCAGCGACGAGCCCAGTCCCCGTTCTCCGAGGACGCCACGCAGCAGCTCCTCTTTGTTTAACCGCTTCACCTCCAACGGTTATCGCGTCGGTGGTGAACGTCAAAGAGAGAGTCCCTTTTTTAATGTGTGTTACCTTAATGTGTGTGCGAGGAAAGTGAAAGTGGATTTCTCAAGTCTCTTACGAGACATTATTTTGGCCTTGATCGTTCTCACTTCTGCACCTTTTGTTACAAGGGGCCGTTTGTATCGTTTAAAAGATGAAAGATTAAGTTTCTAATGGAAATCCGGCAATGAGTTGTTGCTTTTTTTTTGCCGTTTAATTTGAAACAAGGTCACTCTATATTTAGATAAAACGCTGAATTTGTGGGCTTACTTTTCAAAGTGCTACCAATTTCTTTGTAGTCAGAAAATTTAGAAAAAGTAATTATCCAGAGAAATTATTTTAAAAATGTATACACTTGGCGTTTGTAACGACAAACAATCAAAGTTTATAATCCGGAGTCTCGGAGTCCAGGAGTGCATCTTTAAATGTTCATCAGAGTTAAAGCAGCCGATGACGGGATCTGAAGTTTGAAATCGACACAGCGTTTTGCAGTTCTGAGTGTTTCTACTCCACGTGTGTGGTCCTTTTAGGAGGGAAGCTCACACAACGTTGTAGATGTGTACTCTGCAGTATTTCTCTTTTTATTTTTATTTTTTATTTTTCACGTATCATGTTTCCTAACGGCGCTTTAACTCTTGAAATATTGCAGTTTTAAGTGCGTGACCTTTTGTACTTTGATAAAGTTCTGTTCCCACGCTTTTGGTTTATGGTTCCTCCAGCCAACCAGCTGAGGGAGCGATCATTTACAGCTCCTCCATGGCGCCCCCTGCCGAGTTCATGTCAACCAGTAGACCCCCGCACTCAGAATACAAGTCTCCCCTGCTGTTACACTACAACTTTAGCTTCACAGAGGTCGGGATGAGACCCAATATGAAGTGTAAATAGTCGAGATGGTCTCACCATTCTGTATATTTGCGTCAGCTTTTGACTAACGTGTTAACTGTTCTTTTAGAGGCTATTTATTTAATACTTTACCTTCTTTTTAAAAAATCAAAAATGAACCAATGAAGGCTGCATGTGATTTCTATTCAAACAGTTAATTCAGAATGATTGATCATAACATGCTATAGTTTAATTAATCTGCTGTTAATCCTTTTCTAGAAGTAAGTATAACAATGAGGCTCTGTGTTGTGTTTTTAATGTGGCTCTGGGGTGTAGCATCCCTAATGCTCTTTCATACACTCATTCTAAACCTCTTAAGTGTGTGTGTGTGTGTGTGTGTGTGTGTGTGTGTGTGTGTGTGTGTGTGTGTGTGTGTGTGTGTGTGTGTGTGTGTGTGTGTGTGTGTGTGTGTGTGTGTGTGTGTGTGTGTGTGTGTGTGTGTGTGTGTGTGTGTGTGTGTGTGTGTGTGTGTGTGTGTGTGTGTGTGTGTGTGTGTGTGTGTGTGTGTGTGTGTGTGTGTGTGCGATCACGTTGCTGTTCATTGCTGCAGCCGGTTTCACAACTATTTGTCATTTGGAAATCAACATGTTCCCAAACGGATGAAATATCAAAATCCTGCTCTGCTGACCTGTGATGTATGTGAATGTTTTGATTAACAGAATTATCAGTGGCCTCATTCTGATGTTTTGTGGCATTTAACGGTTTTAATGGTCGGATATGAAATAAATACTATTTTCTCTCAACTCCGTTCTCCTCTGCTTTGCTGTTTGCTGAAATGCGACAAGTTGGCAATGGAGGAAAGGGCCCAAAAGGGTACATTAAACCAAAAACGGGGGAAAGGATCATGTAAATGAATAACGAGATAACCTAATTCTATTTTGTATTTTTTTGGGGGGGGAATCAAACATTCAATTTCCATTATTATTTTCGTTTTAGCTTTCAAACAAAAGAAATAATTCATGCCTGGTCCCGGTCATGCCAAACAAAAGCAGGACAATATTTCAGTCTGGACATACACCACTGTTCAAAAGTTTGGGGTCACTTCGAAAAGAAAAATAAACTTTAAAGCACTTTTTTTTTCAATGTAGATAACATTAAATCTAGGTTGTAAGTATTGTATTCTAAGTGGTAACGTCTGGTTTTTAATGTAATACTATCACTCCAGTGTTCTAATGGTACATTGTGTAACGCCTTAGATGAATAATGGAGGGTTATAAACCCCTTTTTATGTTAGCACATTTGAAAACAGTTATGCTGGTGAGAAGCTATAAAACTGGCCTTCCTTTTGAGCTCGGTATTTGAAGAACAAAATTTATATTTAAATTAAAAATCCTTATTTCTAACCTTGTTAATATCTTGACTCTATTTTCCATTCATGTTGCAATTAATTTGATAAATAAAAGTGTGATTTTTCATGGAAAACACAAAACTTTTGAACGGTAGTGTAAGTGGTGAACAGACCGACCGAAGGAAAGACCGATATTCCCTTCAGGGACGGGTTGGACGGTCATGCCCATGACAGCAGAAGAGCTGGTCCTCTGAAATTAAATTGCTCTTTTAAAGTGTCATTATGACGTCATCTGTGGTGGAACAGGTCAGGGAGGAGTCGATCCTCAGTGTGAATCAATGGGCCCTCAGTGTTGGAGTGAACAGCACTTTAATTTGACAGGACAGGCAGGAAGACTTAAAGTGAAATTGTAATAATTTTGTTTGTTGGACTTTTGATTTTTACCTGCTAGTAAGTTGATACCACCAGTGAACCAGTTTTTCTGCAAGCTCAAACAACCATGACATTCAACAGTGTTACCGCAAACACAGCATGGGACCAGATGGACATGGTAAGTGAATAGTCAGCTAATTTTAATAAGCAACAGGAATGTTTGTTTTGGCAGAATGCTTCTTAAAAAAAAAGCTGTGACCCTTTTAATCCGTGGTAATCGATGGGACATGTTAGCTGCTGTGAACTGCATTTATTTTCTTTGTTGCAGAACTAATTATGATTGAGAAAGATACAAAGAGTGTCAGTAAATGGACTTAATTAGAAGTGTTCTCTCTGTTGGTTTCCTGTTATTATCAACTTCTGAAATGCCTGCTACAAACTGCTTGGAGGTTAAATTACTCCAGAAGTGTCCTTCACCAGGCGGTATTGTTTCCAGGGTCCTATAGTCTAGTTTTTTTATTTTTTTCGCTTTGTCTTAGAAGCAGAATGAAACATGCTCATGTTCATTCAGAAGGAATCGAGGGCTTCATTTAAAGATGCGATGTGGAAGAAGGCTTGGATTGACAATATTCACAACATCATTTTACACAATTCTACAAACTACACAAGATATTCCCAGGAATACCACCTCTTCTGGTTGAAATGTTTACAAGATGAAGGGACATTGTCCATCAATTCTTGCCTTGTCATAAACTAGCATCATTTTGGGGTTTGTTGTTTAACTTTTCTGGCTTTCGAAGCTTTACTCCGTAGCACAATTTCTTATATATATATATATATATAAATTCCAGAACTGCTTTCTGAAGATAAAAGAGGAGTTCAAGTTTCTCAGTACTCGATATGCAGAATGTCCATGACGGAATCATGAATCATAACGCGATTAGTGGATTCCTGAAATATTCATATTTAAGCTACGTCATGTATTCATTAATTCACCTGCTTCCACCATCTAAACATCTGACATATTTTTATGTTTTAAATGATTTCTTACATATCATTTTACAGTTTGATTGCAAGCACTTCAACTATCTGTCACTTCAACTACTTTTAGTGCTTAACCTATACTACTACTTTCAGCTTTTAAACCTCAGCTGCATTTGGTTCTTCATCTTAAAAACAACAAATTCACATGAAAACTCACACGGAAATATTTAACATTGTCATTTGTTGACATTGTTTGTAGCAGCAGTTGTCAGCCACCAGCATGCATTGCATTGCTTTATTTGCACCTTAATTTAAAAGGTATTGTTTATTTCCCACTGAAATTTAATGGATAGAGGTGTAAAGAGGTGCAGAACATGTCAATATTGTAAATTGTATAGCCCCAAATCACAAATTTTGTATCAGGAACCACTCCAAAAAAAAACAGAAAAACCCTTTCACAGGGAAAAAAGTTGAAGAACCCTTCAGGAGAGCAACAGAGGAGGATCTCTCTCCCAGGACAGACAGAAGCAATAGATGTCATGTGACCAGAAGGAAGCATTACAGAGTGATATAAACACATTCAATGAATATGACATCAATGTATAAATAGTTAGTGGTAGCCATGGGCCATTATCCAAACCTCCACAATCCATGAAGCAAAAGGAGGAAGAGGGGAGAAAGGCTGTATGTGTGTGTGTGTGTGTGGGGGGGGGGGGGGGGCATCAGCATCAGCAGTAGTAAGGTAAATAAAATCTCCAATTACCACTGACTAGTCTCTCCTCCTCCATCCCAGGAGCGAGGAGGAGCTGCGGAGCCAGCGCCACAGGACAAGATGCAGGCCTTGAGGGGCCAGGTGGACGAAGTCAAAGAGCAGATGAAGGACAACGTGGAACGAGTCATAGAAGGAGGAGAAAAGGGGGCCGACCTTTTCACCACTGCGGAGGGAATGGAAGAAAGGGTTAGTCTTACTGCCGTTGTTATCCCTTTTTTTAATGAATTGTGTAAAATGGGTTGGAAGGTTGAACAAAGTGTTCAGTGTTCATCATCAGCCGTTCAACCAGTACGACCAGCTAGTAGAGGCCATCCTATATTCACACCATTCCAGCATCAGTGGCCTTTTTAAAGAATATTTATAGAAAGGCATTGTTTCAGCTGCACCTCGTTAGGTTATGAAATTTGTCAACAACCTTTTGTCTTTGACCCAAATGCCTCCCAGCTAACGTTGTATCAATCATCGTCATCATTCAACTCACCACTTTCTATGAAATGCACAACTTGTCCTTCTAGTTTCCTTATTACATGAAATTTGCCGCTGTATGCGTGTTATTACTGTAATTAGCGATTAACTAAACACCTGCTGGAATCTCACAACCTCCAGCTGTCTGACGCACATGTTCTGTTTCGTCATAGCACGGAGAAGCACAGCTGTATTTCATCATGTTGATGATGGCATTGTTCAGTTTAGCTTTGTAGGCGAGTCTCTCGAGGTAAAAGTGGTATGAGGAGACGGGGTGGGCCGGGGCTGGTCAGTCAGTATCTCTGCAACGCAAATACATATTTGACATACCATCAGCACTGTGAGCTCTTCACATGTTGATGAGTATGTTCTTTGAATGTTTTAAACTAAACTTTTGGTCTTAAACATTGCATTTTCAACATATGGCCTGTGGTTTTGATCTTAGTGTATTTATTTTTACGTTGCTCTGTCAAAAGGGCAATACGTTGTCGTTATAGGCTTTCGGTACAAGATTATTCTCAATGGCATTTGATCCCGGTGTTAGAGGAGGCCAGGGACCTTTCAGGTACACACTGATGAGTTCGGGGTCTGTTTTCTTTGGGCAAAGTGAATCCGTGTGTCAGAAATACTTCAAAGCGTGATTTTAATACCTCCTCTGCCTCCCCGTTCTGTCTAATCAGTTGACGGAAACGTCCGAGAAAGTGGATCGCATCTACTGGTGGAAGAAGCCGAAGCAGGTGGTGCTCATCGTGGTGATCCTTATCGTCATCATCCTCTTCATTATCCTGGTGATCGTCGGAATCATCCCCCTCAGTGCCCATGTGACTCCTGCAGTCACTCCTACCACCAAGCCATAAACAATCGCATTAAATCATACACCGACCTTCTTGTTGTTAAGACGTACTCACACAAACCAATCCACGCATCTCAGTGGCCCTAACATATGTTAACACTTTTTTTAAACAGCTGCGTAAACTTTTGCACAGTTACCCACTTTTGTTTCCTTCTTTTTTTAATTTTTTTTTATTGATTTTACAAATCAGAAAATATGAACATGACTGTCCCAACAAGATTTGGATATACAGCTTCTTACATTCAGTTCAGTTACCCACTTTAAAGTTGCTCGGAGGACAAGAAACCCACATAAAAAACAAAAACACCATAAACATTTTATTTTTCGGTATTATTTTCTACCTCACTATAATTGAATCTTCTCCTCTTCATAACTACCAGCAATTAATTTTCACAATTTTGAGTCCTTCAAATGCCAGTTGTATAAATAACAGAGAGATGAGAGATTGAAGTATAAAGCAGATTTTTTTGTATTCTAATCTATGCAATCATTGTAAGATTCTGCAGAGATGTCTGTCGGGCCTTTGAGTGAGTCTGTAATCTGTAATCTGTAATCTGAAGATACAAATACACACAACTCTGAGAATACCGAATACTGGGTTGAAGTAATGTTTGAGATAAAAAATAATAAAACCATGTGAAAAGATCAGCTATACATAGATATATGTTGAACATATTCTGTGCATCTGCCATCCATTTAAATGATGTTATAAACCTGTCAAATAGTTCAGACGGAGGATTTTGTAACACCTCTGTGTCTTCAGCAGAGATATTACAGGTTATGCCTCATAACTCCTGCTGCTGAGCAGCTGCTGGGAGCAGCAGAGGTCCGCGAGAGAAAAACCAACAGCGCCTGTGAGACGCCAGAGCTCCACATGTATGGTTCTAAGATGTGATTCAATAAACACCGGTCCGATGTTTAAGGCTCAGGTCACTTTGCACACTCTAAGTGATGGAGGATGACCCCCATTATGCAAATAATCAAAATTCTGTACTATATGTATATCTGCATCGTAACCTATTTGTTGAGGGGCTATTTATTTATTGCTTTGTTTTAGTGGTTTAAAAATTAAAAAAATAAATGGAACAATTGACCATAGTTTGGGCTCTATGTTCTGTTTAAACTGATTTCTTTTGACATGGGAACTGTAATCCTTATTGAGTTTGTTTTTCACGCCCTCATACTGAGCTAATCCATGCGGTGTGAGGTCAGGCTCCAGCTGCAGCACGTCTCCCACTATGTTTGAAAGACTTTTTGAATGTTGGTCCCATTTTGAGAGATGAGCAGAATTCACACAATTGTTTTTATAACTTGTGTTATTCAATGTTTTCAGTACTCTGATATGTAATACGTATGACAGTGTTTACTTTGACTCCTTTTATGTTTGTTGAATTGCCACAAGATGGACACAGAAAGTTTGAGACTGGAGGAAGTAGGCGTGAGGGGGAATCCCCGCCGCCTCACTGCCAGTCAGAGCAGCCTTCGCTGAGACCAGGAAGAGTTCATACGACACACTGACTCACACGTTTGGTTTATTTAGCAATACAAATACAACAGAGCAAATACACACCGAAAGAGAATGCTGGGATCGTTTAAGTAAAAAGGACATTTAACTAAGCAAACAAGTAAAAACCTACAAATGTAGGTTACATACCTGTCATTTAGCAGACGCTTTTATCAAAAGTGACTTACAATAAGTGAATTCCAACGAGTACAAACTCAGAACAACAAGACACACACATTTCTTCAAGAGAGTCAAACTAAAAAAGTACCAGAATTAAGTACCAATCAAGTGTGACTGGAGTGTTTTTAATCCAGATATAGTTGGAAAAGTAGTGTTTTTAGTTTCCCGGTGAGAATGTTATATTATTTTGATTAGTGTGAAGAATGCAGCAAACAAAAAGGGGGCTCTACTCTTAACCAGCTGGTGAGACTTCTGTCCAGAATGCCTTTTCAAAATGTTTTCAAATATGCATGGATGACACTTTAACGCCAATTAACTGACTAGTCTGTTATTTTTTTATTTTTTATTTTTAAACTTTTTTATTTAAAGCCCCACTATGTAGCTTTTCCCTTGTAGCGCCCCCTTCAGGTATTTAACATTTACTTCAGTGTCGTAAATACCCAGTTACGACAGATCAGGTGTCGTGAACCTCTGGCTCTCGAGCCATATATGGCTCTTCCGGTGACGCATATGGCTCTTTTGAGTTTGAGTTAAAAAAAAAAAAAAAACTCTCCACCCGCCCCCCGGTAACTTTCTCTCGGGGCTAGTGAGAGTTTGCTCCCCCTGTACGCGCCTCACAGCTGAGCCATGGCCCGGTGTTTGGGGACCACTGCTCCAGATGACAGCAGGAGTAATGTCAGGTCCCTTTCTTAAAGACGTCTTTGTTCTTTTATTAAACTAAACGTCTGTTATTGATCGTCTCCACAGAAGCATATCACTCTGTCTCTACGTGTCGCGTAGCGGAGCAAATAAAAACTGACCTGCGAGCGTGGACTGGCACTACGTGACGTTACGTAATCACTGCCAGAAAGCAAGCCGAAGTACATCCGGTTACTACACCGGCTGGGAACGGGCGGCTCAAAAATCTTACATCCGCAAGTATTCTACCCGCAGGCCCCCGATGGCAGTGGCGGAGGCGCAAATCGCCATATTAAAAGTCATTGTAGCGGCACAATTTTTTCAAGCTGTTATTTTAAGGTAGGAAAACAAACATAGTGTCGCTTTAACACATTATTCTCCCTAAAACATATAAATAAATCCCCAAAATGCATTCAAACCGAGCATTCAGTACATGGGCGACTCCGTCAGGCACAGAGTGCTGAACATGTCGTAACAGGCCCACCTCGCCTGTTGTATGCTGTCCTCCACTTGCGTTTCTTTGTGGCAGACTTAGACAGCTAGCTAACATTGATCTTGCATGAATACAAATGAACTACAAGTCTTTGGTTTCCTGTGTTTACTTGGTTCTTCTTTGTTTATTCATCACAGGGTAGACGTTTTTGTAAAACTGTTAACAGAATAAAAGAAAGACATACATAAATAAGTACCACACACAACAATGTGGCACAAAGACCGCATGAATACGAGCGCTAGCATAGTTCAGCTCTAGCTCTAGCTCTAGCTCTAGCTCTGAAACCTCGACACCTGCAAAACATACATTCATCCTATTTCTACAAATGTCCAAACGGTATTTATACAACTACAAAGAACACGCTACAATAAGTACTTAAAGATAAATAGTATCCGAAGCTCACGCGTTGACGAATGCTTTTCGAGGTGGTTTCAGCCCAAACGGTGTGTTCTCTGCGTGGCACGATTCAAACAGGTGCAAACTAAGCTTGCCCGCCCGCCCGTCCTCAAGGTGGCAGCACTTCCTCATTTACCACCACCAATCTACTGACTGACATTTATTAGAGAAGGCAGAACATGTTGACTCAACAACACAAAACCTTTGTGTCCCATCAGAATGAATGTGCTGTGTTGTCTACAAGTGGTGACTCAAATATTTAGGTTTTATCTACATGACAAAGGGCCTGACAAGGTTTTGTAACAACAGCCTCTTAGATAAACACAAACAGCAGATCCACAGAGAGAACATTTGCTGCTGATGGGAAATACGCCTGTATTCTCAGAGTGTTGTAGTCATATGGATGTGAGCCTGCCATCTATTTACGAGTACTAGACAATGATATGAAAGGAGGGTGATCGGCATGCTGAATATGGCCTTTGTTTCTGTGCAGTTTTCCCCTGAAGAAGTCTTTTGTTGGCCGGGTCTCTGACCCCAGCAGCTCTGACCCGGCTGAGTCTCTCATGCTGCCCCTGATGGGAAAATGTTAAACAGTACATCCCAGATGTATACATGGTGTTTATATGTTCACTGTGATGATTGTTAGTTAGTACACATTCATTTTAGGTTTATTGGAGGTTGATGCAGGTTAAATGAGGCAATGCTCTCAGATTTGGATTGAAATTCCTGACATAACATATCACATTATTATGATATTACTAGACTATACACTATGCAATGCTAGGAATTACACAGAAATGAGATACATACATACACGCTACTATTGCATGGTATACAATCAAATGTTGTTAAGGTGTACTATTTAACCTATAGTAAGTATAAACACAACTATTATAATACTGTGCAACACTAAACTATTCATTTATAGAATACTATAAAACACAATATTATATAACATGACACCACAGAAAATGAGTCCACTGATGTTGATAGTGTGTGTGTAATCACAGCTTTGGTGATAACTGGGGTTACAGTACACATATACAGGTTCAGGACCAGCGTGTTCCTGCTTCCCCTCTTGAAACAGCACATCATCAGTAATATTAGACGCCTTTTTTTAATTATATATTTCTGGCTGAGATTTAATTGAGTTTATGGTTATACATTTATAGAATTATTCATCTTCATGACTTCAAGTAACCAATGTTTTTAATTAAATAAAGATTTGATCTTTGTGCAAATTTCCCTACTTCCTGTTTCGTATCCCCTTTCATTTTCAAACCACTGTGTCTTGCTTTAGATCCTTTATTCGTTTACATCCTCTTTTTGCATCCTTTGATGCAAACTACAAGAAATGTAGCACTGTACCAACTGGTGTTATGAATCAACACTGAGGCAACTGCTTATGATCGAAGTATGTCTTGATCTCCAGAATCAAAGGCGTAAAAGGATCTGCCTGATGGTGGTTTGTTTTGCATATAACTGTCACTGAATGAATAGAAGACTGTTGGAGATCTCATTTAAATTGCCCGTTTAAGTGATGCAGTTAACCCACAATAGAGTTGTGTTTTCTGCCTTTCAGCTCCTTATCATACATGGAGCTGTATTGATGTGAACAAACACATGTCGACTGTACTATTGTTTTAGGTCACGAAGGATTATTGTAGTATTGCACCATGGTTTTGTTATTTTTATGAAGAAAGAACTCCAGTTTCAGGATATCATACAGATATTAAAACAACGTTCAAAAAGTACATACCATCATTATACAGTAGGAAATACAGTACTATGAAGTGCAATAAGGTTAAACATACATTTACATGATGGTGCCTCTGGCATACCCGTAGTCCCTTTAGGGATATTATATGAGCATTACGCATATTTTTCCCAAGGGTGGATCAGCAGTCACCTTCTTAAAATCATGCACAGCCCTCAAGAGGGCAACACCCTTCAGAGACCAAACAGTGCATACTGTTCTGCAATAGGTTTGAAGGCCTGCTAGAAATGGACAAGTCTAATGTTCATGAAGAAGATTTAAAGAGAGGATGAGGCGGAAGCTTCCAGACTATCACTGAAACAGGGTGAAGGCACATCAGTATGTTTTAGATGGAACTGCGGTGCATTCTTCCTAGTTTAGGAGATAAGGGATGCCACTGGAGAGTCTGAATGCTGCTGCATTCACGGGCCCCTGGTAATTCAAATATTAAAGTACATACTGTATGTATGAGCAGCATTATATGTTATAAAGTATATATATATATATATATATATATATATATATATATATATATATATATATACTTTTAAACTACAACCGTAATGTGGGGAATAAATATAGTAACTACACCTGTCAAATACATGTTATGGAGTAAAAAAGTAATACAATATTTCCCTGAAATGTAATGAAGTAAAAGTATAAATTCACGCATATTTAAGTCTAAATCCGGAGAAGTCCGAACATTAAAAAAAAGTCAGTTTGACGGTCACGTGACCACTTTTGTAATTGTAGACTTTCCGGGAATGCCATGAACGCACCACAGTCAGATAGCGGGCACAAAGTTCAACAGGCAGTAGAGGGCACATCTCGCGAGAATTAAAGAACATAGTAGAGTTGACGCTGAATAAAAGAGAGCGAAGTCTAAAAGAAAATTAAAGAAAACCGGTCGCACTTGTCCCAGGACCGAAAGTGGAGCAGTCAGGCCGGGTTTAAACGTCGGTGTGGCCATGCTGAGTTTCCTGTTGCTGAAGTCGGTTCCAGTCTCACTGTGAGCGCTTTGGATCTGGTGACAGCCTTGACTCAGAAACAATAAGACGACCCAGACATGGTAAGTCAACATCGATCCGACGCCTCTGGGTTCAACCGCTTCGATAAGAGGACAAGGGAACTTCGTTTTAGAAAACTGCTTTATTTAAAACATGTATATTATGACCTCTCATAATCTGCTGGTGAAGTCCCATTAGGTAAAAGTGGGCAAATTATTAACTCAGCTGGCATGAGCTGTTCTTAATGAGTAATATCTATCCAGAATATAATAGAAGATAAATACAAGATTCAAAATACTTAATTGTATTTATTTGGTCAGTGTCGGTTTTAAAAACATTGAGGTGAATCTTAACTAAATGAATACCATGAATAAGTGCAACTAGAAGAAGAAGTTTGAGTTAAGTATGTCTATTCAGGTTGATTTTTTTCACGTTTTTTCTCTCTGATAGATATTTCTGATCCTTTTTATATTTCTGTTATTATATTTATTCTATAATCATTTTAAATCTCCCTTTTGTATTCACTATTTATTTTTAGTTATTTCACGGAGCCTCCCAACAAAAGCATTCCACAAATCTAAACATCTTGAATCTATTGAATTTAGGACTTGCATGCAGCATAAGGTGAACTATATGTAATTACTCAAATAAAAATGTAAATATAAAAGAGTATCTCTTCTCGGCATAAGAAGCCAGTTCATTAAGACATTAATTAAGAATAAATTTGGTTACATCCCAATGAACTTCATACATGAGCTCATTAAATATGAGCTCAACCCAATACTAATAGCACATGCTCACAAAACAGCAAGTGGTTCTCACTGTTCAAATAGGATGGATGATCCGTACTACACTGTCATGAACACACTATATAACCTGAAGTGGGTGTGGTTTTCCCGGGATTATGCCAGGTACATTAATCCAGGCAGGAGGGAGTGAGGGGAGGAAGGAAGCAAGGAGGGGAACTGCACTGGGCAGCATTTCCTGTGTTAAGACGTGGACCGCTGCATTTACACACTATTGTTCAACTGCCATTTGCTCAGCCTGAGATGAGATAACTGGGCTTTCGGGGCATCCATCAGTCACTGATATCAAGGGTACTATTCTTAGCCAACAGTGAATTTGTATGTGTACAGTAAATATGAAGAGGAAATGACTTTGAACCAGATCAAGATGCAGAGACTGTACTTGTTTTGTTTTATCTGTTGGTTTCCTGTTCCTGTCAACGTCTGAGATGCTGGCTTCCTTTCATGGCTCAGGGGGCAAAGGTGAAGGAGAAACCTGTCAGGATACAAACTGCTTTGAGGTCAAACTACTCTCTAAATATCCTGCTCCAGGGTCCTTATCAGTCTACCGTTATTGCTGTTTGGCCCTCGGGTGCCGCTGCCTTTACCAGACATGGAGGAGGATAGTGTTACGCAGCAGCTGCACTAATGTGCTTTTCATGATCTGGGGAAGCCTGTATTAATATGTTATTAGTTCCACGTTTCATAACATGCTCCTCTTTCTACTTGAGCTTCAAGTGTCAAAGGAATGTTGCTTTTAATAATAATGACGTTCCGTTATACACTTTAACAATAGTTATTTTAGTTATAGATTAATGTAAACGTGCTTGTTTGCTTCATTCTACTTGAAACAGCATGACACAGCAGGTTGTTCTGCTCCAGTTCGCTGCATGACTGTTGCCATGTTTATAAAACAGCATGCAGGAAGATTTGACCTTGACTTTTTAGAAAATTGTGCTCATGAAAAACACGAGGGAATGACAGATTTGATCTTTTTATCTTTGAAAGGAGCTGAAACAAAAATGACAAAACCGATGCACTAATTAAAAAAAACTCAAAACAATACTTGTACTCTAACCGTCACCACTTAGTCGCTGTGGTAAAGTACCGAAGAAGAATCCTGACTTTTTGTTACTAATATTTATTAAGCTCTGGATCCTAAAATTCCCATCATGCAACACATAGCATCTTTTTTTTTTAATAAACGTTTTAATAAACTCTCCCTAAATGGTAAATACTCACGGCAGGGGTTGTTTTCTCGGATTTGACAAAACTCCCTCTAGAGCAGACCTGGGCGTTGTACGGCCCGCGGGCCACATCCGGCCCTTTGGTTGACTTTGAACGGCCCGTGTAAGGTTAATTGGAAATTACAAAATAAACATATTATTATTATTCAGGCATGAGAATCCCTCACCTTTCGGCGAAATTCGCCGTTTTGAAACCAAAATAGGTGACTTACGTGAATCGTGTAGATCCGAAGAGTTTTTGTTTTGGGGTAGGGGGGGGCGGCAATTGGCCGGCCGGCGTTTATGAGATTGGAGTGGGACACGGAGAAAATGTGGAGTGTTGCTCTTCGCAATAAAACATCTTTGATGGGACGTCTCGGCCAAACAGAGTCAAGATGTCTTCAGCGCTTGGTGCTTTAGGTTAGCTTGAATGTTAGCCGCTACATCTGCTGCTGTCAGGCTGCACGGTGCAGCGATACTAAGGACCCGCACGTTAAGAGCGATGTGATTTGGCATATTTTTAGTATCGATCCTTCATTAAAAGAGCGCGCGATCAGAAAGCACGCGCTGCTCCGTGTCGAGCTGTTTGCACGCGCTGCTCAGTGCTCACACTGTCGTTATGTGGCGGAATTTTCGGCTTTAGAAATAAAAATAAAAAAAGACGCCAGAAGTGAAATGTTTAAGTATCTCTGGTCAGATACAGACTGACGGCCTCATTAGTGTATCATCAATGCTATGATGGCTCCATATAGTTTCATTCATATCTTGTAGGCTAATAACTAATATGAACCATATATATGTATATGTATATATATATATATATATATATATATATATATATATATATATATATATATATATATATATATATATATTATGTATTACTATTAATAATATATTTATCTATATAGTTTATTTATCTATAATAGTATTATAGATAAATATACCAGTATCGTATTTATGGTATACTGTTTTATGGTATTGTATCAGTATCATGATATTTATGGCAGGTAGATATAAGATCATGACAATCAGAGCACAAGACTTAAAGACTTGTTCACGGCAACAACTAAAAAAGGAAGTTGGTTCATGAATGACCGTATTATATACACAATTTTACTATTATTATAGGGCTCGATCACTGACTTGCTGTTAAAGTGGAGGACCTATAGATTATCATACAACGTCCAACATCGATGTTCATGGAAGTCACCAGTACCCCCCCCCCCCCCCCCGCCGCCGCCTATCCTCACCTTTTTCACCCCTGACCCGTTTTCATGCCTGCGTATTATTATGAACATAAATAAACATATTGTCTTATTTTATTATTATCTCACTGAACAAGAAAAATAATTTAAAAATGTAAGAAGGTGTAAGTTTTAAAGCATGTTTTTATGGTTGAGTTGTGCATGATTTTAATTGTAGTGTGGTTATTTTTATTTGCATGTTTAGTGTGTTTTTATGATGTTGTTTTAGTGATTTATTTATTTCATTACATGCTTTTCTTCAGAGATATTGATTACCTGATTGCCTGCATCAAAGTTTATTGGATAAATGTCACAGATGGTAAAAAAAAACGTTCACATTTTGTTTACCATTGTTTTGGGAAAATTTGATTGAATAAATGACAGTTTTAGCAAGGCAAACTCACTTTTCCATTGCTTAATTATGATATATACTCTTACCAGCTTGTCAAAACAATGCTATTTACTGCTTTTTATTATTTATTATTTTAGAAATACAATTAATAATATGAAGAATTAAGTTCAGCCTTTTGGCCGGCCCTCCACAATATTTTCAGTTTCTCATGTGGCCCCATAGAAAGAATAATTGCCCACCCCTGCTCTAGAGTCACCGAGGACAATAAGCATCTGTTTGACTGGCTGAGTGGTGCTCCCAAAGACTAGTAGAGGGGGAAGGGGGGGGGGGGCACGGTGGAGAAAGCTCAGGAGTACTAAAAAAATGCAGCTACATTAGATGTAATTACATTCCTTCTAAATTAACTAACCATGAAGTCTTTAAAGTCAGTAGGAACACAATCGCTATGTCATGAAATATTTGAAGTGATTGAATCCACATTGTGTCTTCCTCGCTCTTTGATCATGTTGTGTTTGTGTGTGTGTGTGTGTGTGTGTGTGTGTGTGTGTGTGTGTTGATTGGACAGGAGAATGGGAAGAGCCGCCTGCAGCAGGTCCAGGAGGACGCGGAGGTGGTGATGGGCATCATGCTGGTAAACATGAACAAGGCCAATGAGAGAACTGGCAAACTGGGCGAACTGGAGGATAGGGCTGATGTGCTGCTGGCAAAAGTAAGTTTAGGAGGGCATGAGAAGTTGTCCAAGTGGAAAACAATCCCATCACACTATGTCACCTAAGTGTTCTCTGTGGAAGTCTCTGGGTTGCATGGAGAAGGTGAAAGGCTGCAGAAAAATGACCCACAGGCGCCCAGGGATTTAAAACTAGGACTTGTCAGACTGATGTTTATCAATACACAATAGGTGGAGCTGGGGAGGAAAACAAATGTACAATTTACATCCTGATTGTGTTTTATGGGGCTATTTTTAGAAAGGTATTTCCTATTGTTTCCTAAGATGAATGAAGCGAGCTTGTCTCCCTGGGTACGACAGAGTGAGTCCAGGACATGCCACGAGGCGCATGTCCGTCCGGGGGGGTCGGTGTGCGGGTCACATCGTTCCCACATGGCCCCGTTGGCCAGCGCTGCATGACAGAAATAAATAAAGCAAACAGCTAGACAACTGAGCATTGGGTTAAAGAAACACTTTGTGATAACAAGGGTTTCTTAGTTCATAAGGATACTGTACCGCTCCTGTAATTATTAATATTTTATTAATGGATCAAATGACCGTGAATGGGGGTCAATTGTATTATATATTATACATATTAGATCAGTTTAAGCATCTTTAAGATCATTTTGTTGGGGTTACAGCTTGGAACCTGGTTCCTTCTCACTGCTGTGACTCACGGTGTGTTTTACCAGCCCGTCAACAAACAGAGAGACTCACCTTGATCAGGGGGCCAAGAAACGTGTCTCCAAAATATGATTGCTATCGTCGGTTCTTAGGTATATACTGTCTGAAATTTACTTTTTCCCTGTGAGTACTTTTTATTACGCCACTCTTTAAATCGATGGTCTAAGCGAATGAACATTTAGATTGCGATGTCATTCAACATTCGACAAATTTGTACCAAAAAACATGAAATTCCTGATTGATTTACAACGTGGCCTTGAGGGTAGGCTTATTTTCCAGGAATGGGAAGGTACTGTACACATTAAAACACCCCCCTACGTGTAAAAATATATATATTGTCAGTACATTTCCATTCGTTCCTCTGCTCTGAAGGCTTCCTCTCTGCACACAGAGCTTCTCTTGACTCATCCATGAGCTGTTTCTTCAGACGTAATGGATACAGTAATGTGTGGGCGCGCCTGTTTAAGACATTAAGTTAATCAGACATTCAAAAGCAGTTTACTTACACAACGACGTCACGTGACATCTCCTGTTCTGCGTTTGTGTGTGTTTTCTTTCCAGAGTAAAGCTTTTGAAAAGACCGCCAACCAGGTGAAGCAAAAGAAAAGATGTGAGAACAAGAAGATGAAATTGGTGTTTATTGGCTTTGGAGTGATAGTGGCGCTCATCGTTGTCGGACTTATAATCTACGCCATTGTTGATAGCCAACGAGCACAGTAGCTCCTCTGCTGGTGAGGAGCGGGAAGTGAACACAATTAAAAGAGGAACAAAAATTAGTGGGACTTTCGCGTCTCGCCTGAACTTCTTGATCTTTGTTATTTTTATGTTTTAAAGATATTTATGAGAGTATCTGTCACATGTTTCATTAGTCTTCAGTTGATATGGTACCAATGATGTCTCGGCTGCTTTGCTGCTTTTTTTAACTCACTTTTGTAATGTAATGTCTCTGTAAGGCCCTCAATGGGGGAACACACAGATCTTAGATCTTCAAATTGGATCTATTAAAAAAGTTCTCCTCCCCTCCCATGAATTACTCCTATTTTTAACCAAACATTATCAGGCTGCTACTTTTATATGTGTATGTTTGTAAATAGCTGTTCCCGTTTAAGAGCTCTACTCGGAGGGACAGAAAAGTGCCATCAGAGGTCGCTGAACTGAAGACAGAATCCTCTTCACCAACGATTCAGTCGGTAATTACAGTCGGAGAAGACTGAGGATGTATTTTAATTTGTTGAATATAAGCAGTTTCCGATAGCTTCAACTTGGAAAGAATAAAGTGGTGTATTGTCCATGAAATGAAAGGCTGTCTGTATCAATAAAATGTTTTTAAAGGCACGCAGGGCTCATTTTGTGGAGCTGTTGTCCTTGTTGACACAAACAAACATGCTGAAATGATTAAGAGTTATTTACGTCTATTTCTGAGGATCTCTTGTCGTTACTTGTTTCTACATCAATGTGACTTGTGTAAGAAAACAGATTGATGACTTTACTCCATATTGGAGCCATAGTCCATATGGAACTAGTATATAGATAATTGTATTTGTAATGTTTGTGTAGATATAGAAAAACTTAATTGCCAATAGTATATTATTATATTTCTTTTTTATTTCAGTTAATCTGCAGATGTAGTGAATATCATAATGAACAGGGACCCCTGCTGGCCAATGTTTTTACTTCAGATAAATAAAAAATAATTCACAATTCCACCTATAAGGAATATTGTCTAATGAGTTTAAACAGTGGGCTTATGTCAATGTATAAAACCATTTACTCAGACAAGACATTCAACGGATCCTGGTCAAACCAGCTCAATCAAAGAGTTAGTTTGCTGAAATTACAAAATAAGAAACTTTTCGAATGTTCTTACTTGCATGTTGTGTCTATGCAGATCTTGATATCTTTGTCCAATTTTGAGATATCTGTCACCAAATTTTCTGCTTCCATGACAATATTATGGAGGTGAAATTAGTTTTCGCGGTATTAAAAAATGCATTTATGACTCAGAAGACACACATACCATTCAACCCACATCTCTGCCTTTGTTGGAGCTCATTTAAATCAGTGAAATAATCATGATAAAACCCCGGGCCAGGTCTGTTAAGGTCTTTTGTTTTATTGACATCCTGCAAAATAAGGTCAATCTAATTTTTTGACAAGGAGAGGAGCATTTAGTGGAGGATCTGATGAGTGCAATTACAGATGCTGTTGGTTATCGTGGCATAAGTCCATCCCAAGCTCCAACATTTTTTTTAAGTTAATGAATTAATTGTCTGGTTAGGTGTGAAGGGTGCACAAATAAAGTTCACTGACAGTATCTTACTATGCAAAGAGGATATTTTCTACCAACTTCACTTCATGCAGCACTATCTTGTGGAACAATAGAATTATTTTCATGAACACAATCGGTTGAAATCCATTGCATATTGCTTGCATAGGGGATTATCAAATGAACAAATACACTGTTAAGCCTACCTATTGGGACTATAGAGATATCTGAAAATAAAGTACTTTATTAAACCTGTTTAATAACACAATGCATTCCTCCCCAGCTAATCTTAGGTGAAAGTCAGCCAAAACAGAACGCAAAATGTCTTATAATTAGAAAGCAAATGTATTGATTTAATTTAAAATGTGTTTAAATGTGTATGTTCCTCATATATCTTTGTGTTTTCCACCAAAGATATATAGACCGACATTGGCCTCTTTTATATGTTGTTGTTTTATTTTGTTATTTCTAAATACAAATATACAGAGAAAAAATATAGAGAGATAATATATATTTAAATATAATATTATATACACACATACAAATACAATTTACATATTATATATATGAACTGTAATCATTAAAAAAGTATATTAGCTCACAATAAACATTTAGAAATAACAAAATAAAACCACAAAATAAAAAAGGGGCCAATGTCCGAAAAAAAAGTTACGTTGCACTTCTCACCCGGAAGTGACTTCAACAAGTTCTTCCTGCATCAAGACCGGCAAGATGGCAGCGGACACGCAGGTTTGTGTGGCTGGTTTTTAACCATATCCTACCCGCTTAGTAAAAGATATTCAAGTGTGCTATGAACCAACTTGGCGAAATCTTGACCACTGCTCTATAAATGCGTTGATGTGTTTTTAGCACTCAACGAGAAACTGTAAAATCCAACAACAGCTCGCGAGCAGGCTGTTAGCTCCGTGCTACGTAGCCCACTGTGGGACGAGAGCCAGGCAGGGGAAAGGGACTGGTTGCTGTCCACAGTGGGACGAGAGCTGCAGCTTTATTCCGACGTTATCCTCTTGTAATTTAATATATCGAGGTGTTACACTCGCTGTCATTAACTTACGTTGTTTTGGTCTGGATTCCCTAAATCAGGCAGACGAGCACGAGTTGCAAATCCGTATTTGGTCAATTTTAATGAGTGAGCTGATTTGTTGTGACTCCTGGCTCACACAACGCCTGCATGTTGCCTGTGCTAACCTTCCCCGCTTTCTTCCAAGAATTTATATTAAAAAAATATAGCCTTCAGAGTTAACCGTCTTTTCTTTTTTCTTTCTTGCATGGACCATTTACTCTGAAGCAATCTCATTCCCACGTAGTTCAATTCAGACAACTTAAAACGGCCACTTTATTTATTAGGTACACATATTCAATCCAACACAACTGTTCTGGCACACAGTTTACTTTTATGTTGCCTATAATGTTCAGTTTTGGACACGGGCCTTTATTAGAAATGTATCTGAACATTTGCACTAAATTGTTCATTTGTCTCTATTGATTTACATTTTTTTGTCCATATTCAGATTAATCATAATTATATTTTATCATGTATCCTACCTCATTTATAACTTTATAACTTCTACTGCCACTGCCACTGTCACCTGTACTTCACCTGCACTTTACTTATATACATACCACATCTGCAGTAACCACCATTATTGCTGCTTGTGTTCTTAATGTTCATACCACTTATATCATACTGTATACATCCTATTTATCTACATTTATATTACCATTATGCACATTCTGCTTTGCACTTCTGGTTAGATGCTAACTGCATTTTGTTGCCTCAGTACTTGTACTCTGTGCATTGACAATAAAGTTGAATCTAATCTCAATATATATTGTTATTCACTACACCATCACTTCAAACAGTCTCAATAATAAAGTTATAATTCAGTTGACACATTCCTGATAATGTCAACAAAATCTGAGCATTATAAATCTGTCACGGTATAATAATTTGGCAGGGCTGTTGCATTGAATTGCATTAGTTTGTACATGTGTACCTAATAAAGTGGCCACAGTGTATTTAAACCATTGCAGTTATATCTTAACATTAGTCTCAAATATTAATTGACAAATGTTTAACTTGAGCTGAGACAATTAGGTCATTTAGTTGATCAACAGAACATAAGCGGGCCACTTTTCGCAATTTAAAAAAAGGTATTCTTCAGGTCCAGACTCTAAAATGTTAGACGCCGCTACCCCTCCCTGTCCCATTTAATCATGTCCTGAATATCTTGTGGTCCTGGACTGACGACATGTACTGCTACCATTTCCTCTAACGGTCTTCATACTAAATGTGACTTTTGCTTTAGGTTTCAGACGCACTGAAGAAATTTGCTGGAAAAGTGACCACAGCCAGTCTGAAAGAGCGCAAGGAGATATTCGGGGAGCTGAAACGATGTATAAAAGGCAAAGGTGAGGGATTTTGTGTTATTTAATTTACTACACTATTTATTAAAATATGTGCTATAATAAACACAAATGTGTCTTTAAAACAATTGTTTTCCCTCATTTTTAGAGTTACCAGACCCTGCTGTGAAAGGACTATGCAAGCTATTCTGTCTGACTCCACACAGATATCGGTAGGCTACTGTATAACTACTTTCATTCGCGAGGAAAGCACTCAAAAGAAATGCACCCTAAACATGAAGAGGAGGTCTTGATTCCACTTTGTTTATGTGGTTTGAGGTACCGTAGAATATGTTGCATTATTCCGAGATGCTCTTATTTAGCCATACCATCATTAATATAAATGGATATATTAAAACATTTATAGAACCGCATATCCGTATACCGCTATGCAGCTCAAAAGCACTACAAGCTGCAGCTTCCGAAATGATCACATAGTTTAATCAACACCTTTCTCTGAAACCAATTCAACAAAAAAATAACATTCAAACCTTAATGGCGGTAGGATTGGATTGCAGGGGTGAGTGAGTGAGTGTGTATGTGTGTTTTGTGTTTACATGGTTGTGTGTGCTTCTCAGGGATGCTGCATCCCGCAGGGAGCTCCTCTCCGTTATTGCCCAGCTGGCTGACAGTCAGCCTGACATCCTGGTGACCAGCCTCCTCCACTGCCTGTTGAACAGTGGCGTCATCAGCAGGATTGGAGAGCCCAGGTACTACTTTGAACTTTACATTCTCCCTACTATTGTATACCATATAATATAATATATTGCAATATCAGCCAAAACAATAGCAATTACGTTTTCTTTTTTAATCACTTGGCCCTAGTTTGTACAGAGTTTTATTCAATAAAAAAAAACAGGGTCAACTCGTGAAATCACCAGAAACGATAGACGAGTGTGTCTGGGAATAAATCTTTGGTTTACTATTGTCGTGGTTGTCATTCCACTCTTATGATCGCTTTGTTATACTTTCAGCAAAAGCACCGGCTCTGCTGCTTTCATCGGCTTGTCTTGGACCTGCCTTTTAGTCCCCAAGGTGTTTTCTGCCCCAGAGAAAAAAGAAGGACCTATCTGGAAGAAAATGGTCAGTAAAAAAAGTATTAAAAAAAATTGAAGATCAAATTATTTCGAGGATTGTGGTGTGTTGGATTCTGAAATGACGTTGTATACCCTGTCATACAGTTTGACCAGGGTCAATGTTTTACTTTGGATGTTGCGGGTAACACCGTGTGGTCTGTTGTCTTCTCTTGCAGGTGGAAATCCAGAGCCTTCTTGTAGCTGAGGTGGTGGGTGGAGCCAAGGCCACGGCTAAGAAATCAAGCCTCAAGAATCTCAGTCAACTCTGGAAGAAAGTGAGTGGCACAAAAGAAAAACACGTTGATTTAACCTGGCGATCCAATGAAATTACCAATCTGTTTCCCTTCATTCATTCACTTATTGTAATTCATTGAAATCTGACAAAATAACTGGTCAAATTGCCTGTTGTGATGACGTGAGCTGAATGAATTGATGTTGTTGGCTGTAGCTTAATCCAGATTCAGAAAGAGAATCAATCAAATCAATCAAACTTTTATTCCAGATTCAATGTCCAGATAGTACCACACATTAAAATATAATAAAATACATACAAAACCACAAGTAAAACACAAACAAAGAATTACACATGCTTTATAAATAGACCACTGTACCAGTGTCTCCACAGCTGGGACTGGTATCGTGTAGTGCTGAATGATAAAAACATGATGATCTCATCAACCCGGCAGATAAACTTGTGCATTAAATTTCTTAAAACCGCACTTTCAATAGATTGAAATTATTTGTCTTAAGAATCAAATTACAGCTACATGTAAGAATCAGACTTCAAGGATTTTCATTTATTAAAACAGCAACAAAATAATAATAATAACAATAATCACACCAAATGTATCACAGCAATAGCCCATAAATATACATGTTCTCACACACACGCACACACACACAGAGTTCTATCCGTCTGAGTATAACTTATGATAGTTAATGTTAATCTATAGTGAATAATGTTCATTATCATTCCTTTTTTGGGGAAATGCAATTTTTTGTAATACCTATTTTTAAATATGCTATTATAATAACGGTGAAATCTCTGAAGTATTTTCGTCAGCCTGGAAACATTTTAATAATACAGGGCATGTAACCTAAATTTGACCTGTTCATTACATCTAATAATACTAATTCGGAGCTGACGACACAGAAATGCTGGATTAATGTGACAATGTATTTATTGTCTTTAACAGAACCCTGGACTGGTGGATCAATACATCAGCACACTGCTGAGTCTGGACCCGAGCCCCACGACTCTGGCCATGCTGGGCGTGTGTTTGGACTTCTGCACTGCTCAGAAAGACAAAGCTACCATCGAGAAGCAGAAGGTGGGTTTTTCTCTCAGCGGTTCTTAATTATTACAGATCCAACATCATTAACCAATTGTCTTCTGAAACTCTGCATTCAGTTTTCTTTCCAGGAGTACATGGACTCTAAGATTAAATATATTTTGGGTCTGCATCTACTGTATTTCAGAGTGCCGTGCTGGACCTGTACATAAAGTCGGTCCTTATGAGCAAGACCAAACCACAACGTTACATCTTGGACAAAAGTGTCTCCTTCCTGCGTCACGTGTCCCACTCTGAGTTCAAGGAGCTGCTCCTTCCTACACTGCTGAAGACGATGCTCCGCAGTCCAGAGAACGCCATGCAGAGTAAGAGGCTTTGACTTTGATCATTTCACATGTTTTTATTCTGATGCATCTTTTTACATTAAAGCAAAACAAAGTATTGCTTCGCTTCTTTTCCATATAAACTGATAGAATGTCAAGAAACACACTGTTATTAAAAATTAAATTGCATCACTACTATGAATAACTTTGATGCACGATATGTACAGGTGAGTATTTGGCATTTTTAGCATTTTTGTGTTTATTTGTCACATTCCCGGCGTGTAGACGCCTCTAGTTGTAAAGCTTAACCTAGAACATCTTATTACCGTATTTTTTGCACTATAGGGCGCACTTAAAAGCCTTTATTTTTCTCAAAAAACGAAAGTGCGCCTTATATATGGATTCATTCTGGTTGTGCTTACTGACCTCGAAGCGATTTTGTGTGGTACACGGCGCTCAAGGCGCTAAGTAAAGATGTTTTAGTACGACTTTGGTAAAACTACAAAGCCGCACCGATTGCAGCATTAAGGCTACCGTAGCCAGGAGCGTCGCGGAGTAATACATACTGTGCTTCACCATAATACAGGGCTCTCAACCCTCACGCATTGAGCGTGAGGCTCACGCATTTCGGTCTTAATTCACGCTCTCCCGCCACACATCCAATTTCTCACGCTGAAAAAAATTCTCGGCTATTTAATGTTTTATTGTGCCGGCGCAGCGCGCAGACATGAGCCGCGATGCCCCTCACGGTGGAGAAATCAAACGCCCCCCTGAGTTCTGCTGTGCGGGGCCTATACTTATCAACCAATCAAAAACACATTGGCTACACAACAGCCAATCAGAAAAAGCTCACTAGCCCCCCCCTGACTGATTTATTTGACTGTTTTGTTTCTCTTAATGCGCCTTATAGTCCGGTGCGCTTTATATATGAAAAAAGATTGAAAATAGATCATTCATTGACAATGCGCCTTATAATCCAGAGCGCCCTATAGTGCAAAAAATACGGTAAGTGTGTCTGTTTGGTGCTCTGGCACCAATCTGATTAATGGATAGATTTTCTGGTTTCTTTTCAGCCGTGTCCTGCCTGCTGTCAGCTGTGACTCTCGACCTCAGTCAGTATGCCATGGCGATTGGAAAGGCCATCGCAAGTAAGGCTTTAAGCGTGCTCCGTTGATTTAGATTTATATGTGTCTTTTAAATTGTGTTTTTAAAGCAATCACTCAGCTGTCATGAATTGTATAATGTGTCACAGAATAAATAATGACGGAAAGACTGGACAATCAATTAAGTGTGATATGATGTGTGTTTTAATTGCTGGTATGGTCCGTGTTTCAGGTCAGCTGAAAGGTAATAATGTCCAACTGATGGAGGAAGCCATTCAGGCCATGCAGAACTTGGCCCAGCAGTGCAGCGACCCCTCTGCCGTGCAGGACGTCGTCACTCACCTCTTCCAGATCCTCGGAGGTGAACCAATCGATTACCTTTCAGACTGAAATATTCTCTTATCCATGTTTGGTTTTCTCACCTTCATAATGCTCACCGTCATAATTATTATGGTTGCAGGGTCAGAGGGAAAGCTCACAGTTGTTGCCCAAAAGATCAGTGTTTTGTCAGGTAAGAAGCCGTGCAAACATCACTAATTATTAGCTATCGGCAACATACCATTGCAAACTTCTTTTTTATTTCCAATCGTAAAATGTTCCTCTTGCTCCAGGGATCGCCAGCTGCAGCCATCATGCCGTTTCAGGAACCTCCAGCCAGACTCTCAGCTCCGCCGTCGCTGTGATGTTCATCCCTTCTTTACAACAAGAAGGTATCTTTGGGCCCGGAAATTCTCCAAGAGACTGCATTGTAATGTTTCTGTCGAGTGCTGACGCGTTTTTGTTTTCCATAGTTCACGAGGTGACCTTGGTACACACGGTGTCTGTGCTCTCCCAGTGGACCGGCCGTCTCACAGTGGAAGTTCCCAGCGCTCTGCTGGATTGGTTGAAGAAGGCTTTCACCCTGAAGACCTCCACCTCTTTGGTTCGACACGCCTACCTTCAGGCCATGCTGGGGGCATTCAGAGGTCAGTCACAGGAGGGACGCTATGCTCTGGGTCAAAGATTCAAACGTTTGAATTGAACTTGTTCCCTATACGCCTTTACCTGGATTCTAGGTGACACTCTGGCCCAAGCCTCAGACCTCGTGCCTTTGCTCCTGCAAACGGTGGAGAAGTCTGCGGCACAACACTCTCAGCAGGGTCTGCTTGCAGAAGGTGTGGCAGCTTCTGTTCTTTTGAGTCGACTTGCACTGCTAGAGACACAGACAGGTGAGGCTGACATCTCAGAAATGACACACTTGTGGAGACTGTTGGAGTATACAGGAAGTAATGAGAATTCTTATATTTATTTGTCTATGCAGAGGCTAAGTTGTCAAACTTTTGGAGCCTGATCTTGGATGAAAAGAAGCCGCTTTTAACAACAGAGAAGTTCCTCTCCCAGGCCAACGATGAAAGTGAGGCTTTATTCAACGTAACTTGGCAAATAAAAAGCTCATGAGTTCTTCTAAAATATTTGGAAATGAAATGATGGCCTGTCTCTGTGTTTTTCACTCTGTCTTTAGCTCTCCTCACAATGCTGCTGCTCTGTGAAAGGCTTTTCCTGGACCATTCTCACAGGCTTAACGCCAGCAAATCACAGTGAGTCTAGTCGGTGCCCTTGATAACATGACCTCAGCATCGTTGGCAGGTTTCAGCTGTTATTGTTGAATGAACATTTCCATTAACTTCAGAGCACTGTTATGTCCAGTCTACATGTATTGAATATAGTTTTCTATATTATAGTCATGAAAAAAAAAGTCTTCAAATTTTTTAGGATGTCATAAAAAAAAAAGATTCAAGGCTTCGTTAGAAAAACCTCTATAGATGATTCGAGATATTGATGTATTGGTGAAAGGTTTTGTATAAATAGTTCTAAAGTCATTTGTGGATAGAGCATAACACCAATTACTTATTTGTGCCTTTTGCCTTTTACTCTTTTTGTACTTTCATCACAAGCTAATTATTCGGCGTGTCCCTCTTCTGCAGGATGTATCATTCCGCCACCGTCGCGGTCCTGCTGTCTCGGAGCTATCGTGTGAGGAAGCGGGCTCAACAGACAATCAGGAAGCTGCTCTCCTCTCTGGGTGGATCCAGTCTTGCCCACGGCCTTCTGGGAGAACTCTGCGTGGTCATCAACAAACACAATGTACGGACTGGTTATTCACCATAGACCCTAAAAATCTTGATTTACATTTCTAAAAGTTGGTGGTGGATAATTGTATCAATCAACCGCTACAACTTAACTGTTACGATTTTATGTTATTATATTTCTCCGCCTGATCGTTACTGACTGTATGATGTAAACCGTCAGGTTTTGCCCGCGGATGTCCTGGTGTCAGACTCGGGAGAGCTGACTGAGCTCGGCCGCAGCTACGTTCCCCCTCGCGTCCTGCTGGACGCGCTGTTTGTTATTTGCTCCTCGGCCAGCCAATGGGGCGCCCCCGCCGAGACAGAGAATTTGGCCATGGAGATCCTCATCGTCACACATCATCCATCCTTGGGTATGAGAATGAGTTGTCCTGTTTCAACCAAGGATTTGGCTAAACGGCAACTTTGATCTCAACCTGGACCCTATTTTGATTGTTTCTGTGTCAACATGATTAATGGGGGCAGCTATTTTTGGTACTGTATTGAGAGAGAGAGAGAGAGAGAGAGAGAGAGAGAGAGAGAGAGAGAGAGAGAGAGAGAGAACACTTTAGTGCTAAAATGTACTTGTATAGGGCTATAACATCGGCAATGTGCGTCCACTAAAGTGCCACCGAGTCTCCTTCTGAAATCTCATAATATGTGACTTGTTGGCACTAAGACGCCAATGGAAATGAAAGTACGAGTTGGAGAGAAGACTGCCCATGTTGTTAAAGTTTATTGGGTTCGAGGAGAGAGATTTTGTATTATTGCCATATTCCCCCTCTGCGCTCCAATATATAGTAGTCCCCATTAGATACTTAAACCCAAAATCATAGGAAAATAGGATCCAGGTTGCAAAATAACCATTCATAATGTGTTGGTGTTGTATTGGTGCTCTGTCCCATATTCAACTTGTCATCCCCTCTGTCTGTCTCTTTCAGTTGGAGCTCGCCCTGGCCTCTGGCCTCTTCTGCTCTCAGCCATGAACATAAAAGCTGAAGAATTCATAGAAAAGAATCTCGAGGCCATTCTGCCTCATCTCCTAGAGGTCAACGCTGACACCCAGGTCTGACGATAACAACCACCGTCTGCTGCTTTCACATATGATTTACACACATGAACACTAAAGTGTACTGAACCCATTCCTGTGAATTAACCACGGTTGGTTGAAGGTTGGATTTGACATGATACTCGGATTTTTAGTGGCTACTTTTTTCTCTACAGGCGGTGAAAAATGCAGTCGGCGCTCTCTCTAGCCTCTCCCCCAACAAGCTGCTACCGCGGGTAATCATTCACGTAACCGAGGGTCTTTCCAGACCCGCTCTACTTCATGTCACCAGGGAGGAGTATGCCATCATGCAGACCCCCGAGGGAGAACTGTATGACAACAGCATCATCCAAAGGTAACACTCGGCCTCGCCTACCGCGGTGAACCCGGCAGCAATAGCTGGGACTTCCTGTCATCTGGCATTTATTTACTTCTCTCTTCCTCTAATATTTCTATAGTGCCCAGAAGGAAAGCACCAAGAAGGTCAACATGAAGAGAGAGAACAAAGCCTACTCCTACAAGGAACAGATCATTGAACTGGAGTTACAGGAGGTAACGGCCACTTACTTTTGTCCGTGTTTTTCTGCCGCAGTCCATTTCTGGAGCACATCTTTACTTTTCTCTGATCTCGCAGGAGCTAAAGAAGAAAAAAGGCATCAAAGAGGAATTGCAACTCTCCACCAAACAGAAGGAAATGATGCAAATCCAGCTGGATAAGGAGGGCGCTATTCGCAAGAGACTTCAAGGGGTACGAAACCAAGTCACCACAATATAATTCTCTAATACTGACCACCGATCGTCTTTATTTCTCCTTGTTGACCTTTGGTTTACTTCTCGTTGTCACCAGCTGCGAATGGAGTTGCAGAGTGTGGTTGGTCTGCTGGACGCCATTCTGATAAAGAGGCCACCTGAGATCACCAGGGAGCTCCCCGCTGTCCTCCAGGTCCTAATACCCCTGCTCCAGTCCCCCCTGGCTGCTCCCTGCATCCAGCAAGTCTACTTGGACATCGGCATGTGTCTCATGCCCAAACACTTTCACCAACTAGGTACATGGCCTGTCTTGGTATTTTATGGTATCGACAGACACAGCATCTTCACACAGTGTCACTTGTTGCCCTTCCAGCCATGCTTGTGGGACATGTGACTTTACGGTTGCTGAAGCCAGAGTGTGATCTGGACGATGCCTGGGAACAGGAGGACCTGGACACAGCAGCCCACCGCACCATAATGCTGCTGCACAATCACACGGTTCCACAGAGGGATATCAAGTCTATTGGTGAGCACCCCCGGTCAAGACTTTGTTCTGTCAGTTTCTTCTTCTTTCCAAGGTTGACAAAATCAACCCTAAAAAGATAGTTTTGATGTTTTACGGTGGGGTGGTATGAGGTCATTGCATGCATGGATAGTCAGTATATTACTTACAGAAGATGGTGGTATTCACACCCACAGTTTCAATGAACTAATAAGCGTATGCTGTACTGTAAATAAATTATTATTTGCTTAATTCTACGCTATATTTAGTGTAGAGTTGCACTCTGATTTCAGATCCTGTTGCAGGTCACACATCTACACACGTGTGCTGGTGCTGCCGCATGATGGTTATTTGTCATGCTGCATGCACAGACACATCGGAATTACGTTTGTTATGCAGCAGATGCAGACGATTACATGTGCAAACTGTCATTTTAATGTAATGTTTTTGCGAGCAATCAAGATGAGAAATATGACAACGCTGTTATACTGAGTTGTTTTGTTATATCGTCGTCTTCTTTCCCAGACATCACGGCGCCACTGTCTGCTCCGGCTTTCTCCGTCTGCTTCCCTCTCCTCAACGCTATGCTCAGGGAGTCCTCAGGCAGCACCGAGGAGACGGAGAATGAGATGACCAAGGCGTTGCAAATCGTCCTGGAACACTCGCAGCTGCGGGCCGCCACAGACATGGATGACATTGTTATAGATGAGGTAGAAACTGACATCTCCACCGAGTACAAAATGCATCGTTCATAGCTATTGTAGAAAACCAATATTGCTATTGTAGAAAACCAGAAATGACGACGAACTGAAGACCAGCTGTTACCACGCACCCCCCCTGCCCAAATAATGAATTTACTGTCATCAACATAGCTGTCTTTTGGGGTTTGCACACATTGTCCACAGCTTGTAAACAGAGCCATTCATCTGTAAAATAAATAGAAGATGTATGTTACAGTACTACCCTTTATTTAGTAGATTCCTGTACTAAGTGTTTTTTCTTGACTCAGAACGGCCCAGAACTGCTTCCACGTGTCAGCATGCTGCTGCTACTGACCAGAGTCATTTCCACAGCTACCCCGAGACTCCAGGTAACCGGGGAATCTTACACACAGTTTTTAATCCTATTCATACAATTACTTTTTTATTTTCATATATTTTATTTTTATTATTATTATGTAGTCTTTGTATGCTTTATTGAATGAATTGTACTGCGGTGTTTCAGGTGTTGGCGTCTCAATGCCTGACGGAGCTGTGTGCCAGTGCTGGAGGAGAAGAGGGCTGCACCGTGGCCGAGCAGCAAGAGATCGACGTCCTGCTCGCCGCCCTCCTCTCACCCTGCTTCTCTGTCCGCGATGCTGCGCTCAGGGTGAGCTGGGGATTGGTTAATTTGACGTTTGTTGAAGCCAGTCTTATCCCTCAGTAAACGTGTAAACTTCCGACAGCAAACGTCTCCATATATGATGGTTTTCAGCTGTTTTGGCCACAAAATAAACTTTAAAAACTAACTTGAGTCAATTAAAAGATATTTATTTTTAGAGTAATGCAGTGCTATTAACATATGTCGTGGTAACCATGGTTACGGGACACATTATATAGTGTGTATTAATTTTCGACATGCAGCTAACGTCCAATCTCTCTGTTCAGGGATTGGTGGAGATGGAGTTCGCTCTGCCCACAGACAGCACGGAGGCCAGTGGGCTGAGTTTGCTTCGCAGGCTTTGGGTTGCCAGGTTTGATGTCGAGGAGGAGGGCCGAGACTTGGCTGAAAAGTATGTATGATGAGGTTTCTTGCTCCTTTCTTCCTTTTTTCGTCACCATTCTCCACGTAAACTCATAACACATCACATGTGTTTTTTGGGCGGGGCCTTGATCTCCAACTCACAATCATTTTCCGCCACACAAAATATGAACTATGCCAAGATAAGTGTCATTCCAAGATATTTTATCTCTGTGCGCTGCAAAGGAGATTATGAAGCCATGTTGTAAATTAAACCGTTAAACAAATTGTTTGGTTTGTCATTCCTCCTCAGACTCTGGGAATCTCTGGGTCTGGAGTTGGTCCCTGAGCTCTGCACCCTGCTAATTGGTGACATCACCCACCATGAGGAAGCTGTCCGTTCTGCTGCAGCCGAAGCTATGTCAAGCGCTGTGTCCCAGTACACAGACCAGTCAGCCCCGGTGTTGGGCAAGCTCACTGAGCTCTACCACCAGAAACTCTATGTGAGACCCTGCACCACAGCCAAAGCACATTATTCCTCTTGTATCTCTGGCTACAGATACTGGGTGAATTGTGGCTCAAAAGTCTAAAGATGATATTTTTTTATTTTTAAAGAGACCACCTCCTGTGCTCGATGCCCTGGGCAGAGTCATCTCTGAATCTCCACCTGACCAATGGGAAGCCAGGTAAATCTCAATGTTTGTTTGCAAGGATGAGATACTTTTAATAGCCTTTTAATCTTAAATTGAAGATCAGTGTCCCAGGGACTCATTAATGCACAAGTAACAACCTTAATATCTACTTTAGCATAGTATTTATCAGGGAAGAAATCTTTGGAGTAGTTCCAAGAGGAAGAGATAACATGGCAAACAATTGTATGAAAGGAATAAGCAGGATGGGGCTCACTACTGTTATATTTGTATTTTTAAAACAGATAATAACCAAACCCCCAGCCCTCATTGTCTGCTTATTAACATCTTGATTTAGTGGTCATCTATCTGATGTTATCTGAAAAGTGAATCCCATTATTACAGAGTAGGAGAAACCATAACATGTTCAATGTTTCTTTTGGTGAACTGAGACATTTTCTTCCACACACTTCTTGTTCAGGGGTGGCATTGCTCTAGCTCTGAACAAGCTGTCCCAGTACCTGGGGGAATCTCAGGTCACCCCTCTCTTCCTCTTCTTTGTTCCTGATGCTCTGAACGACCGCCATACTGAGGTGCGCCGCTGCATGCTGGACGCTGCCCTCTCTGCTCTCAACACACACGGAAAGGTACAGAAGGATACGCTCTGCTCTGTATTACATGAGCATGTATGTCTTGCACTGTACCTGATGGAGCTGTCTCATGTGTCAGGACAACGTGAGCTGCCTGCTGCCGGTGTTTGAGGAGTTTCTCAAGGACGCCCCTCAGGACGCCAGCTACGACGCTGTCCGCCAGAGTGTGGTTATTCTCATGGGATCCTTGGCAAAACATCTGGATAAAAATGACCCCAAAGTCAAACCCATCGTGGCCAAGCTCATCACCGCACTCTCTACACCTTCACAGCAGGTAAGCCGCTCAGCCCGCTTCCCTACTTATTCTGTAATAATTCAAACTCTTGGATGCTGAATCAACAATAGAAAATACAGATCCCACTTTGCAGACAGTTAACATCCTATCATTTGCTTTGTCATCCCTCTTCAGGTCCAGGAGTCAGTGGCTAGCTGTTTACCTCCTTTAGTCCCTGCCATCAAGGAGGACTCCGCAGGGATTGTAAGGAACCTGCTGCAGCTGCTGCTGGAGAGCGACAAGTACGCAGAGAGGAAGGGGGCAGCGTACGGACTGGCAGGCCTGGTCAAAGGTCTGGGGATCCTGGCGCTCAAACAGCAGGAAATCATGGCCACGCTGACCGACGGCATCCAGGACAAGAAGAACTTTAGACGGAGGGAAGGTCAGTGGGGTTCATGCCACCATTGTGTATGGATGTCAGACTACATGGTCTATCTGCCACACGAGTGCCACAAGCCTCCATTTACTGGCACATTTGACCAACTGTTTCTCCTCTTTCTAGGAGCGCTGTTTGCCTTTGAGATGCTGTGCAACATGTTGGGGAAGCTGTTTGAGCCCTATGTGGTCCACGTGCTGCCACACCTCCTGCTCTGCTTCGGAGACGGAAACCAGTATGTCAGAGAGGTGAGAAGGCCGATCTCATTCGGAGCCTTTCTGCTTAGATTTGTCTCTTATATTTTCTAAATGTATACTCAATGTGTCTTGCTTCAAATGATAACAATTTTTTCACTATCTAGTGCTTCTGTATGTCCACGTCTAAAGATAGCACGGCATCGTTGTAATGTGATCCATTCAACGTGCGCTCATTCAGGAAACTGATAAAATGTGTAGGTTTGAGCCCGTTTTCTCCACGTTGAACAGGCTGCAGATGACTGTGCAAAGGCTGTGATGAGGAACCTGAGCGCCCACGGAGTGAAGCTGGTCCTTCCCTCGCTTCTGGTGGCCCTAGAGGAGGAGTCCTGGAGAACTAAAGCAGGTTAGGAGCCCCCCGCCATCCGGGTTTTTATTTACATGGGAGATTCTTATAAATTTTTGTCTACATTACTTTACATGTCATTAAGCTGACACTTTTATCCAAAACGACTTACAATCCTGTTGCATTCATACACCGTAGAAGCAGCTATAGGGAGCAATGCAGGGTTAAGTGTCTTGCTCAAGGACACATCGACTAGGGCGGAGATTGAACCTCCAACCCCCTGATTGAAAGACGGACCTGCTACACACTGACCCATAGTCGCCCATAGTCTAGTTGATTACAATTGTTATTATAGCGTCTATAACTGGGGATATTTTGTTTTAATGTTTTCGCATATGATGACGGTCAAACAGTCGTTTCCTGTGACTCACGCCCCTCTGTCCTTCAGGCTCGGTAGAGTTGCTCGGTGCCATGGCTTTCTGTGCACCCAAGCAGCTGTCCTCCTGCCTGCCCAACATTGTGCCCAAGCTGACCGAGGTGCTCACTGACTCCCATGTGAAGGTGCAGAAGGCCGGCCAGCAGGCCCTCCGCCTCATCGGCTCTGTCATCCGCAACCCCGAGATCCTGGGTAAGTGTTCCAGAGTATGAATGAGGCCAACATCATAATCACGTACATATTCATGTTAAATGTATCCGCCTGGTGCAATGTGAGAGCACAGTGGCTCAATCTGGGAAGAACTTTATCCTCTGGTCAGCTATTTTGCGCTCCAGTCAACAACTTAATCATAAATAATACAATTTAAAACTATTTTGTTGCACTCAGAAATGCTGCTGGTAAATGTATTTGTTGGGAAATGTTCTTTTGTGTATTTGAATACCAGAGTCTTTGATCCTCTCTTTTAGCCATTACTCCGATTCTGCTGGACGCTCTTACTGAACCGTCCAAGAGGACCCATACGTGCCTACAGACGCTGCTGGACACCAAGTTTGTGCACTTCATCGACGCCCCCTCCCTGGCCCTCATCATGCCCATCGTCCAGAGAGCCTTCCAGGATCGCTCCACTGACACCCGCAAGATGGCCGCTCAGATCATCGGCAACATGTACTCCCTCACGGACCAGAAGGTACACGGCATCTTCTCACCATTACCCTGAGCTAAAAACTCAATAGGTTTATTTGTCCTCCAAACGTGTGTATTCTGAGGAATTGTTTTTGTCTAATGGTGTAATACGTGTTGTCGTTTACAGGATCTGTCCCCCTACTTGCCGAGTGTTATTCCTGGACTAAAAGCCTCCCTGTTGGACCCGGTGCCTGAGGTGTGTTAGAAACAGTAACGACAGAAATATACGCTCCGTTTGTGTTAAGCTGAAGCTCTAACTGCTTGACGTCTTCTCCTCTCCAGGTACGTACGGTCTCGGCCAAAGCTCTGGGTGCCATGGTGAAGGGGATGGGTGAATCCTGCTTCGATGACCTGCTGCCGTGGCTCATGGAGACGCTGGCCTCTGAGCAGAGCTCTGTGGATCGCTCCGGAGCCGCACAAGGTCGGTTCCTCCACACTCTTGTCTCCGTGTTGTTCCTGATTTGCTCTTCGTGACTGACTGAATGATTTGTGTGGGTGGGTGTCTTCAGGTCTGGCCGAGGTGATGGCTGGCCTTGGGGTGGAGAAGCTGGACAAGCTGATGCCCGATGTGGTGCAAACAGCCAGCAAGGTAGACATCGCTTCCCACGTCAGAGACGGCTACATCATGATGTTCATCTATCTGCCCCTCACCTTCGGAGACAGGTTTACTCCCTACGTTGGGCCCATCATCCCCTGCATTCTCAAGGTATTTATGCCCACAGAGTTTTCTCTGGATCCCCAATCCTTTTCTTTCATATGTAAGATGTTGTATTCATATTTTGTTATACTTTTAATTTGGTATACATTATCTGCTTATCAGTTTAAGTCGCCTGCATAACTAAAAATTACAGGTTTTGCACACCAGTTCATTAATTTGATCTATAATTATATATATTTGGAGCCGAGCTAAAAACTGAAAATGCGTTTTAAGTACAAGATACAAGTGGAAAGTTGATCCAATTATAATCGTATCCCTTGTTTCAGTACATGATCTTCAGAATACACACACACACACACACACACACACACACACACACACACACACACACACACACACACACCTGTATATCTCAACCGGGGGTTCACCCGTTGCTCTGTGTTGTCCACCAGGCTCTGGCTGATGAGAATGAGTATGTGAGAGATACGGCACTGCGAGCCGGCCAGCGAATCATCAGCATGTATGCTGAGACCGCCATTGCTCTGCTGCTTCCCGAGCTGGAGCAGGGCCTGTTTGATGACCTGTGGAGAATCAGGTCGGTTTAAAAAAACGGCGTGACACATCAGTGACTGAATAGATCTCACTCTTATGTTGACGAGCGGTGTGTTCCATCTCCTCGTTGGTTTCTACAGGTTCAGCTCTGTGCAGCTGCTTGGAGATCTGTTGTTCCATATCTCTGGAGTGACGGGAAAGATGACCACGGAGACCGCTTGCGAGGATGACAACTTTGGAACAGCCGCATCCAATAAAGTATGAACATATTTCCTCATTTACAAAAGACACAAATAATTGAGTGGAAGTTGGCTCCTTGTTATATCTGTACTTGCCATCACAGTAATGTGGTCTTGGTCTGTTTTTATACATTGACCTTTTGAACTTTTGTCTTTCAGGCTATCATTGGAGCGCTTGGTGGCGAGCGGCGTAATCGTGTCCTCTCCGGCCTCTACATGGGCCGCTCAGACACTCAGCTGGTGGTTCGGCAGGCTTCCCTCCACGTGTGGAAGATCGTGGTCTCCAACACCCCCAGGACTCTTCGAGAGATCCTCCCAACACTCTTCACTCTGCTTCTGGGCTTCTTGGCTTCCACCTGGTCTGATAAAAGAACGGTATAACTCCTTTGAACTTTGCAAACGAGCTGTTTTTATATTCCCCGGTTCAAACCGCCAAAGAGCTTTTTTTCACCGACGCTGTGTGTTGTCGTGGTTTCAGATCGCGGCTCGGACGCTGGGTGATCTGGTGAGGAAACTGGGGGAGAAGATTCTCCCTGAGATTATTCCCATCCTGGAGGAAGGACTGCGCTCCGACAAGAGTGACGAGAGGCAGGGAGTCTGCATCGGCCTCAGCGAGATCATGAAGTCCACCAGCAAAGATGCGGTGAGTCCCGCGGCCGCTGTGACGCAGGTGGTTGTGATAAAGGTTATCGTTGCCTGCGGCAGGAGAGCCAACACAGACGCAGGTTGAGCCCACAGTTGTTGCCCAGACTCAGAGCTGCAATCCTAAAAAACATTAAATTAAGGTTAATTTGGGGGGTTTCATAAACTTCCTTTTTAAAGAAGCAGATTATTTTAAACCAGGAATTTCTCCATTATATTATCTCCCCTCTTGAGAAGAGAATTATTATCTTATTTTTTTATTGATTATATTTGGTTTTTCATTATTAAACGCAAACATTTATTCTACAATAACAATTATACTATATACTGGTAATTAAAAGGTCTCAAAAGTGAAGCTAAGCATAGTGGATATCCTTATGCTTTGCCTCACTTTTGAGACCTTGTTGATTGTTGATCTGTTGCATCAGACTTCCAGATCAGTCTTGTAGCTTTTTAAATCGTATCTTTGTGTATTTACACTTAACGTATTGAATATGAAGCAGTAAATATAAGTACAAATGTCTTTAACCATGCATATTAATACATAATATCCTGTATGTTTGTGTTTCTCTACCGTCACTGTCCAACAAACTCAATGCCCAAAAGAATCATCTATTAACAAAATACACGATTAGCCTCTTTTATCTATTGATCAGTTGGCGTCCAATTGAATTATTTTTCAGTTTGGAATCTAAATTCAAAATGTATACAATCTAAAAAGTGATATATAAAAAAATGTAGGCTTAAAGTTGTGAACCCATCAAACAACCATTTTCTTTATTTTTTTTAAACATACCAAGCGTCATTAACCCAACGGTGTTTGTACTGCAGGTGCTCGTCTTCTCTGAGTCGCTGGTCCCCACCGTGAGGAAGGCGCTCTGTGACCCTCTGGAGGAGGTCCGAGAGGCTGCAGCCAAAACCTTTGAGCAGCTTCATGCGACCATCGGTTACCAGGCGCTGGATGACATCCTGCCGACTCTGCTCAGACAGCTGGTGAGGGAGCGAGGAGGACACAAAACTAAATAAAGATAGCATTCAGACATCTGGTTTTAATGCACACGTCTTTTCCCAGGACGACGAGGAGACATCCGAGTTTGCTTTGGATGGCCTGAAGCAAGTCATGGCCGTGAAGAGTCGCTCTGTGCTGCCGTACTTGGTTCCAAAGGTAAAGGCTGATGGTCAAAGTTCACTCTATTATATATTATTATTGTGTCTGGCTGTACCTGACTATGGCGGTTGTCCCCTCCGGTCTTACCAGCTGACTGCTCCTCCTGCGAACACCCGTGTGCTGGCCTTCCTGTCGGCTGTGGCTGGAGACGCTCTCACACGCCACCTCGGGGTCATCCTACCCGCCCTTCTCTCCTCCCTCAAGGGAAAGCTGGGGACAGAAGATGAAGCGCAGGTAATGCCGGCATTCACCAGCTACGCTATCTACAGTGTTTCAGCCTTTTGTTCTCTCCTCACGACGTGTTGTCTTTTATTCAGGTGTTGTGCAACTGTCAAACAGTGATCCTCTCGGTGGAGGACGAAGTGGGCCAGCGGATCATCATAGACGACCTGCTGGAGGCAACACGTGGCGCCGACCCCGGGATCAGACAGGCTGCCGTCACCATCCTCAACGCCTACTTTGCCCGTACCCGCCTCGACTACAGTAACCACACTCGCAACCTGCTGTCAGGCCTCATCCGCCTTCTCAATGACTCCAACACAGAAGTGCTGTCTCAGAGCTGGGACACCATCAACTCCATTACCAAGGTGTGTTGATTTTTGTATATTGTACTGGTATAGTTTCATGGTTTCTGCACACTCTATCAGAAAAGACCAGATCAGTACTTTGATTATGTGTTCATCAATAGGTACGTGTGAGTGACTAAGTGTTGTTTTTTTGTTCTTGTTTAGAAACTGGATGCAAGCAGCCAGCTCGCTATGATTGATGATCTACATCGAGACATCAAATCAGTAGCTGGCGACGTTAAGGGTCAGCACCTGCCTGGTTTCTGTCTGCCCAAGAAGGTAAGAAGGCTCTTCCCGGCACAGTAAACATGGGACTTCATCCCAGCTCGATGATTTGGTTCCTGCATGGCTAGCTCTTTTGTTTTGATCACATTATTTTTATTTATTTTTATTTATTGGGATCTTTACATCAAAGATACAAATAACTAGAAGAAGAATAAACTTGACCACGCTTTTTCATTTGCCTTTGATACTTGTGCCTCTGCTTAGGACTGCTAACACCAAAATTAAGAAGATCGGAATAATTGTTGCACTTCATGTTATTGTCTTTGTTTCCACAGGGTGTGACCTGCATCCTGCCTGTCCTGAGAGAAGGTGTCCTCACTGGTACCCCTGAGCAGAAGGAAGAGGCAGCGAAAGCATTAGGAGCGGTCATCAAACTGACCTCCCCTGAGGCTTTGCGCCCCTCTGTCATCAACATCACTGGGCCGCTCATTCGTATCCTGGGAGACCGCTTTGCCTGGACGGTGAAGACCGCTCTGCTGGAGACTCTCACCCTGCTGTTGGCGAAGGTCTGTACCCGCATCTAAAATGTAAACGGACAAATACATTTCAAGACACCATCATTATCAGTCGGGTGTCTAAGTCGTAGTGGTGGGCTCTAACTTCTGGACTATTCCTCCTCCAGGTGGGCATTGCCCTGAAGCCCTTCCTACCTCAGCTGCAGACCACCTTCCTGAAGGCCCTGCAGGACTCGAGTCGTGGGGTCAGGCTGAAGGCTGCTGAGGCTCTGGGCCAGCTGGTTTCCATCCACACCAAGGTGGACCCACTCTTCACCGAGCAGCTCGCTGCCATCCGCAACGCTGAGGACTCAGGAGTCAGGTGAGCCCTCCTACAGCAGACTAATGGGGAAATCTGACGCGCTAATCGGCTTGCTCTGTCACCTATTGCTTACAGTCCTGAGGTGTAACTTTGGCGAGTTCTTAGAAATATTTACTTTGGCGAATAAGGCATTAATTAACTTTATTTGCATCCATTCGCGTCTGTGCACTGACTTGCATGAAAATCTACTCTCTCCCCTTTTGGTGTGAACGCAGTATTAGTTACATTACATTATTACATTACATGTCATTTAGCTGACGCTTTTATCCAAAGCGACTTACAATCCTGTTACATTCATACACCGTAGACACAGCTACAGGGAGCAATTCAGGGTTAAGTGTCTTGCTCAAGGACACATTGACTAGGGCGGGGATCGAACCTCCAACCCCGTGATTGAAAGACGGGCCTGCTACCCACTGACCCATAGACGCTCATAATTCAGTGGTAGCGATTAGTAATCCCAGTCTTTCAGTAAAGCTTTAGAGAAAACCTGCCAATACACTCTTCCAATAAGAAAACAATATCCGGCACATCCAAACATCCTCCGCCCCTTTAAAAACATGCATGTTTAAAAACATGTGTATTCTGTCTGCATTGTATAGCTATGGCACTGTTTAGCATTTTATTAGATTGTAATATTGGACGCTTTCAAGTGAAACTTTTCTTAAAAGAAAAAAAAATATTTTAAATTCTTCACAACTCGCGCAGCCGTAACTTGTGATGAAGGGTTGTAACAGGACTCTATTCTGATCACAAGACAGAGACTCTAGTGTCACTTATATCAAAATAAATAGAAAAGTAACTTCAGATATGAAGATCAGAGCTGTGGATGTTATACTGGGAAGCAAAGACAAAGAAGCAACCTACAGAAATGCTCCATTTATAATTTGATTGACATTTATTCCACATTGTTCTTTACTCGAGACTTAATATTTCTGGGGGGTATTACAAAAATACCCCCCATTTTTGTGGTTATATAAAAATAGTGTTACCATTACATAGCTCCACCACCAGAGAGCCCTGACAAGTTTTATTTTTAGATCTACATTTGAGGCCTTATTTTTAACTTGGAAACTACAAGGAAGTCGATGAAATCAAATTGACTTCGGAGGCTTCAGTGGTAGCGATCATGTTTTTTATTTTTATATTATTTGGTAAAAGCTTGTTCTCATGCTTGCGTTGTGCTCTTTACCTCTCACAGGGAGACTATGCTGCAAGCCTTGAGGTTTGTCATCCAGGGGGCCGGGTCAAAGGTGGACCCAACCATCCGCAAGAACATCACCACCACATTGCTAGGCATGCTGGGACATGACGAGGTATGACGGGAGGAGCCGATGCAGGGAAGATCATTTTTTCTGTGGCAACACGCCCGTTTTCTCAACCCTGGGGCCTGTAAAAGCTCCTGAATAAATTAAGTAATTACATATGAAAACAAAGTATAAACGTATGCGCACTTGGACAGGATCTGACTGTGGGGTCATTTCTTCTGTGATCACAGTACAAAACGGAAGTCAGGCAGAGAGGATGTGGTTTTCTGAAAGGTGGTTTTGAGCCTCCGTGACAATAAATGACTCTCAAACTTTCTGTCTGTGTGTGTGTGTGTGTGCGCTCGTTTGTGTGCACGTAGGATGCGACGCGTATGGCGTCAGCCGGCTGTGTTGGAGAGCTGTGTGCCTTCCTGTCAGAAGAGGAGCTGAAGAGTGTGCTCCTTCAACACGTCCTAGGTTGGTATTTATATGCCAACTAATCGTTGCATCACGTATCCCACGATGTGTATACTGTTGGGCTTTCTATTTTAATTTGCCCCTAATTGCTGTTTATTACAACAATTTACTCTGTGTACAGAGCGTAATAATAATAGTGATTTAGTACATGTGTGTTTTGCTTCGTTTTAGCACAAATAGTATTTTTCAATTGCCTTTATTTTCTAAATGTGTTTATACTAAGAGTTTTGTATTTGTTTCTTAAAAAGTTTGACTTGTGTGTTTCTGCTGCTCCTGTCAGCGGAGCAGTGAGCGCATGAGCTAATAGATGTTGTTCCTCCCTTCAGCGGATGTGTCTGGTGTGGATTGGATGGTGCGTCATGGTCGCAGCTTGGCCATGGCCATCGCTATCAAGTGTGCTCCTGAGAAGCTGTGTGGGAAGGAGTACTGTGACACAGTGGCAGAGACCGTCCTGAGCAACGCTACAGCTGACAGGGTGAGAAGGAAGTTTGTTCTTTAACAAAATATGTCTCCTGTCTCTCATGAGTGACATGAAAATTCACCTTTCAAGAAATAGTTTCATTTTTTGGAAACCAACTTATTTGCAGGCTGCAATATTTGTTTTGGAGTGACTTTTTTGTTGTTACCTTAAGGTTGCCAGGCAACCATCATTGACTCCAGGAAGTCACTACTTCAGACCAAAAGATGGTCAACAACGGGTAACTTGCAGTTAAACCATGAGTTCTCGTTTTTTAATCTGATTATACAGCAAGATATAATATTAATTAGTGAGATTTAGATGTTTTTTTTACCTTCTAACATAGCCTGTTGGCTGTTTAAAACCTTTATGCTAAGCTAACTTTAGACTGGCTGTAGCTTCATTTTTATTATACAGATGTCAATCACACTGATATTCAGAAAACTACTGCTTCAGATTGTTGATTATTACTCTTTTCAATGTAAGATCCAAAAGATATTTCCACCCCCAAAATATATTAACAGGTAATCGCCCCCTGTTTTCTTTCTTCTAATGAATGAAGTGTACAGTATATAACATTATTATAATAATGAACAGTCCTGTGTCCTCTACTGTTACATTCCTGTTGCTCTTATGTGCGTCAGCACAGACTGTGATATTACTGTGATGTTTTCCAGATTCCCATTGCCACCAGTGGGATCAGAGCGATGGGATACCTGATGAGGCATCATCTCAGAACAGAGGGAGGCAATAGTGTTTCCCAGCGCATCATCACACAGTTTGTCAAGGTACAGCAGGAACTTTTTCATTCAACACGCTTCTTACTTCTCTTTTTCTGTATTTGTTCAAGTAAGGAAGTACTTTGCTCTACTGGTTTTGGCTTTATGCAAATTAGAAATTGTATTTGCTTGGTGATTAATTTTCTAGCGTTGTTTGTTCCTTGTTATGGTCACAGGCGATCTGGAGCCTCCCCTGCACATGTTCCCTGGGTGGGAATTAAATAATTGAAAGCGTAACTAACAATATATTTTTTAATTAAATGTGGCTAAAGTGACATGGGAAATGTGTAGCTATTAGTGAAAAAACAACGCATATTGTTTACCTCACTCTGCAGGTACCCTCAGGTCTCTGGAGTGTTTTTCTTTCAGCATATTGTTTTGGTATTACGCTGGAATTACATGCCGAGGACATTCCTCTTTACTTCCAGCTGAATCTGTTTTGTTTTATTTTTGAAACCCCAATAACTTGTGTGAAAAGGCCGTCATAAATTCTTAATTTCTCAAAGCGTTCAGTCCTACAATTAAATTGCATACTGAGATATCAAGTAGCTGTAAGAGATGAATACTGTGACGAGTACCTGCTGCAACAGTCTGTCGTTTGTGCTCCCTCGCAGTGTCTTCAGAATCAGTCCAGCGACATCAGACTGGTGTCGGAGCGGGTGCTGTGGTGGGTGTTCAAAGAACCGGAAACCCCCTCCATGGAGGCCAATCTCATCAAGCCGCTCCTGAAGAGTCTGCTGGACAACACCAAGGACAAGAACACCAGCGTGAGAGCTCAGAGCGAGTACACCATCGTCAACCTGCTCCGACTCAGACTGGGAGAGGAAACCATGCAGGTCAGACTACAGATCCTCTACCATTTCCAGATGTAGATCTAATGTATACAGGTAAAAGCGTTGTTTCTTATTCATGTTTTTTCCCCCCTTCTCTTTCTACATTTCAGAGTATTACTGCCATTCTGGACTCCGCCAGTAACGACCTTCTGTCAGAGTGTAACCGTCGGTCCTTGAAGAAAATCGCCATCCTGCCGGACTCCAATGAAGAGATAGACGACACCATCCTAACGTGATGGAGCAAGACGGAGCTGTGAACGATCTTTGCTCTGCTTATCCCCGCTGTACAACCCGACACACTCGCCCCATGTGGCCTTTCATGAACCAAGGCTGAGATGGCTAGTGTTTTCCCCCCCCAAAAAAACATTTGTTTTCTTTTCTCTCTCGCCCTTGTTTTAGCGGCTTTTACGCCCAGTTTATAACTTTTTATTTTATCTAACAATGTGCAGGTTATTTTCCTGCACTGAACTACATTCGGAAGACACAATGCCAATTGTCTTTTGATGTTTCAATATTTTCCTACTCATTTTACCAAATTATTTCAAGCATTTAAGATGCTGCTGTAATGAAACAAAACCCATGTCTTTAACTTTTATTTGGAATTTGTGTGCGAGAGTTGTTTGGCGGGGGGAGGGCGAGCGACCTCTTCTAAGAATACAAAAACATTCTTATGTCAGTGATAACGGTTGTAAAAAAGCAATTCAAAATAAAAATTAAAAGTCTTGATTTCATAGTGTCTTGTGTGAAATATTGGGAAACGGTTATCTTCTGGGTGGGGTCAGGGGTCAAAGACTTTCATCGCACCTCAATCACTCCACATTATGTCTCTGCATTACCTACTGATGTTTGAGATTATTTAAATGTGAAGATTTTGGAGACAAACCACATGCATACAGGGGACTTTGTAGTAATTGTAATCCTCCTAGAGTGTCACCTCTGCTGTCTGAAGTGCTCTATCTTGTTCAGGGCTCTAAAAGCACAATCACTCAGGAAAGGATGCAACAAAAATGTTTTATTTTATGTTGCTTGGATATTTTAACAATACATTTGATCAGTGTTAAAAAAAAGAGGATTTTGTTGGATTTACCTATGTAGTTATCAGTGTGCATTTAATGTAATCTATGTTGTCTAGACTACTTTTTTTTAGTAGAATGAAATATAAAAGTTCCATCCATTTATTTGGATCCTGCTTGTTGATGTTAATTAACTGTACGGTACTTGCCCTTCTGGTGGTTTGAGTTCAGTGTTCATCAATGGGATGGGACGGCAGCGCTTGTTGCAGGAGCCTGCGCAGTGACGCCGGGTACAAGTTGGGTGCAGCTCCATCAGAGAAGGAAGCGGAGTTTCCGGCTGTTTGCAGCGGAGGGAGAGGATTGCTGACGCCGCGAAACCCCGAGAAAAACGCCGCCGGCTCGGGGTGGCCAGCAGTATTTGAGTATCGGTAGTGGTTTTCTTTCGTATCAGGGGATCTTTGGGGGGCTGGTGAATTTTATTTTATTTTTGCAAGCCGAGGGGGTCGGGCAGCAAACGGAGCAAAGCGGCACAAGGCGGGGGAGAGCCACCAGCTACCGGCATGGCCAGGGACTACGATTACCTCTTCAAGCTGCTCATCATCGGTGACAGCGGTAAGACGACGCCGGGGATGCGGGACGGGAAGTGGGCCCTGTCTTGTTTTCGTTGTAGGGGGTTTCTAACGGGAGAAAAGGAAAGGCAGCTATAGTGGGGAGCCTTGTTGTACTCCTATGATGCGTTCACAACATGTTATTTTTTTCATTTTCTGCATTGAAATGTTCCGCGAATTGTACACATCCGCCATATTTCTGTGGCGCTGACAGGGCGGAGGTTGTGTGTAGGGGCTAAAGATGTCAGGCGATCGGGCCGGACATCTCCTCCTGATCTACAGGGTTTGTCCCTCGATTATTTGCTGGGCTTGTCAGCTGAGGCCTTTCTTCTTTTTTAGCTCTACAACAAAACACCCTGCAACCCAAATAACTGACCCATGCTGCTCTCATTTGGCCTCTAGTTTGTAGCCCCTGTTAGCTATGTTAGCTCGTTGGCAGTTAGGCTAACACGTTCACGCTCAGCTTTGTATTGAACCATTAGCTAACGTTAGTCGGACTGAGAAGATCGTGTCATATGAAGCTGTGTCCCTCATACATAAGATGACGTTTGACTCTCGTGCTCATGTGAGTGAGGTTGTTCTTGAAATGCTGTTTGTTATTTAGCTAGCTAGCATGAGTGTGCTAGCTAGCTTGATAGTGGAGGAATGCTGCACTGCAGTCTCGTTAGCATCGAGTGAAGTGACACCACGAAGTGGAGAGTATCAACTGTGGTTTCAAGGGATGCTACAGCCGAGGTTCAAAGAGCATTGACTAAGTGGCTGCCTCACCTGTGTTACACGTCTCTATCATGTACGTGTCAAACAAGGTCACAGGTAACGAGATGCAACATGTAAATCTGTTCGGCCGTTAACGACTTCTCTGGTGTCACCGCATTAACGTGAACACTTGTCTTTGGAACAAACGTGGCGCCACCCTCAGTAAGAGAATAGCATCAGCTTGCAGAACTTCTTTTGTGGGCCATGATCTTTGCATTCATTGACAACCCCGGTCCTGGCACTACCCCATCAGCTGGCTGCTCGCTGTGGAGGGAAAGGCAGCACAGAAATCCCTTCACGGCCACACACACACACACACACACACACACACACACACACACACACACACACACACACACACACACACACACAGACACACAGACACACAGACACACAGACACACAGAGGCCAGTGTCCCCTTCAGCTGCAGCGTGGAAGGAGAGGGTCTGTGTGGTGCTGCACAAAGATAATCTAGGAAAGATGCTCTGACCTCTGCTCCTCTTCCTCAGCTTCACATAGACGAGTCTGTCGCTGAGACTACGACGTTCCACACAGTGGATCTCCGCGCTGCACCCAGGCTGAGTGTATCCCCCTAGCCTCTGCCACAGCAGTACATGCAAAGGATAAATCTGCTCATAAAAAGTGACTTGACACACGTTGTGTAACGTTAAAAAACGTACAACGTGATAGAATGTTAACACTGAGAAAAGTACAAAAAAGATGATGATCTCTCTTCGACTTTGAAGCTTTTTGTTGTCGTTTGTTTGAACAAAACTCTGTAGCGTGGAGACCACAGGAACCTGAGAGCTTTTATGTTGGAACCAAACATGAGATGACAATAACACAATAGGTAGCAGGGTTGTGGGTTGAGTCCCACTGCAGGCTGGGCAGTCCCTTCCAGCTGTAACCCGACTACTTGTCTGTTGAAGACGGCCCTGATCCTTCCCATCTATGTTCCTTGTTCATCTCGCGCTCTCCTCCCTCTTCTTTGTTCGCTCCTATCATCTCTTGTGACTGTTATTTCTTCCTAAAACCTATTTATTATTGTGCAGGACCACCTTAGGAAACCAGAAAGTTATATTTATTCCATTAGTTGTCTTGCCTTTGTAGCCTTCCCAACTGCTGCTGCTTGCTCATCTGTTGTGTTGACTGAGCATCTGTCAGTAAAAGTGTCATCAAAACGCTTGAAATGAACATGTCAGAGTAGCCTTGCTTCCCTTAAATCCTTCACTTTGTACCCAGTGCAACAGGTATTCTATACCTAGGTAGTCTATACTCGGTATATTTGAAAGAACTGATTCTTGGTGCAGGATGATTACAGCAACTGTTGACGTCTTGTTTTTGGTTTGCAGCCTCGTACAAATGTATTATTTAGTTTCTAAGTCGAATATAAAGAGTGCACTTGTGTTCTTGGAAGCCTGTTTTACTCTCAACCTCGTCCTGTGCTTGTGTCTTCTCCTCAGGAGTGGGGAAGAGCAGTCTCCTCCTGCGATTTGCAGACAACACATTTTCAGGTGCGTAGTTCAGCCTCGGCGGCATCTTTTCATGACTTTCTACTTTGTCGTTGGAGGTCATGGAGTTGATTTTGTGTTTTTGTGCGTGCTTGCAGGTAGCTATATCACCACGATCGGCGTGGACTTTAAGATCCGGACGGTGGAGATCAACGGGGAGAAGGTGAAACTACAGATCTGGGATACAGCAGGACAGGAGCGCTTCCGCACCATCACCTCCACGTAAGTGGATGCACACACACACACACACACACACTCACACTCACGCACATTCACAGGGGCCTTTTCAGGTGGCGCTAGATATTTTTCATTTGCGCAAATAGATCTGAAACCATCCACAGATCTTTGTGGTCCTCAGATTGGGTTTTATTTCAGGAAGCAGTTTGTAGATGACAAGAATGAGTTGGTGCTGTGCTATGAAACTGGGTGGAATTCCCCACATCTTAATTACAGATGTGAGAAGGAGCTCTTGGTTCTGTACTGTAGTGCTTCATGACGCAAAGGGCTGGGCAGTGTGTGTGTGTGTGTGTGTGTGTGTGTGTGTGTGTGTGTGTGTGTGTGTGTGTGTGTGTGTGTGTGTGTGTGTGTGTGTGTGTGTGTGTGTGTGTGTGTGTGTGTGTGTGTGTGTGTGTGTGTGTGTGTGTGTGTGTGTGTGTGTGTGTGTGTGTGTGTGTGTGTGTGTGTGTGTGTGTGTGTGTGTGTGTGTGTGTGTGTGTGTGTGTGTGTGTGTGTGTGTGTGTGTGTGTGTGTGTGACACACTGCTGTCCTATGCTATACAGCGGTGTCCATGAGCCTCTGGCTGCACACTGATGTATGAAAGAAGTTCTGGTCTCTACCAGTTCATTGTTGAACCCACATTGTTATTTTTATTTATCAACGCAAGATCGCGTGTTCCCACTCGTAGAAGTACACATGTCCAACACAAGCCCCTCGATCTCTTCTAAATCCCCACATTTCTTGTCGCATCCCAAATCAAACACACAGCTGCTTATTGCTCTTGAATGGAAACACTTTCCTTGTTGGGCTTTATCACCACGCAGCATCTTTTGCCTCGACTCCTGCGGCTCACAGCGCAGTGCTGATGAATAAAACTGGATTACTTTAGTAGGTATCACGAAGTAGGACTTAGACTCCAGATGACTGTTTTTAGATCTATTTTGATTTGCTCAATTTGCTCCTAATCTTTTATTTAGCACCTTTTTTAACCCAGATCTAAACTCTACATTAACTACTTTTTTTGTGACTTTTGGAAATATCTGCAGCAGAGAAATATGTCTCTTTAACTGCTATATTCTCCACTATGTTGACGTGTTAGCCGTGAACCGTTGCTCCTTTTGTGCTGAGCAGGTAGTGTAGAGTTGGGCTTCAGAGGTTTTTCACTGACTTGCTTGTGAAAACCCAGGTGAGAGTGAATCAAAACAACGGGGTTCTCGGCCGTAAAGCCAAAGCAATGAGCCGAAGGATGCTATAAGGCGCTCTAGAACTGAAAGTAATCACTCTAAATAACGGTTGTGCTTTCATGCGCGACTCATCTCAAAGTGTCTCTCTGCTCTGATAGAAGCGGCAATGATGTCATCTCGCCCACTCTCACTTAATTGTGACTAATTCAACCCACAGCTCCGAGCCATGTGAGCTTCGTCCCGATCCAAGGCCAGCTGCGCATGTTAGATAGTCGATGTGACGTACTAGCACCGCTTCAGTGAGGCTGATCACCCAAACCACCCAGAGGGCTTAACGTCCTCTGCAGTGCCGCTGCCGCTCCCGAGGAGTACGACCGCCCTAGTTTTAAGGCACGGCTGCCAGTCGTTCTGCAGGAATCCCTCCACCGCGCCGTAGAGCGGTGAAGTGCCTCGTTACGTCCGCGACACTTTTCACTGTGAAGTTGGATCGCATCTGAAAATGGATTTATTCTCATTTAGCAAAGCTGGTTTTGAATGCAGATGCTTTCCCACCTTTTTATACTGTGTCAAGTTTACAGCAAGTGTTTTCTGTTTTAAGATCAAAACACACGAGTGTTCGAGATGCACCAATCGGCCACGATCAGTCTCACATTTACACGCATGTGCCGCGAGACAGTTTTACATCGCCACAGACCTCACAGCCACCGAGACACACACACACACACACACACACACACGCACACACACACACAACGTGCACGTCTGTGTGGTCGTTCTTCAGTGTGAGTAAAGCGGACATGAAGCCGGAGAGGAAACAACCTTATTAAAACTGAATGTTTTTATTAGCATCTGAATGTCAAATTTCCATGAAAGAAATAGTTTTTGGTTAGATGACTGAAATAAGGTCTGGGATTAACATAAGCTCCAGAAATGCTACAATTCAGGTTTACCATATTACTGGTGGTGACTAGAAGCCATGTGACCATGGTGTTTGTTTATTGCCTAACATTGACTTTTGATCCGTGGAGGTTGCCTTTTATTTGTGAAGACTCCTGCTAACAAAACATGCAACTATCATGTCATAAGCATGTATTTGCAATAGGATTATTGCAGGAAATAGGATCTAACTCGATCTAAATGACATGTAATGTAACTCGAATGTGAAAAGAAACCCAGTCGCTCACTCTATGACATGCAACAGGTAAACCAGGGCGGTCACGTGGTCGGCGCCTGAAACCCAGAGGCCATGATGGGTGAAGGAAAAGTTCAGTTTATTAACATTTTATTACCCTGTTTGTGCAGAGCTTTACTGCAGAATAGGTGACTGCAGGTCGGGCAGCATACGCCTGCTGTGTGTGTTTGCAGTTCATGGTCCTCTATTCATGTTCACTGAACACACACACACACACACACACACACACACACACACACACACACACACACAGACTTTAACACATGGGGCCATCCACCCCCGCTGACTGGTGGCCCATTACTGCTGGACATTGGGGGAGACGTGCTCAGACAACACACCATCCCCACACTGTCCCACCAGGCAGAAACACACACACACACACACACACACACACACACACACACAGGCAAATATGACAAAGCGCTCTTTGTGTCTACTTGACGAGTGCATTTACAGCGAGGTTGCCTCCTTTCTGATGGTCGGCAGCAGGTTTACAGTTGAACCGTCCGCTGCCTTCGTGTTGAGTTGTCTGTGGGATAGATGCTGATATCAGTTCTCTTAACTTTCCTTCTTTATACTTTATACATTTGTCACTGCTTGAAGGCCAGAACAGTTTGAACTGCTTGTCAACTAATTTTCATGCACTTAGTTTGTAACATGTGGTGTTCAGGCGTTCTAGCTGACACACGTGTCGATGCACTGTTTGAACCGAAGTGTAATTCCTGAGGCTTGCTGGGTTTATTGTCCAACGCTTACCCTGCGTCTCTCTCTCCTCTGCATGCTCAGGTACTACAGGGGAACGCATGGGGTCATAGTGGTATATGACGTCACAAGTGCAGAGTCCTTCGTCAATGTCAAACGATGGCTACATGAAATCAACCAGAACTGTGACGACGTGTGCCGAATATTAGGTGAGTGTGCACGTCTCAGCCTTGAGAAGAAGTCCAGGCACTGCCATCACCGTGGCACCTAAAAAACCCACATTGAATCTAGAGAACACTGCTTTGTTTATAAAAAATATTTCCAGGCAGTGTATAATTGTTCCCAACTTAGCTTCTATTACATCATCGCGGCAATATTTTCAATTTTCAGTGGGAAACAAAAACGACGACCCCAACTCCAAGGTGGTCGAGACGACTGACGCGCAGAAGTTCGCCGAGCAGATGGGAATCAACCTGTTTGAGACGAGTGCAAAGGAGAACATCAACGTTGAAGAGGTAACTGTGTTTCTGTCTGCGCAGACCGTCTGCCGACTGACGCCGTGGTTGGTGTGGAGTGGTTTCTGGGACACGAGCAGCTCGGCTTGATGCTCGGTAGTACCCGCTGGTCAGAAGGCTGCCTCACCGCTGACTGGGCAGTGGCTTATTGTACAGGCCACTCCTGAGAGGAACAGCTTCTGGCTTTTTGGGAACTACACTTTCGAGCCACAACAAATAAAAAAAAAAAAAAATAATAATAATATATATATATATATATATATATATATATATATATATATATATATATATATATATATATATATATATATATATATATATATATATATATAAAAAAAGTAATTGATATTGTCTTAATATATATTTTAAAAAATTGAGACTGTCAATCATTTTCTTACTATAAAAATAGTACACATATTGTAAACGCAGCCTGCAGCTCATTTGCAGTTACAGTTCACATCTCTAGCGCCAGTAGATCTAAAAGACGGTTTCTAAGCTGGCAAAAGCGTGACAATTCTCGGTTCCTTAAATGCTCGGTCGATGGGTTTGATAACTCGCATGTTTCTTCAGCCAGTGGTCTCTTCCTTCGTCTCGTTGCTCTACTCACCGCACGCTGTTGGTCTCTTCTTCTCCCGCAGATGTTCAACTGCATCACAGAGCTAGTGCTAAGAGCCAAGAAGGAGGTGCTCGCCAAGCAGCAGCAGCAGCAACAGAATGACGTGGTCAAACTCACCCGGAACAGTAAACGAAAGAAAAAGTGCTGCTAGCCGACTCGAAGCCATCCACGAAGGGGCCGGCGGCGTCTTTTTCGTCACACATGCTTATATATATACACCAGATGGGACTCAGAGCATCTAAAATAAAGAGCAGATAAAGATTTAATAAATATAAGGTGAAAGATTTAAAACAAAAAAATAAATGGGGGAAAAAAATGTCCCGTTTGGACAAACTAGTCATGAGGACTTAAAAAAATAAAAGTGTACAGATTTTATTCGAGGTCAAATCAAGTTTTATTTGGAATTCAGCAGATGGTCCTCCTTTCCTAAAGGATCTGCAAGCCGACCACTGACCGCCATAATGCTCCGATTTATATCCACATAACCCCCTCACTCGGTATCTCATCGCTCCTTCTCATTCCACTGCACCCGGGACATTTGGAGTCGAGTCCGACTCTACGCCTGAGGAGAAGGAGGGCTCAAGTTCTTCTGGATTTATTTGTTTGTTGTTTCTGTGGGGTGGGGGGGGGGGGGGGGGGGTTCGGTTGGTCGGAACGGGCGTCGGAGTGGAGGTCGCGCTGACTCTCTCTCCAGTTAAAACATTTCAGACACTTATGTTCCCGTGTGTCACGCCAAGAAAGAAAACACACAGATGATGGTGATTGGTGACCTTTCATTTCGTTTTTTCTTTGTCTATATTTGCCAAGCTTCCCGTCCTCGACCCGCCGCTAACCTCCAACAGTGCTGAGCCAACGAGAATTGATTTTTATTTTTTTCGTCTTTTGTCTCTTCCTTTTATTTTAAGTGCGACGGAGCAGTTGAACCGCTCCCGGAGCTCTGAAAGCACCGCTCACTGCAGTCTTACTACTTAGTGTTTACTTTTAAACCCTTTCTTCCACCTTTAAAAAAGTATAAATAAAAAGCAACAATTATACTGCCAATATTCTAAAAAGAAACATTAGGAGCTCAGTGGTGCCCCTTATTTGCATTGTTGCCATAGTGGCCGTGAGGCATGGTGAATCAGGGTCTGATGAGACCCTATTGAGTCCTCAGGAAGTGCTCAGGGCTGACCTCCCTCTCCATAATTCCCCCCCGCCACACACACAGACACACACACATATACATATCGGAACCGCTCACACACACACACACACACACACATATACATATACATATCGGCACCTCTCACAGCGACGGACTCACCCGCTGCATTCGGGTCATCAAGGGGCTGGACAAGGCTCTGGCTCTGGAAACTGTCGTCTCGTGGTCGCCGCGGCGACCGCCAATCCATCGCGGACTGTGGTTTTTTTGAGCATGTAACACTTTGTTTGAAGGGGTTCGTGAAAAGTTATGCCTGACATGCATTTTACACTGTCGAGGATTTACTGTATCGTCTCAGCTCGCAGAATATTCTTCACAGTTGACCAATGTTCAAGTCTGATGTCAAGTTTCTCTTTGCTTTTAAGCCCGTCACCCCCATCCCCCACTCCCGCTTGCTACCTGTTCAATTGAAGTGTTGCCTGACAGTGTTTGGGGCCTCCGTGGTGAGAGTGGCAGACTGTTGATGTGAGAACACATGGAGGCGGACTGCAGCACTGGATCCCAGTGCGTTGGGCCTGAGCGCTCTCTCTCTCTCTCTCGCTCTTTCTCTCTCTACATCGCCAGGCTTTGTCAGAGGCGGAAGCGTCTGTTACTTACATATTTGTTTCTTTATGTTTGAATTGGGAGAATAATGAACGGAGGGAGCTGAGGATGCGTTGAGTTTTCGTCCTCTGGGCGGTTTGGGATCCTGTCACTGACTTCCAGGGCCTCGGAATGGTATCAAATCCCACATTTCTACTCATTACGTGTATGTATATATAAATATATTTGTGTGTTTATATTCAGTATAGAACATACACACATTAGCACACCAAATTGTGCATGTGTAGAACATGCCTGTGTGCTTTGGTTGGAACACACTCGTCAGCTGTGGTTTGCTGTACACTGGAGAAAAAGAGATGTACTGTTCATTTTTTTCCCTACATGAATTTAATCGGTAATAAACGTTTTAAAGGAATAAATATTTGACACATAATGACTGATCTCATGTGTCGGTGATTTTGAGGCTTGGTCTTAACATCATTTTAAACCTGTCTTTGTTTTTTTTGTGAATAAAATGTTATGAGAGGAAGTGTCTCTTGTCTTTGGAAGCTGTTGCTACTGTCTGTCTGTCTTTGGTGTTACAGTGACGAGTTTAAAGAAAAGAAACTAATCCATCATTGTCTGTTTTTGACTTTACTTTGTCCATCATCAGTTTGTTGCTGTTCTCCACACATGATTATCTTCACGCCTGGTTGGTTGGTTGGTTGATAGAAAGGCGGGGCTTACACTTAACACTGCACAGTCTCATCTGAACATTTGTGATACTAACATATTTAGATTTTTAAATCTTTTGTTTGGGGAATAAACATGTTGGGGATACTAAAGTTGAACAGGCCTATTTTGGTAGTATTTTATATTTTTACATTTCCGTCATTAGAACACAGGTGTAAGAATATGACAAAAGGAAACCTCACATATTGATATGCTCGACACAACAGACACATCGTGGTCGGTACTCACACAATATCTCCAGTGGTGGAAGTTTTCAGAACTTTTACTTCCATAAAAGTAGCAATACATCATTAAAAATTCTCTTATGTAAACCTTTAAATAACCGGGTGAGTCCTATTGAGATTTAAAATCTCTCTTCCGGGGTAAAATTAAAAGCCCTGCATTTTAATGCTTACTTAGGTAAAAGTACAGAAAATACTAGCTCGAATTTATAATACTCGCGAATACTCAAAGTATTTACTTCAGAATATACCTACAGTACTAAAAGTATTTTTAGTATATATGAAGTACTCATGATGCAGAAGGGCCAATTTCAGAATACAATATTTTATTAATTAATGTGTTCATTTAATGTTGCAGATGGTAGTGGAGGAAATTCGCTTTAATTAGTTTAGCTGCAGGGTAGCTTTATCCATGATAGTATATCGATGGTCGGTTTATACTTTGTATTAATAATGACAAATAAGTAAATCTGAAGCGGTCACACACCTATGATCAGTGTTGGGGAGTAACGGAATACATGTACCGCCGTTACGTATTTAGAATACAAAGTATGAGTAACTGTATTCCGTTACATTTACAATTTAAATAGATGGTAGTTGGTAGATGGTAGCTAGTTGGAACAGAAGAACACACCAGCATAGGCCTTTTTAGTTAGCAGGATTTTAAGGCCGCATTCCTACACTTATACAATGCAATTCAATGTGGAAGTAATCCAAGTATTCGGAATACAGTACTCAGAATAGTTAATGTATCGGAATACGTTACAGATTACATTTTTGGGCATGTATTCTGTATTCTGTAACGGAATACATTTTGAAAGTATCCTTCCCAACACTGCCTATGATGCAGTAAAAACTGCAACAATTCCCTCTGATATGTCATGGAGTAGAAGTATAAATAAGTGTAAATGCTAATTTCACTCAAAAGTCAACCGTATTGTGGCGTTAGGGTAAAGTCATGAGATTATCAGCTGGGAACTATTCAACATGAGTGAGATTTTTCAAGACCACCTAGTAGATGTTGAGGTATTTCACAGAATAAGTATAAGTTCTCACCTGGTGGTGACACTGCAGGAAGTCAGGTAATCACCAGGTCAAAGGTCACCGTGAGCAGCAACACAGCTTAGAGCTCTTCATTCAAATGTATGAATATTGAATTCATCCAAACCTGTTTACATTTATAGTTTTTTTATATCCTTCTTTGCATTGATCCACTTGAACAACCAGCTGAGAGGACAAGACGCCGTCCTGATCAAGGCCGAGTCAGGGGGAGACGAGCAGATTGCAAAGTATTTATTTGTACAAAAGAAATCCCCAAAATGCTAAAAAAAATTGCATGATAAATACTTTGAATAGTTTGAAGCATTCTGAAACTAAAAACAGTGCCGTCAGTCATGGTGAATGGAAGCACTCACACGGAGCACAACGAGCACACCCAAAGCACGACATTCCCAAAACAACGTCCGACACAAGTGGAGACGAGCAACAGAAAAAACACACTAGATGGCATGTCCGTCACACACACACGCACACACACGCACACACATACACACACACACACACACACACACACACACACACACACACAGGTCTGTGTGGATCAGTGGAGTCGACAGTGTCTTAAAACAATACAAACAATCAAACGAGAAACAACTGGTAGTCGTGACATAATGTGGACAGAACCAAATATGTTACAACTTGTTCTTTTTCTAACAAAAACATACATGAAGCGAGACAGATCACAGTCTGGTTATGGCAAGAGTGACTGGTGTTCAATCAAAGTTTCCCTCAACAACTTCAAATAATTGGGCAGAAACTGAACACTCTCTCCTGGTTTGTGTGATTTCAGAATTGTGTTAGTCTCAGTTTATTACTGCCTGGATTGGATTGGGTGGTTTTAAATAATCTGTTGAGTAGTTTTAAGGTGACAGTTTGTGTTGGTTCTCGGGAAAAATAATCAGAATACATTTCTGTTTAACTCGGATAATTCTTTGTGTTACTTATCATTTATCAAAAATAAATTGTCTTTAATATTAATAGAGTATTGAAGCCCTGTGACCCAAGTGAGAAAAACATTTCCGGTGGTCAGTTTTCTAAATCTGATTTTAATAGTTTTGTAAATGTGTTCATGACAAAAAGTTTCATGATTTTCTTTTTCTTTCTAAGAATTGTTTTCATTAGTATTCGTTGTTACTAATTTCAGGCCACAAGCAGCTGCAGTGCACCACAACCCGATCTTCTAAATAGGATTGAGTTTAGATATGTCCATCTACTCTAAACACACAGTAGTGTGTGTGATTATGTTCTGCAAATTAAAACTCACCTGGAAGAAGAAGAAAAAATGTTTTTATTCCTATTTATAGCATAAGGGTAGTGGTACACCTCAGCCTCTTGTTGTCAAAATGAGTACACTTTTTCACAGATGAATTTTTAAAAAAATAACTGAGAAAAATGATGGTGGCAAAACAGTTTTTAACAGATTTAAAAACATGTAAGGAACTAATTCTCACTAAGTTAACTAGTTGCTGGCTGTTTTTCTCATCTACAATTAATTAACATTTAAAAAACTAATGCATTGCAGTTTACATATAAGGGTCAATTATCATAGAAGTGGTACCAAGAACTGAATTTGAAATTTTGGCTGCAGTCTTGAATTAATAATCAAGATTCATGAGGCTCCTTTGGGGTCTTTCCCGTTAGCCACACACAATAAATTGGTGAATAATTTGAGTGAAACTTATCAATCTTTTCTCAGCTCTACATGCCACACCCGAACCGTGATAAAGTCCTGCTCACTAGGACACACATGAACATATCATCCTAGAAATAACAACACACATGTATATTTGCCCTAAAAAAAGATTTTCATTCAAAAAGTTATGCTTTTTTTCATATATAAATATAACAATTTCGCTCTCAACTTTTTTTTGTATAAAAAAATCATTCTTTGGGTTGATCCTTCCCAACAACCAGCTGAGATGACAAGAAGACACCTGCATAGGTTTGCACAGCTGCATTCGACACGGACACGAGACGTCGCCGTGCCACGACGAGTCGTTCATGCTTGGACATTTCAGGTCGACAAATACTGTTTTACTAATGGAGTCACAGAGATGTCGCCCGAAAACGGAAGCCCGACAGATAAGAAAATCAAAGTGCCCGTGAAGTCTTGAAGCGATGAGTATGGAGGTAGACCTTTTTCTCTGAGTGTTGAACCAAAGCAGCTCAGACCTTGAACGCTTTAGGGACATAACTTCTTCTTGTCAGACATTCAACAGGTTATTGTTGAGCTGGGTTTATTGAGAGTTAATGAGCATTCTACATAGTTCTTCCTCCTTCTCACGCTGATGTAAACATTTTTTTTTAACATTTTATTTGGTCAACTAGGGAGATGATCATGAGGACAATGTTGGACAGCGCCTTTTTTTTCTCTTTCTTTTTTTTTTGTTGAAAAATTATAAATATTTTAAATGTCGAATATAAAGTGAACCGTGGAGACCTGGAAATGTCGATATCGCTAACTTCATTCACCCAAAGGTTTATTCAGATGTTGGAGATGAGCATGAAGGCCTCAGAGTTCACCACGGACCCACGGGCCCGACTAGAAAGCGCTGGTTTTGAAACACTCGCTCAGCCTCTTTAGCTACTAAACGCTCCGCTGTTTGCAGGAAACCGCTGCCTACTGCTGCAAAAAGGGTTGAACCAAAACAGCAAAGAAGCGGCCCATAAATAAAAAAAACGATGATCTAAAACATGTTTTAAACACTCGCGGAGCTGATGGTGATTAATCTCTGTGGGTTTGACTATGAGTGAACGCTTTCACATTACGCACTACATTAAAAAAATCATTGATTAGTGCAGCTTTAAAAGGTCCAAACTTGATGAAAGTGCAATGCTAAATCATTTGAATGCCCCTTTTAAAGGGGCATTCAAATCTCGATTGTGAAAGTCACATGCACAGCTGTCAGTAAGAAAATAAGCATTCTTTTAGTCATTTGTTCCGTCACATGTACAGCACACTACGGTCTGATGCATCGGGCGGTTGCCTCATGTTGTGAACATCCCAAAATCAAATGAATAAACCTGAGAGATCACATGTGGGCTGGCTGCGGCATCATATTCCGACGTACAGCGCGGCCCCGCTGTCCTCATCTTCCCCCACAACCCTGCAGTGTCCCGTACATCCACCAGTCCCCCCCCAGACTCCCTGGCCTGATGACTGGGATGCATACAGTAACGATTGATACATAGTGTTCCCTCTCTACACAGTTGGCAGTGGGCTAGTAGAGATGGGCGTATAGGCACTAAAAGGAGACCTTCCTCTTTGGAGGTAAACTTTGTGACCATGTTCATGTTCTGTAAGACCGATGGCTTTCTATGAGAGGGGCTGAAACCAAAGGGAACTCCTATTCTTATATTTCTATCTTTCTTATTCAGCAGTCACCATTTAATTAGCGAAGAGAAGAGAAATGGGACAGTTAAAGTGCAAAAATTATTCCCCCCTCCTCCTCCTCCTCCTCCTCCTCCTCCTCCTCCTCCTCCTCCTCCTCCTCCCCAACCTTCAGCGTGTGCCACTGCCCGTCTTTGGCTGTGGTGTTACCCTTACACTGGGATGTCACTTCCTCCTTGCCTGTCTCTTGTCTGCTGTGCTCAGGACCGGTCCAATGGGGCTCAGTTCTTTTTGAAAAAAGAGAAAAGTCTCTTGTCCCGGTCGGAGATGCGGTGAGCTCGTCTGGAGGACTGACCGCCGTGTGCCCTGGATGACCCCGTCAGGGAGGGAGGGGCCGAGCGCCACTCGTCCTGGTACTTGTCCATCAGCTGCTGGTCAATCACTCTGTGCATATCATCCTAAAGCCGTGGACAGAGAGGGGAGTGAGAGAAAGGCAGGAGAGCAATGTCACGCAGAGAGGACCGATGGTGGAGCGGTACAGGAAGGTCTGGGGAGATCGGACTCATTGGTCACATTACCTGTCAGACACCACACCCGGGTTCATCCCTGTCAGATCATGTGTTCCCTCATTTAACCCTACCTGGCCTTGATTAAAAACCTTTTATTTAGCAGCATGTGCAAAAAAGCACAAAACTAAAAGATTTAAAATCGTATAAATATATTTATGATGTCACTTCCTCCTGTGCCAAAGCCCAGTAGCCCGCCCATCAGTGTTGGGCTCGAGGACGCTTCGACTCGTGAACTGAAGGATCGAACTTCCAAATAATTCCATTACACAAACCAGGCGAAGCTCTGCGGCCTGTCAGCTGAATGTGTTGGAGCAGTTTGGTCATCCGTCACTTTTCAGCTTGTGACCCATTGAAATGTAGAAATATTTATTTGTGGCATGAATCAACCTGTTGCAGAGAGTAAGCCAGAAAATATTTTTGTCTTCTCAGATTACTTGATTTGAATAGTTTTCAGAAGTTTTTTTCAATTCTTTTTTCTATTTGTTGGGAGTCTTTCCTGATCTGATGTTAGGTCCTGGGACAGGGATGTCTATGTGTACAGATTGTAAAGCACTCTGAGGAAAATTTGAGATATTGGGCTATACAAAATATTCTGATTAGAATTAGAGTCTGATTAGAAAAATATATATTTAGCAGAAACATGTTTTGTCTCTTTTCCATCCTGTTAATGATTACCGTAGAGTAGACTGTGTGTGTTTGTGTGTGTGTGTGTGTATGTGTGTGTGTGTGTGTCGGGGGGGGGGGGGGGACCACTCTTCTAAATTGGTCCAAACCCTTTGATTTATTTAATGGATGGAAAAAGTATCCATGTTGGTAGTTAGCGAGATAAAGCCTCTAGAGGGCTTTGACAAGCAGCACAATCAAGTGGGAAACTATTTTTAAAAATATATACATTTACAATATATTTTTAATATGTTTTATTAGTCCTTTTACTTTGGGTGTCACCTAATAATTAAAAACAACTCAAGCTTTATGCTCTACTGGGTTTACTGGAGTGGTTTTGGTGTCAACAAAAACAAACAGGTAAGCTGACCAGCGGGCCGATCTCCTAAAAACCCTTTGGGGACACAGGTGTGTGGAGAGAGGTGGTGGTTAATGGTTTCAGATGGAAAGGGAGCCAGAATGGGCGTTGCTCCGGAGTCGGTTAACCCCGGCATGGAATGGCTCAGCATGGGTGAAACGGCGAGATGGCGCATCTCGGGCTCACCTCTAAGGCAGGAGGGGGAGGGGTACCACAGAGGAAGAAAGGGTGGTACGGAAGCTGAGAAAGGCCACTAGATCAGAAACCACAAGAGCCAAACAGTAAAGAGCCCTGAGGAGGCAAACTGTGGGCAGGGAGAAGAGAGAGGAAAGAGCTGCTAGTTACAGATGAGGGAGGGGAGGGAGGGAACACACATACAGAGACACACACTCCTGTGTCATCAGGCGATATGTTATGTGTTTCCTTATGGACACCCAGTGACATGCACCCTCAGAAGTTAATTGAGTATTGAGTGGTTTAGTGTATTATTAGTTATGTATTATTAGTGTAATATTAGTGTAACTATTCCAGAAACTACATTTACAAAACCACTTTATTTGTGTTACAAACTTAAAATAGTGGTTCCAAAGTACTACAAAAGGACTATTAGGCTTTTCACTAATATAACGCGTGTGACCTTTGACCCACCTGCCAAGCCTCCAGCTGCTGCGACAGGTTCAGCTTCTGCTGGATGGCGTCCAGAAGCTGGCTGTTCAGAGACATGATGTCTATTTTACACTTGGCCAGCTCCATCTCCACCGCTTTCTTCCTGCAGCACACACACACACACACACACACACACACACACACACACACACACACACACACGCACGCACGCACACGCACAGAGCAACCGGTCACTGTTCAGCTGCTGGCTGTAGCTTCATATTTCATGTGAAACAAATTCCCTATCTATAATTTACATTTTTTGAAATAATTTAGTGGATGTTTAGTGTTAATTCTGCCATGTGTTCATGCTACACTGGTTATAGGAATTCAACACACAGTCTCGTTGGCCTCTGCCAGAACACTCCTAGGGCAACACATCTTTAAGGGATGTATTCATATCCCCTGATCTCAGAATGATTGTATACAATGTTAATATTACTAATAGTAACAATAGTGAAACTATAGATGGAAGACTGAAGTAGCGATAAAATGGATCAGATCATCCAATAAACGTAACACTATATTGATGAGGAAAGTGACGTGAACCTACTTGGCTATGGCGTCATCTCTGTCTCTGATAGCAGTCTGGAGCTGCTCACTGGGCTCTCGGACTGCAGCCATCGTCCTCATCCGCTCGTTGTCCTCCCGGAGAGAACTCATCTCTACGGAGAGCAGCGCCATCTGCAGGCCACACGGGGGAATGACAACGACGCAGGCTTCAGTTTCTGTAGTCCACGTTCTCCCAAGGGTTGCTCCTATGACTGATTTTTAATAGACCCCCTTGGATAGGAGCTCCACCCGTGTGGGTGGAGCTTATTGTGTGTAAATCATGCCAGATGGCACTTTAAACCCACAGGAGGAGAGAGCTACATGTACCTGATTGTGCAGCTGCAGCGCATCGTCTCCATTGCTGCGTGTTTTGTCCTGCTCAGTCTCGTACAGCTCTCTGACTCCTCTTAGCTCCTCTCCTAGCTTCCTCACCTGCTCCTCCAGAGCCTCCTCATCACTGCGCCGCGAGCCCTTTGAGACACAACACATGCTCACTTTACTTATGTGTGCCACCCACAGGTTAATAATGAAAACAGGCCTGCCGAGATCCATCCTGTCAACATATTAATGGGTCAGCTGTCTTTAAAACACCTTTATTTTAACTTTCCCACGTCACCAACTTTTGAAACAATGGGTATACTAATCTATTTTACGGGTCCTAGAGGTTCCTAATATCTTTCAAGAAAGAAATTGCCAGGCGTTTTAAAAATTATATATTTAATGGGTTTAGAAAAGTTATATTTAATGCCCTTTGTTGTTATTGTTGTTTGTTGTGCTAACATCAAATAGGGTCAACCACACACACACGTCTGTTAACTAAAGTTAAACTCCACACACAATGCACATTTTTGACTATTCAGACTATTCTCCAATGTTAATGTTGCGCTTTTGTGACCGTACTTATATACTGAATATATGCAGCTAGTGCTTCTCTATAATGTTCCTATGGTGTCAAGGAACATTGCCTCTATTTTCAGTATTTTTAGTAATTTGAATGCTAATCCAAGGACTTTTTTTTTTATTATGAGAGCCCTGCTATGAGGCATAACCTCCCTTTAAAAAAGTAAATAGAGGCTGTTATATCACTGCTGAATATAGTTGCTCGGGCTGCACAATATGTAATTCTTTCAACTTACGCGTTAAACATAAATACCGTGCACTTTATATTTGATAACAACGTATTCAATTGCATTCTATTGGATACCCGCCAAACTGTTAAACCCCAATCAATGAGAGCCGGGTGAGGTGTATTAGACTAGTGCTGCCATACCACTCTGCATGGTTTGAGGAGGAAGGTGTGACAAGATGAGTGCAGAGTGAAAGTGTGAATGTCAAAATGGAGCAATATTTAGATGCAGGAGCACAGGCCCTGTGTGGTCTGAGTGTTTCCTCCTCCGAGCCGCTGGTGGCCAGTGAGTTGTTCATTACCGTGGACTCGTTGCCGTCCAGCAAATTCTGTGTGAGCCTCCGTAGGTCTAGCAGGCTGGCGTGGAGGCTCCCGGTAGGCACATCCTTGGCTGAGGACGTCTCCGACGACTCGTCCATTGAAGAGTCGGTGGACAGCGCCGAATCCGTGACGTCGTTTCCCCGGAGATGAGAGCACAGCGAGCGGACCTCACAGTAGGCCTCCCATAGCTGGAGACGCAGCTAAACGGACAGAGGGGGAGAGTGTTTATAGAAATCCCAGAAAAGTACTTGACAGCGGGTTTTAACACAGTCCCACTGTCTCTACCTGCTCTCTCTCCTGCTCCTGCTCTTCCTGCTCCATGCTCTGTTCGATCTCACACAGCAGGCTGGACGGGTGCGGGGTGAGACCGTGGAGGCTGTGCTCCTCCGTCAACTCCTCCAGCCGAGCGGTCAGCTGCCTGTGGGACACCTGAACCTCCTGGAGCTCCAGCTGGCTCTGTCGTAACTGGTCACAACAGAGGACGGAGAGTATAAAGCAAACACCTGATAGGTCAGTTGAGGACTTCAAGGACTAATTCACATTATCTAGAGAGGTGTAATTCCTCTCTATATTTGACCCCTGACATAGAGGTGTTGTACCTGCAGGTCCTTCTGACGAGACTGCCTCTCCAGCACCAGCGTCCTCTCTCGGAGGTCATCCACTGTGTTCTGCAGCAGCTCGTTGTCCTCCAGCGTGGCGTGTACCCGGCGCTCCAGCTCCATCTTCCGCTCTGACAGCATCTTAATCTAAGACGTGTCAAACAAGCACCGGTCAGTTACTGCGCCAACGGGAACTAGGCATTCATTGGGAAACCATGGAGGATTGTTTTGATTTGCTGGTTGATAGCGAACAGATGGGCCGCTATGGATCCTATTAAAGGATAAATGTGGTTGTTTTCATGACTCTGAGGCAAGCTGGGCTCTTAAAGAAGATTAAAAAAGTACGCCCACTGGCCTAGAGAATGTGTGTTGCGTAGCACGCGCGTAGGCGTCAGTTGCCACCCTCTTCTTCAGGAATGCCTCGCTGATATGTGAGCGTCTCCACAAAGCTTGATATCAGCGTACTCCTCACCATACATGTCCAACGGCCTTCTGCCGAATTCCTCATGAATTGTTCCCCTCAAAGCCGCCGGAGCAGCTTTCCCCATTGAACAAACGGCAGCTCTATATACGATTCAAACTAAGTTAAAGACCCTGTGAATAGAACTCTTTGAATATATGTTGTACTAGAGATCTGCTTGTTGGACTGAATTTATGAGTGACTGTGAAGTGTTGCATGGTTGTTTGGATTGTTTGTTTCCTTATTTATAATTATTTTCCTGCTTTAACATTTGTATTTGTGTTTCCTTATGGCCCTTCTTGGCCAGATGCATGTTTAATTTTTACTTTATTTTTATTTATTTTAATTTGTATTATTATTATGCATTCTTACTTTTGAAGGTTTTATTTCTGTAAAAATACCTAAATAAAATATCAAGTATAACAAATTAAAAACGCCAGCTCTCGTTCATTTTCATCCCTCCCGCTTTTGACCTACTTCTGGGTAACCAGTGCAGGAGCTTACGTGTGGATCGGTTGTTTTTATTCCCATATGAGCATCCACATTGCCAAGTTCAGTGTATTTTTGGACTCCTATATGGTCTCTTGCTTTACACAAATAGGGCATGAAGCCATTAGTCATCAGCACACGTCATAGGCAAAGCCCTGGAAAAGTGTGAGCACCCAGACATTGCAGTATCTCAGCTAAATATAGAACGGTAGCCTTTTTTTCCCAATTATAACGCAAGCTCTGCTTTCTGGGTGTTTTCTGTCTGGCTTTGAAGGGAAGCTACGGGGGGAATCCGTCGTTATGCTCTAACAGCGTTGTTGCTCATGCCTTATCCGCCTGATATCATACGTGACAGCTGACATCACAACACAGATAACTGCTGATAACCAAGCATGCCGTTCATGCTCAATGGCATGCAACAGGGATTGCTAATAGATTTGGAAAAGTCAGATTTAGCAGCTTTTTATTTAAAAGAGTCAAATATTTAATTAAATGATCTACTTTGAAATAATAGCACTTTGGTCCCTCATCAAATTATTCAATTGGCAGCGGCATCATTCTCAATTCAAAATAAAATAATGGTGCGATCGTTGTTTTCTATTATTTAACGAGACGTAACATGCAACATGCAGTCTGACCGACGGACAGTTGGGTAACCACTCACTTCTAGCCCTTGCTGCTCCCACCAAGAGGGAAGAAGGGATGAGTAAAGAGAGAGAGGTAAAGATAAAGGTTACACAAAGAGAGGAAACCCTGCGCGGTGGATGAAAGGTGAGGACCATCTTCTGAAAAACAGAGGATTGATTGACAGCAGTCTTTTCCCTTTGGTGGGATTTGTATTCCACCAATCTCCTACCAGAAACTTCAACTTTGAAAAAATCCACCTGGTGATTGCACATTAATGGCACACTGAATCTTTCTTCATTTCAGAGTGAAGACACCATCATCAGGCGACCAGACGGAGCAGGTGCAATGGCACCAACCGAAGGGAACATGGTGTGGTACGATGCATGTTTCTTGCTTTACCTTTTTAAATGATTAACTATAACGTGTTTAAATATAATACAACAGCAACACAAGTAGAAAACCCACAGAAAGTCAGTCACACATCAATATTTATGTCTTAAGCGTTACATAGTCTTGCTTTATTTTCCCTCAGCATCTTCTGTCACCTTAAGCACTCGGACTTCTTGCTGAGTACTAATAACTAATAACAAAAGTGACAAGCTGGAATTCTCTACAATTTATTTTGTTGTTGCGCTGAGTGCACTCTAAAAAGTACAATTTAATAATGTGTCCTCTATAAAGGGGAGATGGCGCTCACCTCAGCCTGTAGATTCTCTAGCCGAGTCATGTGCTGGCTTGTAGACATGCTCTTCTCCCTGAAGTCGTCCCGTAGTGAATGGACCTGAGTGGACAGCTGCCTCTCCACCTCTGCAGCCTGGATGGAAACAAACACAAAATAAAGTCAGTATTTGCCTAACATGTGACATCTCTTAAAACTCCACTGATTTAGCACCACGCTGGCGATGGGTTATCAAAATTGACACAATTGAACTCAGTTCAGTTGAAGTATTGTAGAGTCTTCTTTTTGACTTATGAACACAGTTTTTCCTTTTTTCCTTTTTAAACTCGAGGTCCTCTGAGTCGACACTGACATCATAAGTGACATCACGTGAGGACATTTATTCGACTTCACGCTTCATCCAATATTTATGCAGTAAACCTCGAAAATCATGTGATTTCACCTTTAAATTATCGTTCACAGTGACGTTGACATAACAGCACAGTGTGATATTATAGTGTTATATTTACTGCTCAGTTTGAAAAGGAAATGGCATAGACACTCTTCTGTCTGTGTTCCTGTTATAGGATACTGAGGTGACTCATTGGACTCAGATAGAAAGTGTAAGAGCACAAACACACACACACACACACTTCTAAATCCACTGATGTTCTCCATGCACTCAGTGACATTTCAATATCAATTGGTTGTTAATCATCTCTCCACAATCTGTTCCTGTAAATGATGCATTTGATTGCTGTTCCTCTGAAAGGCCATTTTCACCCACGCCATCGCCCCTACAAACCTTGAATGTTCAGTATTTGTGCAATCCAGGCCAGCAGCAGACTTAGTGCATCAGTTATCTGTGAGCCTATTGGACAGGTGGGATCAGGCCACACAGAGCCTGACTGAGCCTCATTAGCATAGAGCTGCACTCAGGAAGCTTTAGCTCTCATGTCATCACTGCCATGGCAACGACAACATCTTTAAAACCACTCACTTTTTACAGCTCACTGGAGAAACATATTGTAAATATGTCCCAAAAAACAATACAAAAGGGAGCAATTGATTTGCCCACTGACTACAAATATCGTTTTATTGCTGTGGCGAGCAGTGCGGAGTCGATATGTGGATGACTAATGTGTGTGTGGAGTCCAGCCCCTAGGTGGCACTACACACTGCTGCCTCTTCTCAAGAAGCTCACAGAGAGATGTGAGGGGGCAGCTAGTGGTGGCGGTTGTAGTTGCTGTTTGTGTTCTGGGGCTCCCCTCTGAATTAGGAATAACACTCTCTGTGATTTTGAGGAGCAAAAATAGAAATATGTCTATGACAAAATGTCCTCCTCACATAAAATGGTTCAAATATGATAGTTATTGCAGAAAGGAGTGTTATGCAACCCGAAGGTACACAGCACTAAAGTCGTAGTACAACAACAATAATAATAGTCTATTGTGACATAACATAATAACAAAATAACTTATTTTATAGATGGCCAAAATGATGGTGGTTAGACTATTTCCAACACTTTGAAAGTACATCTCTGAATCTCTGAATTAGCACTAATTAGCATTAGTAATATAACTATACTCTATTATTGTTCTATGGTATATGGAAATTTAGGTTCCTTCACATTGAAACTATTTCATGAAAACCAATGAAGACAGATCGATATGAACAGAGCAACTAACCATACAACACACGAGAGATGTGACTGTTGTCCTTGTCTTGGCTGTAGTCTGTTTCCTGTTTTATTTTGAAGGTTTACTCTCATCGTGTGTCATGTTGTGTTTACTTCCTGCCGCCGTCTTTTCCCCCGCCTGCTTTCTACCACACCTGTGTCTCATGAGTTGATTAGTCTCTTGTGTGTTTTCTCCATTTGAATCGTCAGCTTGTTTCTGCCTTGCTGCTTTGCTCAGTGTGTCCTAGTTAGTGTTGGCTTCACTTCTGGTAGCTGCTGTTTTTGGACTCGAGCTGTAAGTCGTGTTTTGCACATCAACTCATTTAAATTCTGCCTCTCCATCTTTTCATCTAAGTTTGGGTCTAAATGTGTTATTCCCCGAACTGTGACAGTTACATTTTAATAAGGAAATACTGAGAAGATTTTACATGGAAGAGACCGATATTTGATTTTTAAAAATATATTACTATAATGCAGAGAAAAGGCAATGGCTTGATATGGTCAATAAAATGATTTGACAAAAAAAGATTAAAAATAAATTGGGTAAAGTGGATCATTTAGCTATCATGACACGGGAACGCTTTGTCTAAGTATCACACTTTGCCCACTTAAAGCGACACTATGTAACTTTTCCCCTGTAGCGCCCCTTCAGGTATTTAACGTCTGGTTCTCGAGCCATATATGGCTCTTCCGGCTCGTGAGCTAATAGCTGATCGCGGCTCGCTTCCTCGATCAGCGGCAGCGCGTCTCGTTCAGACCCGGCCCGGTGTTCTCCACAGCAGCATGTCACTCCGTCTCTACGCGTCGCGTAGCGGAGCAAATAAAGTCACATGCGAGCGTGGACTGGCACTATAAGACGTTGCGTAATCACTGCCAGACAGCAAGTTTAAGTACTTCCTGTTCCTCAACCGGAAGTACCGGGCCGGTCCCAACATCTTACATTCAGCAGTTTTCTGGCCACAGACCCCCGATGGCAGTGGCGGAGGCGCAAATCAACATATTAAGTCATTGTAGCGGCACAATTTGTTTCAAGCTGTTATTTTAAGGTGGAAAAGTTGCATAGTGGGGCTTTAAGTTATTCTCAGGCCTAAAATGTTAAGACGAAGGTCTAAATAGATATGTCTAAGTTTCTTTTAAAATACAAATGGTATTATATAGTACTTATAGCATTGTCTTTTGAATTGCTTAATATTATGAAATGTCACAAGAGGTCAGTTCTGACCTAAAGAGCTCATTTGAATGGAAGCGGGCCTGAAACGGTTGAATTTAGGTTAAATCATATTCAAACAAGTATGAAAATTAACCTACATCTGCATAAAAGAGTTGGATCAACATCAACCATCAACATGGATAATCTATTCGTAGCCTATTTAAACATTTCATTTACAATTCAGAGGAAAAACAAACGACCTAAGATAGAAATGCAACGTATGCAATATTTGAGCTTCATAGCGATGCACGGTTAACTACTATTCATAACCCCTCTGCTGCTTTTATTGCGCTGTGCGCCTTCTCTGCTGTATAGCCCAGTGTATTCAGCATTTAATGCAACAACGTCATGTCTGTTCGGCCATCAAGGCTTTGTTATGCGTTGCAATGGGTTAATAGATGATACTTGCATGATATTTGATGAAGTCGGGAGAGCAGTATCATTTGCACATTATGCCTTTTTGATAATTTATAGCGGTTGGTGTTTTTCCAACATGAAACGAGCATGCCTTTTCTATGAATAATCAACAGCTGTGGAAAAGAGCTCTCATATAGGCGTTGAGATGTCCAGTGTGTCGTCTGTTGCTGTCGGCCATTCTTTTCGAGTTAATCAGACATTGAAGAGAAAGAGCTCAAATAACTTGACACTAGTGATTCAACGTCTGATATGGTTGCCACATGTGAGTTTCTATGTGACAGCTGCATGGCCCTGTTCCGTCTGAGGGGGAACGGGTCACACTGGCTACTGACATCTGACCGACTGGCCCAACAGTGGCTGAGCGATGGTGGTCAACGCTGTGGGTTTTCCTTGTGACCTCAGACTGCCTGGTTTGCAGATACCCTTTTTAATCTGCACATAAATTCCTCAGATCCCAGATCAGACCTTACAGGACCAACAGATGGCTGTGATAGAATCCAGGGCAGCAAAGTAGGGCTCAGCAGAGAGACGCGTTTCTTAAAAACGATTCATTCAAATTCCAGGGGAGGTCGGGAACTTGAAAAGTAGATTCTGGTCTGGGGCTGTTGGACCAATATTTAGAAGATATGACTGCAGGTGGATCCCAGGTCTTCGGGGGCGCAACCTATTGCGTCATCTATCTGTGTAGTGCATTCCCATGGTAACGCCACAAGGAGTAGAATTTGCATGTCACTCTGGTTGTCATGGCAGCCGGGGAGATGTGGGATTGGTGGAGCTGCGACAAGTGGTCTCAATGCTTCTGGTATTTTCCTTCGTCACTTTCCCAGAGCGCTGCCGGGTCTAGACTCGTGGAGGATGGGCAACACTGCGTTCAAGTGGTTGCATAATACATACTGAGTGTCAATACGGGCCAATCAGAGCTGATCCTGAGAGCAGCCGCTATATCGGCCTGATGGGAGCCAGGCGCTATGGGCTCCGGTGATTGGATGTGAATGAAGCTGATGGCTGGACAGATGCCCAGGGAGGGTGTTCAGCGCTGGCTAGATGTTGTAAAAAGAGGGGTGGAACTGAGTCCTTTTTAATGTGGGATGTGGACACGCTGTACGGATGAGGCCAGACACACGCTGCCAACTTCTGCTTTTGTCATTCAGATAACGTTACACCTTGCCTCTTGATTTGTTGTCAATGATAAGTCAAGAAAATGTGATTACTACTCCTATACAGGCTCAAATAAACAACGTTGAGTCACTGGAGGCCGCTGTCATTAAGTAAATAGAGGTTGAGGGAATTAGAATTGACCCCGGCCATAAAACATGCACACTTGTGAATCATCAGCCTTTTCTGAGCATGTGTGGTAATGTAATTAGAGAAAGGTTACCTTCCAGCTGGTTCACTCTGATCAGATTAGGCTTGAGGAGATTGACTATTCTCACACTCGAGATCCATACAGACCAGGACACGCCTCCGAGGCTCGATCTATTTTCTTTGAGTCTATTGAAATAAATGTATATTTTCATCACGGTATTGGAGGATTCACTCACGCATGCACACACCCCAAGAGGAATAGTTTGTTTGTCGGCCAAGGTTAAAATGTCACAGATATTTTTAGATCTTCTTTGTTTAATTAATTATCTGAGTTACCTGCTGTTATTAATTAGAGTATGGACTGGAGTTGTTTTGGTTCCTGCCTCAATGCATATGGCAAGGCTATTAGCACGGATTATAGCCTAATCCCCTCAGCGCTGTATTTGACCCTGGAGCTGACATCACTTCCTTCTCAAGGTCATCCCACTGCAGCCAATTTAAGATTATGGTAAGAACTGATTCTTAAATTGTCAGTAAGTCTCTGCACTGATTTTTATGAATATCATCCTTGGTTTGCTTCAGAACTCCCATTTGTATATGGAGGATAAAAACTAAAATTGTTTATACATAAATGCTAAAATAAATATGCAAATAAAAGAATGTATTTAAAAAAAACATCTAGAGTGAAAGAAAACAGGGAGGGCAGATGAAAATAGCCTCAGGATACGTTTACATTTCCTCCATTCACGCAGAGCTGTAAAGAGTTAATGTTACTTAGTCACAGCCCAGCGCTTGATAATGAGCACTGACAGAGAAAGAGAAGAAATAATTGATGGAATAAGAAGAATCAAAGGAGAGAGAAAGGAAGCACTGTAGTTGACCTCATTTATTTTATTACCCAGCAGTCCCCCCTGTCTGCCCAACTCACTGAATCATGGATTTGGATCGATGCAGTTAATCAAGTCTCGTAAATTTCTATGAGTCACAAAGACCCCCCCCCCCTCCCTTTACCACTTTCAGGGATTATCTCTCTATATGTACCACACCAAGGTTTAGATACCAACAAACCCTGTGTTTAATTCTGCAGAGTGCCTGCGCCGGCTCAGATCCGTAGCGACTGACCAGTCATGAGCGGTCCGTCATGCCTTGATTGCATTGAGATGACGGTGTTGGGGCACGATGCAGATTTAATCTGCTCGAGATGAGAAGAAGAGCTGCTCTGCACAACAGCGTGTGTGTGTGTGTGTGTGTGTGTGTGTGGGGGGGTTAAGTCAGCCGCGCTGAGCCTTCTGAACAGCGTGTGCCTGCAGCAGATCCCGTCTGCTCCCAGGAAGGAGCGCGTCGCCATAGACGACTGCTGACGGAGTTATCAAAGCACCTGTACAGGCTTGTCTGCCTGTTGTAGCGCAGCTCTGGGACATCCTCAAACACAACGGCAGCTGACAACAATCATAACTCTGTTTACATGTTCATACATACAGGAGTTTTAAGCCCACAGAGTGTATCCCACCAGCTAGGCAGCTCATCCCTGCGATGTATCGGTTGTGAAGTGTGTTGAAGGGATGTGTTGCGTTTCACCGACGTACTTTAAAACCTGTCATGAAGCCACCATTTAAGGGAGAGAATTTTGATTATACCCTCGGTGTTCTTGTAAAATTGTCCAGAAACATTAGTTCCGTTGCAAAGGGCATCATATACTTAAAAACAACCTTTAGTACATACTGCACTACAAAGTAAGTACTGTTGCATGAAGCATGCGTTTTGTTGGGACATGCTACTTCATCATAACGTTGCACCTGAACTTTGACCCTCTTTCTCTAATAGAGGATTGAGGTTCAGAATAGCCACCGAAGCTTACATCCGCCTGGATGGAGTAGAACATTGTGGTATTTTGGGCATACTTAATTTGAAATGCTCTGTATTGGGGCAAACTAAACATTTCTCCTGGCATACCGAGTAGTCTGGTAATCTGTAGAATTTGGATGCACAGCATGTTTCATTAGTTATATGTTGAGGGCTTCACAAAACCTTGTTTTTTTTGTGGTATTGTTCCACCTAACCGACCACTCTGTACGGTCACGGCGTCTTTGTTTTGGAGTGGATGGAGCCGACGGAGGAGCTCCTTCGCAGGGATTAATCAGATATTGCTGCACAAGCTATCGCTCTGAACTCCCTTAATCTGCTTCCGCTGCCAATCTCTGTTTCCCCTGACGTGTGAGCAGTGCATCGTATCGACAACCGTATGGCCTGGAGTTCTCGCGCCCGCCGTGAGCGCTGCTGTGTGTATGTACGGTTGTATCTATCCGTCTGTCGATCAATGTGAATAGCAACATCTCATCTGGTATTTTCTACTCCGCCTGTCATCATAACTTCACTCAAATGACCTGCCAATATGCAGAGTGCTATGGCATAAGTGTCCAGTTCAATTATTCTAAATTATTCAACCGACGACCCGGAAGCTCCACTTTTGTATTGATGAATTGGCTCAAGCCGGGTGTCCATGAGGAGGGACAGGAGGTGGACAACCCTGGAGGGATGATGAAACTGCACTTGGCTGAGCATCTTGTGTCATGTCAGCCAGGCAGAATGGAACTGAACTGAGTGACCCTGAGGCCTATAGCCGGCGAGACCATGTACACCCCCCCACACACACACACACAGGGTTGAAGGTTGTTTAAAGCAGCGTTAAGACCAGTGACTCGGAGCCCAAACTAATGAAATATTAAATGTAGATTTGCCCGGCCCGCCTGAAGCAGTGGATCTGAAGCCCATGCATACGTAGACACAGAGTGCTTCTCACCCTACTGAGTTGCTCCAGCAATCTGTGGTTCTGTTCGGAAAGCTCGCTGATCGCCTTGGTCTTGTCTCTGTCCGTCTCCCTCAGCTGCACCTGACGGAGCTCCAGCTCACCCTGCAGCTGCTGGACGTCCGTCTCCAGCTCGGCCACGCGGCCTTCCCACTCCCCCTGTCGACTTTCCAGACGCCGACGCAACTCATGCTTCTCCTGCTCCAAGTGCTGCATGTGGACGGAAGGGGAGAGACGGTCACATGGGTCAATCTCGATCTGATGCACAGTATTTGCCCTCACTTTACACAATGTAAGTTGCAATATCATCTTTGAGGGAGTGACAAAGTCAGGGACTTCACGCAGATGCTGGGGTTACAAAAAAGGTTTTACTCAAACCTTGGAAACATTTCATGGTACTGAAAGTAAAAAAAAGTTTGAGATAAGAACGCCAATGCTAATGGTTATTGTACAACAATAAGGGAACAATTGTGTTTTTTCCCAAGAGCTAAAATTGCCATTTCTAACTTATTCTACTATACACAAGTCAGATTCCTTCCACTGTGGTACTGATTATGTCACTGTGCCATGACCATGCATCTAAGATAACATTTTAAGAATGAAGAAAGTTGGAATATTAATAAAGCAAATGCTGGAACCTAAAGTTGTGTTACAAAACAAGGAAAAAAGTCACAATAACCGTGGCTATGAGGAAATAACATAAAAAGCACTTGTTCAATCTGGTGGAGGGATATATTATTTAGATAATAGAGGTAGATACATGTACAGTGAGTGGTGGCTGGAGGCACTACCAGTGGCTGCCATGTTGGGATGGGGGTTGTTACTCTGCTCCAAGGCTGAAGCAGCTGGCATCTGCGTGGCCACTATGTTCATGTCGGTTATATGTAAATATGAACAAAAGGAGGGATCAAATCAACTTCACAACATGACACCAGAGGCCGTTAGAAAGGATACCAGGTGCTGTGACAACCTCAATGAACAGAAGAGTTTGATATTAAGGGGTGGCTTATTTCTCTGAGCTGCCATGTTGAGGATGATTATGGGTCAAAGGGCTGAACAGATGTACAGTAGCTACAGTCGGCCCGAGTCAGCCACAGGATTAGTCTTTGTGGGTTTTCTCAGGCCACGTGTTGGCTTGTGTGAAGGATTCTTTTTAAACGAGAACAAAAGCTCAACTGTACGCATGCATAAATAACGACATGTCAAATCACACACAGACTATGCAACACCATTTTGGGGGGTTTCTGACGGACAGGGTAGCCTAAACAGCAGGCTAATTAATCATTCAAAACTATTTCCCCATTAAAAACATATGAAACACACTTTCTTCGGCACCCTGCATGTAGAACTCTACAGGTCACATTTGTTATGATCCTATTGAGTTTGTTTACATAGTAAAGGCTCATTGATTTTAGGTTTATGACATGTTAAGAGCAACCCAGAAAGAGGCTTAGGGCAGCATTCAAACTTATATTTGCTATAGTTTACCTCTAATTTCTCGTTGAGATCTTTGTGCATTTTCTCGTATTGCTTGGTCAAGTCTTGGTTTCTCTCCAGCAACGCTTTGCCAAGTTTAGCAGCTAAAACCAGGTCTTTTTCCTTTTGGCGGAAGAGCGACAGCAAATCTGCGTTGTGCCCCGCCGAGGGCGCCTCTAGTCCCGCCAGCGCCTCCTCCTCGTCCCGCTCCCCGGTAAGCATGGCCAGTTCCTCCTCCAAGGCCATGCCGAGGCCTCCGGAGCCGGCGTGCCGCAGCGGCTGACCCTGAAAGCCGCCGGGCTCCGGAGCGGCGGCGCTGGGTCGGGGCTCCATGTAGTCGCTGTCCAGCTCCAGTGGTGCTGAAACCACCACGGCAGACGTCTGCAGGTCGAGGCAGAAAGTGGACATCGCCACCCGGCGGAGGAGAAGCCAACGGATAACAGCCGACTGGTGTCACTCCGGATGAACCCACCCTGCTCGGACAGGGTTGGGCTGACCGGCCCATTTTGGAGTCGACGTTTCATCCATCATTCACGCAATTTCGAGCTGGATCCGGATAGATTGTGAACTGTCGTCTCCCCAGTTTCCGCACGTCTCTCTCCGAGTTAAGCTGCGAGCCGCGAGCTCTGATTGAATCCCAGCGAACACCGCCTCCTCTGGAAGCTCACTGGCTGGCTGGTTTGTTATCGGGCACACAATATATTTTTATCCCGGTATAAACCGCCTCGATGAGCTGTGCGCATCGGTCGGTCGATCAGGGTCCATCCCGTCTCCGGGTCCCGGGTCCCACATACTGATTGGCCCGTGACACCGGAGGCATTTGCCAGCCAAACGGATGAGCGCGATCCCGATGCCTCCCCTACCGCTTTTTCCGTCTTGAATGCACGCCCCCGACACCGGGTGGCAGTGACGCCTGATGCAACCTGTTACAAACGGCCCAACCATTGGCTGAAAATGATAGCGCCATATTTCGGTGCTTCTCGCGCACATCTGTGTGAGCACGTGAAGAGATATTCTGAGAACAGACCGGTGGCCTGGAGTTACGATCCAGCTGTCGTCACAAGGGGTAGAGCAAGGACATCATTTGAATGCCCTGGATTTAAATCCATCCACCCCTATAATTAAAAAAAATATATTGTATTTTAATACATTACTAAAATTACATTAAATATTAACATGTTAGAGAAAAAACATTAAGAGGTGATTTGACACTTTTGTTTCGAGTCCATAATTTTCATAAAACACGTTAAGGTTTTCTATAAATGAGGTATTATGGTCAGTCTAGGCAAAACAATGAGTGGTGATTCAGCAGTTGTTGCATTTCCCCACTTTCAATGTCAGCAAGTATATATGATGTGCTATTAGTTATCTATAAAACAGCTCATATACATACTAATTAGTTCATTTTATATCCATTGAAGCACAATCAAGTGTTTCATGCTTCAGAGATAATAAAACAACAATGATATATATAATCTAACACTCTGAAAGGGGCCATTCTGAATTAAAAGACTTACTTTGATACTAAATTATAATTTGCTGATTATACTAGTTCAGATAGTAAAATATGAATACTTTATTAGGTTTTAGATATTTGTGAGTTTATGTATTTCTCTGAAGCAATTATGCATACGTAATCACTGAATCAAAGTAATTGAAATATCCAAGATTGCTAAACAAGTGTAACATGAACCAGTTTGCATTCATCGCAGCTGGACACATGACATGGTGAATGCCACCCTGTCCTCAATAGTTGGTTATGGCTCATCTTTGTAGGCCGGCAGGTTCAAATTCTTTTGCTCAAGGCTAATTTATAAAATGCCCTGTCACTAGTATTTTCTTCAGGTTGTTTTAGCCCCAGATGGCGGTATCTAGTCGCTAAGATATTAAATCAGGACCTGTGATCAACATTTCCCATCATCAAGTTGACCTCACTTATGACATGTTACAGGATCAAGCAAATACAATATAATGGATATTAATCAAATGTATTGAGTCCTAACATGTTGCAGATTGAGTGTTTGGGTATCAAGATTTTCCACGAGGGAGGGGAAATATAAAACATTAAGAATTGTGTCTTATACTGGAGGACTAGGCTAATTAAGGGTCAATTCACACATCCAGTATTATTATTTATAAATTAGTTTTAGGTTAGTGTAAGTAGAGGTTAAAGGTCAAGGACTTACCATGCCCAGTAAAGGCACTCACAGATACAGAGTGTATGTGGATGATGAAGGGGTGGAGATGAAGTCATGATGTTGGGGGTGGGGCATTAGTGATGAATGATTACAAACAAAGCCTCTTGAGCCGATAAAGTGAAGGCACCAAAGAAGTGGGTCACAGGGGGCCGAGCGGGCCGAGGGGGCCATACACGAGATGATGGGTGAATTCCTCTGAGCACCACAGAACCGCTCTGCTTTGATAAACCGCTAAGCTGAATGAATTCAGCAGCCCACATTATCCTTATTAGTTTAATGCTGATGCTGTTGTGATGATTGCAAATACAAGGAACAACAACAACAACTTCTGTGTTGTAAATTAACTACATACTGTATTACAGGCTGGTCGGTCGATCCTTTGAGTTGCTTTTACAGTTATATAATTTCTATTATAAACACTATCTATCATAGCAGTAGCTGTTACAATACAGTATATATAAATACGGTTGAACCAGTCGTAGACAATAAAAATGTCATTGGAGAGCTTACAAATACATGTCTAATGTAAAAACAGTTAGAAACAATGACAGCAATATGTACTCATGTTTTTTTTAGTAGCTTAAATGCACATTTATCATTGTAGAAAATAAGATTGCATGAAGCTTAATGTCATGACTGTTAATAAATATAAATGAATCTACCACATTGCTTTGCCTCTTTGATATGAAATAAAGATAACAAACCCGCCTCCATTGATCTTTATTATATACTATAGCTCCCTCTGTGGAGAAATAAGTGATATTACATTCACATTGCTCCAGAGTGATGGGTAAACAATGAGTAGTGTACTTACACTGCTCAGCCTCAGAGAACTGCACAGATCAGATCAGAACAGTATGGTGTGGCTGCTGTCTTATAATGACCAATGCTTCTCAATGATTTTATATATATATATATATATATATATATATATATATATATATATATATATATATATATGTATAGATTTGTACATCCAAATGTCTTTTCTTCAGTTTACCGAGCCCCAGTACTGAAACCCAGACACAAAGACACGTTTCCCCTCAGGGAACATAAGTAGCTGTCTCCTTGTGATGGATTGTCAACATCATCTGTAAATCTGTGATTAAGTATCCATCCCCTTTCCACATTGGCTTGTGGTCACTGTGTGATTTACAAAATGAGTACAATAATGTCCCTCTGTGTACATATATATTTTAATAGTGACAGTTTCCATGAGTACCTAGAGCAGCGCACCTCGTACTTGTTTTGCTTATGTAACGCCAACCCTTAGTCACGCTGGCTTAACCAATGCAATGTTTGGCTGTGAGTTACATAACACCACCAGCCTCCTCCAGCCTCTAGATTGCAGCATTTCTCTCTGATAGCCTCCCTCATAGACATGACATGAAGGATGGAGCTGTTTCCATGTGTTGCCAGTGGGAGGCAGTATAGTTTTGCACGGTTGCTTGACATGGACAACTTAGAAAGATGATTGCACCTGCTGTTGAGGTACTGCTCTGTCTGATCATGTAAAATACCCCCTGATGATAGTGTCAGCCACTGCTCTACCGTGTGATGTATATACTTATTTCTTTCTGTATGTAACATTATGTTTGCAGGAATACAAAAAACTCCTCAAATCAATAATTTCGTTTTTGCACACAGTAGATATATATATATATATTGTCAACATCATTTTAAGTGAGTGGGTAATGATGATTAACAGTTGATTGCATCACAGTAAACTGAGAACATCTATCTTTCCATCTTCATCACTACGCTGGGATTTTATTTTTTACACATACAATGTCTTGTTGCTAGGTAACATCAGCATGATGCCTCCGCCTCAAACAACTACTACAAAACCACTGCGGTTGCAGAACAAAAGAAAGCCCTTTTCATACCAATGTCAGTGACTCATAATCACTCAGATATTCAATTAAATGCAAAGTTATATAAAGTATACGGTTTGCATGGTTGCTGTGAAGGTTTCTCAGGCTGAAAGAAGTCACACACCAGCAACATGCTGCATTATGTCATTATGTAAGGTTCTATTTATATATCATTACGCAGTTCTTTCTCAAGGATATTTAAGGATGCATGAAAAATGAAAAAAAACTTTTCTCTGAACTCTAGGTTTCTTTTCTGGACAGATATTATGTTGCATAGATGTCCTAAACCTGGGTGTATGTGGGGAAATCTTTAATTTCGGACTCTTCCTGGATGAGTGTTCGCCCAGTCACCAAAGTGTCGTCAGATTACATCAACAGATCTTTTTTGCGGGCTCTAACTGAGCTGAAAAGAAATCGCCTTAACGCATCGGCTTCAGGAAGCAAAGAGACACATTCAGTCAAAACAGAGAGGATGGGTAAAGATGGAGGCCTTTCATTTCCGTATGAAATCATTTCTCAATCCAATTGTTATCATTTTGGTGAATGGTGTGACAGACAAAATCATTTCTACTCAAAAAATTATAATACAAAATTTGGTTTTAGACATTTATTTACAGTATCTAGCATTTTATTCAGATATTCCACTGATTTTGTGAATCTAGGACCTTTGGGAAACCAATTGCAAACACCAAAACAGTTCGTCCACATGAGTAAATGTGTGTTTTCATAAGAGATATGAGGAATTAAAAAAAATCGAACTTCAATTTTCCGCTTTAGGGCCATATTTTCTCTTTACACTTGTGCCTAAGGACAATTTTGCATCATTATATTGAGCATGAGTATGTGTCATATGCAAGTACCTTTAAAAGAGGAATTTAAGAAATTGTGTAAAATCAAAAAAATGACCCAAGACTCCAGAGGGTTAAAGCATCGGCTTCAGGAAGCAAAGAGACACATTCAGTCAAAACAGGGAGGATGGGTAAAGATGGAGGTGTGATCAGATTTCAGGTCAGCGTATTTACTAAAGCACTCTTTTCCTTTTATACAACTCACTTGTGCTCGTGGTACAGTCATAAAAGTCTAATTAACAACCAGTAAGCGGGATAAGTGAGTGCTGCCTGTGTTCTCCGTCTGCCACTCATTACCAAAACACTGATTGATTGTACATGCTTTCACCTTCTGAGCATGTGGTCCCTTCTGCGGCGCTGATGCACTGCTGCTTGCCAGGTTAGGTTCTGCCATCTGTTCCTGTGTGTGTGTGTGTGTGTGTGTGTGTGTGTGTGTGTGTGTGTGTGTGTGTGTAATCTGTCTCTGTGAGTGTGTGTGTGCAGTTTGCAAGTCAGTGACGTGTCACTTGGCTCACATTAGCATGACAACAAGAACATTGAGGTGAGCCTGAAGCAGTGTGTCAGACACTGGGACCTTGTTAGCTTGTGACATGACGTGGACTTTATTACTGTTTACCACGTTAAATAACTATCTATGTACTCGGTTACAGTGGTGTTAATATCGTGTCCAGTGCAGTTATGTCCATGTCATTAAGCAATGCAATGTTTAGTTATGTTACTGTAATCAATTACAGAAAGGCAGGGACGAGAGTTGAACGATATGTCGTGAGAAAGTTACATTACATGACATGTCATTTAGCAGACGCTTTTATCCAAAGCGACTTACAATAAGTGCATTTCAACCTAGAGTACAAACTAAGAACAACAAGAATACAGAAAGTAACATTTCCTCAACATAGTCAAACTACAAAAGTACCATAATAAGAGCCATTCAAGTGCTACCAAAGTGCAAGTCTGTGATTAATCCAGATATAGTCGGAAAAGGTGCGTTTTCAGTTTTCGGCGGAAGATGTAGAGACTTTCTGCTGTCCTGATGTCAGTGGGGAGCTGGTTCCACCACTGAGGAGCAGGACAGCAAACAGTCTGGATTTCTAGTGGTTAGCTCGAGGTGACGGAGTCACAAGTCGGTTGGCTGTTGCCGAGCGGAGCGAACGTGCCGGGGTGTACGGTGTGACCACATCCCGGATGTAGACGGGGCCCGATCCGTTCAGAGCACGGTACGCCAGAACCAATGTTTTGAAGCGGATGCGGGCCGCCACCGGTAGCCAGTGAAGAGAGCGGAGGAGCGGAGTGGTGTGGGTGAATTTCGGGAGGCTGAAGACTAGTCGAGCCGTTGCATTCTGGATGAGCTGCAGAGGCCGGATGGCCTTAGCAGGTAGACCAGCCAGAAGGGAGTTGCAGTAGTCGAGGTGCGAAATGACCAGAGCCTGGACCAGAACCTGCGCCGCCTTCTGGGTAAGAAGAGGCCGTATTCTCCAGATGTTGTGCAGCATGTACCTACAGGAACGCGCTGTCGCAGCGATGTTGGCCGTCAGGGAGAGTTGACTGTCTAGCGTCACCCCGAGGCTCCTGGCAGTCAGGGTAGGGGCCAACACGGAGCTGTTGAAGGTGGTAGTCAGGTCGTGAGTGGGGGAACCTTTCCCTGGTAGGAACAGTAGCTCGGTCTTGTCAGGGTTGATCTTCAGGTGGTGTGCAGACATCCACTGAGAGATGTCGGTCAGACAGGCAGAGATTCGCGCCGCCACCTGTGTTTCGGACGGTGGGAACGAGAAGATCAGTTGGGTGTCATCGGCATAGCTATGGTAGGAGAAGCCATGCGAACGAATGACAGAGCCGAGAGAATTGGTGTACAGAGAGAAGAGGAGGGGACCCAGGACGGAGCCTTGAGGAACCCCAGTAGTGAGAGGACAAGGATCAGATACAGATCCTCTCCAAGTTACCCGGTAAGTGCGGTCGGTGAGGTGGGAAGAGAAAAGAGCGAGTGGTGTGCCTGAGATCCCCAGGTCCTGAAGAGAAGAGAGAAGGATCTGGTGGTTCACGGTTTGAAATGCAGCAGAAAGGTCTAGAAGTTCCTGTTATGTCTGGATGAGCTATAACACGTTTATAACCGTAAAAGGAAATTCCAGGGAAAATCTAAATAAAGAGTGTGACAGACTCTAAAGTTCATAACTAGTGTTTATTTAAGAACATGGTTATCATAATCTGCTGAGAAATTACAAAATTGCGCTCCTTTCGTTAAATTATTGCAATAGTTGACTTCTCGAGCTCAGGTGAGTATAGGGTTATGGGAATATTCCACATGTTAGATTTATATTGGCTGCATCTCTCTTTAATTGTTCTTGTTTACTTGCAGAATAGTATTTGTATACATCCTTGCCCTGCCATTGTTCTGCTCATTAGAGAAGATTTTAGTCAGGGTCATTGTGTTTATTCACTAATGAGCTTTGTTAGGAACATGAACGTACAGTAGTTTGCAACTATTGACAGCCGACTGTCAACGCAATGTATTCAGCAGCATACATCAGTGGGATTAGTGACGGCTGCTGCAGTACGGGCAGAGGAAGAGAGAGAGAGAGAGAGCGAGAGAGGGAGAGAGAGAGAGAGAGAGAGAGAGATCACTGGTATGCTGCATTACTCTACAATGCTATATTTCTGTGGTCCTCCACTCCCTTCCTCTCTCCCTTCCGCTCTATCTCTCTGTAAGCAGTAATCTCCCATCTCCACTCTCACTGCCTCACATCTCTCTTCCCCTACCACGGCGCATCTCTCTCCCACTCTCTCTCTCTCTCTCTCTCTCCCTCTCTCTCTCTCCCCTTGGCTCCACTCTCTCTCCCCAGTGAGGATGACATCCCCGAATGTGATGAACCAGCAAAGCTCTCATTCTGGCTGGTGGCTTGCGAGGGAGACCCCACATGGACGGGCGTACTGGACGAGGAGGTGCCGCGTCTAAAGAGCTTCGTGGAGGAGCTGCCGGCTGCAGCAGCCCCTGAGTAAGTGCTACACTATTTTACTCATGCTGCTCCCATCGCAGATAATGAAGGGAGTGAGGGTGATGACATGTTTGGGGGAGAGAATGAAACCAGTGTCTTTGTTTTTCAGTTCTGAACTGCTACAGTGCATTGCAATTTTCTCCCACGTCACGATGTTGAACCTATTAACTGACTGGTTGATTGACTGACGACACAGCTGTTATTTCATGGATCGGTGAGATAGGCAGCAGCAGTATCTGGTGTGTTAGGAATGAATCCTATTCTTGGTCACGACACTGAAACGCTGTCTCTCTTTGCACATCATCTCTTCATGGCTCTGCTTACTGTACCACACACACACACACACACACACAAACACAAACACACACACAGAAACACACACACACACTCATACGGAAGGCTCTCACTCCCTGGGGTAGCGTTCAAACTCTGCACTGTTTGTATATTTTTGTGATGAGACCACTGCATGCTCCCCCCCCCTCCCCTCGCTCCTCCCCAAGAAATCTGATTCACAATTTCTAAGACTGAGGAAGTTTTGAGACAAAGTTTTTTTTTTTCTGAATGGATATTATGCAGATACTATGCAAAGGTGCAGTAGAGGTTGAGATCCAGTACAAAAAGAAAGCTGGAAATACAAAGTCGGTTGAAAAAAAGATGAAGACTGTGATGTTGAAGGAAAAGTATCTCTATGGTAACAGCGGGTTTTTGCCAAGGGTGGAGAAGAGGAGACAGAAGCTTGCTGCTTCTTTCTGGTTCCTCTTCAGTTGGATCACAAATTACAGGACGGACTGGACAGAATATTAATGAAGAGATTCATCATGGTAGTATTTATGAGTAGTATTTACTGGATAATGTGATTCATGCTTGACAAGGTGCGTGCTCAGAATATGAGGACTGTATCCGTTATATAAATGGTGAACGGGTCGCCAGGAGGAGCGTGTCGTCACATCTGTTGGTGTTTATTTTAATCCGTGTTTACCTGTTTGTGGAGGCAGAGCAAATTGCAGAAGAAATGAGGGACACCTGTGCATAGTTAAAAGGAAATTAACTCTCTGCAGAACACACCTGTCAATTCTGAGTTGTGATGAGAGAGAGAGAGAGAGAGAGAGAGAGAGAGAGAGAGAGAGAGAGAGATAGAGAAAGAGAGAGAGCTCTACTGCTCCATTACTCAAGTGTCTTTTTCCCAAAGCGTCCTTTGGAAGCCCACACTGATCCTCTTTGTCATTTTGATTTGTGATATAATGATGGACTACACTTTTGAAGTGCTTTCCCAAGTGCTGAACACTCTTTAGTTGATCGTGATATTCTGTCAACTCGACCACTACAGGTGGTTAACAGTTCAGTGGCAGAGCGTGTGGGCCCAGGTCTGCAGCTCAGTGAAAACTGAACGTGTTTATAGAGCCTTTTTTAACCCAGTTCAGTGCATCAGCATTGTTATTGGTGAGATGAGGAATAATACCAACCAATTAGTGATTAAAAGCTAATTGTGGCTGTAGTTAATTGGGTTCACGCCCATTTATCGCAACGCGTTCCTCTGGATACTGGGGAACTGTGGAGAAGTGTAATTTCCAGTCTAAAAGTCCTAAATGTGTCTCCAAAAATGTATAGCTCTTCAGAATCAAGCACAGATTCTTGAGGAGGTGCATTTACGGATTGGCCAAGGTTAATTAACTGTAATGCCTGTGGTGGTTAACAGAAAACCAGCTGGGAAAACCTGCTTCCATGACAGGTATTACTAATTTAATGTTGCCGTAACAAATCTCTTGAGAGCATGAGATGAAAGCTCACACGAGAGTAGACGGCAGGAGGATTTTGAGCTTGTTTCTAGAGAAGCGTCTGGGCCACTTCAGTGAGGCAACAGGTGTGTGAGTGACTGCTGCCCACAGCCCATACAGGAGGACCGGCCGCTGGTCACCATGCAGACTGAATGTAGAGCGGCTGACTGGGATGCAGCCTCTCTCCACTCGCCTCCTCTTAACGACTGATTCACAGAGCAGCGCGCATTATTCAACCAACAGAAACAAGCTTCTCGACCGAGTTGGAAGCATAAATATGGAAACGTTCAAGAAACCCAGATAGGCCCGGTCAGTGGTCAAACGGTCGTTCCTGTAGTGGAGATAAGTATTGCATATGGAGCTCAGCTGCACAGTCTGTTTGTCCAGTTCATTCTGGGCTCACAGACTGTGCAGCGCTTGAGTCTGCGAGGAAGACTGCCAGAGCCGAGTCCCATCTGGTGCCTCACGCTAGGACGGCACCCTGTAACCCCCAACTTTGCCACGGGCTCCTGTGGAATGTGTCCACATTGTTAAGTATGTAAGAATTAATCATCCAGTGTTGTATGATATTTATTAGTGGGTTTGGATCTCTGAGTGCAACCAGGAAACAAGAACCAAAAGGCTTCTGTAAACATCTTTGAGGGGGATCCCACCAGCAAGGTTAAAATAAATGTCAAGGATACTTAATTGTCATTATGCAACCCAAGGTTGCACAATAAAATACATCCATCCATCCATTATCAACACCGCTTCATCCTCATCAGGGTCGCGGGGCGCTGGAGCCGATCCCAGCTCACATAGGGCATAATAAAATACAGTGAAAGTAAAAAAATCACGATAACATTTTTTTTTGTGTCTACAGCTGCATCAAATACATTTCTGGCCAGAGAATATGGCCGACATCTTCACGTTTTAAAATGTGACAACAGGTGAACATTGTTTGTCAACAATGACACAGATACAGGAGCAATGTGGGGGTTAAATGTCTTGTACAAGGACACAACGACATGGGCTAGCGCAGCCGGGGATCAAACCGCCCACCATCTGATTGAAGGGCGACTCCTCCTCACCACTGAGCAACAGTCGCAGATGGAGGTCCTTCTCCTCCCTCCCTCTTCTCCTGGGGCAGTGGACTTGGCTTTGCGCGGCGATTAGTCCAGAAGGTCAGGTGGTCGGCCGTGGCCGTTGATCGTATCAAGGTTCACTCCCCAGGTGCCACACATACTCCAACTGCCTTGCTACCTGCTTTCAGAGAAACACACACAAACAGGACATTTCAGCATCTCCCCTCAAAGCGGACGGCCAATGATGCAGCGGCCCCTCAGGCTGAGGAGCAGCAGATTGCTGCAGGAAGCTAACCTCAGCTATCATCTTGCTCATGCTGTCAGTGTCATCACTCATGACAAACCACCTGCTCTTGCGTCTGTGTGCTGTTATGTTTCTAGAGACAGATCGTATACACAATAGAGCACAGTCCAAAAAACAGATGTTACAATATATATAATTTACACTCATGTGAAAGTAAAACCACAAAGCAATCCACCAGAATCCTCATGTTCATAGATCTTGAGCTGAGAATGCTACTGTAGCGAGGAGTGGGTGGCGAGCTTGTGCTTTTAATAGACATTCTCCCTCGTCACTCATTCTTTTGCCTGCCTCTTGATCACAAAAGCTGCCAGAAATATCCAGCGGTGGTAAAAGAGGCTGTCGTGTGAACACAAGTGGGCTATTTATAGACTCTGTTATGCCATAATATGAGTGCAGATTTTGTCGGCACAGAATGGATCTCCTGGGAACAACATATTGTATCTGCTTGTTGTTTTCTGTGGGATCACGGCGCTATTTACAAGTCTTCAAGTCTAAGTCGTCATTACTTCATTGAGAATAATGATTTCGATTTATATAGCGCTTTTCTAAGTACCCAAAGTCGCTTACAGAGTCCAGAGTCCAGTCATACACAAACACGGTCATCCCGGTGGTGGTGAGCTACATCAGTAGCCACAGCTGCCCTGGGGCAGACTGACGGAAGCGAGGCAGCCAATCTGCGCCTACGGCCCCTCCGACCACCACCAACATTCATTCACATCCATACGAACCGGGTTGAAAACTGTGTGCATGTCTTTATGATGGTGGGGGAAACCGGAGTACCCGGAGGAAACCCACGCAGGCACGGGGAGAACATGCAAACTCCACACAGAAAGGACCGGGATACGAACCCAGGACCTTCTTGCTGTGAGGTGACAGTGCTAACCACTGAGCCACCGTGCTGAAGAGAATTGCTCTTCTTGGTATCAGGGTCAAGCGTATTATACTAAGGTCCTTGTACTATGTGTTAGTTAACAGGCAATAAACCCTTATAAGTCCTTAATATAAGCTTATTAACATTGCTATTTGTTAAGACTGTATTACGTTTTAATAATAGAAAAAAGGAGTAAGGTAACAGTTAATAAGTGCATCGTAAAGGATTTATGAAACCCAACAAGGCATTGTTCTAGCTTTAGATTGGGTAGCTGAAAAAAACATAATTGTAAATAAATATGCACAATGCATGATGATAAACTACGTCTAGATCTTAATAATGCAAAAAGAAAATTGGGCATCAGACAGTTTTTAAAAACGTATATAATCTTATTAACATATGTTCATAAGCGTCTCAGAAGTACTTAAGAGAGCCTTATTACTTATTAACTACGGTTTATTTCAGGGCTCTTATTATGAAGGGTTTTTAAATGTATTTAATGTTGGCGCATTGACTGAATACAACTTGTTTTGATAATACTCTGTGGTCCAGGGTCTTGATAATTTTAGTTTATTTCTCTTGTAGGTAAACATTGAGATGACATGCATACTGTCCATTTTATGAGTCAGAACAGTCATAGAAGGTTGTTTTTCCATTTAGCTGAACAAGTCTATTCTATACGGACTGATTATTATAAAAGGTGAGTGTGTTACATAAGAGCATTGAGTCAGCCCTTTGCATAGGAGGTTGTGCATAACGACTGTTTGCCATCATGTTCCTCTCCTTGTTCCCTACCTCCCATCCTCTCTCCGCGCTCTCCTCTCCTACAGATTAGTGACTACACATCCATCAACTCACAATATAAGACCGTCTCCTTTTGGAAAAGCCTCATTAAAACTCCAGAACAGCCGGAATTGCTGGACACATGTCACAGGTATTACTCTTCACATGGTAAGAGTTTGTTTCCAGAACAAGAGAAAATCAGCCAACTGTTTCTCAATTTGCCTCTCCGCTAGCTGAGCCGGAGTGTGTATGTGTGTGTGTGTGTGTGTGTGTGTCTGTGTGTTTTTACTTATCAAAGTATTCACGCCACTCTGACTTTTTTCTTCATAATGTGCTTTAGTATATTTCACTGAGCAGCATGTGGTGATGTTTATTAAGGTACGATTATATAATGCAGGATTACAGCAGCAGGTGCACAGTAGTGAGCAGTAATAAAAATAAAAATAAAAAAGGAAGAAAAATAGCAATATACAGACAAAATAAAAGTATATACAAGGTGATAATAATTAAGTGTATTTGCAGAAACAGTCAACCAATTAAAGTGTGCAAAGTGAAAAGGTGTTAAAGTGATCCAGTGTTTTAGTGTCTACTGCAAGCTCAGTTTGTCTCTATCCGAGCCCCTTCCCCACCATAAACCCAAACTTGACCAGAAGATGTAAGAAGTGAGCGTAATGAAGTCCAAATGATTTAAAACATCGGTTTAAATTGTCCGATGCCATAACGTCTCCTTCATGTGCTCATGCCAGTAGAGTGACTGGCCAGTTGTAATGAGAGAATACTGTACATAGTCTCTGCATCAAGCTTGTATTCCATCATTAATCTATGTAATAATAATATTCAGATCGCTAAACAACATCTGTCTCCGTGTTGAAGATCAGGAATTCTCGTTAAAAATGATGGACTGCTTCTTAGTGAGGTTGGATTCCAGTAGGATGTTGCCGTTTTTTTTACGAGCTCCGGCCCCACGCTGGGGCGCCGTGTTGTTGTGAGCGCGTGTCTGCGTACGACCGTACACTGAGCGCTGTGACTGGGCTGCCTGCCCTGCTGTCGTCCTGGTGCCCAAAGCTGCTCAGGCCCTGTAATGCTGTAATGGCACAAAGCTACACTTTCAAGGGACGTTGAAAAAAACAACAATTATATCTACTTACATCCATGGGCCCCAGAGAAATGATCCTAAACTGTCAGAGAAAAGTCAGGTGCATGCTACGTTCTGGTTTCCAGGTTGAGCGGGAGATTTCACTTGTCCAGAGGAAGATGTCTGACCTTGAGTCGGTGTTGCAGCAGAAGGATGTAGAGTTGAAGGCCTCTGAGAGCCAGAGGACCATCCTGGAACAGGACCTGGCAACCTACATCACAGAATGCACTGTGAGTAGCCCGGTAGCCATTAGAGGGGACACACAAGGACTGTTTACTTGTCCCAAGGGTGTGTGTGTGTGTGTGTGTTTCTATTTTTTTTCTTATTAAAAATAAACTGGGCCGACAAAAGGCAAAATATTAAATTTAAATACAAAATTTATAAAAAATATTCTTGTTGAAAACATAAACGGATACGTGGTATAAAAGTGCTGAGGGTGTTAAGAAGTAAATATTCTGTATCCCAAATATTTTTTTTTATTTGCCCTCGGATTCTTCTCATTTGGGAAACTGTGATAAAATGCGAATGCCATCCCAGTGCCACACACCTCTCTGTTTGGGATGCATAGATATGTCTTTGAAAAATTTGATTGAGGTTGCAAACTTTTCACTTTTCCACAAGTAGAAGAATGTAAACAAAAAGCCTCACATTATAACCATTTCAGAGCTGGTTAATTTGAATTTATTTACCAACAAACGGTCCACTGGCTGAACATTTGTGTGTCTTGGTTTCAGAGTCTGAAGCGCAGTTTGGAACAGGCTCGTATGGAGGTGTCACAGGAGGACGACAAAGCTCTGGACCTCCTCCAAGACATCCGGGAGCAGAGCAACACGCTTCAAGAGATCAAAGAGCAGGTAGAGGACCGACTCCCGGGCGTCATGAAACCCGTGGGTTGAAATGTTTACTCTGCTAATGATGGGGACTGAATTAAGGCTGAGCCGCAAGGGGAATCCCTCAATGACTATCTGACATCACAGTCACTTAAGATTGCATTCAAGTTGTGTTCAGTGTGCTGTTCTTGAAACAAATGAAATGATCTTTAGTGGCTTAAACACAGGACTTGGATATTTGCAGTGATGGGTGTACGGCATTGAATGTCACTCATAAAGCAAAAAGCCAAACGGACGGAGCAGGTTAAGTCAGGCGGAGTGTGTGCGGTGTGAGTGTTAAATAGCCGAGTGCATGAGTGCAATCAGTGTGACACTTACAGCGTGGTCATACATGACTCGCACTACAGCGGGAGGTAAATGATGTGATTGTGATGAAGTTCATCGCCAGAGTTTCAGATAAAAATAGTTTGAGTTTGAGCATGAGAGATTAACTTTACAATTTATGGATATATTTTACAATCATGTATTGTGTATTCCGTTATCTGTCAGAACCAACAGTGTATTAGTAAATTCAACCATCTGTCATTCTTTGCATTGAGTGTAAAGACTCAGGAAGAATCAGGAATGCTCATAATGGAGAAATAGACAAGGGAGCGCCACCCAGCCCTTAATTACTGAAATCAGATGCAGTGTGTGTGTGTGTGTGTGTGTGTGTGTGTGTGTGTGTGTGTGTGTGTGTGTGTGTGTGTGTGTGTGTGTGTGTGTGTGTGTGTGTGTGTGTGTGTGTGTGTGTGTGTGTGTGTGTGTGCGTGTTATGTCATGTATGAGTGTTTGTGTATACGTATATTTCTGCGTGTGTGACAGCACTACATGACCGAGTGATGCCAACTGTGAGAATTAAGCTGTTTGACAGTTTAGGACACCAGATACAGAACATGAATAATCATCGTCCTGGCATTATGCACAATTAAAAATGATGACAAGGTAACCGAAAAGCAACCTGTTTCTCTCAGCCTACACTCGTGCACGGTTACCAAAGCACTGAATACATTGTGCAATGGTTGCTATGGCGATGAGAGCCATATACCTACGAGTGTTGAGAGCACTGATGCAGTGGGCAGGCTGTCGTGATGAGGTGCTGGGACCTCGGCTCGTGCTGTTTGAGAAACAGAACATCACTTGATCTAAATATGAAATGATATATCTATGTAGAAGAAATGCACACGGGTAGGGGAGACTCGTACATCTTCATGTGATGACATATACTGTGCTTACAATTTCCTTTTACTGCGTAGAAATCACAATTTACCAGCACCATATAATCTTCACTCAGTCAAACGTGGGTTAGCGTTATGCATTGCATGTTTATAACACTTCATGAATGAGAAGCCCCCTTGCTGCCCCCCTTTAGCGCTGCAGTTAGGTTCCCATTTGAAGATTGAAACCGGTTTTACTTGCTGTTTTTTATTCCTCTTATTCATTTTGACTTTGAATTTTTTCACCCACACTGGGATCGTAATATGAAAGCATCTTTTAATTGCCAGAACGCACAGGAGGAATGATATTCAGGTCTAAACAAGGACTTTAAGTTCCTATCGTAGAAGCACTGAGCTGTAGCATAAGAATTTTAGTTCACATTGTTATTACCCTGGGAATTCAGATACTATATATAAGTATAAAATGAAGAAAAATAAATAAATTACAGCAAACAAAAAAATTAAATGTCAACGTTCATATGAGCACCTGACTATTTTTTTAAATGGGACATATTATGAAAATTCCACTTTTTTAATGCTTCTATATGTTAATTTGGGTATCTGGCATGTCTTCCAACACACAAACTCTGGAAAAAAACAACTCACGCGGCTGGTTGTTATTCCTCTATGTCAGAAACGATATGCTTGAGTGCGTCGAATGGGATCACGATCTAATCCTACGTAGATTCCTACGTAAATACTAGTTTGTGAAGACCCTCTGGTCACCCTAACTTATGGCGCCAGACGTTAGGGTGGTCAGGGTGACCAGACGTCCTCTTTTCCCGGACATGTCCTGTTTTTGAGACCTAAAAAATGCGTCCGGCAGGGATTCCAAAATGTTTTGCTTCGTCGAATATTTGTGTTTCTCTGTGTTTTCACAAACTAGTATTTACCCCTTACACGTTTTGGAAATGTTATCTCCCGAGTTCTGGCGGGAGGTCTGACGGTATAGAGAGCTGTCATTGGTCAACCGATCTCAGGGTTGCCAGATACACGATAATTACCCTCCAAATAATACAACCATTTTGAGCCTTTGCAGGGTTTTTCCTGCATAGAGAAAATGTGGGCGCGCGCCCAAGCCTTTTTGCCGAGCACCTATGACAAATCCCGAGCGACTAAGGCACAAAAAAGAAAAAAAAGAAATCCGCGCTGAAAAAAAAAAAAAAAAGGAGTTCACGCTCACTACCCCCACGGGTTCAACATACCTGAGACAAGCTATGGTTTGAAGGCTGTTTACATTCGTAGGTGGTCAGAAAGCGGTCAGAAAGCCTGTCTGTCCGCCCCACTGCCGCCCTGAGCTCTCTCCTCTGTGGCTGCGTGGCTTCATGCAGTAAACTGTATAAATGGGGAAAAAGGAAAAATACTTTCGGACAGATTTTCCTCCAATGCCACGACAGAAATAGACGTGTGAAGAAAGAAAAAAAAGAGGGCTTGAAAGAGAACGTCTTATCCTGTCTTCTCTGTCACCTCCACACACCTGGCCAGTTGCTGCATGAAGTTGGCGTCTCCAGGGAGGAGCTGGAGGAAGTGTCTGAGAAAAGGGTGTACAGGTGTCAGATGCTTGTCCTCAGCAATATCGCTATTTGAATATGAACTTTTGCACGTTAGTGTACAGAGCCTGATAAGCTGAGTCTGATTTTTCACTCAGTTTGACTTACAGCCTTACGCAGAAAACACGTCTACGTCTATTGGTTGTTATAGTTTGACGAAAGTCTAATACTGTCAGAGGAATATTCATAACTCAGCTCATCAAACTGTGGTTAATCCTAGCACTTCATAACTGAATGTGAATAACTATCCACAGTCAAAAAAAGCCCTTTTAGTCTGTATCTTCACATTTCTGAGCATAGTTTTAGTTATGAGCATATTATCTGGCTCTGTGTTCCCATTGGTTCCTCCCAACTGGGTATTTATTTATCTATTAATGCAAGCTAAATACAGCATTTCATCTTGAAAAGCATCTGTCTCCTACGCTTTGTCATATGACTGAAGTGTTTATTCTATTCATGCAGAAGCCTTGCAGTGTTGGCTCAACACACAGGATTAGGGATGGATTCATGTTCTAAAGAAAAGCCATCCGTCTGTCATTAAGACATTAGGACCTGTAAACATATGCACAGAGACAATCGCACATGAAGAAGTATTGAAAATGGCTTTGTGCCTGTCTGGTTGTGTGAACACAAAAAGGTTCAAAATAGCACTTCATTCATGCGTATCTGTATTTTGTACGTATGCCTAAGTAAGTCCACTGGATCTAAAAGAAATCCATTGCATAATATTCTGTGATATCAGCTTCACTGAGAGTTGAACCTGTTTACGGATTGCACCATAAGCGCTCTGTGTTGTTAGGGCTGATGATTTTGTTAGAGCCGCCCCGAGACAGCGAATGGACAGATGATTCCTGATTATAAGATCTTTGGGAGGTATTAAATCTGTAAATCTGATAACTTCAATGAGCCATGGACAGAGCATCCGCTCTACAAATGGTTCTTTGCAATACAGTAATACCATATTGAGTGGTTTAACTTCTTATTGACAGCTGCGTTACACTTTATTTAAGTCATTGTTCGGTCAAAATACTCCTGAAATGTGTAAATTAAAGTAAGTGTCCAGGAGATCCAGCCAACTCTCATTGATGGGAGCTCATCAGTCACAACGTGGACCTATTGGTCAGGGAGACCGTTTTAAGGGATTCTTTCACGGTTATATAACCTCCTCTTCCTCTTCAGCTCTACTATTTTGGTTCTCACCATGTCGGATGTTGTCCACTTGTCCTAATCTGAGTCGGTTGAGCGTCTCCCTGGACGCAGGAGGATGCTGCTCTTGGCCGTTGATGAAGAGGGTGAAATTGGATCTGTTAGAATGTGACTAATTACTCTCATACAGACATGTGCATTAAGTGATTCTGGCTGATCAATTTCTTCTCCACACTTCCCTTCCTTTCGTTCATTGCCTTCTCATATTAGCACAGTTATAATTGCTACCGGAAACTATTGGACATATAATGGCTTTCATATAAGGGTTTTAATTACATCCAGCCGACCTCGTCATCCTGTGGAGTTTGGAAGTGCTTCTGTCCCAGCAGCACATCTAAAGAACATTTAGAGAACATCTAAAGAACATCTACAGAACATCTACAGAACATCTCTTATGGATGATTTGGTTCTCATGAATGATGCAGCGGCTTGTGTAGGTCCTACAAAATCGAGTCGAATGGAGAGTTGTCTTTGACTTTTTCTAAATGCTCTGTACTGATAGAGGAATAGTTTCATATTCACGATTAATGAAGTGCTTGCATGTAGCCAGCATACCAGGAACCTTCTGGCAAAGGTGTGTACTCTACTAAGTGGGATTTATCCTGAAGTTTCCTTTCTTAATGTTTCTCTCCTCTCCTCTCATTTACTCTGCTCTCCTATTCTCTCCTCACCTCTCCTTTCCTCTCCTCTGCTCACCTCTTTGTCCTCTCTCCTCTTATTTTGGGGTTCCATTGTATTTTCCTTTGGTTCAGGAATATCATGCCCAGCTGGAGGAGATACTTTGCTCCTCTCCTCTCCTCTTCTCTCCTGGCCTCTTTGTCCTCTATCCTCTTATGTTGGCGTTTCTTTGTATTTCCTTTTTTGTGCAGGAATATCATGCCCAGCTGGAGGAAATGCGGGTCTCCATACGACAGCTGGAGGAGGACCTGTCGGCTGCCCGTCGCCGTAGCGACCTGTACGAGTCTGAGCTGAAAGATTCTCGGCAGACCAGCGAGGACCTGAAGAGGAAATCTGCGGACTACCAGCAAAGGATGCAGAAGGTCTACACAGTTCATTATGCTGACATGTGCATAGCAAGAGGTTATCCCAGTGTAACTCACTGTAACAATACGATACCGTCTTATAATAACTCGCCTGTAGTCGTTATGAGGTTTCTACAATACGGTGGATTTGCCGTAACTATCACCGGGAGGGATCTCAAAGCTTCTTTTCTCTCCAAAGGTCAAAGAGCAAGGCAAAGCAGATACAGAGGAGACCATCACCAAGATGGAGAAGGTAGAAAATGACCTTAATTTAATTGTTATTCGATACTGTCATTGGTGAGGATGCTGAGATATGTGTAGATAACGACACCGACCAGTTAAAGTGAATATCTTAATGTCTTTACACATCACCTTGACAGTATTTTTCTTTTTTAGACCAGTGCTGAGCAGCAGATCAAGATCCAGGATCTTCATGAGAAGCTTGCCAAGGTAGAATAGCGTTGCTGGGAAGACTAATGAATAATTGATATGAGTCTGTACTCCCAAATGCAAAGATGTAACAGCATTTTACCCTTTGAGATGAGTGTATTAACATCTTCTCTACCCGGCCTGACCTCATTCTTTCTCTCTCTCTCTTTCTCTCTCTGACTCTTTCTTAAACTGTGGTCTCCAATCAATAGACCCGGAAACTATTAGGCTGTCTTTTTTAAACTAGAGTTACTGCTTAATTAACAGCAACCAAAAGATTATATAATCTTAATGGTCTTCACCTCAAAATGAATATTCTAATGTGCCGTCCTTTCTGCAAAGAGCACTCAAGGTTATGATCCTGATATTCACGGAGCCCATGTTAATGAACTACTTTACAAAATAACAATAGGAATCTTTTCTTAAAGCGACACTATGTAGTTTTTCCCTTGTAGCACGGCTAGCGCCCCCTTCAGGTATTTAACGTGGCGGGGGGGAAGGGGCTAGTGAGAGTTTGCCGTACATCCGGGTACTACAGCCTGCGACCGGGCGGCCCAGAAATCTTACATTCAGCAGTTTTCTGGCCACAGACCCCCGATGGCGGAGGCGCAAATCAACATATTAAAAGTAATTGTAGCGGCACCATTTTTTTCAAGCTGTTATTTTAAGGTAGGAAAAGTTACATAGTGTCGCTTTAAATCAGCCATGCACAGCAAATAGCCAGCAAACTTCACACCAGGGTTTTAGTTATTATTTTTATTATACGCATAAATTATCAATATTCAGTTAACAGTTAGATATCTACTGGCGACGCAACTCCTCTATTATACACACTTATTATACTGCCGTCATATGCTTTTTAAAGTTTTAATGACGAGATCTTAGTATACACTTTCTATTGCATCTAACTGTGTGTACAAACACTTTTTGAGTGATATTTTCCGTTAACACCTAGTCATTAAAGGCCAGCGCCGAGGCGACCGACCTGCTTCAGAGTATGAGAGTGGCCAAAGAGCGCATGGAGCGAGATCTGGAGAGGCTACAGCACAAAGAAGGCTCCAGTGACAGCCTGCGCAGACGCCTCCGTGAGACAGAGGTACACACACACACACACACACACACACACACACACACGCACACACGCACACGCACTGACAAACTCCTGTCATCACACACGTTGTGTACATGCACACAGTGTTGCATGTATCTATAAATATATACATATAGGTTCTGTCCCCCGGCCTGGTTCTTCTTGTTATTTTACGTATCTTGTCGGTATTTGTTTTGCAACATGACTTTGTTGTGTAAAGTGTTGCATCCACATCTGGCTCTGGAACTTGCGCTGCAATGGCATTATCGCACGTCAGACACCCTGAGGGTTGGACATGTTTGAAAAGTGATAATGAATTAGATGTCATAGGAGTGCCATGTGGTAACAGCTATGAACCAATAAGATGTTTTATGAAATTACAACCACATTGTAACAGCTCCATGGCCGTCACCCGTGGGTTTCCCCTTAAAGCACCAAGGATTCTTCAAGACCACGGTTCGGTTCAGTTCGGTAACATTCTTTATTTCACTCAGCAGAACGCACAACGGCGCCTCTGGTCACTCTCCTTCCTTCCACTCTTTGCTGCTCTTATATGGGAGCAGCGTCAGCTGCTGGGTGATTACCAACCAGCCAGCAGCCGAAGCCAATTAGGGACCCCACCCCACTAGCTGACACACACCCCCATCGCCCGATTTAGGCCGGGGCTCCATCCGGCCTAACCTACTCCCCCTCCCCCCATGAGCACAGGGGTGGAGGAGGGGCTCTGGGGGACCGGGCTCAGGAGCAGGGGGCTGGGGAGCTGGACAGGGAACTGGGACCGGCCGGGATGGAGATGGGGCAGGAGTAACTGGAGCTAGCGATGGGTCACAGGGAGCTTGACGGGTCACGGGGGAACAGGAGTCGGGCTTCGTGCCGGCAGTTCACGGGTCGCAGAGGTCGGCCGCAGCGCCGACGGGTCCCGGGGAACATGGATCGTCCTTCGCCCCGACTCACGAGCATCAGGGGTTGGCAGCGCCGACGGGTCACAGGGAACAGAGGTCGGCAGTGCCGACGGGTCACAGGGATCGGGAAACAGGGGCCGGCCTTCGCACCAACTGGTCACCGGGAACATGGGTCGGCCGCAGCGCCGACGGGTCAGTGAGGGCCTCCAGGAACTGGCGGTTAGCCACCGCCTGGTCCCGCCGCATCGCCTGGATCCAGCCCAGCATCTGCCCCAACCCGCTGAATTGCTGGTCTGGCTCTTCTCCCGCCAGGTGCTCTTTATGTCTAGGCGGCAGCATCAGCTGCTGGCTGCCAGAGCAGCAGGCTTATTAACAACCAGCCAGGAGTCGAGGCCAATTAGGGACTTCACCCCCCTAGCTGCCACACACATAAACATTATACTTTATTTTTTAAAGCGGGTTGTTAGAAGTTCTTCTTAAACAGCACTTCACATCAAGCACTAGACATGTTAATATGGTAATTAGCATAGGTTAATAGGTTGATTTGGACGGGAGAGTCAGAGGAAAATACAAATTCAAACAGCTCTAAAGACCTCTCACATCCCCACACATGAATGCTAATGGATCTTTGGAAGCATTGTGAGGAGGAACTTGGAATAATGAGATAGAAACATTGGAGAGGTGCATCACTAACAAGCCAAATGGATGCGGCTTCTACAACATCATCAATCATCAGGCTTTCCTTGTACTGGTAATCTATAAAGAAAATCACTATTCCAGACTGAGCACCTTTTGACATGAGGTTGCACCTTAAAAACGTAAATACATTTTCTCAGTGACGATTTTAGCCTGAAGTTCCTGGTGAGGCAATTTTGTATGACGTTATGTCACCGTCACTAAAATATGGGTAGCTGATTATTATAACAGTAGACCTATACAGACCAGTCAGATATACTATGGGCTGCATTTTACCATTTGGCATTGATCTGACTGTATGTTTTTTTTCTTCTTAGTCACGGGGGACAGGTCTCGCGGTTTACGCATTTAATAGAGCAAGCACACAGACAAAAAAACACACAAATCAAATTACTCCCAAACTCCACAATATAATGCTTGTGGGTCAAGTTTATTTACACACATATTTACAGTGCCCCACCTGCCCCTAATGTAGAAACGCCACTTCCGTGAGGCCGTTTCCACTCGTGTGTGCTATTTGTGTCCGTTTTGCACAGGACGGCAGGAAGACTCTGGAGAACCAGGTGAAAAGGCTGGAGATCGTCGAGCGCCGGGAGACGAAGCTGAAGGAGGAGATCCAGAGCAAGGCCCTGCAGATTCAGCAGATGGCAGATAAGATTCTGGTAACCCACCTTTCACCACTTGTGTGGAGCTAGAATAATAATCAGAGGAGGTGTGAAATAAACACAGCTCACCGTCATCACTGCAGAGGAAGTGCTATTTTACATGATGGTTCGGAAAAACCTCATGTTTATAAATTACTACCTTTATGGGTGATCTGGATGTAAACCGTCATATAACTGTTATTTCCAAATACTCAGATCACAAAATTACTAATATATGATCATAACAAAATGTAGTATTACATAATATTTTCCCATTAGAAGTTAACCCGATTAGTGTTGGCCAATACTGACTGTGGTTGATCAACATCTTCTCTCAGTCTTCTGTTAGTTTTGTTGCATATGGGTGGGACATAGTATATAATTAATCCTATCCTATGTATAATAAATATATAAATTGTGTTTATTTTTAGTCCACACAGATTGATGGAATCACATACTCCCCTGCATACTCACGCCCCACTCCCCGCAAGGGGAAAGTTAATACTTATGATAGCTTGAATATTGTGTCTTTTTTCCAATTGTGTTTTCCTGCTATAAGTATATAATACATTAAACATGAATATGGTGGTTAGCTCTGCATACTACATACTCAATCAGTGTGTACTGCATACTGTTGACTAAATTATCCATAAGCATCCATTACCAGCTCTGCGCAGTAAAGTAAACTCTCTCGTCTTCTTCCCTTGAATATAAACCATTTATAATTAATTTAAATCAACATTACATATTTCACTCAATGTGATATTTTAGATACATTCAAAGGATTAAATATGTTGTGTTAAATATTTATATTACAGTACATCATATATGGATGAATCCATGGATCGTGGTTATATCTTGACCCTGGTCCTGTCCGACAGATGCTGCTATTATCATTATTATTATAAGTTGCATTGCAATTAATATTGCCGATACCAATACTGGTTTAATAATATTTTTTATTCTACATCCATTGTTGCGGTTATTTTTGGTAGTTGGAACTTTTTCATCATGCCCACTTCTCTTGTTATATGAATCATGTCATACATGCATGTAATGTGTTGTAACTGTGTTATAGTTCATTGTGACATGACATCTGTTGTACATTCTGTCCATCCTGTAGAGAGATTATCCTCTGTTGCTCTCCCAAACGTTACTTCCCCTTTTCTCCCTGTTAAAGTTTTTCTAAGGTGAATTTTTCCCCAGTAGAGAGGATGTTGTATCTGTACAGTGTGTAAAGACTCTGAGGCTAATTTGTAATTTGTGATTTTGGGCTATACAAAATAAATTGGATTTAATTGAATATGTGAGCTCCAGCTCTTCTCCTCTTAAGTGCACTGCAATGTCACTCATCGACATTCTTGATTATTTTATCCAACAGCTAATTCTTTTTAAATGTCTGCTATGACGAGGCGCCATGCATTTTAGGGCAGTTTAGTACGTCTAGTGAGCTCACAAGTCAGACTCAGAGATTCTCGCATATCAAGTTTACATTTCTCGCTCTACATACTGAATCTTATGACATACTTAGAACAAGTATTTCAAAACGATCCAGTGTGTATTTACATACGCTTACTTCCTTCATCCATAGTGAAAAAGACAAGGGACTGTACTTGGAAAAAAAAAAAAAATGAAATTGTATTAAACAAAGTAAAACACTGCCTTGTCCAACATATTGTTTAGGGGCATCGACCCTGTGCGTTGGTACGGTGATTGACTATCTCAGTGACTCCACCGCACTCAAAATTGTCTCTCAATCGAGCCGTTTTATAACTGCATTTTTCCAAAACACTCAGAGGCGTATTATCAGCAGGAATCCACGATAATTGTGAGTGGGTGTTTGCGAGACCTTTTTTGATCGCTCGTTAATCACAGAAATGTCTGCAATCTTTTTCCTTTTGTAGAAATAAAAGGTTTGGTGCATTTTCCCATGAAAAAATAGAAGAAAGAAAGAAAAAGCAGCGTAGAAGATTTTAGTCGTTGTCTACAGCCCATTTGTGTATGTTTGTGTAGGCGCTGGAGGACAATCTGCGAGAAACACAATCCACGTCCCAACGGCTGGAGACTCATCTGAAGCAGAAGGACAAGCTTCACGAAGACAAGATGAAGGTAACATCTCAAACACATAGAAGCTGAACACATAAACAACAGGCAGGTGAATCCTGATGGACTGTACGAGGAGGAGCTCTGTGCTATGTTTGGAGGCCTTTAGCCGCTTGAGTCGTGGGTGTACTCTATGCTGGGGAGATCTACAGTATGTCATCTTCACGCCATTCTCTGTCCTGTTAAGTGATATCCTGGTTATGGTTCTGTGGGCTGCCTGGCATTGAGCAGGTGTTGGAGGCCCAGTTGAAGGCGGACATGGCCGATAAGGAGATGCTGGAGTCCAGTCAGAGCAAATATGAGGAGGAGGTGCGGGAGAAGTGCAGCATCATCGGTGACCAGAAGGCGGTAAGAGCTGACCAGCTTGCCAGCGACACTATCTCAGGCGTATATTTTGATATTTATCACACTGACATAGATTTTTGTTGTTGTTTGGAATAATCTTGGGAGGGTTATTGTCAAGCAAAAAATAATGACACTCAATCTGATGTTAAGTGAAGCCGGTGATGTAAAGACATCGTTTCTGTTCAGACCATAAATGCTATGGACTCTAAGATGAACAGCCTGGAGCAGAGGATTGCTGAGCTGTCGGAGGCCAACAAACTGGCAGCCAACAGCAGCATCTACACACAGAAAAACATGTAAGTACCCAGACACAATCATGTGTGTCACAATCAACATTAAAAGCAGTGGGAACACTTTTTATTTGTTATTTATTATCCATGAGGTATATCTGAATGCAATTGTATTGATTGTCCCATGTAAAATATCAGCTTCAGTCGTGACACAATATGAGAGGATGGTAAATTGGTTAAAGACATTGCTCGTACAAAATGATACCAGGAAAGTATCTTGTTGTTGTCCTTGGGAGTGTGTGCGCCCGTAATGGCACAACACCACGTTGCATTGCCTCCTATTGAACTTCTTGCACACAAGTATGTGTGGTCTTGGCAGGAAAGCTCAGGAGGAGATGATCTCAGAGCTTCGCCAGCAAAAGTTCTACCTGGAGTCTCAGGCTGGGAAGTTGGAGGCCCAGAATGCCAAACTGGAGGAGCATCTGGAGAAGATGAGCCAGCAGGAGCAGAGCAACAAGAGCCGCGTGCTGGAGCAGGACACTCGTCTGCGAGAGGTGAGGAGACGTGAGAAGGACGAAGGAGTTGATGGACACGCAGGTTAAACTGTTTTTGCAGATTCATCATAACACTTTTTAAATAAGTATTTTAGAGGATTCTAGATAACTCCAGTTTGGGCGTTGGGAGGGTACATAAAAGAAATATATACAGTATATATAAATACATATATATATATATATATAAATACATAACAAATATGATAACAAAATAAAAATAAATTATAAAATACCCATTTAAGAAAAGCAATAAAAATAAATATAACGAAGATAAAAGCGACTACTGTTATGAAACAGGTGGTTCTCGGGGCACAAATCAAACAAGAGTAAAGAAGCTTACTGGTCTGTACAATACATAAATGTGACATGACATGAAATTGTTGGGATGTAGTAGTGAAGTTCAGTTCAATGTGATCAGTGCACTGAAGAGAACTTTTATTTTGAAACAATCTAAAATACTTCAGAAAGTGAGTTGTATAAGCTAAACATCTCTTTAGGTGGATTATTGAGTCATTGGTGTTGATCCACAACCACGCAACTCAGTGCACATGCCTCATGGTCATTATGATGTAAATAACACCAGCACAACTCAACGAGGCCGAGTCCAGGTGAAGACTCAGGCTCCGCCCCTTCCATCCCGCTCACCTGGGGTTGCCCTCCTCCGTCTCCCTCTCTAGATCGGGCTGGAGCACGAGGAGCAGAATCAGGAGATTAAGCGGCAGGTGTCAGATCTGACCATCTCGCTGCAGGAGCGCGAATCTCAGATCAGCAATCTGCAGGCAGCTCGCCGCGCTCAGGAGAGCCAACTGCAGCAGACCAGGAGTGAGCTGGAGGACACCACGGCGGAGGCCGAGGAGGAGATCACTGTTCTCAGAGTAAGAGAGAGAGACTAGAGGGGTGCACAGGATTCATGTCTCCTGTGAAGTTACATCAGTGAAATGACAACATCTGTCCCTCTGTGTCTGTTGTCGTACCCGCCAGGCTCACCGAGATGAGATACAACGCAAGTTTGATGTCTTGCGAGACAGCTGTGCGGTAAGCTGCTCACACTCGTTCCCGTCTTTCCTCTTTCCAGGAATGGACCTCTCTCTCTCTTCTGGCATTGAACACCAGCTGAACGCTCACACATCATCACACATAGCTAACAACCTCGCCATGTTATGTCAGTCCATATGTGTTTCTGTCATTCGTGGGTTAAATAGGGCTTCCTTCAAAAATGTGTCTCTGCTAAGTGACTCCCTCTGACTAAACCACATCGTACATTTCCATCACAAGCATCTGTCTTCTGGTTTATTTAGTTTGGAGTATAGCACGGACATGAAACATATGCCCTGGCCAGAGGAAGAATTCTCTGTCGGTGGCGAAGGATTCATTCCCAATTGAATTGCTTGTTTATTGAATTGTTTGTTTCCGTGATGCCGTTCGTGCACATTAACAACTAAGTGAGCTACCATTACCGAAACAAGCCCCGTAGGAACAGCGTCAGGAGGATAATGATCCTGTTTGGCTCCTTTCTTCACGTGTTTCATGGTTTCATGGGTTTAGTTACCTAGAACCGCATATCACAGTCCACACATGAATCAGCCAGAAGAGTTTTAAATGTCTCAGTGTTATGATTATTTTCTTTTCCATATCTGCAGAGCAATGCATTTCCCCTCTGTTTTTAAAACCACACTATCTGGTCCCCAGAGCTTCTGATAATCAGGCACCGTGAAGCCTTTTTTAATCTCAAGGCCATTTTTTGTGTTATTGTTATATGGTGTTATTATATTGTTGAGATGATGTTATTGTGCAGCCCTGGCATACCGCTAACCTTGAGAAAACAATGTTGTCATTTATTTGAGTGCAGGCAAACTAATCAGGGTGTACCTTCACCCCCTCAGCCCCCCCCCCCCCCCATATTGGAGGGAGCTTGGAACACTTCACTCCATTTTGTTTTAATATTACAAAGTTCAGTGTTTTAAGATTTAATATCCTCTATACATGTATGTATTCCAGTGCCAATACTTAAAATGTCTTCAATTTTTGCCACTCCTTGATAGTTTTAGAGGCCCATCTAACTCTGCATACCATACATCAGTCTATTGTTTCCATTTGCACAGACAGAAAGTGTCATTTAAATATGCTGAACGCATTCTGCCCCTCAAAAGATAACTCGATTTTAGGTATACCATGAACTTTCCTCTCGTGCTCTCGTTCAGGTCAAAACGTCAACTTTTCCCACAATACATCCCATAATCAGCAGTCTGCAAAGACATTTACTGACTGCATACCTTTTATTTTTAGCTTACTACTGGTAAGACTGTAGACATTGTCAGTATGCTCTTTTCTGTGCACAATTATTTAGCATTATGGCTTATATTTGATAATATGGCAGGAATGCCGCATCAGAGAGCCACTAGTTAGTCCCTAATCATTTTGTATACCTCCCCTAACTATAAATACACTGGGCTAATATTAACTTAAAACTCAAATTGGAATCATTTTCACTGTAATAATGATAATATTTGAGAGTGACACTCTAACACTTTTCCCAAATCTTTCTGATCCATGTGGAGATCCTCTTTTCACATACTTACTATCAAAGTAATTAGAGATAGTAATACAACAATGTATATCGTGGGACTATATACATTATCTTGACATTTGGAAAACGTCAAATCTGTTGTTATGCTGTCTGCTAAAGTAGCTGTCCTTTCATATTCTGGTTGTATGAGACCGTTGTGAGCCATGTTTTATTCGAAGAAGAAAATACATTGAATTAACTGCAATTCTGTTTTTCAGAATGAGCAGATGTTCATCTGTTTTATACGAGCCGTGTACAGGAAATATAATGTTTATTTCACTCAAGGAAATTCCCAGATTGATTAACAGTTTAAAGCTGCTGGGCTTTTTATTCGCTTTACTCTCCCAGCCTTCACAAATAGTATCGGGCCATTTGTATTCGGCAGTGCTGAGGATGCAAAGCTGCGGATGTGGCTTGCTTTCCGTCTCCACGTTGCTCTATACATCGAGTTGACACACAAGTAAATATAGAGGCCTGCCGGATCCCCACTGTATCCATAGCAGCTCTGACTTCCTCGCCCCGCCTTAAGTATTTAGTCGCTGCCGTCAGTCCCCGGCCTCGGGGGAGCAGAAGCACTGAGTCAGTACAGAACAGACAGCTAATTTATGGACTTAAAAGCTTTGCCTCTATTTACCCCCCCCCCCCCCACCCCCGCCACCTGGAAACTGTGCGTGGTACACATACATCTTCCCATGAGAGCTGAGAATAAGGAGCTCCTACAGGCTCCACCAGCCTTTTACGCTCATCTCCCTACAGAGACGATGTTGATGACATGATGTTCCTCCTTGCTCCGGATGATGTCTGCATTTAACAAGCAGTCTGGAAATCATGATAAAATGATTACTGCAATACACCACTAACCTAGATGGCTGCAGTCGAGATCGTGTGGGGTGTTTAAAACAGTCATAACTATTAAGGAAACACATATTATATCAGTTATAGTGACAGGGGGTATAAAAGTATTGAGAACATCCTGTTTCCTGTTTTGTATTAGTAGTTACTTGGTGGATATTTTTTCCGGTGCTCTGCATATTTTTCTTCCTTCAATCCATCTGAGAGTCTGTTGAATTCCTGCAGGTGATCACAGACCTGGAGGAGCAGCTGACCACACTGACTCTGGAGAATGCCGAGCTGAACCGCCAGAACTTCTACCTGTCCAAGCAGCTGGACGAGGCCTCCGACGAGCGAGAGGACCGGCTGCATCTCAGCCAAGACGTGGACCGGCTGCGCCGGGAGGTGGCCGACCGGGAGATGCACATGAACAACCAGAAACAGGTACGGGGGCGGCTGGGGGCCATGTTGTAGTTCAGTGTGTGTGTGTGTGTGTTTTCTTTTTGTGTGTGTGTGTTTGTATGTGTGCGTTTCTTCTTTTCTCGTGCTGGTTTCATCAAAAGCCCAAGGAAAGGAATGTCGGATGGGCATATATTACTCAGTTGTCCAAAATTGGTACGTTGTATTGAGTTTGTACTCTAATATGGCTCAAACATTCCTTCTCTATAACACATTGGACAGGTCACCAGTCTATTACACAGCAATAATAATAATAATAATAATAATAATAATGCAAATCATTTATATTGCGCTTTTCATTAATTAATTTAATTAACCTTAAAGCTATACAATGTAAATAAATACATAATAATAATAATAATAATAATAATAATAATAATAATAATAATAATAATAATAATAATAATAATACAAGATATGTGGCAGACTTTATTTTTTATGTGGAGACTTTATTTTTTTATCCACTATATACTCACTTCCCCTATATATTTATTCACTCTGGTCACTGCCTTGTGTTTGTATTTTGTTTCCTCTGTATATTAAGTATTTTAGTTAGCCTGACGATGTCATACTCCCCAACTTCAAATGTTGAGGGCGGGGCTAAGTTTGGTCTGGTATCCAGGCTATATTTTAGTAGTATTCAGTTTTATTTGTATAGCCCAATTAGCATTTAGTATTGTTATTGTGTTTTGTGTTTTATTTGTATCTTGTATTTATGCTCTCATGTGCTGCTGTGATTCTGCAATTTCCCCACTTTTGGACTAATAAAAGAATATGTAATCTAGTCTAATACTCAAGTAGTTTTTACATTTCTACATGAAATTGCTACAAAATAACATCATTAGAGACAAACCCCAGTTATCTGTTGTCTGAGACAGCTGTGCGCCTTCTTTTGGTTCAGCTTCCTGCCCCCTGCCCTCTTCCCACTCGCAGCCAGTCAGACTCCAGGTTTCCCTTCACCCACATCATGTGATATCCTCGCTGTACCTTTGACAGCCGACCCATAGACATCTCTCCCAGCTCTGACGGTGTTAAGTGTAAACCAGGCAGCAGAAACCCTGGGAGTAACTCTGCATTGCTATGTACAGTGTGGGAGGATCTGTGTGTGTGGGTGTCCAGGATCGCTCCCGGTCCTGCCGGTTGTGTAACCAGCGATGGAAGTCATAGACGAGGGACGGGGTGGCGTGTGGGAGGGATGTGTCATCCCCATCACTCCCAGGTCGTGTCAGCTGTAGATGCGTTGGAATTTGAGAGGGCCGCGGTGTTGCTGCGGCGCCGGCTGAAGCTATATTTGTCTCCCGATGCTTTATCTGTGCGTTGTACAACACTAAACACAGCACCCTGTGAATTAAAAATAAACGTCCTGTGCCCAAACGTGTCATGTCAACGTCTCCAGAGAAGTAGCAATGCTGTTTTTCTAATCGCAGTTGAGGAGTTATTATGTTGTTTGTGCTGCCATGAGGTGCTCCCCAGCCCCTGGTTTATTTTAGAGTGCTACGTCTGAGTGAATTTCATGTCCGACATGTGAACAGAGAAAATAATGGAAATACAGCTTCATAACCTCGCTCCCAACTCAGTTAATGCAAAAACTGGCCGCGCTTTTATTTTGCCTTGGCACACTCAAGTTCTTTTTTATGATAGTTATTTGTAGTTGTGGTATTTCTATTATATAATTTACTAATGCAAAGGATCTGGATACTTCTACTATGTGATGGTCAGGTGACTAAACCTCCAAGTTGTGGGTTCAATAGTTCTTTGTCACTGCCTCCTAAAGAAGAGCCCTTCATGCCCCCTGAGGGGTTTCCCAATATCAGCAAAACATTTTTTTTAAACAATACAAGATCAACATTCATTCCTAAATCAGTCAATGAGCAGTAATAATTATTGATCTCTCAACAACAGAAGTCCTTCAATACCGTTGAAGATGTTAATCTACTTTTCTCTCTTTATCGCTTCTTATAAGCCTGCCTATGCATTGGGTCCGGGCCACAACCGTATTTCTCATCTACATCCTGCTTTGTACCAGAACCTGGAGACACTGAAGACCACATGCACCATGCTGGAGGAGCAGGTTCTGGAGCTGGAGACCCTAAATGACGAGCTGCTGGAGAAGGAGAGACAGTGGGAGGCCTGGAGGGCAACGCTCGAGGAGGAGAAGAACCAGGCCGAGAGGAGGACCAGGGACATCCAGAGACTTCTGGACACCGAGAAACAGAACAGGTTCCAGTAACGTCCATGTGCAAACATGTATGGACTTAATGGGAATGTGTGTTAGTGTGTATTGCTATGTCCATTTAGTATTGAGTGGAAAGATGGAGATATTTTATAGCACAGCTGTGTTTAAATAGACCTCTGAGGGATTGAGTTGTTCCACCCATATTGGATTCAAAAGTCCATCATATATACGCTTAGGATTTAATTTTTTCAAGACAGAAAACAAGTATTTAATTTTGCTCTGAATGTTGCAGTTGTCTCCGAGTTCACTCCGCCCACACACACTGAATGCAGCAGGTTTGGACATATCCTCTAGCGTTTTTCCAAATGTATTCTGGGAAATCAACATTTTCTAAGTTGGTGTATAGGCAGGGGGCATAAATGAGAACTGGGTCCTCCAAAACATGTAAAACTAGAACGGGCACTCGGTAGAGCGCATACCTTCCCATATCACAAGATTGGGCATTGAATTATGAACATGTTGGCATTAGTTGCAGCCAATTGGATCAAAATTGACCGCGCTATAGAAAAAAGAAGATGTTGACCTTTTCATGACCTTGACCTTTGACCCGATCGATCCCAAAATCAAATGGTCTCCAGATAATAACCAATCATTCCACCAAATGTCATGCGATTCAAGAAGATTTTGACCTTTTTCATTACCTTGACCTTGACCTTTGACCCGATCAATCCCAAAATCTAATCAAATGGTCCCCGGATAATAATCAATCATTCCACCAAATTTCATGCGTTTCGGTTTAATACTTTTTTACTTATGCGAATAACACGCACGCACGCACGCACGCATACAAATATACGGCAACCAAAACATTACCTTCCGCATGTTCAATGCGAAGGTAATCACCGTCTCCACTGGTGTGCTGTGTGTTTCAGGCTCCGCTCAGAGCAGCGCAGCTCTGAGTCTCGCCAAGCGGCAGAGAAGGCCGTGAAGGAGCACAAAGCCGAGATCCTGGCCCTGCAGCAGGCCCTCAAAGACCAGAAGGCTAAGGCCGAGAGCCTCGTCGACACGGTGAGCCTTTACACATTACATAGACATATTTTAATCAATTTTTTCTAGTTAAGAGATGGTGCAGCTAAACTCGTCCTACTTTCTGTTCTCAGTTTAACGACCTGGAAAAGAAGCATGCCATGCTGGAGATGAACGCACTGAGTTTACAGCAGAAGCTGGAGAGTGAGAGGGATCTGAAACAGAGGCTGCTGGAGGAGGTACACTTACGACCTCTTTTGTTTGCCAAAGATGTAAATGCTTAGATCAGTGGTTCTTAACCTGGGTTCGATCGAACCCGGTTCACACAAGTCGGGCCGTTTTTTGTTTGTTGTAAAAAAATTGGCTGCCGACAATTTGGCAAAACACAATTTTTCTTCTTTCCAATCCTTTTCGAGGACGGTAGACATGAAAACTAAGAAAAATAACAGCCTTTTTTAGCGAATTTCTGAACTTGTATCTGAAAGGCAACGGCAAAAGTCACATTGTTTTTTTTCTTTTTTCCTCTTTTGAACGCAGTGATTTTGTGTAGAATTGAAGCGATGTGGTTCATTTTGTGCACTATATACATATACCTATGTTTTAAAGAAATCATATTTTATATTTATTCAATTACAAAGGGTTTGCCTAATGCACTGATAAAGCTTGCAAGGTTCACTACCTCCAATAAGGTTGGGAACCAATGGCTTGGATGTTGTATAATTACTGCATGTTAGATTTTTTTGCTGCTGCAAATAAAAAATAAATAAAAACGTCTGGTCGTAAAGTCCAACAAATGTGAAGCCATGCTAAAAGGTTTAGCTGCTGCTATCATGGGAGGAGCACCAGTGGCCGGGCCACAGCGTCCAGCCGGTGACGCAACGGCTGCTTTACGTCCACAGCAAGAGAAGCTGCAGCAGCAGATGGACGCCCAGAAGACCCACATCTTCCGCCTGACCCAGGGGCTGCAGGACGCTCTGGACCAGACGGACCTGCTGAAGACTGAGAGGACCGATCTGGACTACCAGCTGGAGAACATCCAGGTGCTCCTCAACACACACACACACACACACGTACAGATACACTAGACCTGCTGGTTATTTGCCTTCTTGTTTCTCCATCACTGGTAAACACACATAAACAAATGCCTCCCCCGCTCCCCTGTCACCGTCTCTGTGAAGTGGAGTACTTGAGGAGAAATTCATGGCCGTAGTGATGTTCATTTAGCTCCACCTGCAGGCTGTGTACTCCCATGAGAAGGTGAAAATGGAGGGGACCATCACCCAGCAGACCAAGCTCATAGACTTCCTCCAGGCCCAGGCTCACGGGGGCTCCAAGAAGAAGAAGGTCAGAGAAAATAGAGACGTTTTTGAAAGTCCTTTTTTGTTGCCATTAATTAAACACAAGACTTGTTGCTAAGTCTTAGATTCATGTAAATATTCACATCTTTTAAATACAGTTGGGTATTCTTTTTAAATTATGAAATCAAATAGTCAGGAAGACATTTAAGTACACTGATTGCATGTTGGGATATTTAAGATATTTAATGTTTTAAAAATAATATTACAAGTTTGACAATTACTTAGAGTTAGGACATCCATGTTTTGGTCAATTTATTCCTAAACTTCCGAACCAATGGGAAAGTGAGGAGCAGAGTAAAGGTTGTGAACAGGTGAACACGGTCGTGGTTCCTTCGCCTCAGGGTCTGTTTGGGCGTCGCCGGGAGGATCTGTTGGCTGCCATGGCTGCCCAGGCCCAGGGTCAGGGTCAGGGTCAAGGCCAGGGTCAAGGCCAGGTGTCCCCTGTGCCCTCCATCCAGCCGGTGCCTCTGCAATACAGCGACATGAAGATCGCTCTGGACAAAGAGCGCTCGCGCTGCTCTGACATGGAGGACGCTCTGCAGAAGATGAGAGCGGAGCTGCGATCTCTGAGAGAGGAAGGTGAGACTGCTCCTGTACTCTGGCTTTTACACTTTGAATGAACATGTTAGCGATGCTGCACACTATACTACACTTTGAAAATTTACTTTAAAAAAAAGAAAGTTGACAGTAAAAAATCAACAAGCTAAACAAATTGAAATGCTATAACCCCAGCGGTCCAGTACAAGGATCACGGTAACTCTGCCAACCCTGCCTCAGCACGGCAGCAGATGATTATATCCGCCATGGTGAAGTCTCCTGAGCACCAGCAGGGTCCCACCAACCTGGCAGCCTCCAACTCAGAGCGCAGGAAGGCGACTGCAACACCCGAGGGTGAGTGAACGGATGCTGTCTACCGACGAGCAGCCTCCTCTCTCTATAGGTGCATGTGTATCGCTCCGTACTTGGCGTGTACTGGCCCTCACCTTCACACACATAGATGCACAATGTCACTCGTCTATGAAGCTCTTACTATCCTTTTTCTTTCACACACCGTTCAGAGAGAAGGAGGGTCACTTTTGAAAGTAAGTTGTCCAAACTTATGATTTCCTCAGTGTGGTCTCTTATCTCTCTTCTCCCCTTTTGACCCATTTACATCCCTAAAAGGACAGATTTTAAAAGCTCTGCACTTTTATAGAAATGCAAAATCCCACCAGGCTGGTCAGGTGAAGCGGAGAGAGTGCACAGCTTTAGAAATCTGAAGCATTTTGTCTGATTTGTCGATCTGATATACAAAACGTTGCTGTGCTCACTGCAACCCCACCTGAACCCATCACACACTAGCAGAGAAGAACCATCGTGTAAACTCTGCAATGCACACTGCGCTGTTTGAACCCACACTGGGAAAAAGATACTAAAGGTATTATTCAGTCAACGTATTAAGTTAAGCCTGGACAATCCCTATCCTAGAATAGTGTAATTATTATTAGGAGTTATATACATTTTTGTGAGTAAATTGGCTGATTGTGACATCAACAGAAAGAATAAGTAAAAGGAGAAAATAAGTAGAAAGCAACAAAAACATCAAATATTAATATTGTGTTTTCATATCTACATTTCTTCTTTTAATTATATGAAACATGTTGCTAACATTAAAAATCTTCGTAGGGATATAATTGGAAAAATTATATAAATGTAATAATTAAGAAATAAAATCAAAAATAAATTCTCATCTGAGTTGTTTGCTTAAATTTTCAATCCAAAACAAATATCTGAGATAATAATCTACAAGTAAATATCTGTGCTTGAGACTCGTCATTGTAATGTTGTACTGGACACACAGTGGGACACTTGGTACTGACTGGATAATGCCTTTTAAAATGCAACAGTGGGAGCGCTCAAGCTCGAGGGATTTATCAAACCAATAATCGTTTTCTCCCATCTTTGTCTCCAGACTTTACTTGCTTATGCATTTTTTGCTAAATGGCTTAAAGTTCTTTCGGAAACCTTCTATTGTTGGACTGATTTCACCGTGGGGATGGCATGGTGCACTGAGGTTCTGAAGTGATGTTGATGTACCGGACATGGCGAGACACACCTAAGCCCCTGACTGTACTCAGAGTTCAGCCGTCGCTTGAAGGACAGTCAGAGGGACCGAGAGAGAGAGCGGTCGGTGCACCACAACACGCCGCACCGCTTCACGGTGGGGCTCAACATGAGGGCTGCCAAGTGCACCGTGTGCCTGGACACCGTGCACTTCGGGCGCCAGGCGGCCACCTGTCTCCGTGAGTTACAGATTTTATGTTGTAAAAAAAAGAAAGAAGCCTATTATATATTTTTTTGTTTTGCGTATGTTCTATTGTATGAATTGAAATGATGAGACAGAAATGGGGTTTTGAAGCCATGGTGATTGGTTCTGCCGTCTCACTCAGACACAAGAGCCTAATGTTATCAAAAGGTGAGAACAATGGCAGTGAGAGCAGGATGTAAGTCTGACATGTCAAACCAGAGGAAGAACCTGATGACAAATTCAAACTAGAGACCCTTTTCAATGGGATCCTCCCAACTGCGGTGGACCAGGGGCCCGACGTGGAGTAAATGGCCCCTTGCACAATTTCTACCCATCTACTTCCGTGGCCCTTGCTTGGACCGCAAACGTCTTCAAACTCAACCTACATATTGACTCAACCTACACACTACACACAGAATCTGACAGACAGACAGACAGACAGACATACAGGCAGGCAGGTTATGTTTTTTTTTAAGTCCCTATTATTTAAAAAAAAAATACATTTGTTCTGATGTATGAATTGAGATTACGAGACAGAACATTTTACATTTTAATTAAGTGTGTAACCATGGTGATTGGTTCTGCTGTTGGCTCTCGCTCAGACACAAAAGCCCAATGTTATTAAAAGGTGAGAACAATGGCAATGAGACCAGGAGTCTGCGTGACATGTCAAACAAGATGTATCCAGAAAGGACCTGATGATAAAGTCAGACTTCAGTCAGACAGTAGTTCCCGTGACAGAAGGTATCTCCATGACGACAGTTTGCCATACGCACACTTACAAAGTAGAAACAATACCAGCGTGGCTGGCGCTGCTGATACATATGCCATAAAAATATCATACTATAGTGCACAATGTTTCCCTGGTCCGATGTGAGCTTTTGGGACAGGGATGTCTATATGTACAGATTTTAAAGCCCTCTGAAACAAATTTGTAATTTGTGCAAATGGGCTATACAAATAAACTGAATTGAATTGAATAATTAAAAGTAAAGCAATAGCATGTCATAAAGAAGTCAGAGTGTAGTATGTCAAAAAATGTACTACTTTTATGATATGTCATTGGTCATCCAAATATCATAGTACATGTGAAAAAACATATATATTTCATATAAAAGTCATAGAGATCATGTATTTTTGCAGACCAGCCCCTAACATTGCCATAGCACTAGTGTCCCTCCCCAAAAAAGGGTTTTGGGATTATTGCAGAAAATAAGATCTGTGTCAAACACAAGTTATGATACTTATAGTTTGTTCAGCAAGATAATCTCCACAAATGAACTTGACCTTCGTTTTGATCAATGAAAACATCCAGCAGAGTAAAAGCTCCTCTGGTCCAAGACCACATTATTCCCATATGACTCACACACACACTCTCAAGGTGGAAACAACACCAGCATCGCCGTCTCGGCTGCTATGTACGACATTTTCGTTGTTCACATCCTGGAGATGTCTCTCTACAACAGGGGTCACCAAGCCAGAAAAAAAGGCCATAATCCCTGGGGGGAGGCTGCTGCGATGGCTTTCTCACACTGCAAGGAGCGTCTCTCAAAGAGCCAGGATGACAGCCAATGAGCTGAACCTAAAGTAAACGATGCACGAAATGAACTGTACATCCAGGTAGTTACAGAATGTCAGGAGTTGTTAATGAGTGTAATATTGTTCTCCATTGAATGGTAAATTAGACACTGAACTAGTTCATCTTTATCTCAGTGATAGAGTCCAAAAGAGCAGAATTTCAGAGTCATAGTGATAAAATATCCCTTTGACTCTGACTTTCTGTCTCCAACAATGGATCCAGGGCTTTAAAAGAAAATGCGGCGCCAAAGGCCCTCTGCTTAATAATATGAGGGCCTGAACACTGACAGTGGTGCTGAGGACCTATTGTTCTTAACATCTTTAGTATTACTGTAAGTGTCTTTGGCACAATCTATGTTCTTCATCAGGATGTTGGGCAGAACAATCAAAATACATTAGTTATAAAAGCTTCAGGTTACATCAAACCACGGGGATGTCGTGTGGCAGTTCAATATTAAAAGGTGATTTATGGAAATGTCTTTTTCGAGAAGTTTATATAAAACAAGTAGCCCTTCGGATTATTTTGTACCCTTGAAGTAGCTCTCGGTCTCAAAAAGGTGGGTGACCCCTGCTCTACAACAATGGTTGTTTTTTTTTTTTCTCCTCAGAGTGTCACGCCTTGTGCCACCCAAAATGCTCCCCGTGCCTCCCGGCCACGTGTGGCATGTCCAGCGACTGCTCCCTGCATCTGTCCGAGGGCCCGTGTCGGGACAAAGGCGTGTCCCCGGGGCAGCAGCTCAAAGAGGCCGGCGGACACATGCACCTGGAGGGCTGGATGAAGCAGCCCAGGTCAGCGGCAGAGACGGCAATGACCTCGCTTGAGCTTTTCTTTCTCTCGCTGCTCTGTGGCGTTCACAAACAAAAGCTGATTTATTTTAATGGTCAACTACATGTTGTTTATATAACCACAAGCGCCAGAGAGACATCCGGACATTCTGCACCGGTTCATCTGCATCTTAGCAGGATGGTGTGTCTGTTTTACACGGATAAACTTCAATAAATACGAGTCTCGCAGATGATTCCATACCCAACATAAGGACTCACTGACTAGTTTGATGCGATTAACGAATAATTCTAAATATGTTTATTATATGCTCTGATAAATGTGCATCGACGCTGTTGTACAGAGATTTCTTATGTTTTTTATATTCTTTCTTTTTATTATTATAGTGTGTTGTACCTCTGTTGACTCAAAGAGCCCTGCAGAATATTTCCAATATGTCTGGACTGCTGGTCTAGGCACAAATGGAAAATAAAAAAAACTTATTAATACACTTCATGTACTAATGCAGTTTCTCTTTGGTCTCTTCCAAGTCCTTTCAGGCACTCTTATTATGTTCTCTCTGGCTAAGTCCACCCATCTGCTCCTGAAAACACTCTAAACAAAGGAATCTGTTTAGTTTCCTACACAAACCGTTGGATCCATTTCATCATCTGTGCGTTAATGCAGTTGCTTCGTGTGTTTGCAGGAACGGGAAGCGAGGCCAGGGCTGGGAGAGTAAATACATGATCCTGGACGGGACTAAGGTGTCCATCTTCGAGATAGAGCCCAGAGAAGGTTTCTTTCTTTTGACCTGTGCAACACAATCACACACAGCTGCATGTCACAGAGCCACCACAGGGGTCAGAGTTCATGGGTTTCTCTTTCTGTGTGTGTTATTCAGAAGCAGTGAAGCCACTGGAAGAGTTTGACCTGTGCCTGTCAGATGGGGAGGTGGTGGTTCATGGAGCAGTGGGGTCGTCGGAACTGCCCAACACCGCCAAGTCAGGTACAACACACAATGTGTGCTGTCCTTCTCACATCCTTCACATGCTAAGAAAAATCTTTTTATCCTATTTCCTCCCCTCCATCTTTCAGAAGTCTTCTCAGCAGTGTTGTACTTCTTTACAAATGTATTCTAGTAGAGGCGTTGTCGTCCCCCCCCCCCCCCCCACACACACACACACACACTTCCGAGGGGTCATTTACAGCGTGTTTGACTCGAAACCATGACCACATGTGCGGGTGTGAATCCTGAAGGCCTTCCTCACTTCTGTGTTTCCTATGTGTCAGACGTTCCCTACGTCTTGAAGCTGGAGTCCCGTTGCCACACCCCCTGTTGGCCCGGAGAGTTAATTTACTTCATGGCTCCCAGTTTCCCAGACAAACAGCGCTGGGTGGCTGTGATGGAGTCGGTGGTGGCCGGGGGCCGAGCCTCCCGGGAGAAGGCGGAGGCCGACGCAGTGAGTACCTCTGGAGCAGGCGGGGGCCGACCGGGCGACCGGCGCTCTGAGTCCAGCGCGGTCCCAGAGTCTGGGCTATGTGGTCCTCTAACTGTGCGGGGGCGATTCATGAGTTGACTATTAATTGCAAGGCCTTTAGGTTTACAGTTTTAACGAATGACCCCCCAGTGCACTTATATGTGTCGTTAATTGTCCCCTTCTTCTCTCCTCTTTTCTTCCTCCCCTCTCTCTCTTTGTCTTTCTCACTGCTGTTTGTTGCTTTTTCATCGTGCCACATTATATGTCCGGTATATGGGCATGTTTTGTTGATTTGCTCTATTTTACCCGTTCCATTGGGTTTCACTGCAAACATAGGCTGCTGTGTCCAAAAGACAAACGGTTCTGTCTCCTCTGGTCCAGGTAAAACGATCCAAAGATGCAGACGTACGACTGACACACACACACACACACACCCACACACGCACACACACACACACACACACACACCTGCGGATCCTTCCCGAGGCACGCAGTAGTGCATGTGTGTGTCATCTCCCCCCTGCTCTCACCTCACCTGCTGTGACCACTCCTCACTCTGCTGCTCTGTCATGTCCTGTGTAAACTCTGCGTTTCGTGTTCTAGTTTAAATGTAGCTGAAACAAAGTCTGTTCTGTTTTACAACCGCAGTACACACAACTTCTCACCAAGATGTTTCATCATCTTTGGGTCGATCCCCTCCCGCTGGGATCACAGCGGCGGGTTTACCTGCTGCTGTAGTCGTCTGTGTTTCTGCCCTGCTGCCCCTCTGCACCCTCTTTACAGACTGGGACTCAGGACACTTGACCGACTCTGTGTCACTCAAGTGACCAATTTGGAAATATAAGCTTCATTACTTCGAATGAACTTGACTTCAGTTAGGAGGATTTAAAGTTTAGACTTTGGCATGTATCAGAATGACTCAAAACTAATACTTTCTTCATCTTTTTCATCAACTTTTAACATCATTTCCCATACTGCTATATATACACACATTATATATAAATATAACTACTGAGGTAACTCAGTCTAGCCTCATTTAGATTTTGCTGTTTTGGACGTTTCTGGACGTCAACTTCTATTCAAAAACATAGCGTCCAGGTGCCAGATTATAACCTGATAATTAATGTATTCATCTTCAAAATGTGTTTTGGGAAAAAAAATTGAAAGTGGTACTTTTACTGTAAATTAGCTGATGATAATAATAATAGTTAAAGGTGGTTCAAGGGTTAACGATGCAATAACTTCACCCACAAGTAACTGGACTTCAACACGGAGACTGACTTGTGACTCGGTCCCACCTCTGACCCTGTTGACCTGCACACAGTCCTCCAGCCCCCTCTGTTGTGCTCCACTGCTGCCTCCCCTGAGGTCACTTGGAGGTCGTGACCCTGCTGACCTCTCACCCCTCTCTGCTCTTCCAGAAGCTGCTTGGAAACTCTCTCCTGAAGCTGGAGGGAGATGACAGGCTGGACATTAACTGCACCCTCCCCCTCACAGATCAGGTACTGGAATCGATTACATCATATTTAATTTCCTTTATTGGGGTTTGGTGGTTCAGCTGAGGTGGTTCGGGCATCTAATTCGGATGCCTCCTGGACGCCTCCCATTGGAGGTTGTCCAGGCACGTCCAACTGGGAGGAGACCCCGGGGAAGACCCAGGACACGCTGGAGGGATTATATCTCTCGGCTGGCCTGGGAACGCATCGGGATCCCCCAGAATGAGCTTGAAATTGTTGCGGGCGAGAGGGGAGTCTGGGTCAACCTGCTGGGCTTGCTGCCCCCGCGACCCGACCCCAGATAAAGCGGTGGAAAATGGATGGATGGATGGATGGGTTTGGTGGATACATACAGTAAACATATTTTTTAATTAAATAATGAATCTGATGTTTTTAGAAATGGTATCATGTTGCTAATTTAGAAAAAAAACATTGAATCCACAGGAGCAATTATTTTCAGAAGTATAATTAATTAACGGAGGGGCATGGATACCGAGCAGATGTTCGAGCGTCGCTGCCCAGGTTCGCCACATGTCGCTCCCGTTTGAAGTTGCACCATGTTCACCGAAATAATGACGCATATGTTAATGATGTTGTTTCCTTCCCGTGCTGCAGATAGTCATGGTGGGCTCGGAAGAGGGCCTGTACGCCCTGAACGTTATCAAGAACTCTCTTACGCACGTCCCGGGCCTGGGATCAGTCTTTCAGATCCACATCATCAAAGAGCAGGAGAAACTTCTGATGATCGTGGGTGAGATGGAGTCAATAGAGGATAACCACTGTCTGCGGAGCAGCAGCATCTGAGTCAAGACTTTTAGTTAAATAAATTCAGGGAGCGAGTATATCTTCCATATAAATACATTTCAATCACACTAATAACCCTCAAGAATTGTTTTATAAATAATCTCTTTGAAAACCAAAAATAAGTTGACCATTCTTACATCCATTTTAACGTTATTCCATAATTGTACTCCTACAATAGAAATACATCTTCTTTTAATCCCTTTTGTACAGTAAACTTACAAACATCTCTCAAATCATATTTACACTCATGTATTGAAAAAACAAACATTGTACACAGTCTGACAGCGACTTTTATTCATCATTATCCTAACTTTGAGAATCAACGCTGCCATCTAATAATGCAATGCATCTAGTGGATGTGACGCCTCGGGTCACACGGGACGGCGCGGTGCGTGACGTGTGTCTGTGTGCGCTGCAGGCGACGAGAGGGCCTTGTGCCTGGTGGAGATCAAGAGGGTGAAGCAGTCTCTGGCCCAGTCCCACCTGCCCAACCAGTCCGATCTGGCTCCCTACATCTTTGAGACGGTGAAGGGCTGCCACCTGTTCGCTGCAGGGAGAGTAGGTCTCCCTCTCCTCTTTGACACTTGCCGTCAAGCTACCTGACTTTAAAGCGCTTTCATTTTTTTGTTGGTGGGCTTTAGGGAGTGACGTGTGCGCGTTCTGTTTACAGATGGACAACGGACCGTGTATATGCGCCGCTATGCCTAACAAGATAACCATCCTGCGCTACAATGACAATCTCAACAAGTACTGCATTCGTAAGGCGAGTATGACCTGCTGGCTCCATCTGTTCATAATGCACCACGTCCTAAAATACAGTGGAGAAAAGCAATAACAACCAAAGAAGGATATAATCAGGTCAGAATAATAATAGTAGTAGTAATAATGACAAAGCACGCCTGTTGATACCCGAGTTTTGAGATTTGGAAACGGAAATAACTAACATTTACATAAATGTCAGTGAAAGCTGAATTTTTCCCAAAAACCGAAGTAATCCCCAATGTAAGTTCCCCCGATTTCTAAGACACATAATGCGAACATGACAATGGGTCTTATGGTTTCCTGGGACCTACAGTGGGTTCCCCAGTTCTACATTTAGTCCCTCTTAGGTTCCCAGGGTCCTGTGTTCCCAAGGTTCTGTGTTCCCAGGGTCCTATGTTCCCAGGGTCCTGTGTTCCCCATAAAAATAGGGTAACATCTCACATGGGAATTCAATAGTATGACATGCAGCAATACGTCATTCTGGGTAGTTTTGTAGATCATACCCAAGGAGGAGCGTTAATATGTGTTCACAGAATACTGAACAGTGGAACCGTGGAGCATTGACACCCTCCCCGATCAGAAGGGAAGCAGATAAATAGCATTTTCTTCCAAGTTAACAACGTGTCAGGGTCTCATTCATTTCACGTTAAGAAATAGAGAATACAAAGCTCTGACCAGTGGAGGCCTTCTACCATCCTAAATGTTTCTAAACAGCCCAAAGTGTCTGTGTCCGTCGCTCACGTCTCCGTCCTTCACCTCACAGGAGATTGAAACTCTGGAGCCCTGCAGCTGCGTCCATCTGACCAGCTACAGCGTCATCATCGGTACCAACAAGTTCTACGAGATCGAGATGAAGCAGTTTGTGCTCGAGGGTGAGGACGACGCCAGTAGAATATCACAACACAAGCACCACTGCAGCGTTGCTGTTAGAAATCCAAAGATATGGGAACACCTTCAGCTGAAAGACAAAACAAACCAGCCATCCTTTTCTGTTGTTTCCTCAGGGAAGTGGCACATATCGGTTATAAGTAGCATTTCTTTAATTTTCTTATCTGACTGTGGTGACCTTCTAATATAGAACAAAAAACTCCCGCACACTGTAAGTGAAGCCCACAGTGTGCTTGAGTTTATCTTGCTCTATAGTGTTCTCCTACTCACCTGTTGACGCACTGGTGTGCAGAAGCTCTCTCTTTTCTATGACTTACAATACCACAATGTCATATAATTGGGTGCCAGACAATCACAGGATGCAATTTAGGAATCATCCCACTTAATATGTCCATAACCCTCATAAGACGTATTATTATTAATGTCCACTGCAGAGTTCCTGGACAAGAACGACGTGTCTCTCGCCTCGGCGGTGTTCGCGGCCTCTTCCCACAGTTTCCCCATCGCCATCATGCAGGTGGCCAGCAGCATGCAGAAGGAGGAGTACCTGCTGTGCTTCCACGGTGAGTTAATTGGTAGCCTATGCTATTCAAAAGAAAAATGCAGGTCGCAAAATGGTACTTTGTAAAGGAGGGTGGCACTTATCTTTTGTATATCGTCTAGTTTCCACTGTCAGTGACACAAGACGTAGCTTGTTTTGACACACTGAGCGGCACCCAGAGGAGTGTATAGTAAGCGTTGTGTGTGTGGCAGAGTTCGGAGTGTTTGTGGACACGTACGGGCGGAGGAGCCGCACTGAGGACATCAAGTGGAGTCGTCTGCCTCTATCTTTTGGTAAATACACTTTGTAACTTCTTAATGCACCAATATCAGCAATCAGCCACATGGCATCATATATATGTTAATGTTGTTTCCCTGGCGCAGCCTACAGAGAGCCCTACCTGTTTGTCACCTACTTCAACTCTCTGGACGTCATTGAGGTTCAGGGTCACTCGTCTCTGGGGTGAGAGAGAGACTTTGGGTTTCCTCTGACTCCATTTTGAAAACCGTACGATTGTGGCTGTATTTGACTTTTCTCACCTCGCTGTCCGTAGTCCTACGGTGTTGGCTCACCTGGACATCCCCAACCCTCGCTACCTCGGCCCGGCCATCTCCTCCGGGGCCATTTACCTGGCCTCCTCTTACCAGAACAAACTGCGGGTGATCTGCTGTAAGGGAAGTCTGATCAGGGAGACCGGAGAGCTGCAGAGGACTGGCTCCAGCAGAGGGTCAGTGCTATCCTCAATTTGAGCAACAACAATAGAAACACAGTAAAAAAAAGAAGAGGAAAATAACAGAATTGAACATGCTACCTCAAAACTCTTTGCACCATTGTTTATATTGCATAGGCCAACAGCGCCATCTGCTGTAAACGATATAAAAGCTTCTTGTTTGTTGTGGGGTTTCCCGATAACGTCGCCAAACACGATCTTTGCCTCCTCTCTGCAGAAGTCCCAGTAAGCGAGGCCCCCCCACCTACACCGAGCACATCACCAAGCGTTTGACCTCGGGCCCCGGCAGCCATGACGGCCTGCATCGGGAGCCCAGCACCCCCCATCGGTACCGGGAGGGCCGCACGGAGTTCAGGCGGGACAAGTCTCCCGCCCGGCTGCTGGACAGGGAGAAGTCCCCGGGCAGAGTGCTGGACAGTCGCAGGGAGAGGTCGCCGGGGAGATTCGGAGACAGCGGCCGGCTTCACGCCGGGTCTGTGCGCACGCAGCTCGCGCCCGCTAACAAGGTAATGTGGGCGCGTCCTGCGGCTCTGCATGTATCGCACACAGCCACAGCTGCTTGGTTTATTCACTGAGTACAAAAGAGAAGAAACGACATGCCGATGTCCTGTCACACACTTTAATGTAATATGCATGTGCATGTGATGTATGTGTAAGTTATGCAATGCAATACCATGACTTTTCATAACTATTTGTATGGCCTGCTATTCAATTTTTTTTGGGGGTGGGGGGTTACTTTTATGAGACACGATACTATGACTTTTATTTGTGTGTAATATAACCAAAACCTTTTTTTAAGACTTTAATAATTATTTCTTTATTTTAATTTTGTTTAATGGCATTTCTGTGAGCTAATCTATGCCTTTCTTTATGTAATACTCTGACATTTCTGACGAAGGATAATCAGCCTTTTTTGACATACTATAGTGTTAACTTTTATGAATATTACTATAATATAACTTTTATGACATTTTTGTGGCTGGATGGAGACACTTTCTCTATGGTAATTGCTCAGTAAGACTTTATGGCACAATAGAATATGACTTTATAATTATTAAATGTTTTAATGTCGCATTCTATAATGTGACCTTTTATCACCTATGATACTTTGACTTTTTTAATGTCATACCTGATAAGATTATTTTTAAATAATGAATGTTGAATATTATAATATTCATGACATACTTTACTAACTTTTTAACGCGAACTAAACTCTGACTTACATTTTATGTAAACTCTGACTTACATTGTATGTGTTGTATTTTACCGTGACAGACATTATTTATGTTTACGGTACTTTGAAGTTCCCCGTCTACTGCATCCTGGTTTTATTCCTGTCTTTGTCGTCCCACCACACCTGTTTGTCATTAGTTGATTAGCCTCGTGTGTAACTCTGAAAGGTATTATAGCACAAGAGGATGTAATATGAAGATACAAACTCTGTTCCAACTGTATTTTAATTTAAATCGTTTTGTCCCCGTTGTCTTGCAGGTGTGGGATCAGTCATCGGTGTGAATGCACCTCCACGTTGCTCCTGATTGGAGGCTAAAAATAAACTGTGGGAAACTCTTGATCCACCCGAGTGCAAGCACAAACACACACACACACACACACACACACACACACACACACACACACACACACACACACACACACCATTGCTTGTACATAGTGCAGTCCCAGTCCCTCGTCCAGTAACACATCACCTGCACTGGGACCCGTCTCCTCACGTGCTTTCATGGGAGTACTCCCAGTGGTTCTGGTGCCAGGGAGCCGACGCTGATCTACAGATGGAGATAATCTACTTTATGATATGTACTCAAAGTTGTAAATATTGGCGTCTGAGTTTTTATAGATGAAAGGGAATAGTCGGCTGGTAAAAGCCATGTCTATATATTTTTTAACAATGAGTTTCTCAAGATGTTGCAGGGAGATTTACGCCGTTGGTTACGACACGTATCGATATTTAATTAGAATCTGAAGTTTATTGATGACGCCGAGGTCTGAGGAGGCAAGACTGTGCACACGAGATTGGGTTTGAACGGGCGTTTTAAAAAAAGAAGCTCATTCTTGTTACACGACCAGTCTTCTTTATCTGGCTCAGATGTTTTAGCCTTTTATTATATAATTGCTTTGACAGTCGTCGTCCGGCCATACTTTGTGAAACAATTATTACGCAAGTGTTCCTCGTGTTGTTTTGAGCCACATAACATCGGCTCTGCCTCCGAGGCCGGACGTCCTGCAGCCCGCCCCCGGTCCTCTGCCGCTGCTCCTGACTCCCGTTTCTGTGCAGTGCTTTGAAGTCTAGTGATCGTCACTTCCCAGTCGGCAGGACCACATCCCTTCATCACAGCAGTGAGCATGACGACTCGTAGAGCGGCACTCGTCCACGCGGATCCTCTCGCTTGTTCCTTTCCGTTGTGTATTCACTTGGATTTGCATTTAATAAGTAGACGTTGATGTTAGACAGTAACTTAAGATGTTCTTGATTTTTAGAGATGTATACTAGTATATGCATTAAACATGAATGAAGTGGCTTTACTCCTTTTGTGTGTATGTGTTTTCAGATATTTCATCATGCGTCGGGTTTAATCAGTGAGAGCAGATATCAGAAGGGTTCTCTAGTTTATTTTTCCTTTTTAAATTCTACAACCATGTAATGCTCTTTAAAGTAAATCCGACAAAACAAAAATATTCAGTCTGAACCGGCGGGAGCACTGGTTGGTACAGGAGATTTCTATGTACAGCTACACACTCCTCCTCCGACAGACATGAGGAGTTCAAAGTGCTTATCAAACAAGGGGGGAGGAATCAAAAGTAATCCCTTTGTGAGAGACCTGTAATAAAACTGCTTGGCACCAGACACACACACACGCACACAAGCACACACGCGCACACACCTCAAGGGTCCTTACGCATCTCATTGGAGCCACATTAAAGTCTTTTGTTACCACTTTATAATCTATTTTTAAGAGATCACGAAGCGATGGGAAACATTTTCCGTCAACATGTATGACTTAAGACACTTCGGGGGAGCGTGAGTCCTTGTAGTAAATCATCTGGTCATCGAGCGCTGGTCTAGAATAACCAGCTTTACATCACACTTATAAAAAGCAGATGTTCAGCCAATGTTCTGGTTGGGGATCAGTTTCTCTAAATTTCTTCAGATGACAAAAAAAACATGAATTGGCGTAGATACTGATGTGGATTGACTTTAATAAAGTATTACTGTAAATGAGTGATTGATTTGATTGAAGTTAACGTCCCTCTTGTTGCTCATCACTTGTCCCTCTTTAACCTCGGCTCCTCTGCACACGTCACCTGCTGGGTCACTTAAACCCACCAGCAGATCAGTGACGTCGCTCTAGTACGATTCAATGGCATCATGCGGCCACTCAGTTATAGTTATGCATTTCCTCCGATAGTTGAGACTTCATCACCCTGTATGAACCTCCCCGACTACCTGCTGAAGAAAGATTAAAAGATCTCACCAATAACTAAAGTTGTCGATTGTATGCTGCAACTGAAACGCTCGCGCTGACTAAGGGAATACAACGGAATAAAATAACAAAATGGCCATTCTACATGAAGTATATCTGGAAAGTCACTCAGTGGGGAGCTGTGTGTGCATGAACAAGCGTGTGTACAAAGTAGAGGTAGTGTTTGTAGATAAGTGTGTATGGAGTAATGTGAGTGAGTTGAGAGGCGGGGGGGGGCTATTATTTTGGGTTTAGGCTACTTGTTTTGGACCTGTTCTCTGTGCATAGACTTCTCATTGGCTTCACACTCATTGTACTTCCATTCTGACTTCGGTCACATGACGCTGGAGGACACGTGACTCGACCCCCTCCCCCCTCTGAATATGGACATCGTCACCGCCACGGATTCTTCTGCCATCAATACGCAAACAGAAATGCCGAGTGTCGCCGTGGCAACAGATCAGACCTTCTCTCGCTCCTCATCTCGGTAAACTCTGATTATCCGGTGGCATTTTGAATTGTCTGGATTTCAAACTGCAATTCAGCAACAAAAAAACTTTAATAAATTAAATCAAAAATAATGATCGCATTTAAACGGGAAAACCACTGCAGCATAAAGACAGGACACCCTGCGTCGCTACAACAAAACAAAAAGAAAACACCTGTCGTCTTCGACAGGTTGCAAAAGAGCTTTTTTTCTGCAATTAACAACAAAACAAAGTGATAAAAAAAAAACTTTTTGGTGACTAATTAAGTGAGCCACTATTCAAGGATTCTATACATCTTTCTTAAATGCTATATAGGTATCTGAATATATTATTTTATTCATTTATTTTACAAAAGTGTGTGTGTGTGTGTGTGTGTGTGTGTAAGGAGTTGATTGTATGCGAGTGAGGCAGTGGCGTCTCAGTGAAGTTTGACATATTTCTTGTGGGCGTTACCGACATGTGAATACCCAAGAGCCCTTTCTGCCGACGCTGCGCTCCTGGAACTGTTCAGACTATCAGAGCGGAGCTCACAAGTGAGGTCATGCTGGACTGCGCCCTCGGAAAAGTTATTACACTGAATAAAATGAGAATAGATTGTCTTAGGAATTTGAAGTTAAACGTGTCAAATACACAACTTTTGCGCGTGATTTCCACCGAGAGACTGAAACGCGTTCAGCTCCCAGTGCCTGCTGGGTAAAGAGTGAAGGGCATGAAGGTACGGCCAACAGGAGAGATCACTCAGAGCCGAGCGGTCGGGAGCCGTTAAAGGGTCGGGTGTTTCAAAGCCTGCTCTACAGATCACTAACTAGTCCTATTTAAGACTCACATGGTTAATCCATAAAAAAAATATATAATAATAACCACATCTCCATACTGTGAATGGGAAAAGTTTTGAAAAGAAGTACTTTGAGAAAGACAAACATCGTGAAAACCCTGAACCTGGAGGATGCCAAGTCACTGGGTGGAATCTCAACTCATGAACAGACTGATGCAGATGCTCCACAACACTTTCTTCTTTTCGTCCAGATATGCAAGTTGAGACTCAGCTCAGAGGATTTTAAAGGGTCAGTTCACCAAAATTACAAAATTGTGGATTATCTATTAATGGGTGCATATGGTAGTTATTTTTTTTATCACATACAGATCTGTTTACGTACGACTCAGCCAGCGTAAACAGTTGTAGGCGGGTGTTGATCAAGTCTAAAAAAGAATGCACATGATGTCATCAGTCGTCTTTCCAGGAATGTGGAGAAGCAGAAGGCCGAGAACGTTTAAAGATGCGGGAGGAAACCAGGATCTAGTTTGGAGAATCTATCGCACCTTCAGCTTGAAAAACACTAAAGTCAAGATACATATATCAGCTGTCGCAGCATCAATTTGGACAAAAACAAATATATATAAATAATGTAGATCCTCCAACTGTATGGAAGGGTTATTACTAAATCAGTTGAGCTATTTTTGAGTAGTGAGCCACAACAAATGTGTTATTTCATAATCGATTAGTGAAATTGCAGAAAACAGGCTCTGGTGTCAGGTTCTCAAATGTAAAAAAAAAAATATATATATATATATATATTTCACTATATTCTGATAAAATACAGAACATATGAATTGATTAATTGGTAAAAGGATTAGATGACTCCTCTGTGGCAGCAGAAATCTCAGAAATGAGATCTCAAAACTACCTAAAAGCAAATTGGATTTCGGTTAGACCCCGCCGGAGGAAGTGAGGTACAGTAGTTTTGCAATTTGGGTGAACTGACCCGTCCAGATTTGCCTCACTGACATTTGTGACCATCAGCTACCCAGACGGTGTGAACGCTGGTTGACTTCCTCGGGGTTGCCGGGAGATTTTCCATGTTGCTACTGACGATGTCTCCTCAAAAGGTAAAGAAGTCCAATCTTTGAGATGATGGGATGTACGAGTCGGACGAAGAGTCTGGATGAGCAGAAAAGATCCGATGGACCGAAGCTCTCCGAGAGACTCCAGCAGCACAGTGAGACTCCGCCGCCTGGCCCACGGCACCAGGATGTCCATTCTGCCGTCCCGTCACTGCCACAATCCATTTGTGTGGCAAATGTGTGCATTTGTGCACACACACACACGCACACGCGCACACACACACACACTCACATTCACACCACCCCTGTGCATCTCACCAACACGTCATTCAGCTCCTCTGCCACGTCATCCTCCGTATATATACACATCTTAAATTCCATCTCTGTGGCACACACACACACACACACACACTCGCACAAACACAAAGTACATGGGTCATTCTGCTCTTCCTTAGCAGTGCGCCCGTGTCGGTGGCCGGCTGCTCGTCCCCCTGCTCCAAGGCTCAATTGGAGCTGGCTGTGACGGGTTCCTCCTGGTCCAGGTCCCGGTCCCGGTCCGGGGGGGCCGGGCTGAGCTTGAGGCTGCCGTAGCAGGTCTTACAGACGCGGCTGGGATCGAAAAGCTGCTGGCTTGGCACTGGGATCTTCTGGTCGCAGCAGCTGGCACAGAACACGTTACCGCAATTCCTGCAGAGAAGCACAGACGGGTCACTGCCGGACCCCCAGACCGAGAGCTACCGTCACCGCGTCTCCTTTGCACACGGCCCTCTAGTCGGGCTCTGCTCTTCACACATGGGAAACCGAGTTAGCTTGATTTGATTGTCGAACAAGTGATACATGCGAGTGCGAGTCTAGATTTATTGTGAATACAAAGCTGGCTTCGAGCTATCGTTGGCTCAAACCTGTAAAACACTCATTAATAGTCATCTATACACTTCTACTACAATAACTTAATCCCATATATAAATGACTGCTTTCCTGAGAGGAACCAGATCAAAATGTGGTTATTTATAAAATTGTTGATGTTTTTAACAAACGTTTAACAGAATTTATAAAAAAAGGAAATGCAGTGAGGACTATTTTCATCCTGGGAATGATATATCTTTGGAACACTTGTGAGTGTTTCCGTCAGCGGGGGGTGGTCAGTGTGTGAGGTTGACTCAAAATAAGCTACAATGTGTCAAATGTTACCCAGTGCAGCGCTTTGATGCGTTTCAATAGTTCAATAGTTTTGAGACGATGGAAAAGGAAATACTTCTGATATACTAGTTATCACTTTAACAAACTAACTTCAGGTTAGTGTGTTAACTACACCCCCCCCCTCCCCATCCTGTGGTCACTTCCACTCTGCGGCGACGCCCCCTACATGCCGGGTTAGCAGGTCTCTCACACTCGGTGGTGCCAACTCGATTATTCAGAAAGACACATGTTACCATCACTAGGCAGGAGGTTGTAGATACCCAGGCTCAGATTAAGGTGTAAGGCCATGCTCACACACACACACACACACACACACACTGACACACACACTGACACACACACACACCCTTCTCTCTGCCGGTGCTCATGCTGAGCAAAATCTAGGAATCTAGGAAGAAAAGATGACGTAATTCACTCTCGAGTCGCCTGTGTTTTACAGCAGCGGGGGACTCTGTGGTCTCTGGTACCACGGCGTGCTGCTGGGAGGGGAGAGGCAGACAGCTGGCATGCTGCCATGTTGTGTTGTAAGGGTGGTGGTGGGGGTGGGGGGTGCTGAGGTGGTTCTTCAACAGGAGAAGTGTTGAGGCTGAGAAAGTCGCCATTTTGTTTGTGTATTTAGATTATATTTCTTCCAGGTGCAATAACGGTCAGCCCTCGACCAATCACAGCCCTCCCGCCCGCCCTCCCTCCCGCCCACTGACGGCACCTTGCTCACACACAGCCCAGGAAAACAAATCTCTGAATGTAAACATCGGCTCAGCTGGACGCACACTCAGGTCAATACATCTCAGACATGGAGAGATTTCCCTGAGAAGTTTCTAACAACTAGAACAGAATGAAGGGAAACCAGATGCAACAGGGAAGGAGGGGGAGGAGCGGAGCGGAGGGGAGGGATTAGGGAGAGGAAGGTGCAGTGATGCCAGGGTAAAAGGGTGGGTGGCGAGGGGACAGGGGAGCCGGATCTCACCAGACCTCCTGGAAAGGCTCCCTGCCACTGTAGAGAGGGGCAGACAACGGATAAGAGCTGCCTGAGCAGTGGAGAACACGTCACACACGTCACACACGGCTGAGATGTGTGTGACTGGAAGTATTTTGTTATGCTAAATTCTAGAAAATCGAAGATCACTACAATCATGATCACTTCTGGGTTTTGAATGGCGGGAATTTATATTTTCTTTTCACGGATTATTTGATTCCAGATTATTGAATACAGCTTTGTCTGCAGTCCAGACCCCTCTTGGTGATCCACATGAATCCGACTCAAATGTCTGTGATCAGTGGTCTAAGGAGCCCGATTCACCCGTCGACCTCAGTCCGATCAGAGGTGGCGGGAAATGTGCTAAAGAAGCAAAAGATCTGCACGCCTCAAATCTCCAAACGAAATCCTGATACTTTGATTGGTCAAAGTTGTTCAGCTATGTCTGGGCTCATCGGTGTAGGACGACACGTCATGATGTCATCCGGGTTATCTCAGTTTGGGCTCAAGTCAATGGGTAATAGAAATCCTGCATTTCAATCATCAGGTGTGGAGTTCAAAAGCTATGGAGGGCATGCAGGGCTGGTGCAATACAGATCATTGAGTTGCATTATGGGGAATGTAGGATTCAGCGTTTTTAGACCCATCCTAGTCTAAAGTCTACATTTAAAACATTTTAAGGGACCCTTTTGATTGTCTTAACCATATTTACTGTAATAAGTCATTATTAGAGAGAAGGCTGGACGATAAATGAAATCTTTTATACGAGTAGCATATTCAAAACTATTTGCAACAAATTAGTCGGCGATCCCATTTCGAGCTCTGGTCTGCAGAAACGCAAATGACATGTAAGGGAAGGGGAAGTAGAACCAGAAAGGTTCACTCACAATGAATTTAAGACTTATTACGATACAGAGTGTGAACTAGTCTAGTCCAGTCTGGATGTATCTGGATACACAAGTCTGAACAGAAGAGGGAGGGGCTTAAACAGGAAACATCTCTTTAAGCCTCAAAAGGACAAACAGGAGGGCTCCATGACGGACAGTGAAGCGTTGATGACCCTCGGTACATACCTGCAGTGATGCTTCCTGGCGGCGAGCCAGAACCTGCTCTCGCAGCCGTAACACTGGGCTGCCAAATGGTCCGGGTACCAGCGCGTCACCTGTAATGTACGGACTCGCCTCAGTTCGCAGCTCACCAACCACTAACCACCGTCCACTGACGTTTCTAAGAGATCTGAAGTCCGTACATGCGAGCTACAAACAACCGTGTGGTTCCTCCCTCCCTGCGGCTGCTCACCTCCGTGTCCTGCTTGTCCACCTGCTCCCAGCTGGCCTCGGAGAACAGCTCCGTGCTGCAGCGCGACAGGCAGTTGGGGTCCAGGTTGTACTCGGAGTCCGTCATGGAGGTCTGCACGGAGACGGAGGGGCACAGAGGAGGAGGCCGTCATGCTCAAGTTCAGGGTTCTTACACATGCTGACCAATGGATTTCCAGGACTTTTAACAAAATGTCCATGACCAAACTGAAATTTCGGTATAAAAATGAAACATTTAGAAAATTGCCCGTATTGAAGACAGCGTATGCCGGCTTATATTTTGAGCGTCTTTCTTTAAAAAAAAAAAACATTAATTATTTCAAACTCGGTGTAAATGAACATGTGATTATAACACATTTCCATTACTTTTCCAAGACTTTTATGATTCAAGTGGGTTTTTTTCATGACTTTCCAGGCCTGGAAATGACCATTTTGAAATTCAAAAATGTGACTTTTCCAGGTTTTCCACGACCGTACGAACCCTGCAAGTTACAACTTAACCGTGACGGCCCAGGAGGCAAGCGGCCGGTCGGTCAGTCTCTCTTACCGCTTCGTCTCCCGTGTCTCCGTTGAACCGGTGGGCGCCGGCGTGCTGCTGCTGGTTCTCCAGGAGGCTCCACAGCTCCTGCACCTGCTTCTTCAGAGTGTCCACCTCCATCTGGTGTCCCGCCTCGATCTGCCTCAGCCTCTGCTGGACGGCGTCCGTGTGCAGGGTCAGCCCGTCGTCGTCGAGGTGGCTGCGCGGCGGCTGCTCGGGGCTGACGGCGGCCCGGCCCAGCAGGACGTGGCACCAGCGGTGCTGGGAGCAGCTCCCTCGCGGGTGGAGGATCAGGGAGTTGCAGCTCGCCAGGGACACCTGTCGACTCAGAGGAACCCTCTCTCCGTTCCCCTTGACCCAGTGGTGACCTCCGCACGGCTCCCCGTCGCAGCTGTCGCCGTTATAAAACCCGTCCCTGCTGAGGTCAGCGCTGACGCACTGAAAGGCACTGACAGGGGCTCGCTTGCAGCCCCCGTTTAAAGTTCTGATGAAGCCGTGCTCGCCTGCCTCCAGCCCTTGCTCCTTCCTGGAGCATGGCGGCTGGTTCCTGCCATCACTGCAGGGCTGACGAGTGGGAGCGGCAGGCGGCCGTGGGGGGGGCTCCGTCCTGCTGCAGGCCTCTTCAGTGAGAGTCTCTGTGGAGCTTTCCATCAGGGAGGCCCTCTTGTCCACCTCCTCCACCTCCTCCACCTCTGGGACGCCGGGGTCAGAGTCCGGGCAGCTCTCCTCAGCTCCGTCGGGCTCTTCAGGCGACCGGTCCACAAAGCCGTTGGTAATAGTTCTGTGGGCTGCAGGCTGTTCTGGCTCATCTGAAACGGAGGCACCGGGTCCCTGTGCACGCTCCTCTTGAACAGAAGGGTTCTCTACGTCCTGCTTCTCCAGCTCCTCTGGGGTCGGAGTCCCCTCAGCCGCCTGTTGCTCCAGCTCCTCTGCCATCTGTGTGGGTGGAGGGGGAGGCGCATCATTCTCCTCAGCTTCCATGACGCCATTTACTGGCTGGTGACCGTTGGCAAGTGCTTCTCTCTGGATCTCAGCCCCGTTGACCTCAGCACACCGGTCCTCCTCCTCCACTTGAGCGACTTCCTCTGACTCTGTGTCAACGGTGTCAGTGACATGTTTGACCGCAGCACTTCCCTCTCTCCGAACGTCTGCTCCCGCCTCCTCCTTAGTGGCTTCCTGAAGGATGTTCTCCATTTGGTTCTCCGCCACGCCCACCACCACCGAGAGCTCCGCCTCCTTTGCTTCCTCTCCGGTTGCTCCTGTGCACACAGAGGCTTGCTGTCCGAGCTCAGAGTGCGAGCCCCGCGGCGGCGGGCCGTCCTCCAGTTCAGAGTCGACGCCGTCTGGGTGCAGCGGCCCCACGCCGTTAGGCCGCACCTCCTGATCCGGGTTTCCCCCTCCCTCGGGCCCCGCTGCCATGTTGAGCTCCAGAGAACGCCGGTGGTCTTGCCACTTCTCATTAAGGCTCGGGTCACTGGAGCGGCGGTTCGGAGCCAGAGAGCTTCCCAGCTCACACGCACTGGGCAAGTTGTCGAAGGAGCGAGTCTTCGCACGTCTGGAGGGCAAAAAAACGAAGAGTTATGCTCAGGAAACAGCATGTCCTTACATAATAATGTGTTTAAGACCCGGTGATGAATCTACAGCTGATCACACAATGTTTAGCGAACAATCAAATCATGTGAGTCTCACATGCAGCACAAACATAATGAAGGAGAAGCATTCAGACCGAGACCCTAACTTAGTCATCATAAATGATGCCGTCATTTAAATGAAACCACTGCCTGCAGCTCTTCCTTGATGGCATGACTGTCATGAGACGCACAATAAGCAAAGCATACAACTGGTTCTGTGACTGGGAGGGCCCGAGCAGAGCACAGTGTGAAAATCCTGGCCCGCCTGGCTGTGGGAGTCCATGACCCGAGTTTATCTTACATGAGGGCGGAAGAGGGGGGCGGGGTCGGGTGCCAGCGCGCCAGGCTCACCTGCCCAGGGGCGCATCCTCAGGGTTGCCACCGGGGTAGGGGGCGCATGATTCATCTGAGGGGGTGGTGGGGGAGGAGCTGGGCAGGTAGACCGCCGTCCACAGCATCAGGTTGCGTACGTGACACACCGGGTGGAGAACCTGCAATAACAGCTGCAAACTTAACTTGGTGTAATCGGAAGAAATGTCAAATTATAGGAGCAAAATAATCCGGAAACAAGCCTGAATATGTAATTCCACTGATACGTTTCCTTTAACATTACTAATGGGCAGTATCCCCTCCCTAGATAACGTAAGGCTCTTCAGACGGTGAGGGACAGAGGACGTACCGTCTCGGAGTGGGAGGAGTACAGCATGTTCCTCAGAGCGCGGTTCGCCAGCCTCAGCAGCGACCACACGGAGCAGGTCCGCTCCTGGACGTGGCGGTCCTCCCTCTCCTTGCCGCTGTTACACAGGAAGGTGCCGAACAGACAGGAGTAGGTGTGTTGCACCAGTTTCACCTGCACACACACACAGACACACACACACACACACACACACACACACACACACACAAACTGATATGTAGAGACTTGGAAACACACTTCAGGTATGGTCTGAAGAGCAGAGATGACAGGTCACAATCAGGAAGTGACATGGATACTCTTCAATCAGAGGCTGCCACTACTGCCTGACAGCTTTCTGAAGCGTCTGATCTCAGACGCCGCACTTCGTACGCACCAGGAAGGCCTCGTTAAACTCAAAGGAGCATGGGAACTGCCTCTGCAGCTGGTGAACACAGTCCAGCCACTGCAGGAAGACAGGGCAGCGCTCGTTCACGTCCTCAGAGTTCTCTCCGTGGCCGCAGCGGTCGGCAAACTTGTGGCCGAAGTCGAGCCAATCCGTCTCCAGCAAAACCTGGAAGCCCTGCACAAAGACGTCGCCAGATCTGTGACTCGATGGAACGATAGCGTTTTACCTTTTTACTGTATCGATTCTATCCTAGATGCATTAGAAATATCACATGTATTACGTATAATATATATGACGATGGTAGGGAGAGTTTACATGGGAACACACCCAGAGAATTGCAAAAGAGAATATCTGACAAAGGTAGCAAGGGTCAGTGATGCCACTGGAAGAGTCTTCTGTACCTCAATCGTGCGGTAGTACGGGTCCAGCAGCACCTTGGACAAAGCAACGATCTGAGGCGTGCGGTCCCAGCCGTCAGAGCAGTGCACCAGAACGGGCCGGTGGTCTCTGTCCACAGCGTTGACCACTAGCAGCGCCGCCTTCAGCAGCAGGGACAGGTGCTGCAGCCACTTGGTGCTCTCCAGGGCGGAGAGCCAGCTGCAGGCACACAGAGAAACATCACATCAGAGGAGTGCATAGCATGGCATGTATAGCTTCATCTAGGGAGCAACAGCTAAGAGCACCACCATGATGTCATCATGTTAGGTCATTATACTATCTTAATATTTTTCATCTGAGGACAATAAGTCTTAACTTATAAATATAATGCTCCTATATTAAGCCTGTATTTGCATAATGCATAACCATGGATTTAAATCTGAAATAACTTCTATTGGCCACTTGAGGGAAGCAGAAACAAGTTGTGAACAAACATCATCTGCCCATCTTTTTTAAGTTGTCAAACATTAATATAAGATATTGGACTCTTCTGATAAGTGCTCAACCATGTTCACCAGCTAGCTGCTGACCGTGCCGGCCGTTTGGCGGTTATGGCCACTTCAACCAACAATTACAAGATAACTGGGTCCGATAAAGCCACTGAACACCACCTGCTCAGCAGCAGACGGTAATATTCCAGAACATTACATGCCGACACCGATATCCATCAGGCTCCCACTCTATCGTCATTCAAGCAGCCCTCAAAGCCCACCTCTTCAAACTCGCTCCCCCTGCACCCTCCACTCCGTGACTCACTCTTCTCCGGTCTTTTCTTTTGTTTGCTCCTCGTGTTTCTATTTAGTTTAGTTCTGTTTGTCTTATGTAAAGCATCTTTGAGTGTCGAGGAAAGCGCTATATAAATTCAAAGTGTTATTATTACTGTTATTATACACCTTGATCTACTTCAATTATGAGCATGTGTTTGACTTGATGTATCCGAGTTATTATCCTAACCAGTACGGTTTGTATCGTCTCTAAACACAGCTGGTGTGAAATAAACAAACAAGTCTATGACAGATTATTTTAAGTCTACAAGTTAGTTCTATCATGCTTTTTGAACTAGTCGGCGTCTGGCGGCCAGGCCTCGACACACGGGCTGGACACAGCCCAACATATCGGAATATCACGAAGGAGTGTGTGCAACCTTTTGTTTTTTTCGCATAAAGTTTGCTGAACTAATAATCAAATAAAGAAAGTACAAAGGTAAATGTACGTGTGCTGTATGTTTGTGTAAAGAAATGCTGGATTAGGATCCAGAGTTGGGAGGATTTGTGTCCGTTATTGTCCTCTGATTGGATCTTCGAATCAATTAAAAAATGTTTTCCCTTAAACCAGAGAAATTCAATTTCATCGCTGTCGTGTTGAGTCAGGGAGTGCAGGCAGAAAGAGATCCTCCACTTTGGAGTTGGGACAGGTTTTTTTTAATCAAGCACAGATGTATAGCCAAGGCCAGTTGTGATTACTAGGTACTGACCGTCGCAGCAAACTTTTGAGTTTAATAGTTTTAGCCTTCAGAGCTTTAAAGTTCCGACTGTCGGAAATCAGAGGCACTCCTGGGGGGCATAAAAAGAAACGTACTTGGCTGGATCAGGCATCTGAGTGCAGAGGAACCGTAGAGACTGGAAACTCTTGCGGATGGAGTGGATGTTGGCCATGCCCATAAACACCACCTCACAGTTGGGATAGTACTCTGGGAGAGGAGCAAAAACAATTATTAAAGAAAACTAGCTTTTCATGTTCGCACACAGAACAATCCTATTTGCTGAGAAATGAGCTCCAGAATCCACAGCATCCAGTTGACCTGATTCTGCTTGCAACCAGGGACCGAGCTGAGAAGACCCACCTGGACATTCACAGCCTCCCCCTTTGGCCCTGTTAGCTACGGCCGCAGCGTAGGACCTGGCGTCCAGGATCAGTAGCTTGTGGGGCTGGGTGGCCAACGTCACCTCCGAGCTGTTGGTCATGGAGGATTCTGACACGGACATAAATACAGCAAAGATTACGTCTCAGCACAGGCTGTATGCAGGGCTTCATTATCACAATCAAGAAGTCCCGCAGACGTGAATAAGTTCCGCTCGTCAGAATCTGTTCGACATGAACCGTTGCCGAGAGCTGCGAGTGTGTTAAAGTCAGACGTTGCGGTAACATCCTCTTGCGTGTGTGCTGGTAGATGTGTCGTCAGCTGGAGGTGTGTGTACACTGCGTGTCAGTCAGTGAGAGGGGGAGGAAGGCTGCCAGTGTGCGTTCTTACCAAAGTCGGTGTCAGGCAGGTCGGTGCCGTTGGTGTAGCCGCCGTTGGAAATGTGTTTGCGGGAGCTGGCGTCCACGGCGCAGGCCTTGGCGATGGACTGGACCAGGTGCTCGTCGTCGGCGTTCCTCCAGCCCCACCAGCTGACCTCTGGCTGACCGCAGCGGGCGATCACAGCTCCCGTGGTCGGGTGCCTATGTCGGGATGGCAACGGGGGAGGAGTTAGTCAAAACACAAGTGAAGTTTAGAGAAGACCATGGTTTATTTCTTATTGAAAGGAAGATAGTATGGTTTGCTGCCACAGTATGCCAAATACAGTCAAACTGAGACGTGTGTTAGGACATAATTTAGCTCCTAATACTTCAAACTTTGTCTCTTGTTTATTTCGGGTTCTGTGACGCACAAAACAGGCATACACATTTCCATTTTGTGGTTTGAGTAGTTGTCCATAAACAAAAATTAAAAAGGTTCTCAGTTCTCACGCACCGTTTGTTAAAAACAACAGGCATACTGTACTGTCGCTATGAAGCAGCGTGTTTCATTGGTTAAGTTGTGTGTTGACAAACTGAATGGAGACAACTTGACCAATGTTGCCTGGAGGCATTCATCAATTAGCTGTAGTTTCCCCCACAAAAGTAACCTCTGTGCACAGAGACACTGTTATGAGCCATAAAGATATTATCTGAAGATGTTTTAATTCCTTTCACAAACAATCATGCCAATCACATCAAGAAAAGAACGCACTGCCACGTGGCAGTTAACAAGTTTGACCTTCTGCCTTGATTCAAACACACCGACCTATAAACCACAGCAGGAAACCTCTTCCAGGAGCGGAAGGCGGCCACATTTTCCAGCTCCTTGTCAGTGATCCAGGCCGGCACCAAGAGCTGCTGAGGATAGCTGGGACAGAGCCTGGGGAGCACAGGGACACCAGGGAGCACAGCTGTAACCACGAGGAGGGGAGCACCACCGGGCTCCATGGAGCAACTACAGGCTCCGTCTACAGACACCTAATCCTGGGCTGGGCTCCTATCAGCCCAGGGTGTAGCCTCTGTGCACTACAAGAACACAAACACCCACTGTCTAACACACACACACACACACACACACACCGACTTGTGCTGGTTGCCAATGAAAACAGAGAAAGGATCCATGTTTTCGCTGGCAGTGCTGTGAAATCAACACAGCAGCATGAGAGCTCCTCTTACCTGAACTTGCTGTTGATGTCAGATATCCTCCAGGCGTTCTGGGTGTCAAAGCCCATCCTCTCAACCTCGTTCTTGAACCAGGAAGTCACGTGTTCGCCTACATAGAGCAGAGGTGCCGTGATAAGACGGCAGGGAGCAGAGGTTCTACCGGGGTCATGCAGGCGAGGGGGGGGGGACTACCTGGTCGACAGAGCTCGCCGTGCTGCTCCTTCTCGCCAGCGTACACCTCCATACACCAGGCGTGGAAGGCGAAGGAGAAGAGGTTCTCCAGGCGCGAGGGAGGGCGCGCCACCACGTTCAGGCGCTTCAACCATTCCTGACACTGTTCGAAGGTGGAGAACTGACACCTGGGGAGCGGACGCAAAGGCCAACGTTACGCCGGGACCGAGCTACAAAATGGAATCAAAGTACAATGTCAGCAGACGTATTGCTAATTACTTCTGAAATTTGAGCAAATACCTGCCTGTACTGTTAAAGATGTATCCCTTAATCGAAGAGTAAATCACTACCTCTCTTTCTAGAAATGCTCAGTACATGGAAGGTAGCGTCGCACTCACATAAGGCCGGCTGGTCCGTACTCGCTGTGTTCCTCAAGGGACGGAAAACTCAACATTGTGAATTCTGGAGCTAAATAGCCGTTGATGATAATGAATGTGTTCTTGTGACCAGCTTTTAAATGTCATTAAGTGCTGTTTTGGAGCTGTACCAAATAGGTTGAAGCTTCATTCACAACGTGGACAACACAGCACACAAAGGGAGGCACGCACTGACATGCTGTATGTCCATGTTAGAAGGTTGATTGAAGACTAACTATTCAAATTGAGGATTTCGTTTGAGTTTTTTTAAGGCTGACGATGATCATTTGACGGCAGACATTTAAAGCTGCGTTGGAAAACCTAAATAGAAGCTTGGACATAAAGAAATGACATTGGGTTCAGCTCTAGCTGTTTTATTCGCCCACATTGTACCAGCTGTATTTTCTGGGTTTTAAAAAAACAGGTGCCTAGTTTTGACAGAAAGGGACTTGGCCAGAGCGTTGGAGGGTGAAGGGCGACTACGATGTCAACCTGTACGGCTGTTTCAGTCGCTCTGTGTTCAGTAGAAGAAAACCTCCTTTTGTTTCTTGTGAAGCCGTTCTGTTGGCGTCGGGTCATTCTGGGCCCATCTGGGTCAAACATACAGTGTATGGCTGTAGGACTCCTCTGGTACCCTTGTAGCGTGTGCCATGTTTAAGCGGTAACCATAGCAACCTACGCCTCATGGCTTCGTCCTTTCAGCTAATTGTAACGCCTAAACCATCCTGCATCTGGACTTCTGTGAGAAATGTCAGAATAAATGCAGGTGATCTTTTGTTATTTGGTGTTTTCTGTAACTTAAAAAAACATCTACATGTTCCTGTCCCTTTAATGAAGAGGTGAGAGAAGGAATGACTTCAGGCTGCAGGACGGGTCCTACCTGACGACCTTACAGTCCTTACAGGTGACATGGAGCTGGAACATATCCCGACACTCCACGGTCTCTACGAGCTGAAGAGGAACCTGTGGAGAGAAAGAGTGGGAGCATCAACGCTACACCCCGTCACACTGACGGCAACGTCAACAAGCATGAGGAATAATCCAGAAAATGCCCAAACGCATGCGGTCAGTACAAGTAGTGTGGTGGACTGCAACGGGCGATAGTTTTAGGAAATTAGTGTTGGTCGACAGTAACAGTCACGCAAATAAGCAGCCACGAGTGCTGTAACTTCACATTTCAATTATAATATTTGATTGTATGAATAAAAGGAGAAAAAACACCGTTCATCCACATGCTCCTACAAATATACAGGTCACGCATATTATTGGTTCAGGTGCATTCCCATTCATTTTTCACATCACATCTCCCGGAGCTCTGTTAATATACATTATCTTTTTTTAACTTTGAGTGTCGGAGCACTAAAACACTCGGGACAAGATCCAGAAGAGCCTGCATTCGTATTTCCCATTTGGCGCAGATCTACCGCCTTGTCTTTAATAAGCAAATATCATCCAGAGCACAAACCTGTCATGTGCTTTTGACTTAAGGGACTACTTTGAATACCACCGGGAAATACCTATGCTGCTTTTCACTAAGCTCTGTTAATTAGCCGAGCGCAGCGAGGGTTCATGGAAAGGTGTGGCTCAAGCTGCTGTTCACACAGTCCGTGCACAGTGGGCAGCCAGCCAGCAGCTCGATCTGCAGCTTTAACGCCCGTCTGGAGACATTTTGCAGACACATATTTTTTGCACTTGGTGTTAAACAAGGATAAACAAACCAGGATTCTACTCCTCCAGGCACCAGCCAGTTAACAGACAGCCACACGCTTATTACACACACACACACACACACCTATATCAACCACTCCACCTTGTGCAGCTCTTACTGTACTTACTGACACCTCACAACAACAACAACTCTATCCAAAACAAAAAAACAGAGAGAAGTACAATGTGAGTGACGCACGTCTATCTTTGGTCTGCACTAGCAGCAACCTCCGGATGTTGGAGCATCCTGCTGCCACGACTTAATTCCTGCCCTCTAATCTGCAGCCCTAATCTGGCCCACATCAAAGTTCCTAGGCTGCTTGTTAACGGGCTCTCGCTCTCTCGCAGCTACGCCCACCACATATGCGCGTGAGCTCCCGACACCTCTGCCGTGTGATGCAGACGCCTCGGCAAGCGCGTCCGAATGTGTGTGAAGAGAGAGCGAGGGCCAAGGCCCGGGGGCTCATGAAGGTCCAATTAACCTCTGCAAAGTGTGACGGGCAGCCAGAAGACCCCAGGAAACAGATGGATGCAACCATCAGAACCACCGACTACACCGATACATGTGAAGGTTTGAGTAACTTCACGGCATCATTTTTGATCAGTTTGACGCACTGCCAACATTCGGGATTGGTACTTCTTGCTGTTTTCAAACTATATAAAGTAACTAAGAAGCAAAAACCTGAAAATAAGGATTGACGTGGAATACTGCAGATAGTAAGCCGGAGTTTTGACACCAATACAGGAATACAAATATTTGTCATGCCTTTAGCTGATGGGATATAAGCAAAACAAAAGACTCAGATGTTACACGTTAAAAGTCAAACAGCTGGACAACAAATTTTCCTTCATGTTTACTTTGTCCCAATCACGGTCAAATGTGTTTAGTTTGTGTACTATTTAGTCTGTTTCAGCTCCGCAGCGCACAAATTAAAGCTGACCAAATAAAAATAACTACCAGGGTCAAAGTTTCTTTCTGATCTACTGTACACACAAACTCATCCCCCTCCACTGTCACACTGTTTAAGTCGCTTTGGAACAACACAGACAATACTTGAGAGGAGCTTTTCATTGTTGGTTCTGGTCTTCTGGTTATTAACAGACTCTTAAGGGTATAAGAAATAAGTTTCTCTTATTTTTAGATGATGATAAGTTCTGAGGGAAGGAACTGAAACAGCCAAAGCTTTCCTGGTAGCTCTTGATTGGCTGCTCTCACGTGTTAGAGGCAGAGCAGCCTGGTTATCTGAACACAGCATACACGTTTCCGCAAACATTGGGAGTGCGATTTCTTGTCTAATTAAGGCAAATACTTAAAATAGAATGTAAATAGATTAGGAGAGATAGTAAACTTAACAACTATGTGTTCTTTTATTCCCAGTACCACAATCCCATGCAACCCTTCAGTGCACAAAATAGAAGATACTGTAGGAACTTGTGTGTGTGTGTATGTGTGTGTGTATGTGTGTATGTGTGTGTGTGTGTGTATATTTATTTGTACATTATTATTATGTTTGTATGTGCTGTGCCAAAAGGATGAATTAAGTCTTGGTTTACTCAATCTTGTAGTTGAACGAAAAATAAGCTACTTGAAATATAAAAGAATAACTTGTTAAGCGAACATCTTTTCCGTGGGATGTTTTCTTAGAAAAGGGGCCACACTTATAGGCAACAAGGCCAGTCTCTCATTTTCAACATGGTGGAGAGAGAGGAGAGAAAGAGAGAGAGCGAGCGAGAGAAACCAAGGCAACGACAAGAGCGGAGAGAAAGCTCATTGGCAGGCGAGTGTAAAACCAGAAGTGATGAAGAGTCACGCGCCGTGAGCCGCCGGTGCAGATCAGCTTCGAATGGCGCGGCCACCACGGCGCTGGCACAATGGGCCCGACTGCGTCCATTCCCAAAAGCATTAACGCACACTTTCACGCGGGCCCTCGAGTCGAGACAACGCGGTTAATTCTTCGGCTACTTTGAGAGACATTCGCTAAATCCGACGCTCACTTTCCAGAGATAACTCACGTTGACGACGGACTCTTTGAACTTGATGTGTAGGCGGTAGTTGGACACGGCGATGATGGCGTCCTCTGCCCTCCCCACATACTCTGTGAACTCCCCATGCAGCTCAGGAAAGGGCACCTAGCAACAGCAGGAGATAAAAACATGTCACACACGCGGTTGAGTCACACAGCAGATCGTTATGAGTGGAGGGCATTGGAGCGATTGTTTCACTAGATATGCTCATCATGACTTTTACAAGTTGTATCAACCTATATTCACTGCAGCCGTCAGCCTGTTATACATTTCATTCTTGCAAGGAAAAATATGGTTATCACATAAATAACGCAGCAGCAATAACTTTTTCTATAATAAACTAGTAAACCTTTTATAGAAACCAGCAGCTTTATTTTAAAAAAGAAGAAGCTTATGACTGAATAACACATATTAAAATACTTTTCAATTATGTCAGATTACAGCGCTTCGGATATCACATGACTTTTGAGACTTTGCTTCTGAGACGGGTTAAACTGAAAGTGAGCTTAAGTCACGTGTCGTTACAGCGATTATGTAACCGACTACAGAGGAGAGACTCACCCACATATAAACACATGACTGTCAGGTTAACAGTTTTTTTTTTTTTTTTAACGGCACAAGATAAGAGGCAGATTCCCCACCTGCATGTTCTCTTCCTCCAGAACGGGGGACTTTTTGGGGAAGATCTCATTGGCCTGGATACATTCCAAGCTCTGCTGCCCCATCTCCTCCTGCAGAGAAAAAAAATAAAACAACTCTTTACTGAACTGGTATGAACTTTAACAACTACAACCTTCTTTCAGTCATAGTTCTTTCTTTAGTTTTTATATGGCTTTTAAAACATTTGTCCAGGGAAGGCTGGCTGAGTATTTTCTGGTTATCCCCCCCGACAGTGGCATTCACAGCTTTGGAAACTAAGCTGCACTGTAGGAACGGTTTGGGTAGTTCCAACCGAACTAAAAAGGAGGAAATGAAGTGCTACTTCTCCACTTTGCCTCCATCTCCCCAGCTTTGATTGGTTTTCACGTTAATGTTACAAATGGCGGAAGTGTCACAACCCTTATTGTAACAGAGTTGATTTAAAGTGACGGCGCTGCATTGATGCTGCTTTGAAGGGATGTCTTCTCCTTCCCACCCACACTGTAATGTGCAACCCAGAGTAATTTACTACAATCACGACGCGCCACCGAATAACAGACGCCAGAGTCGCTCTGAAACTAGAAATGGTCATTCATATACACAAGATCCGGAAAAAAAAGGGAGAGCCTGAATCAAATTCTGGTTGACAAAATCTAATTATGCACCCGTTTCATTTAAAAGGCCATTTTCATCAACAGGCTTTCATGGTGGCCCAATGTTTTGAGGTCACAGCGGTGTTACGCAACATATTTCCTAGAGGGTGCCTATCAGTGGGGAATGTGCGGCATGAATATACAAGCAGAGTCTTGGTTTTGTCCTCAAAGGCAAACTGATCAAAAACTAAAATGACCTTGAGTTGACAGACATCAACAAGAATCCATGTGCCGTTTGGTCAGAGCAGAGTTCAGTCTGAACGCCGTGCAAAGAAAGATTACGGTGGCCGAAAGAGATGGCAGATAACTGACAGCGGCAGCACTTTGTGCCAGACGCTGAGTCAGCATGAGCCGATAGACACAGTGGTCGTGGTTGGAGGAGCAGCCTGCTGAGGCCAGCCGGGGGGCAGCTGCCGCACAGCGGCAGGCCAAGAACACAAAAACTCAGACAGTCATCGTTCAGCAGGTGACACATCCGATCCAGTGGTTATGTCACGATGCGACGATACAACACTAAAAGCGCCCCTGCTTAGACAGCAGCCTTGGAGGACCTTTGATACTGTTGCAGCTGATTTGACTGTCTGCATCCCAGTAACCAGAGCTGATTGAAAGTGAAATCGATGGGAGAGTTTCTAATCCTGCTGAATGCACTCAGGCCACAGGACACACAGCAGTAACTGTCCAAAGCATGCATGAAGTGACGGTACTTTACCATGGCCCCTGAGAAGGAGAGCGGGTCACGCAACAAGGAACTCCTGCCTGGATCAGTCTGTGCAGAAAAAAGAAGAAGAAAAAAAACACCCAACGTTGAGGTTATTCGAGCAGCTGACATATAAATTATATATGGGACACAAAGGCCCTCTTATATGTGGACTTATCACAATTTAAACTCATGACGCACATACAATAATATAGAATGTCTCCAAAACAATGCTTGTTCAAACAATAAACAATGTACTTCCTGTTTTGCATTCACCAAATGCCTTACTAGTTGCCCCAAAAGAGCACATCGAGTCTTGTGAACAACTATCTACTCTGGCTGGAATTACTACCAGGAAACGGTAAACAAGGCTAACAGCCTTCTCTAATTTGTAGGACATCTGTTGCTATGTTTGGACTTCATGCAGACTGATTTTAAAGGGTTTCTTCAGAAAAACAAAGCAGGGAAATGCAACTGCTGATTTATTATATTTGTGATATTGTTTGCAAGTATCAGGATGTGTAAATAGTTTGTCAGGGAATGGGTCTAAGCTATGAACTGATTGAGCAGTCATGTTCAACACAGTTAATAGCACATCAATTTACATGAAATGACACTAGAAGGGAAGGCGTGGCTAGCTTCAGTGACGATTTTATTCAGTTGCATCAATTATAATAAAGAGGGACAAACATACTGGAGGCCACATGGAAAGGAACAGCAGATGGCTGGAAATGTCAAATAAAAATCAGTTGTGAGAGTTAACTTTTAGACTTACTGCAGACAATCAATAATGGACAATGAGTAGTCTTGATGATCCTGTTTGGATACTCTCACAAGTAAGACATGGAAATCTGTGAAAAGTAAGGCAAATGTGCAACTGAATCGTAATGTGAATGGTTTACCTTACAAGCAGCAGACTCTTTCACTGAGACATTCACACCACAGAAGCTCTTTTGATTTACTTGCAAATATAGCTGCACTGGTGGTCAGAGTGGCTTGCGTATGAGCTCAGAGATACCACTTAAACTCAGTTGTGGAATGGAAAAAAGCCAATTGGATATTGAAGCACTAAATCGTCAGTCGAGCCAACATACAGGCACGGTATAGTCCCGCTAAATGGCAATGTAGTTTAGAAATAAACAAAAAACACATTCATGCATACTGTACATTTTAAACGCCTGCCGCTCGGTCAATACAAGCTCAAGGAAGGTAGATGTACCGGCTCAATGGATACATTATGCGTGCAGGTAGATCCAAATGTTCTTGACATCATGACAGAATGTACTTTAAGCGATATCGCCCGACATCTCTTTTCAAAACAGGCAATGTGTGGAGAGACCTCTCAGCATACAGGCCCACGAATAGTTGTGAAGGTCAGCCAGTCATAGAAACTGAAATCTGATCTGAAAATGACCGGGGAGTGAGAACAAAGCACCTCAGCACACCTTCTCGGGAAGATGTACAATTCCAAAGGGCAGAAATGAGACAGACCAAAGTCAGACGATGAGCTGGTTGAGAGTGGTGTGAAGCTGGAAACTGAAAACGCACCTTTTCCGACTATATCTGGATTAAAACACAGATTTGCACTTCAGTGGCACTTAAATAGCTCTTATTGTGGTACTTTTGTAGTTCGACTATGCTGAGGAAATGTTACTTTCTGTATTCTTGTTGTTCTTAGTTTGTACTCTAGGTTGAAATGTACTTATTGTAAGTCGCTTTGGATAAAAGCGTCTGCTAAATGACATGTCATGTAAAAAAATAGCCAGGGGGAGTCATTACTTCCCTGACTGAGGAGTCCAGCTTTTACTGCCCGGTGCTACCTGATAAAGCATATCTGCCCCGCGCACACACCCACACACACACCCACACACACGCACCTCTGTTTACCGCAGCGGGCTCCTAACACCGGGCTAGCCCCTTAGAGCCGTAACGGGGCACCCGTCCCGTGACAGGCCGCCGTGCAGCGCAGGCTGCTGCACGATCAGACAGAAAGCCTCCGTCTACTAAACTACTGATGTGGGCAACTTTCAAAATAGCGACATAGGCGATAAATTGACAGACTGCAAAGTAATAGCGCGACAAAAGACGCGTCGATGCGGTCAGATAGACACTCAAGAGGATTATCGTGGACGTTTACTAGTCATAACGTTACTTTGCGTCGGAAAAAAACCTCAACTATCGATTGCTAAAACGTTAACAAGTTCGCATTTGGTGGCGACATAACAGTGGCGTGGGTAATTAAAACAATAAGCTCTAACTATATATCCAGAAACAACATCAGACGATTATTGGTCGTCTTAAGAGGGCGAGAAGAGATAACTTTAACACAACGTCCACAATTAAGCTAGCTAACGTTTAGTAGTCATGTATTAGAATAATTCAGTTAACATAAAAGTTAAACAACGGACATGTCAAAAGTAACTAGCGGAATAACGTCAACCTCACTGCTGCTCTTCCTTCTTTTAGAGTAAGTTAATGTCCACGGCAGCTTTGAGCTAGACTGTCTGCAGCTAGCGCGAGCTAACGTCAACAGTTAGCTAATGCATAGTTACAATTCCGCTCGCGAGCCGACGGCTAGTTCAACCCGGATGTTGGGATTGAAAGCAGCCGACACCAGCATGCACGAGTCCACCGGGGCTGTTGCGTTGCACGGCACCCAGTGTCACCCCGCAGAGACCTGCGCCAGCGAGCGGGCTAGCTCACGTTAGCGGCTGAAGCTACTGTTTTTGTTATTATGAGATGGAGGGCGGAACCCAAAACGGAGAGGCCTTCTGTCAGAAGCGACCACAGCCGGCGGACTCACCGAGGGGGGAACGGAGGCACGGGAGGTTCGCAGCCAACGATTCACCCGAAAGCCCGTGCGATATTACTGAGCGGCGAATGAACTTCGATCGAAATACGCGTTAGTCATATCCGAGCCGAGGCCAGCTTCACTGCGTCCCTCTCCAGCACCGAGCCGTCGTCGCCATCGCCGCGAATTCTCCAGCCCAAAAACCCCGACGTGAGCGGGTGACGTCACCGCGTCACAACAATCCTCTCGGTGGAGGGGGCGTGGTCAAGGGCTCAGACACACATGCGGCACGATCATGTAAACACTGGCCTAGACGGCCCGAATAACTAATTTATTGGACACGATGCCATGAAAGACCATTTCCGGCAGACAAAACAAAAAAAACATTTTAGCTGAGATAAAAAAAATCCCCTTGCTGAGTCATAATTATGAGATAGAAAGTCATAATTATGAGATAGAAAGTCATATTTTATATTTTTTACCTTCTTTAGTTTTTTTCTTCCTATTATCTGCGCTGTCTTCACAGGTCTCTTCATCCTCTCTCTGGCCTAACCATGCAAACGATATACAAAATGTAACTTAGTTAGAAATCAATATAGTTTTTTAAACATTCTAACGTTTTAACTTCACAAATAATAGCATTTCTATTAGAGTAGCTGCGTGTGTTTCTCAAAGGGGGCTAACGTAATCAGACTCCACACAGCCCTTTAATCATGATGTGGTAAGTGTCATCACAGCTGTCATATCCTACTAATGTACCCTATAGTGCTACAGTATGTTGATAAGTAATGCAGATATTGTAACTGTGCACTTAGTGGTCTTCTGTCGTTTACACGGGCGCTTTGCGGTGGAAAGTGTGTTGGCAAAATACAATTTAGAGAATGAAAAACAACAGTGAGTCTTAAAGCGACACTATGTAACTTTTCCCCTGTAGCGCCCCCTTCAGGTATTTAACGGCTGGCTCTCGAGCCATATATGGCTCTTCAGGCTCGTGCCCTCACAGCTGATCGAACAGCTGATCAATGCGCGCTACCGGCAGCGCGTCTCGGCAGCCACAGCGAGCCGTTCAGCCGCAGCATGTCATTAGGGTCCGAGCAACAGCGAAGCTGTCCGAGAGGACCCTATTGAAATTGCCGGAGTTCTTATTATTATTATACTGGATTTTTAGGGTCCGAGCAACAGCGAAGCTGTCCGAGAGGGCCGTATTGAAATTGCCGGAGTTCTTATTAGGGTCCGAGCGACAGCGAAGCTGTCCGAGAGGACCCTATTGAAATTGCCGGAATTCTTATTAGGGTCCGAGCGACAGCGAAGCTGTCCGAGAGGACCCTATTGAAATTGCCGGAGTTCTTATTATTAGGGTCCGAGCGACAGCGAAGCTGTCCGAGAGGACCCTATTGTAATTGTTAGAGTTCTTATTATTAAGGTCCGAGCGACAGCGAAGCTGTCCGAGAGGACCCTATTGAAATTGCCGGAGTTCTTATTATTATACTGGATTTTTATTTTTACTCTTTGGGCGCATATTGGGGGTACGCATCATATCCCAAAACTCACCAAATTTGGCATGCTTGTCAGGATTGGTGAAACTTAGGTTTTGACACTGACCTTGAAATTGGGCTCTCAGAAATTGCTCTCTAGCGCCACCTAGAAGTTTGACCGGTGACGCCCCTCACCCACAATGTCCGATTGACTTAAAAAACAGATTTTCTAGACCTCTAGGACCTGCTCTACAAAAAAGCCTCTCAGGACCCTAAGCTCCGCCTACTTTAATTTTCGGGCCATTTTGATTTTTGTGAAAAATACAAAAGTGACCACCGAACCTAAACGATAGGTCCAATGTTAACAAACCCATTTGATATAATGATAAGTGAAGCTATATCATCTGCGATATATCGTCTTTTTTTCAAATTGATCATAGTGGTAAGCATCTATAGCCCGACAAACATTTTAGGGGCGTGTCCCGTTTTGTAATGCTTATAACTTCAACACTATTGGTCAAAATAAGTGAAGCTATATCATCTGCGATATATTGTCTTTTTTTCAAATTGATCATAGTGGTAAGCATCTATAGCCCGACAAACATTTTAGGGGCGTGTCCCGTTTTGTAATGCTTATAACTTCAACACTATTGGTCAAAAAAAATAACAGACCGTCAGGATATGTGCAGAATGGCGTCTGGAACATTCGATGCAAATTTCGTGCAATTTGAACTTTAATTGGTGCCACAAATATTCACCAAAGTTGGCCGGTTTTGGCCATTTTGCCCGTTTTTTTGCGTTTTTGGCCATTTTCCACTTTTTTCAAACGGCCATTAGACCCACAAAACGCTAACGGAATTCGTTAAAAATAGATTTGTTAGAATCTCAAGACCTGAATATATTACAATCAGGAAAAAAAAGACTTTTCGTCCGTAGGAAATGCCCGTTTTTTGACTGCCAATATTTGTAATTTATTCATCTTAAACTATAGCTTACACTCATCAGATATGTTTTACAAAATTCAAGTGTAATGCCAGTCAAGGCCTGAACCAATTCACCAATTTTGAGCCAATTCCGTTAGCGTTTTCTGGTAGAACTCGACAGTTGGAAAAAAGTGGAAACTGGCCAAATCTGCCCAAAACGATAAAAAAGTCAAAAAACGCCCAAAACGCCAAAAACGTCCAAATTTGGTAGGAACAACTATTTATGAAGTAAGAGAACCATGAATGATTCACTTTCATGATAGGCCTGAACACATTCACCAGAAAAAAACTCTAATTAACACATTTACCAGAAAAAAACTCTAATTTGTCCAATCCCAAATAGTTGGGGCGCCTCCGGATGAATTCAACCAGCAAAGCCTCTAGCTCAGCATGATAAGTGACTGGCTCTAATGCTGGAGTTGCTGGTTTGATTCCAAGACAAGATGCCTTTTTTTATCCATTTTTTTTTTACATTGAATTTACACGCCGTGGTCTACACTTCACATAGGGACACGCGACGCGTGAATATATTCACGCAGTTAAAGCACAAGCTAGCGGCTGAACTGGACTTTGTCCAATCCGCCCCAAACTCCTCGCGCTCGTCACGAGTCGCGGCCCGAGTCGAGTCCGACCGGCGGGCCCTCGGCCGAGCGGGCCGGCGACTCGCCGGCGTCCCCGACCGGCGTGTGCGAGCGAGGACCCGTTCAACGCTGCTAGCAGCTTTAATGTTATACATGTAATTGCAAACAATTCGGTAAAAAAAGTAAAAAGACACCATGAGTTAAACGTTAACGTTTGATTAAAACGTTAATTTATGAATTTTAACCCTCAGTCAAACTGATGTAACGTTACAGTGAATAAATAATAAACTCTTTGTGCTCGTTATATCCTCCAAACAGAATTATATCTCATGTTTAACCTTTACGGAGACATCAGAGCCAGCGGAGCATTTTAAAAAGTCCTGCCGAAATCAGGCTGCTGTCAGCGGCCACACGGCGCGCTGACCGCCCGGTGCTCCGGAGCTCAGTGAGCGATCAGAGCCTCAAATCTACGGCGCAGATCTTTATGAGGCTGAATCAAAACAAACCGACCACAAATTTGATTTATAAACTACTAACTTCTCGCCTGAAAATATCCGAACATTACATTCCCTGACAACAACCGTAGTATGTCTAAAGTCAACTGTCAGTTGTTTATTTTCTCATCCGCCATTGTTTTCGGTTGCTGGTGAAATGCATTCTGGGATAACAAGTCACTTTCGGGTATTTTGAACACGTCAATATTGTACAGTGCGTCAGTGACTTTGAACTCCACAGAAGCTGCGCTTCTGGGCGTCACTGATCAGAGCACTTTTGCCGTCGCTGATCAAAGGTATATGGTCAGTGACATCACAGCTCGCGCTCAAAGGTCTATAAGTAGGGACAGTTGGTAACCACTGGTGTGTAACAATTTCCAGGATTCAACGGACCATTACCCTTGAATAAGCATATCATTTACAAGAACACTCGCACAATCACAGAAATGTCTTCCCCTGTGATCAAGAAGAGAGAATCATCCAATTACCACCAACGTATCGTACCTTCTAGAGATATTTTCTCTTCAGCAACAAAGAAGAGAAAAATCTCTGAAGTTACCACTGTGGTAAATATGATTTCCGGAGAACATCAACAAGACAGCAACACAGTCCCAGAGATGTCCTCCCCTGCGACCAAGAAGAGAAAATCCTTCATGGTCACCACGTTCGTAAAGATGGCTTCAGGAGAGACTTTGCAAGACAGCAAATTAATCCCGGAGACGACTCCGGAGGTTACGACTGTGGTGAGAATGACTTCGGAGGAAGTTTTCCCGCACAGCATAGTAAACCCGGAGAAGTCCTCCCGTGTGATTAAGAAAAGACACTTCTTCAACGTCAGAACTGTGGTAAAAATGACTTCCGCAGACATCTCGGTGATGTCCAGCCGTGTGACAAAAAAGAGAAAAACTTTCAACATTACTTCTGAGGTAAACATGATCTCTGAAAAAATCCCAGAGCAGAAGGTTGAAAGTTCTCTTGTTGACGTTCCAAGAGTCAAAAAAATATTTCCAAGGATCACCTTCCGGATCCTTGTCCGGTGAGGCAGATAAAACCTCAGGAAATAAAGATGGACATGAAGGCAAAAAAATAAGACCTGGATCAAGAGATCCAGGTACCATCCATGATGGGGAAACAAGGAACCTCAAGGCCCAGGTGGCCTTGATGGGGGGTTGGGAGAGTTGCTACCTACCTGTAAGGGTGACATGGGGGGGGGGGGGGTCACCTTTTTCACCCATCATGAGACCCAGGAACTTCAAGGTCCAGGTGGCCATGAGGTTCCTGAGTCTTTAGGGTGGGGGGAGGGGGGGTCACTTTTTTCACCCCTCATGAGACCCAGGAACCTAAAGGCACAGGAACTTCAAGGTCCAGGTGGCCATGAGGTTCCTGAGCATTTAGGGGAGGGAGCAGGGAGTTGCAACTTACCTGCAAACTCATGGGGAGTGAAAAGGGTGACATGGGAGGGGGGGGGGGGTCACCCTTTTCACCCCTCGAGACCCAGGAACCTAAAGGCACAGGAACCTGCCTTTAAGGAACCCCAGGTGGCCATGAGGTTCCTGAGCATTTAGGGAGGGGGGAGTTGCAACTTGCCTGCAAACTCATGGGGAGTGAAAAGGGTGACATGGGAGGGGGGGGGGGGGGGTCACCCTTTTCACCCCTCATGAGACCCAGGAACCTCAAGGCACAGGAACCTCAAGGTCCAGGTGGCCATGAGGTTCCTGAGCATTTAGGGGAGGGGGAGGGGGGAGTTGCAACTTGCCTGCAAACTCATGGGGAGTGAAAAGAGTGACATGGGGGGGGGTCACCTTTTTCACCCATCATGAGATAATTCATTATTATAACCCAAACGCACGTTATTACAATACATTTGTTCGACGCTTATTTGTCACAGTTGAGAAGGAACAAAACTCAATAAATCGTTGTGAGCTTCTAAGAACATGTGACAGGTGTGGTCTGGAGCAGTGGTTCTCCTCTGGTCTGGAGCAGTAGTTCTCCACTGATCTAGAGCAGTGGTTATCCTCTGGTCTGGAGCAGTGGTTCTCTTCTGGTCTGGAGCAGTGGTTCTCCTCTGGTCTAGGGCAGTGGTTCTCCACTGGTCTAGGGCAGAGGTTCTCCAATGCTCCAGGGCAGTGGAACACCTCTGGTCGAGCCCACATCTGTCACAGCAGATGTTAGCAGCTTACATCCTTCCCAATTGTGGCAAAAAAAAAGCTTTGAACAAATCAAATGTAACAACCTGTGTTTGATCTTTGATACATTAATGTGGGTTATAATAACTATAATTAATTTAATAACATGTCCACTGGTCTTGGGCAGTTGAGAACCACTGGTCAATGGCGGTGGTTCTCCACATCTCCAGGGCAGTGGTTCTCCATTGATCTAGTGCAGTGGTTCTCCACTGCTCTGCGGCAGTGGTTCTCCTCTTGTCTGGAGCAGAGGTTCTCCTCTTGTCTGGAGCAGTGGTTCTCCTGTCTGGAGCAGTGGTTCTCCACTGGTCCGGGGCAGTGGTTCTCCACTCATCTAGGGCAGTGGTTTTGCTGATAGCTATAAATTAAAATAAGCTTTAAAATAACATCTTTCCATTTTTTATTTTACAACTTATAAACAATTATGTAAGAAATTATCAACATCTATATCGGTATATAACGTTATGGAAAAACGTTTTACAAGCATTTTATATATTTTGACACAATCAAATATTATCATATATTCCATAATTATCCAAAATAGCCATACATTAACAAAAATCTATGTAAAATTACAAAAGCCAAACTACTTTTCCAGTTTTCACAAATGTGCTCCTTTTTAAAAACAAATTACAATATTAAAGTTTCGGTTGAACAATTATCTATATAAAAAGAAGTAAATAAAAAGTATTTCTTTGGAAAAGAAAAGGTCTTTATTTGAAAATGATTATACCTCAAATTTGAACTGAGCTACATTATTATTGTTGTGTATTTTATTGAGTCAATCATTGCAATACAAGACAATATTATTATTCATAATATTAAAAACAGAAGGACAGAAAAGGTAGAAGAAAAAAACGCTCATATATTCTTGTCCTAAATTATTAAACAGAACATGCTACATGCATGAAAAGCATGTCAGGCAATAATTATATTTTACGGATGAAATGTGAATTTGTCTCATTTTGAACAGCAGAAGAACAGAATGCCTTGATCACAAAATATAATCATTACTGTAAATACAGATGAGAGCTATAATGTATGTGTGAAGACAGCAGGAGAGCTGTCATGATGTCCTCTTTCTCTCAGTTGAAAACATGTGGGTTGTATTTGATTGTGGACCCCCCCAGTAAGCACAGACGGAAGTTGAAGCAAATCATGAAACTGTCAAGTCGATGTACTTCCGCCACTATTAACGATGAACAAATAACAAACGCACCAAACAACAAACAATAACAAACGCGCCTCGGGTGAAGCCGACACTTCCGAAATCACTTAATGAAATCCTGCCAGCTGCTGCTGTTGGTACAACTCAAGGATTATTTGGATCCATGTCATAAAGAAACACCAGAAACCTCCTCGGCAGAACCTCACCTGTTCATGAAGCAGTTTCGTACTCTCTCGCGTGCGTTGTGTAATTTCCACGTAAACAAACAGTCTTGACTTGGCTTAATCCGGCCGTTTATTCATTCGCCTGGTCCAGTAGCACTCGGCGTTGGCTGCCTTGTAGCCTGGTAGCCTGGTAGCATAACAGAAAACACATAAACGTCCATGGCCCACCTCGTACAACCACGTTGTTGAACGGCAACAACAAACAGCAGACTGGGCAGAATTAACGGGGCGCACCGCTCAAGTCTGCAGGGGCCCAGCAGAGGGCGCTAATGTGTGTTGTACTCAAACAATGGCCAGTGATGGCAAGTGGAATCATTAACACTGTTACATTCCCCCCTACTGATCTCCACTTGCTCATCCAACAAAAAAAAATGTATTATAACAAAACTCACCAAAAGAAACTTGACAAGGGCCATGAAAACACCTTAAAACAGGAAGATACCAGGTAAGATCCACTATGTACAACAATAAAATAAAAGTAATGTACAGTACTAGTCAGAATAGTGATACAAAGTAGTCCAGTCAATGACTATCCCATAAGAATTAGAATGAGAAAGGGTAGCAAGTCCTTTCAACACCCATAGGAAAACATGCCCATGTACATGTTAATTCACTAAATATCACATAACACATAGTACAATCACAACCTATCTAGACTCTCACGATATCAGTGGTCTCACACAGGTTCTCATCAGAAAAAGAAAAAAAAAAAAAAAATAGAAAAAAAAAAAACATTCAAAAGAGAATGGGACAGTGGGACATTGTGTCATGGTCATCACTGCCACAAATGACACATGGACCCCTAAACCTGGTGAAACTCACATTCCTTGGTCTAGGCGGCCCGGAGCGCTGAGCGGACTCCTGTTTTAACAAGCGCTCCAGAAGAGCGATAACATGCTCAAGAGACTGGCCATCACCTGAAAAGGGCCTACCCGCTGCGGTCGCTTGAGGATCAGGAGGGCGTACTGCAGTTTGAACATGGCTGTGCAGGACATCCGCTGCCTGGGTGGATTGCAAGCCACTGACTGATCGTGTGGGCTGACGCTGCTGGAGACGTTTCTTACGATGATGTTCATCCAACCGGACCTGAACATCAGCGGCTGTCCATTCCTCAAGCGGCTTGCAACTGAAGACTAGGGACAGTTCAGGGTCAGGACAGTGAGTGATGAACATGACCGTTACTCCACGGGAGGGGTTGTCAAGTGACTAGTCTTGTCTTTTTAGTCCCTCAACAGCAGTGTCAATGGCTTTGTTAAGCCGAATCCAATAGTCAACAGCAGTCTCGGTGGAGAATGGCTTGGTGTCATAAAAGTCGGCTAGAGGCATGAAGGAAGTCACACTGTCACTAAAGTGCTGTTTGAGGATGTCGAAAATGGGTTGAGGGCCTGACTGTAAGTTCAAAGTGGGTTTGTTACGTAGTCCAACTTTAACAACATCACTCGCCCTCCCTCGCAGCTTGCCCAATACCTCCTCTGCCTGGTCACATAACCCAATGCCTCTCCTACCTAGATGCACCTTAACACATTCCTCCCACTCTGAAATGAAAATTCTGTCAGTGCTGTCCCCCCTGAAAGGGTGTGGGTCATTACTGTGATGGCTCACTGTTAGGTTAACCCTGGAGAGGTCAGCGATGGCAGAATTAACCACACTAACATCATTAGCTGAAATTGACTTAATACATGAGACAATATTCTCTCCAATACTGGTCCCTATCTGCTTCACTAAGTCACTGAGAACATCCACTGGGACATTCCCACCATCCTGAACCACAGAAGGGGCAGACTGTTCACTTAATCTGACATTAGTAGCAGCAAATGTATCATCACATTCACTCGGATTCACTAGAGCATGATGAGGGGTAGATGTTACAGGCCCCACCCACGGTTGGCAATGATGAACTAAACCACAAACCTCGACCCCTGCCAATACCAGATAAATCCATTGTCAGAAAAAAAATGTAAACTCAAAATATATATATATATATATATATATATATATATATATATATATATATATATATATACACACACTCAGAACAAAAATATGTCCAGAAAAAGGAAAATAAGTTCACAATTTGACTAAGTATAAGAACAACCTGCATCCACTTAACACATTGGTGGTGTAATGTCTCTTTTTCTCTTCAGTTCAAGACAGTCAATGTCCAGTAAACCGCGCCAGGTTGGCGACTCACGGTAATGTGGAGCTGTGGCCTTCACTCGCTCAGCAGCGTGCTGAAGTTGTTCTCCCCCGATGACACGGCAGAAATCCCTCGGCGTAGAAGAACGGGTCACGGCACCATTGTAGCAGTTTCGTACTCTCTCGCGTGCGTTGTGTAATTTCCACGTAAACAGACAGTCTTGACTTGGCTTAATCCGGCCGTTTATTCATTCGCCTGGTCCAGTAGCACTCGGCGTTAGCTGCCTCGTAGCCTGGTAGCATAACAGAAAACACATAAACGTCCACGGCCCACCTCGTACAACCACGTTGTTGAACGGCAACAACAAACAGCAGACTGGGCAGAATTAACGGGGCGCACCGCTCAAGTCTGCAGGGGCCCAGCAGAGGGCGCTAATGTGTGTTGTACTCAAACAATGGCCAGTGATGCAAGTGGAATCATTAACACTGTTACATTCACAAAGCAGCCGCGTTCCTCACCACGGAAGAAGTTTTACACGTAAGGGGATTTTTTTTAAAGCCAGATTTACCGTAAAGCCACCGGCCAGTGTGAGCTGGAACTGACACGACTGACGTGTATCTGTACGCTGTACATTTCACGCGGGGGCGCGCTCCCCAGAGACCGGAGTCAGGAAGCGAATTCAAACTCAAATTCAAATTCAGGCTTAAAGCCTAGTCTATGCTTCTCCGGCGCGTCGACGGGCTTAAACATCACACTAAGCGAAACGGAGCGGATAAATAGCGCAATGAACTGTTTACGCGAACGTTGCGTCATTAAAATATCGGTTAAACTTCATATCAACATCCGCCAAGCTCAATAGAAGTCTATGTAAGTTAGCTAAGTTAGTTAACTTTGTGAAGTCAGGTCAACTGTTCACATTACGGAAGTCATTATATTGTTTATGATATCACAGTTTGAGTCATATCGCACTGTATCGTTACACTACCCCATAAGATGGCGTTAACTGTGTTCTTGGTAACTTTACATCCGTTTAAGTAACGTTAAACATAAATAGAAAGAGGATGTCTCTCTATTCAGTCTCTGCACATGTATTGCTAATTCTCCTTCAATGAATTATTCTCCCTGTCTCCTCCTCCAGTATGACGGGGATGACGGCCAGTACAACAAACTACCTGTGGTCTTTACAAGACGTCCTTGGTCAAGGGGCGACGGCCAGTGTCTACAAGGCACGCAACAAGGTACTGTAGCTGTGGATGCTTTTTTGTAATGTATAACACACAAGTAGTTTTCTACAGGGCTCCTCATTCACATTACTAGTGTCATTATCTCAGATGGTTCAGCTGACTCTTTTGCTGAAAAGTGACAGAGACCGTGCAATTTTAAAAGGATGTGATGTAGTGGGCTGATTTTGACATTCATACATGGCGTTCTGATCTGCAATACTGATTTGTGTGTTTGTGCGTAGAGGTCGGGTGAGCTGGTCGCTGTCAAAGTGTTCAACGCAGTGAGCTACAACCGCCCCCATGAGGTCCAGATGAGAGAGTTTGAGATGCTGAGGAAGCTCAACCACGGCAATATTGTCAGGCTATATGCCGTGGAAGAGGTAAGGCTACCACGAGATGAGGACAGGAGACAGAAAAACAATGACAAAGAAAAACACAGCCACATGTCGTGCTGAGATCATGATCACTGGGTAAAAGATGTCCTGTTCATCGGAACATGGAAGCGGATAGCGTTTGTTCTGCTAATAATTGCAGAGGAACTTAATCTTAATTTTGTGTGAAACTGCCATGCCTGTAATTCTCTCATGTAATTCACCAAATATACAGGTCAAGTAATACTGTTAGTCGTCTTCGAATGAATATCTTTTGATTTACATCTATCATGGATTTCTTGAAGCAGTGAGTTTTCCCTAATATATTTCTAGAATGTTTAAAAAGATTTGACGCTCTCCTAATGCCCCTCTCTCTAGCTGCCCTCCAAACAGAAGGTGCTGGTGATGGAGTATTGTTCAGGAGGAAGTCTACTTAGCCTACTTGAGGAGTCACAAAACGTCTTTGGCTTGCCTGAAACAGAATTCCTCACAGTTTTGCAATGTGTTGGTGGGTATATAGCTTGGTAATTTCCAATAATGTCATTAACCTAAACTGAAGTATTCCTCCCTTCTTTCCGTAATTCCTTCAGTGCAGGGGATGAACCACCTGCGAGAAAAGGGAGTGGTACACCGGGACATTAAGCCAGGCAACATTATGCGTAAGGTTGGAGAGGACGGCAAGTCTGTTTATAAGCTGACAGATTTTGGAGCAGCAAGAGAGCTGGAAGATGATGAGAAGTTTATGTCTATCTATGGAACAGAAGAGTATCTGGTAAGATAACAGTCTCAGAAATAAACTAAGTATGCCTGTATTTGACAATTTGCTGTCAAAGACCCCTTTTTTGATGAGTTTAGTGACTTTGAGAAAGTTGATGAGTGCATGCTGTCACTTAGGCTGCACAGTCTTTTCTGTTTACAATTCATTTCAATAGTTCAATAATTAAAAATGGCTGTTAATAATCAACACGCATGAAAAGCTTTGTAGGCAGAAATTGGCAGATCTTTCTGTCAGTTCAAGAAATCCGGGACATTATTTTGTCAGCCTTTCACCAAATATCATGAAAATGTATCAAGTAGTTCTTGATGGATTATGCTTACTAAACAAGAAGCCGGTCTGAGAGCATAACATAATAAGGAAACACTGTTGCAGATGACATTTTCATAAACCTCTTTTATGTCTGAGCACATTTAATTGAAAAACGTAAGTCCTCTTATGTTCTTCAATTCAATGTGGCTTCATTGGTATTAAAGTTTAAACAAATATTTAAAAAAACATGATTATGAATATTAATACAGCATTAACATTACGATTATTTGATAATTTATATACAGTGCAACTATAAAATTGACAGGCAGTTGAGAGCCTGATACATAAGCAACTTGGTATTCTGAAGACTGGGTGGCCCTCTGGTGGACAAACTGAACTTTTCACCGTTGCGCTTCTGCCTAATGCAACACATTTATCCTTGATGAAAAGAAAGGGACTGGGGAGAGAATACATGTTACGACCAAAACACTGCTTTCACTTAACACAACTAATACTGAAGTTTAAACGATAATCTTTACGACTGTTAACATATGAAGGTATGATGATTATATATCCACCTTTGTGATGGGGGGGGGGGTTGTTCCTGCTTTTGTCTGTGTGTTTTTTTTAATGCGTGTGTTTGTGTGTTCAGCACCCAGACATGTATGAGCGTGCTGTGCTACGTAAGCCTCATCAGAAGTCCTATGGAGTGAGTGTGGACCTGTGGAGTATTGGTGTGACATTTTACCATGCTGCTACTGGGAGTCTTCCCTTTGCACCATATGGAGGACCCCACAGGAACAAGCCCACCATGTGAGTCAATACATTTGGTGTGTGAAATCACTGAGCACACATGTCTGATAGAAACAGGGGTGAGTCTCAAATGACATGTCTTAGCTCCATCTTCACCAGCCAAGTTCCATATGTGGAAGCATTCCACCTTGGAATCAGACTGTTTCTGTCTCAATAAATTCTATTCAACCATTTCAACTTTGCCAAATGCATAGATATTCCCTTCGATAAATATTTGTTTCTGCATGTTATTACTTCAGGAATACCTTGGTATCTGGCAGAGCATGAACATGTATCAATGATTATCAACCTGACTAGTGTTTTTTGTTGTATAGGTACAAAATAACTACAGAGAAGCCTATGGGGGCAATATCTGGAATACAGCGAGTTGAGGGCGGGCCTATAGAGTGGAGCTACCAGCTACCTCATAGCTGCCAACTCTCACAGTATGTCACCTGATAAAGAGCATTGGACATTTAAACATCTCAGTGACTTTTTATTGTGAACAAGTGATGCTAACCTTTTACTTGATTGTTTCATCTGTTTCTCTCCCACTCGGTCCCTCTCTGTCTGTAGAGGTCTGATGGTGCAACTGGTTCCAATACTAGTGGGTATACTGGAGGCTGACCAGGAGAGGTGTTGGGGTTTTGACCAGTTCTTCACAGCCACCACAGATATACTGCAGCGGCAGCCAGTTCACCTCTTCTCTCTGCAACAGGCCATGGCGCATTGCATCTACATACACCACCACAACACGTATGTCTGCACAGTCATATCGTCACGCACATCACTCTGATCAAACACAAATAAAGCTGTCTATAATTGTAATTCTACAGACTGAAACAAATAAATTTGTTGCTAATCGTAAGACTAGATTGTTAGTGACGGGTGGCACAGAATTCAAGAGCCAGTAGTTTATGACGTGGCACAAGAGCAAAGTGGATCCATGTAAATTAGTGCAAGTTGGGATGTTACTATTTTGGTCAAAAGTTTCGGTCAATGATTTCACCAACACGTATTATACTTCTCATCAGTTAAATGAGCTAATTAATTTTCTGTAATGTGCTTAATGTTTCTGGTGTTATTTCTACAAGTCAATTTGTGATCTAAAGAGGCTTAAACAGACTCACGGCTTGATGAGATGGAGAGGAAATAAGATGTTATCATGAATTATTTAAATGCAATCTTATTGATTCATCTTGGTCAACCAAACTATAGGATGCCATTGGCTAGTACAACATGTTCAATTCACTTTTTGATGTGGCACATTTCACATTGAAATTGTAACTAGACCTGCTGCCCTCCTCTCTGTCCTAAATCCCTCCCACCACACAAGGCTTGTATACCTTTTGTAACTCATCAGCGAAGCGTTTCAGAGATTGAGGAAAGGCAGTAGTTTAGCCTTCTGTTAACCGTTGCAGTCAACCCTCTCTGAATGATCTGTTATTAGTCAAATTCTCCCATGACAAGCTTGTTTTTCTAAAGCTTGGAAATGCAGCCAAGAGGAGGTATAGTCTATTGTTCTCTCAGACCACTTGGATTACAATATGCTGAAAGGATTATTGCACAACAATGTCAAACATGCCTTCCCCAGCTTTAAAACTACATCTGCATTGGGCCTTATGGATGACCCAGTAAATGTGTGCAAAAATAACAATGATAGAAGTGACCAAGAGCTCCGACCCTGATCTTAAAATGCAGAAACAGATGTGAAATAACAGAAATAAGTTTATAGCAGCCTAAAAACCCTTCTCTCCCCACAGGGTGTCAATGTTCTTTGAGGAGGTGGCGTCTCAGATTGGAATAGCAGTTACGCTGCAACATCTGCTGTACCTGGGTCAAGAACTCCCTCTGGAGGGCAACATGAAGGTGGTGAACCTCCCACGTACTTCACCTGACAAGCCCTTCATTCTGCTCAGCGACGGGCCTGAACAAATACCAGCCTGCCCTTCAGAGAACGTGAGACAATCAAAACCCGACACCGTCGATGTGTTTCTATGAAGTCCAAAGCTTTTCCTCTAATTAGGGTCCGAGCGACATCGAAGCTGTCCGAGAGGACCCTATTGAAATTGTTAGAATTCTTATTATTAGGGTCCGAGCGACAGCAAAGCTGTCCGAGAGGGCCCTATTAGATAGGATATTTGAGTTTTCTTAAGCTGTAAGCCATAATCAGATATATTAAAAGAATAAAAGGTTTGCAATATTTCAGTTGATTTGTAATGAATCCAGAATGCATGACATTTTTGTTTTTTTAATTGCATCACAGAAAATAAAGAACTTTATCACAATATTCTAATTTTCAGTCCTGTATGTTTGTCACATTTGAAGTATTGAACAGATGCTCCATTTTTTTTTTTACTTTCACAAAATTGATGGAGCTAAGTTGCTACTTACTTAAGGCCACCGCATGTGGGAGACAGACAGCGAATGGAGCAGAAGAAGCTAATTTAACAAATTATGTTATAAATTGGAGGGGGAACCAGAAAAGAGAGAGACCCGGAGGACAGTATGAAACAGAAAAGGATTGAAAAGGCTGCTCTGTTGTTTTTATCCAGGTGGAATAAATGCAGAGAGTAGCCTCTTAGATTGTGGATTGCTTTTTCAAGTGTCAGACTCTCAGCAAGTAGTCTTTGAATCTTCTCCTTCACATTTTTGACGGTGTTGACTGAGAAGAATTGTTGGAGATCATGGACAACTGCCGGAGGCTTCCAGCAGCAGACAGCGTTGATCAAATCTTCAGAGGGCTTGCTCACCAAAAACTGATTCAAGAGCTGCTTTGCTTTGCACCTATTAGATCACAGCTGAAAGGGACTGCAGTGGTCTACGACGAGCTACAACCAGCATCAGGAAAGGTCATGAGGTCGATGACTTACTCCAGCACCCAGAATGCCCAGGACCAACTAATTGTCAAGTATGCAAGTGCATACCTGAGAGCCCTTTTCCTCAGGTGTTGCACTGGATCAGACTTGTTCACAGGAAAGAAGACCAATGTCCACTTCACACTTCAGAGATTTCAGAGGAGGCGTGTTGCTCACACGTCATTTATGACAATTACCCAGATGTTCTACATGACATGAATACAGTTTTAGAAAGCAACGTGTGGTCGATGGACATTGTCTAAGCTACAAAGACTTTAGCCGACTGGACTGCGATCAGAGGTTCACCTTTTGCAGGTTTTCCAGGTGTTTTCCAGCTACCTTGTTTACCTGATTAAGAGTAAAAGCTTTCACACGCTGTCAACAATTTCCACTTTTATTTTGTTGAACGTTGTTTTCATTTTAAATATCCCTTTAATAATGACAGTGGTGCCCTACCCTTCACTAATAGCAATTGAGAGCGTAGTCGTCTCAGTTCAGCTCCACACCCTCCTCATATTTTAGTCACAAGCACCTCATTAGTCTAACTTCCTTCACCTGTTCACTCACCTGCCTCTGTGCACTAATCAAGTCCCTATTTAGGCTCCTCCCCTTGTTCTTCGGTTTCCCGTCCCTGTTCAACCCGCTAGCCCGACTCCCGGTGAACCTACAGCCCTCTTTGTAATCGTTACTCTTCTTGCTGTTTCCAAAGTTTGAATAAAAGGTCAAAGATCCCTGGTATCGTGTGTTTGCATTTGGGTCTAGATATAAACTATTACAAGTACTCAACAGGTTCACTGGTATTTATATATTTGTTTTAATTTAGTTATTTTGTGCTTTTAGTTGACTTTGTAAGAGTATTACATTTCTGGAGCAATGGTCACTTTATATTTTTACACTTTTTATTAATACTCTAATGTACATCCACTGCTGTGATCCTGACATTTCCCTACTGTGGGACTAATAAATTAATATCTTATCTTATCTTATATGCACGTACATACAGAAATATAATGTAATTTATATGCACACAATTTAATCACATTTGAAATGTTGACACCTTTTAAAGGTTTTGTAATATTTGTGTACCTCTGGTGCCACCTTCAGGCCAAACGTCACTTCAATACTTTATTAGTTGGAACGCTTCAGCAGTCCAACTATTGTTCTTGTCTTCTTTAATAAAGTTCTTTTTATTATTCTATTTATTCCGTACCTTTTTCGTCCCTCTTCTACTTCTTCATATATTCAGCTATTTGAACCATTCAAATATTTAAAAAATTATAACTTTTTAGTACTTTTTTATAACTTTTAAACTTTTTATAACTTTTTATACCTTTTTTACTTTTTAATAAAAAAATTTAATTTTTAAACTTTTTTATAACTTTTTAGTACCTTTTAATAATTGTAAAACTTTTTTTAACTTTTTCTAACTTTTTCTAACTTTTAAACTTTCTTATAACGTTTTATAACTTTTAACTTTTTAATATTTTTTTCTAACTTTTAAACTTTTTTTTAGTACTTTTTAATAATTGTAAAACTTTTTCTAACTTTTTAGTACTTTTTAATATTTTTTTATAACTTTTAAACTTTTTATAACTTTTTATACGTTTTTTACTTTTTAATAAAAAATGTAACTTTTAAACTTTTTTCTAACTTTTCAGTACTTTTTAATAATTGTAAAACTTTTTTCTAACTTTTAAACTTTCTTATAACTTTTTCTAACTTTTAACTTTTTAATATTTTTTCTAACTTTTAAACCTTTTCATAAGTTGTACTTTTTGATATTTTTTATAACTTTTAAACTTTTTAAAAACTTGCTATTACTTTTTAACTTTTTATTATTTTTTATGACTTTACATTTTTCATACCTTTATAAGTTTAAATTAATTAAACATTTTATTACTTTTTTACTATTTATAACGTTTTCATAACTTTTGTACTTTTTATTACTTTTGTACTTTTTCATAACTTTTGTACTTTTTTATTACTTTTGTACTTTTTATTACTTTTGTACTTAATCATTACTTTTGTACTTTTTATTACATTTGTACTTTTCATTACTTTTGTAATTTATCATTACTTTTTAACTTTTTATTACATTTGTACTTTTTCATTACTTTTGTACTTTTAATTACTTTTGTAGTTTTAATTACTTTTGTAGTTTTTATTACTTTTGTACTTTTCATTACTTTTTACTTTTTCATTACTTTTTTACTTTTTATTACATTTGTACTTTTTCATTACTTTTTACTTTTTCATTACTTTTTTACTTTTTATTACATTTGTACTTTTTCATTACTTTTGTACTTTTAATTACTTTTTTACTTTTTAGGCAGAGCTTCAAATCTGCTTAAACTTATATATTAAACAATATCAGCAAACATACAGCTAAAGACAATTCTACCTTTACAATATTGACAAAAGTGTTAGCTGTAACTTTATAATTCAGCTTCTTTTCATATCTCGTATAAATATTTAATTGTTACCATTTTAGTTTTGTTATGTGTTTTTCCGCTCCTCCTGGAGTTTTCACAGAGTGTGTGTGGGGTCGCTAGATTGCAGTGCTGCTTCAGAATCTTGCGAAAAAAAGATTTGTATATCGTCACTACGGCCACAATTCTTACTTTTTAGGCATCACTTTTTGATAAAGTAGTAGGGAATCTTGTGCTTGTCGTAGACATGTGACTGTGGAATCCAACAGTTTCCCAGATTTTTCTAGAGAAGCTTTAACGAGGGGAGAAGTCCGGCTTTCTCCTCACTCATCTCCATTGAAAACCTGACGACATTTTAACTTTTTTCAAGGAAACAGAAAGATTTTCTGAACTGCAATTAAACTCTAATTTCTAAACCTAAAACACATTTAAGGACATGTAAACGTTCACAAAAGCCTCGAGCATCTCCTAATGTAAACAAACTAGGATCAGAGTTATGGTTCTCTGTCAAATCCAAAGGTTTCAACAGTTTGCTTTCGTCAGATTCAGAGCTGTCTCACTCACACAGGTGTTTCCTGTTAGGCTAATCAGAGGCGGATCTCACACACACTCTTGTTTACGATACATTGCAAGCCACACACAACGTGTGTGTGTGTGCGTGTGTGGCCGTGTTTACGCGTTTGTCTTTAATGGAGAGATATCAGAGGAGAACCGGGAAAAAAAACAGGCTCCTCCCCCGTAACGAAAAACAGGCTCCTCCCCGTCACAAAAAAACCCAGGCACCTTCGTTCCAAAAACAGGCTCCTACCCTGCACGGAAAACAGGCTCCGCGCCCTTAACGGAAATCAGACTCTGCTTATCTTTTCCAGTTATACATTTCCACCCAATATGTTTTTGCTTCAACTTTTTCAGCAGGATTTTCTCCTTTTCGATATGTTCAGATGTTTAAGCTATTGTTAGCCTATTTCAGCTGTTGACAGCTATTTTCACCTATGTTCAGCTTAAAACATTTGTGTTGCCTTTTGTTGGCTAAGAATAGCAATCTTTTTTTGTCATTGTGCTCTCTATTCCATATCCTTCCAATATACTTAAACCAAATATAATACCTTTGCCACCAGCATGGCTGTAGTTTTATTACATTTAATGTTTATCTTTCAAACTCAAATGCCTGCTGACTTAAATATTTCTTATAACTTTTTATAACTTTTAACTTTTTAATTTTTCTTTCTAACTTTTAAACTTTTTATAACTTTTTATACATTTTTTACTTTTTAATAAAAAAATTAACTTTTAAACTTTTTTCTAACTTTTAAACTTTTTTCTAACTTTTTATAACTTTTTAGTACTTTTTAATAATTTTTTATAACTTTTAAACTTTTTATAACTTTTTATACCTTTTTTACTTTTTAATAAAAAAAAAACTTTTAAACTTATTTATAACTTTTTAGTACTTTTTAATAATTGTAAAACTTTTTTCTAACTTTTTCTAACTTTTAAACTTCTTTCTAACTTTTAAACTTTCTTATAACTTTTTATAACTTTTAACTTTTTAATATTTTTTTCTAACTTTTAAACCTTTTCATAAGTTGTACTTTTTGATATTTGTTATAACTTTTAAACTTTTTAAAAACTTGCTATTACTTTTTAACTTTTTATTATTTTTTATGACTTTACATTTTTCATACCTTTATAAGTTTAAATTAAATAAACATTTTATTACTTTTTTACTATTTATTACGTTTTCATAACTTTTGTACTTTTTATTACTTTTGTACTTTTTCATAACTTTTGTACTTTTTTATTACTTTTGTACTTTTTATTACTTTTGTACTTAATCATTACTTTTGTACTTTTTATTACTTTTGTACTTTTCATTACTTTTGTAATTTATCATTACTTTTTTACTTTTTATTACATTTGTACTTTTTCATTACTTTTGTACTTTTAATTACTTTTGTAGTTTTAATTACTTTTGTACTTTTTATTACTTTTGTACTTTTCATTACTTTTTACTTTTTCATTACTTTTTTACTTTTTATTACATTTGTACTTTTTCATTACTTTTTTACTTTTGTATTACTTTTGTACTTTTTATTAATTTTTTACTTTTTATTATGTTTTCAGTTTTTTCTTTTATTATTTTTTATTACTATTAATTTGCATTATTTTACAGGGGTATTGCTCCAATAACTTATATGTTTCTAGTTACAGCACTCAAAAAACTATTCAAGCCCTGCTGAGAGGTGACACATTTAAATATGGTTTGATACATTTAATTAAATCAATTACACAAATGAACATATGTATATTGAATGGGTGTAACACAAACATATCTTGTATCTTTCCACATTATCAAATGATTACTATTTTTATGGAATAATGACTGGTTTCCTATGGAGCAGAGCTTCAAATCTGCTTAAACTTATATATTAAACAATATCAGCAAACATACAGCTAAAGACAATTCTACCTTTACAATATTGACAAAAGTGTTAGCTGTAACTTTATAATTCAGCTTCTTTTCATATCTCGTATAAATATTTAATTGTTACCATTTTAGTTTTGTTATGTGTTTTTCCGCTCCTCCTGGAGTTTTCACAGAGTGTGTGTGGGGTCGCTAGATTGCAGTGCTGCTTCAGAATCTTGCGAAAAAAAGATTTGTATATCGTCACTACGGCCACAATTCTTACTTTTTAGGCATCACTTTTTGATAAAGTAGTAGGGAATCTTGTGCTTGTCGTAGACATGTGACTGTGGAATCCAACAGTTTCCCAGATTTTTCTAGAGAAGCTTTAACGAGGGGAGAAGTCCGGCTTTCTCCTCACTCATCTCCATTGAAAACCTGACGACATTTTAACTTTTTTCAAGGAAACAGAAAGATTTTCTGAACTGCAATTAAACTCTAATTTCTAAACCTAAAACACATTTAAGGACATGTAAACATTCACAAAAGCCTCGAGCATCTCCTAATGTAAACAAACTAGGATCAGAGTTATGGTTCTCTGTCAAATCCAAAGGTTTCAACAGTTTGCTTTCGTCAGATTCAGAGCTGTCTCACTCACACAGGTGTTTCCTGTTAGGCTAATCAGAGGTGGATCTCACGCACACTCTTGTTTACGATACATTGCAAGCCACACACAACGTGTGTGTGTGTGCGTGTGTGGCCGTGTTTACGCGTTTGTCTTTAATAGAGAGATATCAGAGGAGAACCAGGAAAAAAAACAGGCTCCTCCCCCGTAACGAAAAACAGGCTCCTCCCCGTCACAAAAAAACCCAGGCACCTTCGTTACAAAAACAGGTTCCTACCCTGCACGGAAAACAGGCTCCGCGCCCTTAACGGAAAACAGACTCTGCTTATCTTTTCCAGTTATACATTTCCACCCAATATGTTTTTGCTTCAACTTTTTCAGCAGGATTTTCTCCTTTTCGATATGTTCAGATGTTTAAGCTATTGTTAGCCTATTTCAGCTGTTGACAGCTATTTTCACCTATGTTCAGCTTAAAACATTTGTGTTGCCTTTTGTTGGCTAAGAATAGCAATCTTTTTTTGTCATTGTGCTCTCTATTCCATATCCTTCCAATATACTTAAACCAAATATAATACCTTTGCCACCAGCATGGCTGTAGTTTTATTACATTTAATGTTTATCTTTCAAACTCAAATGCATGCTGACTTAAATATTTCTTATAACTTTTTATAACTTTTAACTTTTTAATATTTCTTTCTAACTTTTAAACTTTTTATAACTTTTTATACATTTTTTACTTTTTAATAAAAAAATTAACTTTTAAACTTTTTTCTAACTTTTAAACTTTTTTCTAACTTTTTATAACTTTTTAGTACTTTTTAATAATTTTTTATAACTTTTAAACTTTTTATAACTTTTTATACCTTTTTTACTTTTTAATGAAAAAAATTAACTTTTAAACTTATTTATAACTTTTTAGTACTTTTTAATAATTGTAAAAAAATTTCTAACTTTTTCTAACTTTTAAACTTCTTTCTAACTTTTTCTAACTTTTAAACTTTCTTATAACTTTTTATAACTTTTAACTTTTTAATATTTTTTTCTAACTTTTAAACCTTTTCATAAGTTGTACTTTTTGATATTTTTTATAACTTTTACTTTTTATTACTTTTGTACTTTTCATTACTTTTTCATTACTTTTTTACTTTTTATTACATTTGTACTTTTTCATTACTTTTTTACTTTTTATTACATTTGTACTTTTTCATTACTTTTGTACTTTTAATTACTTTTTTACTTTTTATTACATTAGTACTTTTTCATTACTTTTTTACTTTTTATTACTTTTGTACTTTTCATTACTTTTTTACTTTTTATTACATTTGTACTTTTTCATTACTTTTTTACTTTTTTATTACTTTTGTACTTTTTTATTACTTTTTTACTTTTTATTACGTTTTCATTTTTTTTCTTTTATTATTTTTTATTACTATTAATTTGCATTATTTTACAGGGGTATTGCTCCAATAACTGTTATATGTTTCTAGTTACAGCACTCAAAAAACTATTCAAGCCCTGCTGAGAGGTGACACATTTAAATATGGTTTGATACATTTAATTAAATCAATTACACAAATGAACATATGTATATTGAATGGGTGTAACACAAACATATCTTGTATCTTTCCACATTATCAAATGATTACTATTTTTATGGAATAATGACTGGTTTCCTATGGAGCAGAGCTTCAAATCTGCTTAAACTTATATATTAAACAATATCAGCAAACATACAGCTAAAGACAATTCTACCTTTACAATATTGACAAAAGTGTTAGCTGTAACTTTATAATTCAGCTTCTTTTCATATCTCGTATAAATATTTAATTGTTACCATTTTAGTTTTGTTATGTGTTTTTCCGCTCCTCCTGGAGTTTTCACAGAGTGTGTGTGGGGTCGCTAGATTGCAGTGCTGCTTCAGAATCTTGCGAAAAAAAGATTTGTATATCGTCACTACGGCCACAATTCTTACTTTTTAGGCATCACTTTTTGATAAAGTAGTAGGGAATCTTGTGCTTGTCGTAGACATGTGACTGTGGAATCCAACAGTTTCCCAGATTTTTCTAGAGAAGCTTTAACGAGGGGAGAAGTCCGGCTTTCTCCTCACTCATCTCCATTGAAAACCTGACGACATTTTAACTTTTTTCAAGGAAACAGAAAGATTTTCTGAACTGCAATTAAACTCTAATTTCTAAACCTAAAACACATTTAAGGACATGTAAACGTTCACAAAAGCCTCGAGCATCTCCTAATGTAAACAAACTAGGATCAGAGTTATGGTTCTCTGTCAAATCCAAAGGTTTCAACAGTTTGCTTTCGTCAGATTCAGAGCTGTCTCACTCACACAGGTGTTTCCTGTTAGGCTAATCAGAGGCGGATCTCACACACACTCTTGTTTACGATACATTGCAAGCCACACACAACGTGTGTGTGTGTGCGTGTGTGGCCGTGTTTACGCGTTTGTCTTTAATGGAGAGATATCAGAGGAGAACCGGGAAAAAAAACAGGCTCCTCCCCCGTAACGAAAAACAGGCTCCTCCCCGTCACAAAAACCCAGGCACCTTCGTTCCAAAACAGGCTCCTACCCTGCACGGAAAACAGGCTCCGCGCCCTTAACGGAAATCAGACTCTGCTTATCTTTTCCAGTTATACATTTCCACCCAATATGTTTTTGCTTCAACTTTTTCAGCAGGATTTTCTCCTTTTCGATATGTTCAGATGTTTAAGCTATTGTTAGCCTATTTCAGCTGTTGACAGCTATTTTCACCTATGTTCAGCTTAAAACATTTGTGTTGCCTTTTGTTGGCTAAGAATAGCAATCTTTTTTTGTCATTGTGCTCTCTATTCCATATCCTTCCAATATACTTAAACCAAATATAATACCTTTGCCACCAGCATGGCTGTAGTTTTATTACATTTAATGTTTATCTTTCAAACTCAAATGCCTGCTGACTTAAATATTTCTTATAACTTTTTATAACTTTTAACTTTTTAATTTTTCTTTCTAACTTTTAAACTTTTTATAACTTTTTATACATTTTTTACTTTTTAATAAAAAAATTAACTTTTAAACTTTTTTCTAACTTTTAAACTTTTTTCTAACTTTTTATAACTTTTTAGTACTTTTTAATAATTTTTTATAACTTTTAAACTTTTTATAACTTTTTATACCTTTTTTACTTTTTAATAAAAAAAAAACTTTTAAACTTATTTATAACTTTTTAGTACTTTTTAATAATTGTAAAACTTTTTTCTAACTTTTTCTAACTTTTAAACTTCTTTCTAACTTTTAAACTTTCTTATAACTTTTTATAACTTTTAACTTTTTAATATTTTTTTCTAACTTTTAAACCTTTTCATAAGTTGTACTTTTTGATATTTGTTATAACTTTTAAACTTTTTAAAAACTTGCTATTACTTTTTAACTTTTTATTATTTTTTATGACTTTACATTTTTCATACCTTTATAAGTTTAAATTAAATAAACATTTTATTACTTTTTTACTATTTATTACGTTTTCATAACTTTTGTACTTTTTATTACTTTTGTACTTTTTCATAACTTTTGTACTTTTTTATTACTTTTGTACTTTTTATTACTTTTGTACTTAATCATTACTTTTGTACTTTTTATTACTTTTGTACTTTTCATTACTTTTGTAATTTATCATTACTTTTTTACTTTTTATTACATTTGTACTTTTTCATTACTTTTGTACTTTTAATTACTTTTGTAGTTTTAATTACTTTTGTACTTTTTATTACTTTTGTACTTTTCATTACTTTTTACTTTTTCATTACTTTTTTACTTTTTATTACATTTGTACTTTTTCATTACTTTTTTACTTTTGTATTACTTTTGTACTTTTTTATTAATTTTTTACTTTTTATTATGTTTTCAGTTTTTTTCTTTTATTATTTTTTATTACTATTAATTTGCATTATTTTACAGGGGTATTGCTCCAATAACTTATATGTTTCTAGTTACAGCACTCAAAAAACTATTCAAGCCCTGCTGAGAGGTGACACATTTAAATATGGTTTGATACATTTAATTAAATCAATTACACAAATGAACATATGTATATTGAATGGGTGTAACACAAACATATCTTGTATCTTTCCACATTATCAAATGATTACTATTTTTATGGAATAATGACTGGTTTCCTATGGAGCAGAGCTTCAAATCTGCTTAAACTTATATATTAAACAATATCAGCAAACATACAGCTAAAGACAATTCTACCTTTACAATATTGACAAAAGTGTTAGCTGTAACTTTATAATTCAGCTTCTTTTCATATCTCGTATAAATATTTAATTGTTACCATTTTAGTTTTGTTATGTGTTTTTCCGCTCCTCCTGGAGTTTTCACAGAGTGTGTGTGGGGTCGCTAGATTGCAGTGCTGCTTCAGAATCTTGCGAAAAAAAGATTTGTATATCGTCACTACGGCCACAATTCTTACTTTTTAGGCATCACTTTTTGATAAAGTAGTAGGGAATCTTGTGCTTGTCGTAGACATGTGACTGTGGAATCCAACAGTTTCCCAGATTTTTCTAGAGAAGCTTTAACGAGGGGAGAAGTCCGGCTTTCTCCTCACTCATCTCCATTGAAAACCTGACGACATTTTAACTTTTTTCAAGGAAACAGAAAGATTTTCTGAACTGCAATTAAACTCTAATTTCTAAACCTAAAACACATTTAAGGACATGTAAACATTCACAAAAGCCTCGAGCATCTCCTAATGTAAACAAACTAGGATCAGAGTTATGGTTCTCTGTCAAATCCAAAGGTTTCAACAGTTTGCTTTCGTCAGATTCAGAGCTGTCTCACTCACACAGGTGTTTCCTGTTAGGCTAATCAGAGGTGGATCTCACGCACACTCTTGTTTACGATACATTGCAAGCCACACACAACGTGTGTGTGTGTGCGTGTGTGGCCGTGTTTACGCGTTTGTCTTTAATAGAGAGATATCAGAGGAGAACCAGGAAAAAAAACAGGCTCCTCCCCCGTAACGAAAAACAGGCTCCTCCCCGTCACAAAAAAACCCAGGCACCTTCGTTACAAAAACAGGTTCCTACCCTGCACGGAAAACAGGCTCCGCGCCCTTAACGGAAAAACAGACTCTGCTTATCTTTTCCAGTTATACATTTCCACCCAATATGTTTTTGCTTCAACTTTTTCAGCAGGATTTTCTCCTTTTCGATATGTTCAGATGTTTAAGCTATTGTTAGCCTATTTCAGCTGTTGACAGCTATTTTCACCTATGTTCAGCTTAAAACATTTGTGTTGCCTTTTGTTGGCTAAGAATAGCAATCTTTTTTTGTCATTGTGCTCTCTATTCCATATCCTTCCAATATACTTAAACCAAATATAATACCTTTGCCACCAGCATGGCTGTAGTTTTATTACATTTAATGTTTATCTTTCAAACTCAAATGCATGCTGACTTAAATATTTCTTATAACTTTTTATAACTTTTAACTTTTTAATATTTCTTTCTAACTTTTAAACTTTTTATAACTTTTTATACATTTTTTACTTTTTAATAAAAAAATTAACTTTTAAACTTTTTTCTAACTTTTAAACTTTTTTCTAACTTTTTATAACTTTTTAGTACTTTTTAATAATTTTTTATAACTTTTAAACTTTTTATAACTTTTTATACCTTTTTTACTTTTTAATGAAAAAAATTAACTTTTAAACTTATTTATAACTTTTTAGTACTTTTTAATAATTGTAAAAAATTTCTAACTTTTTCTAACTTTTAAACTTCTTTCTAACTTTTTCTAACTTTTAAACTTTCTTATAACTTTTTATAACTTTTAACTTTTTAATATTTTTTTCTAACTTTTAAACCTTTTCATAAGTTGTACTTTTTGATATTTTTTATAACTTTTACTTTTTATTACTTTTGTACTTTTCATTACTTTTTCATTACTTTTTTACTTTTTATTACATTTGTACTTTTTCATTACTTTTTTACTTTTTATTACATTTGTACTTTTTCATTACTTTTGTACTTTTAATTACTTTTTTACTTTTTATTACATTAGTACTTTTTCATTACTTTTTTACTTTTTATTACTTTTGTACTTTTCATTACTTTTTTACTTTTTATTACATTTGTACTTTTTCATTACTTTTTTACTTTTTTATTACTTTTGTACTTTTTTATTACTTTTTTACTTTTTATTACGTTTTCATTTTTTTCTTTTATTATTTTTTATTACTATTAATTTGCATTATTTTACAGGGTATTGCTCCAATAACTGTTATATGTTTCTAGTTACAGCACTCAAAAACTATTCAAGCCCTGCTGAGAGGTGACACATTTAAATATGGTTTGATACATTTAATTAAATCAATTACACAAATGAACATATGTATATTGAATGGGTGTAACACAAACATATCTTGTATCTTTCCACATTATCAAATGATTACTATTTTTATGGAATAATGACTGGTTTCCTATGGAGCAGAGCTTCAAATCTGCTTAAACTTATATATTAAACAATATCAGCAAACATACAGCTAAAGACAATTCTACCTTTACAATATTGACAAAAGTGTTAGCTGTAACTTTATAATTCAGCTTCTTTTCATATCTCGTATAAATATTTAATTGTTACCATTTTAGTTTTGTTATGTGTTTTTCCGCTCCTCCTGGAGTTTTCACAGAGTGTGTGTGGGGTCGCTAGATTGCAGTGCTGCTTCAGAATCTTGCGAAAAAAAGATTTGTATATCGTCACTACGGCCACAATTCTTACTTTTTAGGCATCACTTTTTGATAAAGTAGTAGGGAATCTTGTGCTTGTCGTAGACATGTGACTGTGGAATCCAACAGTTTCCCAGATTTTTCTAGAGAAGCTTTAACGAGGGGAGAAGTCCGGCTTTCTCCTCACTCATCTCCATTGAAAACCTGACGACATTTTAACTTTTTTCAAGGAAACAGAAAGATTTTCTGAACTGCAATTAAACTCTAATTTCTAAACCTAAAACACATTTAAGGACATGTAAACGTTCACAAAAGCCTCGAGCATCTCCTAATGTAAACAAACTAGGATCAGAGTTATGGTTCTCTGTCAAATCCAAAGGTTTCAACAGTTTGCTTTCGTCAGATTCAGAGCTGTCTCACTCACACAGGTGTTTCCTGTTAGGCTAATCAGAGGCGGATCTCACACACACTCTTGTTTACGATACATTGCAAGCCACACACAACGTGTGTGTGTGTGCGTGTGTGGCCGTGTTTACGCGTTTGTCTTTAATGGAGAGATATCAGAGGAGAACCGGGAAAAAAAACAGGCTCCTCCCCCGTAACGAAAAACAGGCTCCTCCCCGTCACAAAAAAACCCAGGCACCTTCGTTCCAAAAACAGGCTCCTACCCTGCACGGAAAACAGGCTCCGCGCCCTTAACGGAAATCAGACTCTGCTTATCTTTTCCAGTTATACATTTCCACCCAATATGTTTTTGCTTCAACTTTTTCAGCAGGATTTTCTCCTTTTCGATATGTTCAGATGTTTAAGCTATTGTTAGCCTATTTCAGCTGTTGACAGCTATTTTCACCTATGTTCAGCTTAAAACATTTGTGTTGCCTTTTGTTGGCTAAGAATAGCAATCTTTTTTTGTCATTGTGCTCTCTATTCCATATCCTTCCAATATACTTAAACCAAATATAATACCTTTGCCACCAGCATGGCTGTAGTTTTATTACATTTAATGTTTATCTTTCAAACTCAAATGCCTGCTGACTTAAATATTTCTTATAACTTTTTATAACTTTTAACTTTTAATTTTTCTTTCTAACTTTTAAACTTTTTATAACTTTTTATACATTTTTACTTTTTAATAAAAAATTAACTTTTAAACTTTTTCTAACTTTTAAACTTTTTTTCTAACTTTTATAACTTTTAGTACTTTTTAATAATTTTTATAACTTTTAAACTTTTTATAACTTTTTATACCTTTTTACTTTTAATAAAAAAAAACTTTTAAACTTATTTATAACTTTTTAGTACTTTTTAATAATTGTAAAACTTTTTCTAACTTTTTTCTAACTTTTAAACTTCTTTCTAACTTTTAAACTTTCTTATAACTTTTATAACTTTTAACTTTTTAATATTTTTTTTCTAACTTTTAAACCTTTTCATAAGTTGTACTTTTTTGATATTTGTTATAACTTTTAAACTTTTTAAAACTTGCTATTACTTTTTAACTTTTTATTATTTTTTATGACTTTACATTTTTCATACCTTTATAAGTTTAAATTAAATAAACATTTTATTACTTTTTTACTATTTATTACGTTTTCATAACTTTTGTACTTTTTATTACTTTTGTACTTTTTCATAACTTTTGTACTTTTTTATTACTTTTGTACTTTTTATTACTTTTGTACTTAATCATTACTTTTGTACTTTTTATTACTTTTGTACTTTTCATTACTTTTGTAATTTATCATTACTTTTTTACTTTTTATTACATTTGTACTTTTTCATTACTTTTGTACTTTTAATTACTTTTGTAGTTTTAATTACTTTTGTACTTTTTATTACTTTTGTACTTTTCATTACTTTTTACTTTTTCATTACTTTTTTACTTTTTATTACATTTGTACTTTTTCATTACTTTTTTACTTTTGTATTACTTTTGTACTTTTTTATTAATTTTTTACTTTTTATTATGTTTTCAGTTTTTTTCTTTTATTATTTTTTATTACTATTAATTTGCATTATTTTACAGGGGTATTGCTCCAATAACTTATATGTTTCTAGTTACAGCACTCAAAAAACTATTCAAGCCCTGCTGAGAGGTGACACATTTAAATATGGTTTGATACATTTAATTAAATCAATTACACAAATGAACATATGTATATTGAATGGGTGTAACACAAACATATCTTGTATCTTTCCACATTATCAAATGATTACTATTTTTATGGAATAATGACTGGTTTCCTATGGAGCAGAGCTTCAAATCTGCTTAAACTTATATATTAAACAATATCAGCAAACATACAGCTAAAGACAATTCTACCTTTACAATATTGACAAAAGTGTTAGCTGTAACTTTATAATTCAGCTTCTTTTCATATCTCGTATAAATATTTAATTGTTACCATTTTAGTTTTGTTATGTGTTTTTCCGCTCCTCCTGGAGTTTTCACAGAGTGTGTGGGGGTCGCTAGATTGCAGTGCTGCTTCAGAATCTTGCGAAAAAAAGATTTGTATATCGTCACTACGGCCACAATTCTTACTTTTTAGGCATCACTTTTTGATAAAGTAGTAGGGAATCTTGTGCTTGTCGTAGACATGTGACTGTGGAATCCAACAGTTTCCCAGATTTTTCTAGAGAAGCTTTAACGAGGGGAGAAGTCCGGCTTTCTCCTCACTCATCTCCATTGAAAACCTGACGACATTTTAACTTTTTTCAAGGAAACAGAAAGATTTTCTGAACTGCAATTAAACTCTAATTTCTAAACCTAAAACACATTTAAGGACATGTAAACGTTCACAAAAGCCTCGAGCATCTCCTAATGTAAACAAACTAGGATCAGAGTTATGGTTCTCTGTCAAATCCAAAGGTTTCAACAGTTTGCTTTCGTCAGATTCAGAGCTGTCTCACTCACACAGGTGTTTCCTGTTAGGCTAATCAGAGGCGGATCTCACACACACTCTTGTTTACGATACATTGCAAGCCACACACAACGTGTGTGTGTGTGCGTGTGTGGCCGTGTTTACGCGTTTGTCTTTAATGGAGAGATATCAGAGGAGAACCGGGAAAAAAAACAGGCTCCTCCCCCGTAACGAAAAACAGGCTCCTCCCCGTCACAAAAAAACCCAGGCACCTTCGTTCCAAAAACAGGCTCCTACCCTGCACGGAAAACAGGCTCCGCGCCCTTAACGGAAATCAGACTCTGCTTATCTTTTCCAGTTATACATTTCCACCCAATATGTTTTTGCTTCAACTTTTTCAGCAGGATTTTCTCCTTTTCGATATGTTCAGATGTTTAAGCTATTGTTAGCCTATTTCAGCTGTTGACAGCTATTTTCACCTATGTTCAGCTTAAAACATTTGTGTTGCCTTTTGTTGGCTAAGAATAGCAATCTTTTTTTGTCATTGTGCTCTCTATTCCATATCCTTCCAATATACTTAAACCAAATATAATACCTTTGCCACCAGCATGGCTGTAGTTTTATTATATTTAATGTTTATCTTTCAAACTCAAATGCATGCTGAATTAAATATGAATTCACAGGTTTGCATAGCACAAGAGCAAAATATGCCTTTAAAATTAATTGAGATGGATCTTTGTTATGTCTTGAAGGCCTCAGTGTGCTCGCTCTCCTCTCTGAAGTGTGTATGACCTGTCCAACATGTTAATCCTCTCAGAACTCCTGAATATGTGTGGACACTTTAAACCTTTATTTACTAAAACATCTGCTCCACAAAGTCATCCGGATGACTCGGCGTGCATGTTGGTGGAAGAGGTTCGAGCGGCATTGTAGCCACTCTGCGTTTTTACGACCCCTGCAACCGATTCACTGTTTTTAAAACCCGTTCACCCCATTAACTCGACACCATGCAGCTACAATAAATCTCACAAGACAAAAGTGCCTCTCTAGAACCTTCAGTGTTTTATTGAATGCAAAACCACAATTGGGAAAGTCCAGTGACAAAGTGAGCTCAGTCGGCCTCTGGGAAGCTCGGGCTTTCCACTCTGCTGTGCTTTCTTTAAAAAATAAGGGAAAGGGAAAAGGGAGTTAATCACTTCTCCCTGAACCCACCACCCAAAAGAAGCCAGAAGCAGGTGATTACCGCGGTACTGAGGCCATCTGGCACAGAGTTAGAATTAGAGATGTAATTAGATAGAAGTTTGTTCTCCCACTTGGTTCCTGTAGGTTTCTTTGTACTTTCTTACCTATCGGCATCATAGTGCTGAAGGTTTCCATATTTTTACAGGGAAAGTCAGTACAGTGGTGAAATAGTTGAACCCAAAATAATCAGAAGTTCCCCTAATCCTCAGTGAAGCTCAAGCGGCCCCCGATATCACAGCTACGTTCATATTTCTTCATTATGAAATTCGGAGTAATAGTGTTTTTGTAGATCTAGTGACAACAATGTGGAGAAGACTAACTGCTCTAAATGGGCAATGATATATCATGTTTAAAATTCATACATGTATATTATTATTATAATGTATTTGTATGACGGTGAGGTTTTATTGTCTTTTTTTTGGTGCAATTTATTTGTTTACATTAATTTAATTGCATTTATCCATAGGGTGGCTAGTTCTTCACTATAAATAACAAAATAACAACACAACACAGCAGGATCTTAAACAATTATGTATTGAATGATGGCTTACATATGCAAATTCAATTAAAAGAGGCTTGGCATACTTTTGTCCATTCTTTAACATTTACTGACATGTCAGACCCTTATTTAATACGCCTGCAGGACAATTCTCTTTATTGATTCACAGCTGACTTTCAAATAAAACATTTTCTTTGTGACAAACCCTCAGTGTCAGAGTTGTAAATATTGTTATTTTTGTATTAACAACTCTGAATACAATCATTCAAATGTTGCTAACCAATTGCCTCATTATTTAGTGACTAATGTCAATTACAAAAAAACAGAACATCGAATGTGTAGGGCTTTTGTTACTGGGTAACAAAAAGTCCAACACCCCTCTTAAATCCTACTTTACCACAAAGGATTACTCCTGTGAGGATAATGCACGAGGCATATGATATGGCACAAAATAATCTTGATTTAAATATTTAACCTGGAAGAAAGTTATCGGGTTCTGATTTGACCGGATCGGTTCTGACTTTGTGAGAGCCGGACCGATCAGCTGCACCATGCATGGACGTCACTCGTGTAAAACGACTTTTAAGTGCTGATTTAATGTCCCTGTGCAAGAACAACAACACAAAACACAGTCCTATCCGTTGTAATCAGACCAGAATGGATTTGCATGCAAAACAATGAGATGAGCTTTACATGAAGAGATAATGCATTTAAATACATTTCTTTTTCAGTCATATGTCCACGTTACCATGAAAGACAATGGCATCTCCACATTAGAAATGACACTGCTGATCATACAGTATATTATGCACACAAAGAAATGGTGGTTCGAAAAAACCAGAGAAAAATCTTCTGCGGCTCCAAGAGAAAAAAAAACCAAAGACAGTATTTTAGAGAGCAAAGTCTACTGATCTCAGAAGATGCGACCCATTAGCCTCATTCTGATGGTTCCCATCGGCCCGGTACTTGGGCACATCTGTGTAATGGATCACAAAACAGCAACAAACCGCCACTTGCTGTGAAAGTTGCATTTCCTGTACACACACGACTTCCATCGATCCCTTGAATATGCAACAGACTCGTTGGTGTTTATCGTCGTCTCCTCCACTGATGAGCGCAACTGTTTCAGTAAAGCTTTAAAAAGCAAGACTACCCTGAGAGAAGGTCTAAAACGTGGGCAAGCTTGCCAGACCAGAACTGGCTTGAATGGGTTTGGTTTATTAAATCTGTACACTCTATTTCAATATAATCAGCACATTTTGTTCCAAGAATGTAAGATTTTTTTGTGTTTTTTTGTTGTAATTGTGTAATATATATCTCTACATAATACAATCCAAGTCCTCTGAACTATGTAGACATGTGCAAGTGTTTTACTACCAACTTCAACGATACAGTAAAGGCAAAGACTCGTGGACACTAAGTTAGGATAATGTTGATATTTGAAATTTTCTTGATTCCTCACAATTATCAAAATCTAAGTGCTGTAAGTAGTTCATACACGAGGTATTGAATATCTAGTTAACTGTTCTGAGTATAAAATAGAGGCAAAATACATAAAGAACATATTGCAAGCATGACAAAGAAACTTCTACAGACACGATACACAAGTGGTCAAAGATAATATGAGGGGATACCTGTAACCTTGTGTGTCCTTGAATATAGTCTACTTACAGATTGGATGTTTTCATGTTGATGAGAGGTCATACTGCAGCTTGCTCTCAGCTTTCGCCCACAGGGAAACCAAATCACAGCAGGCGACCTTTCACATCACACCTCGCTGATCGAGTACGTATATCCTAACTACAATAAATGACCCAATTTTGAGAAAAAGTGCACTCAATCAGGCGTTTACCTGTGAGGAGGATCATAATACACACACATATAATGGAATTATTAGCTCCCTATCTCTTCAAACAGCAGCATATTCTTTGTAAAAGACAGATTTTGCTCATTAAAACTCGCCACTTCCGCACGCCCGAGGACTTTCCCTCCGTCGATTCAAATAAGAGTGGGTCGTGTTTATGTATAAGAATGAAAGCATGATGTGCATCAACATAATCTGAGGTAAACCAGGTGTGTCTTGGCCTGTTACAGTCGGAGAAGCAATGCCTTCGAGGGTCAGAGAGGTAAGTCTGAAATAAATCATGTAAACTGTGCTCACGTGTAGTGAATGTTTCACTAACTACCGAAACACAAGGGCCCTAAACTGTAAACCTCAAGGATTACACAAAGAAAAAAAAAAAACAGAACACTAAAAGTACTCTACTCGTTAGACTTAACGTTTCCTTTTTTCATATTTTTTGCAGGGTTTTCAAACTTTTTTTTTTTCCAGTTGTTTTTCGCTCAAGTATAATCACAGGTGACTAACTACAGAGGGTAACAGGGTCAGGTGAGTACCATGCTACATCGGGTTTAGAGAAGGCTATTGCAGACAATTCTACAACATGTACAACCACATTTTATACGTGAGTTACAAATATTTCAAAACATATCACCAAGAAACTAAGTACATACAAGATGTTGAATATTTAGAGTCTTAAAGGACTATCCCTCAGTCAGTATTAGGATTTCATGTTACTTGACTTAAACTGTCCAGTCTTATAGACAAAATCTGAAAAATTGCTATTCAAAAAGTAGCAAATTTGGTCAATGTCTCTTTTCAAATAGTTATAGTGCTTTTAATGGCTTAAGACAGGGGTCTTTTTTTAATCTCACCCAGTGGCAATCAACAGAACTTCAGTGTACATTTTATGACACCATAGCTGCAAAAGTCTTCATGTCAAGTCCAATAGGTAAAACAACAGCTAGTGCTGTCACATATATTTCAAAGTAGTATGCATTATCAAAAACAAACAAAAAAAACAACAAAAAAAAACAAATACTTTTTTACAATATTTTTTTTTTTTTTAAACTCTCTTTCTTTTTTAAAGTTCTTGTCGGAAATGTAGCCATGTTATGTTCTGCGTTCCCGTTCCTTATAAGTTATCAGTCTGAGAGGACAGGCCTTCGGGAGCCAGGCTCCGCTCAGGCTTCTACGTGAGACTCTCCTATGTGCCGCGAGGGTCTCCAGCACTAAATACAGAACAAGGGGACTCAAAACTCCCATTCCAGTGTTTCTTCTCGATTGGCTGCTCTCTCTAGCCGGTGGATGATGTTATTGAGGTTGGCCATTTTCTCAGTGCGTCTCTGAGAGCTTCTGTTGGGTTTGGGGCCCTGGGAGGGGGGGAGCTGGTTGGGGTCCAGGCTGTGATTGGTGCTCGTTGAGGGCGGATTGGGCAGCGAGGGCGATATGGGAGCGGAGGAGGAGGGCACGGGGGACACCGACATCATGAGGCCGGGGGAAGACGCAGCGGAGGGCGAGTTGAGGGACACCTCCAGGCTGCTGCGGCAGGGCTCGGACGAGGCCTTGAAGCTGACGGGGTCGACGGGGGACTTCCCGGAGTCGTCCCCCTCGGGCCTGGACTGGATGCTTCTCTGGGCGCCGTCCGTGGAGCCCGAGCCCGGGTAGAGCCCCTGAGCCTGGCTGCTCAGCCCCTCCTCCTGCCTCAGGCTCTGGCCGGCCGAATGCGGCTCGCGGCAAGCGGCGATGGAATCCTCGCGCTCGCTCTTCAGCTGTGGGAACTGCACCGCCGTGGAGAAGCACTGGACCCGGGGCTCTCGCTTCATGGCGCCCTCCTTGCCCTCCCCCCTCTCGTCTTCCCTGTCCATCGCCTCCTGTTTGACGTGAGGCGGCGCCGTGTTGGCGCGAAGAGGGAGGCTGGAGTGGACGTGTCCCGAGAGCTGCTGCAGCCGCCGCTCCTCCCCGTCGGAGGCGGGGCTCCGCGTCATTGAGGGGGAGTAGCTGTGCAGCTCGGCGTCCGTGTCGTTGTCCAGCAGACCCTCCATCAGCACCTCCCGTCGCATCCTGGACCTACACACAAACACCGCTGTTAGACCCTCAGGCGTCAGGGTATTTAGGTTTTAAATACACATGTACGGTAGTTGCAGATTAAAGTGCCGTTAGCTAACGGTACAAAGGGGATTGCACTGGCCTGTAGTTGTGGAACCAGTTGATGACGGTGTTGGTTTTGAGTTTGAGCTGGGAGGCCAGGATCTCAATGGTGTTTTGAGAGGGGTAGGGCTCCAGGAGGTAGGCTTTCCTCAGGGCCTCTTTCTCCTCAGCTCCGAGCACCACCCGAGGCTTCTTCGCCTGGCTGTAGGGGCAAAGGTCGAGCGAAGCCAAGGCCGGACTCACGCACTCGGAGCGAGTGCTCGGCGAGTCGCTGTCCGAGCCGGTGCTCAGCAGCCCGTACCGCCTTTTCAGATAGGCTGGGGGGGAAGACAGTGAGATGAAGTGTGAGGGGACGACAAAGAACCGACGAGCTCCACATGCTGCACTGGAAGACATTACGGCGTACACTCCGGCTCCCCCACCTTTCTTCTCGATCTTCTTCATGGCCCTCAGCTTGTCTACGTTGTGAGGATCGTTGAGCCACAGCTGCATGCGCACAAACGGCTCCCGGCCCTTCAGGCTGAGCTTGTGCCAGGGTTTGGGCCTGGAGAGCAGGTCGGACACCGAGCCTTGAGTCAGGCCCAGGATGGTCTCCCCGAAAAGACGCTGGCCTGCGGGACACAAAACGAACAAACACGGCAGATGTCAGACGTGTGTCTGAATTCATGAGCAATGTCGGCTCCACCCCTCAGTCTGAACTCTGACCCACCGAGGTTGTTGTCCGTTAGCACCTCCTTGACCTTCTTGGTGATGGCGTAGGTGTCGAGCTCCGAGGACATGGCCACCAGCTCTTGGATGCCCAGCGGGTTGGTGGGCTGGTGCAGCACCATGAAGCCAGGGGTGGACTTCCCTCCCTCTGGGTGGGGGGACAGGCCCAGGCTCTCAGGCTGCTGGTTCTCCTTGCTGCTCTCCAGGGAGAGGCTGACCGGCTCAACCAGAGGACTCGGGTGGCTCTCTGCCGGGCTTAGAGGCGGGGAGGGCGAGGAATGGGCCGTCACTGGGCTTTTATCTGGAGAATGGAGGCATTTAAATCACTTCTTAAAACCCACTTTTATAGAACTGCTTTTAAGTGATGTCGTCCTTTTATATTTTTATTTTAATTGCCCATTTGTTTGGTTTTAGTTGTATTCAATGCTTTTATGGTATGGTCTTTTTTGTTTGCCGCCATTTAAGTTGTGTTTATGCCTTGTTTATCTGTAGAGCACTTTGTAAACCTTGTTTTTAAAAGTGCTATATAAATAAAGTTATTATTATTATTATTATTATTATTATTATTATTATTATTATTATTATTATTATTATTATTATCACAAAAAAGAACTGTCAGTCTAGATGTAGATCTCACCATGGAGAGTGAAATACACCATCAATTTGTGTTTTCTAATTCGGCCTTTTATTTATTTATTTGGTAATAAAGCGTCTTAAGTGTGACTCACGCTTCATGTGACGTGTGTGTGTGTGTGTGTGTGTGTGTGTGTGTGTGTGTGTGTTAACTGCAGTCTCACCCAGAGTGTGGCTGTGGTTCGGGGGCTGGCTGAGGCTCTGGCCGAGCTGGTCCAGGATCCACAGCTGCATGCGGATGAAGGGCTCCCTTCCCTTCTGGGTGAGCTTGCTCCAGGGTTTGGGCCGTGACAGCATGTCGCTCACGCTGCCCTGAGAGAGGCCCAGCACCTGTGGCGTACAACACGGGTTAATACATGTTAACAACACATGTGGAAATAATGGTTGATTTTTCCAAACTATTATCACAACAAAATCAGTTTTCCTCGGTGATACACGTTCAGCAAACAACCACTAGGGGGCAGCATCACATAATACATGTTTAGGTTGAGGCTATTTAAATACTGCACTATAAATCAAATTATTCAAAGAAAATCCATAGTGAAGTAGAGTGTTCATGGTTTATCTTTAGATTAATTTACAAAGAGGATATGTGGAGACATAAAGTTATGTGATATTTTTCTTTCTTCACATTTGGATACAAATCTTTATATAAATAAATTCACCTTCAACCAAAGTGGAACTCAGATTTAAAATATTTACAACCGTCAAGTATTTACAAATATGAATACCTTTCATGGATAAGATAGAGAATCAAGTCTTGATCCCTTAATATTATCAAAATTAAATCCGCACCATGAAACCTAAACGTATTTATTCCACAGAGGATGTTATAAACAACAAAGGTGCCGAGGAAAACACCAGATTGGATTTTTTGGAAATAAAGCCATATTTTCTGGAGATGAACTGATACTTTTATAAACACAGAGCAGCTCAATTCAGGAACAATGAAGACAAAAATACAAAAGGCATCATGGCGAACGTCCATCTTTGACTGCGTATTCGTTACAGTGTTACAAAGTAAAAGAATGAAGATTGAATTCATCCAAGGAACATAATCACCCATTTTAAAAGCTTTTGTGACTAAAAACTAAATAAACCGCCTTTGACTGATGACTGGATTCAGATTATAATACATTTTACCATCAGAGTCAACTAACAACCACAAAGCTCCACCCAGCTGTGCCACGAAGAGAGCTCACACCAAACCGTGTGCGACAAAAACACTTCATCACATGTTATCACTTTATCGTTACATGTTCATTTTTAATCTGCCGTGTTGTCAACGTCAAACTTCTCTCATGTTTTAAGATGGCCGTTGTTTTTGTGATGTTTTTAAACAACAGACAAGTCAAACCCCCCCTCTGGGACTATAACGTTTACTCCATCTCGAACCCCGCTGAGAACGATTGACGTGGAGAAAACCGGCCTCCCAGAGGCTCCACGAGGACTCTCATCCAGGAAGTCACAAACGATCTCGGCAGAACATTCAAAGAAAGCTGAGGACCGCTGAGGGCCCCACAACCAGAGAGAGGGATGGAGAAAGAGAGATGGAGAAAGAGGATGCAGAGCGGCCGAGTGGAAACCGTCGCTGTGGCACATGCAGAAAGGCTTTGAGGATAATGGCCCGAGAACTTCTCAGACAACGCTGGAACAACAAATAACAATCCAACAGGGTGAGATATGCGGCGCTGTACCAGATCCTCACAGCAACAGTCAGACACAACATCACCTGACTAGTTAATATTAAGAGAAGCATGAACTCTGTTTACCACGAGACAAGGATGCAAACCATAAAACGAGATGTGAGATGCGGAAGAAACTAAACAAGTTTCCTTCAAGAAGACCAGCTTCAATTCTCCCTCAGTGTGCGAGTGAAAAGCTGAACCGTTATATAATAGAGCCGCTGCTAAAGTGGTGCAGCCTTTTATCTCATTTAAATGGGAGCAATGATTTTTCACATGGATGATCTGATTGTTAAATCTCGAGATAAATAATAAAATGAGTTTTGCTTTTCGTCGTAAGACCTCGGTCAATACCAGGTCAGGCTGAGGGTCTGGAAACATCCTGAGGGACAGATCTGTGAAACCTTGACTTCACAATTGGCGTTGTGTTCTTCTACAATCACAACTAATTCACATCTTCACCATTTGACATCATCTTAGAGATAATCATCACTATTATCTATGAAATAGTTTATTCAGTTCAATACACTAACATGTCTATTGTCTCTTATTACAAAGGGATTGCTCCACGTGTGTAACAACAGATGCTGCAGAGCATTAGCAAGCTGCTTGCTTCTGTTTTTGTATATAACACAGAGATAATGAAAACATCTGACCTTTTCTCCAAAGATCCTCTGACAGATGCCGTTCTTGGCCAGCTTCTCCTTCACCTGCCTGGTCAGCTCCAGGGTGTCCACCTCTCGGTACATGTACATCTCGTACTGCTCCGGGGTCAGCGGTGGCACGGTGGGCTTGAGGGCCCGGGGGATGTAACCCGGGTAGTAGGAGAGCCTTCCGGGGCCCGGCCCGGGGGACTCCCCGCTGACCGACGTGTCCGACTCCACCTTCACCTCCACGGGCCGACCCAGGCCCAGCTCGTCCTCGGCGGCGGACGCCTCCTCGCTGTTGGGGGGACATTCGCCGTTCTCCAGGCGGGGCCAGGGCCGGGGCATGGCGGAGGGCCCGGAAGAGGAGGAGGACAAGGAGGGGGAGACCGAGTTGAAGGGCAGGGAGCTCCCGATGCCGCTGATCACCATGGAGCCTCGCTCGTGAGACCAGTGCTGGTCGAAGTAGGTGCCCACTTCCCCGATCTCCGATTTGACTTTGCGGATGATGTTCTGGACGAAGGCGGCCGGGGAGAGGACGCTGAGGGGCGTCTGGGGGCTGCTGATGGGGTTGGCCATGCAGACCGTAACGCAGCCTCCTTCCTCCTGTTTGATGGAGATGGGTAGAGGAAGGCCCCTGGAGCGCTCCGGGGGCCCCAGGCGCTCCACCTGAGGTCCCGTGCTCGCGGTCGAGCCCCTCCCGCAGACCTCCATCTCCATCAGGGCGTGCTGCTGGGCCTCCATCTCCCTCCTGGCCTGGTCCAGGATGTTCTTGATGGTTTCGTCCGAGCCACTGCCGGCCCCGTTGCTGCTCCTGCCCGAGGAGCTGTGCACGGACGACTTGCCTTCCCCTGGACAGAAGAGACCCGAGCTCTGACACCGATGCTTTCTGAACTCTACGATTTAGATGCAGAGAAAGTTGTGATCCAAATGCATCATAAAAACGGTAAACATTACAGTCGATAGAAAGGAAGATCAATCAATATTTCCACTATGACTCCATCCTCACCTCCCCTCTGGGACTGGATCTCCTTCTTGGCCTGCTCCAGGATGTTCCTGATGGCGTCGTCTGACCCAGTTTCAGGAGTTCGGATGCGCGGAGTGATGCTCCCTGCCACAGAGGGTAACAGAGAAGAGATGGAGCAGAGAGGAGGGGGTGAGTGGGCTGGTTGATCAGAGAGCAGTTCCAAGGCTTCGCTTTTGACTGCTAGATCAATGGCTGCCTTTGAGCGCGCGCCGTCTGAGGTTGCAGTATACGGGAAGCTCAACTTTCAAAAAGATGTGAATCTAGGGAGAAAACAAAGTTTAAAAGTGTAACACTACAAACGTGGCAGAGGAAGCAGCGCAATGAAGTGGAGGATGAGGTCCGAGTAGATGAGAGGGTTGAAACGTACGCAGGTCCAGAAGCTGAGCCGCCAAAACATGATGGCATGATTAATAATAATAATAATAATAATAATAATAATAATAAAACATGATGGCATGATTACGTCGTTTCAAGGCAGAACAAGGGCGAGGTAAACGTTAATCGGTTGATTTTAACGTATTGCACTTAAATTATAAAACATCAGTCAACAACACTATGACACGCCCGGAGTGCATACATTTTCTCCAAATGTATTTTGTATCTCTTTATTTCAAAGGGGCCATAAAGTCATCTTCCAACAGCCGAGTAGAGATTTTATTCATTGTCTATATTCAGCTCGATGAATTAATATTTGTTGTTCTCGTCGTATTCCCAGCAGCAGGACGGTGTGTGTGTGTGTGTGTGTGTGTGTGTGTGTGTGTGTGTGTGTGTGGGGGGGCTCGACTCAAAATAAACTACAGAGCCCATTTTCATGGCAACGAAGGAACCTTTCATCCAGAGCAACCGCGTGGCTTACCGATGTGTTTCTGGACTACAATGAAGCACCGAGGACAGAGATGCACACACACACACACACACACACACACACACACACACACTCAGACAATACTTTTTAGTCAGATGTATTCATTGTTTGGTCTATTCATAGATTTGTTGGCATTAAGACATATATAGAATATCATCCTTTAACATTGTAAAGGATGCAGTGGGTGAAAGAGAATGACATTTCCTTCACCCTGGTTTAGAAAACATGTTGAACTTGTTTAAAATCCATTTTTACACACAAATAGAGCGTGTTGCTTCCCAACTGGAGCTGCCCACATCGTCCACTCACCTCTCTGTCGGACCTGGATGGTCCTCAGTGCGAGGATGTTCTGTTCATCAGAGAGGAACTGCTTCATCTTGATGAAAGGCTCTTTGCCTTTCACCGTCAGCTTCCTCCAGGGTTTGGGTCTTGCTAGGATCTCGCTGACCGAGCCCTGGGAGAGGCCCAGCACGTAGTGGCCGAACACGCGCTGGCCAATGTTGTGCTTCAGCAGCTGCTCCTTCACCTGGAAGGCGATCTCCGCCGTGTCCACCTGGTCGTCGTCTCCCGCCGTCGAGCTGCCGCTTTCCGACTGGTCGCTGGGCAGGCCGGCGTCCACGCTGCCCGACCCCACGGAGCCCTGGGTGGCCGACATGAGGGCGACCTTGGCGGCGTAGAGGGAGCTGGGGAACGCCACGAGGCCCTCCTTCTTAAAGTGTGGCGAGAGGAGCTGCCGGTGGAGGACGTGGTCTCCGGACAGCCGGTCCCCGGAGCACGGCGACACGGAAAACGGACGCGGCAGATCGTGGCTGGAGGAGGAGCCGTCCAATGTGGGGGGGCCGGGGCTGGGGGAGGCGCGGCCATCGGCGTGAGAGGAGGACGAGTGGGAGCCGGGCGGCCTGCCAGTCTCCCTCCCTGCATTCTCAGAATGGTCATCATCTGGTGACAGGAAACCAAACAAATGCAACACATGCTGGTAAGAGTGAGTGTAAACAAACCTTGTACTTATTATCTAGCTGATAGCAGATATTCCACTAACTCAGTATCTTTTAGGGGAGGGGGGG